>OX637579.1:7231917-7897253 GCA_951800085.1 Comarum palustre | reverse complement strand
GGTAATGCTCTACGATGTTGTGCTTACCGCTGTGAGATTACATGCTCTCACACAGTCTGGTATCTACTGATTCACCTATCACTGTAAGTGGTCCACTACCAGTATTTTCTTTGTTACATATTAGTATGCAGGGAAAAGGCGCCATCTACGCCAACAGGCGAAAGGCAAGAGATCGCCATCTACGATAAAAGGTGAGAGGCGAGAACACGCCATCAGTGCCAAAAGGCGATAAAGCGCCATCAATGAGACTTCGCCATCAGCGCAATCAGGCGCTACTTCGCCATTGACTACACAAGACTTTGCTATCAACAACAAATGACAATACAACTTGCCGAGACTATTCTTGCTTGAGGAGCTCGGGAACTGGTAGGGCTAGGCCCTATAAATAACATTACTTATGCTTAGAGACTTGATTAGAACTCCCCAACCAAGAACGTTCTCTTAATTGGAGACTTCGGGGACTTGTTAGAGTAGCCATTATATGCCTCCACCACCAAGCATAAGTAACACCATTTATATGCGCCCATAAGTCATAACAAGACTCAACTATGACATACATCACAAAGGTTGTTGTACAAGCTAAGCAACAATACCTGAAAGTTGCCGATCTGACATCGGGAAGTCGTACACCGACCTCACCAACATGCCCTCATGGAACACGTTCTGAATAGTTATTTCACATCGGAAATGTAGAAAAGGTGGGAGTCTCCTCTTCTTTTAAATATGAGACTCCCTCCTTCTTATTAGACTATGTTGATGCTAGATGGCTATTTGTAAATTGTCATTAAGGCACCTAAAACCATAATACATGTTAAGTGGATATAGCCTTGCCCACCAAAGGTAAGGTGAACCAGTATAGATCCCGTGTCATCCATATTCTGGCATAGCATTACACACACTGCACACACGTATCACTGAGTGGTACAAATCATGTTCCAAAAGTGGTTTAACTAAAACATGTTGAAGTAGATGGGTGCCCCATGTGACTGATAGAACTTGACGAAGCCAATGGGTTATTCTAATCAAAGAGCTAAGAGATGCTAATCAAAGTGCTAAGAGATGATGAGAATATTGGGAGGCGAGGACAAGTTTTCTGTTCTTGTTGCCATTGATTGATTGAGCTAAAGTCTGTGATTGATTTTTTTATATTTAACTTTTCAAGTTTAAGTCCTCTCTCTAGCTAATCTTTAATAAATTTTCCATTACATCGGAGCAGAAGGATTCAAAAGAATTGGCAGAGAACTTAAACTTGGCGAACGACGTCGGAGGCGGGCGCAAGAGCTGGCAGCTAGGAAGAGAGGGAGAGAGAGATTGGCAAGAATTTGAGTGATAGAGAGAGTTAAAGGAATAGATGAGAAATTAATGGGTATGAAAGATCTTGGCCAATGATTATGAAGAGACGGTCAAGATCGATTTATTAGGCAATATTAGGAGAGATTTTTTAGGAGAGAATTTGGAAAAAACTTGCATCTGACCTAGGCATATGCACTCATCCGGACTCTCTTATATGGTCCAATATAAATCTGCCACATGTCATTTTTTTTTATATTGAATCATTTCAGTTTACTACTTCTTTAGTTATTCTGTGATAACTAAATGCCTTACAAAATAACCAAAGAAGTATTAATCAGAAAATGAAAAAAAATCAAAACAAAACAAAATGATTAAATAAAAAACCTTGTCGCAACTCGCCATGAAATGTGTTATAAGAGCTCTGTAGTTTTGAGAGTCAACAACTTCAGTTCCTCCACCCTCTATAGTGAGTGTCCACTCTCTGTGGTGTGTTTTCCCTGAGCTTTGTCTCATATTTGTGACTTCTATGTCTCAATCCCTTTATCGGTTTCTTTGCTCAGCCTTTTTTCTCCACAAACGCCCAGATCTATTTGACTTTTATCATCCTCATCCACTTTCACCTTCCCTCCCATATTTCTCTCTTTTTCCCATAGTCACCTCACTCTTGGCTCTTGACCTGGCTGTAATGCTGGGCGGCGTATACCATAGCATTATAGTCCTGTACGACAGCAGTATAGGCAACCTGAACGGTATGAGCAGTAGCCTGAGCGGCTTATTATTCCCGTAGTAGCTGAACTTCCAACTCTAACTGAGTCGTCTTGTTGCTAGTCGAGCCTGTCTTTCGTTGAAATCTTGGAGTGGTCTTTAGGACCCCGTTGCACCTCGCTCCTAGACCCCGGCAGTAGAAATTGTTTCAGCACGGTGGGAAGGCTATGCCCATGATTCTCGCCCTAACCCTCAGATCTGAAGTGTTGATCCGGGACATGGCTTCAAAGATGTCTTCCTTCTGCTTGTCCAGTCATATCTCCCTCACTATAGCACTCATCACCTAGTCACTAACTTGCCTCACCTTTGTCTAATTGGATAAATAAAAAATAATTAATTAACATTTTTATATTTATATGTAAAATGAACAATTTAAAAACGTAAGATGACTTACAATATCGTATCAGGACCCATCCCGGGTTAACCCCTTTAACTGAAGTAAACCATGCGCTGTCCACCTTAAAGAAAATTTTTACCATAAACCCCCCTTGAAATGGACAATCCTACCTGCAAACCAACTAAATACTTCCACAATAATAAAATCCAACCCCAACACCTGAAGTCATCCTGCTCCCCCAAATTGCATCTCCACTTTACCAATCAAATTCAACTAAACTGAGGTAATCAAAGCATTCTACATGGAAGCAATACCTAAATAGACATGCTAGCGACAACAGTAGTTGACTATGTCTCATCTTCTGTACGCACGACCTCCTCTCTGCAACCTTGCAACACTGGACGTTTAAAAACAAAGAGCCCAGAAAAAAACATTTAAAAACATGACGCTAGAGTGAGTGGACAAAAATAATATCCAAGGGTGAGAAAATATATCATTTTAATGTTCTCCCTCTTATTGTTTCAAAAATCGTTCATGCATGTCTCATTGGAAAAAATCTCAAATAATCATTTCAAAAACTAAAACATAATAAGTCAATCTTATTGGCTTAAAATCAATATTAAAAATAGGGAAAGAAGTTTCACCATGATGAAAAGTTTATCAGGGTCAGAACCTTTAAGGCTACTAAGTAATATGACGACCCCTCATGGTGAAGAGATTCTACCATGACGATGAGCCTTTCAGGCTAGGGTCGGAACCCTCTAGGGCTACTATTATGGCTAGATAGCATCTTTATATATATGACGACTCCTCATAGTGAAGAAAACAAAACAAATTTGAAAAGTCAATAATGGCTCCTCCCCTGAAGTAAAATATGCATCTCATGCATAAGACACGGTTTCTCGACCACCCTAAAAACAATGCTCATTAATAAATCATTTCTAGATATGATCATCATAGCATAAATTTCAGCCGACATAACAAAAGAGCGTCCGGGAGGGGAGCAACCCAACTTCCTGACCACACTGGCTCATTAGATCAATAAAATCATGTTATTCATAAATGTTCATAATTATTAGAGCATGCAAGTCTTAAAATTAAAAGGTCCACTCACAGACTTAGGTCTTAGCCTGACGAAATCCGGATCGCTTCTCAAGCGAGAAATGTTTATCTACTATTCAACGAATAATATTAAATCTCAATCGTCAAACGAATGATTATTTAAAATTGAAAATAACGGTACCCTTGGCCAAAACTTCCAAACTCAATAAACAAAAAGCTCCGAGCTTCATCAATAACTTAGGAGTCCTTAAAATATTTCTTAAACCTCATTCGACAATAATCGATGGACGGAATAATATTTTATTATCCGCCAATAATACTAAACTTGAAAATTTCTAAAACCTAACCAAAACTCCTCTAAAAATTATCAAATTTAAACCATAGACTCCTTTCATTTTATACTATTTAAGAGGCATGAAAATTGTCCTAAAAGTAGCAGCACCGTCGCCAGCTCCGGCCAAAAAATGGTAGAAAATCCGGCCAAAATTCTGATCACCTTTAATTGCCACCAAATTTTAAGAGTAGCTTCGTCTAATCATTTTGAACAAATTTGTAGTTCAGCTCAAAGACCAATTATAACTCTAACTAGGTTAATCGAAATCATTCCTAAATTTTAAAATTAAAAACTTCAAATGTTCGATTCTCCCTCCACACTCCAAACCAATCCACCAAACTTTAGGGGTGAGTAGCATTCCTAAAACCCATTCTAACCAGATATAGAATTCACCAATTGGTGGCCAAAGGAAGGAAAAATATTATCAAAACCTCATGCTGAACACTCGGCAAACAACTTGGAATTTTAAACAAATCACGGCAAGATAGACCAGGAAACTTACTTAAAAATGAAGTAGAGACATAGACGGAAATTTTGGGACAAGCGGGACCTAAGGTGGCCTGGATCGGTGGCGGCAAGGCTGAGAAAGTTCGGCATATTTTCTACAAATTTTTGGGTTTTTTGGGCTATTTATAGCCCTTTTTACAAAATTATTCATATGCTCCTGACTTCGGATCCTTATAACTTCTTCATACGAACTCCGATTTGAGCGTGTTATATGTCCACAAACTCGTATCAACGTCCTCTACAACTTTCATGAAAAATGTTTTCTCAAATTCTCAACTGTACGAAAAGTCAATTTTACTGTCATTATACGTCAAACGGTTACTTTAAATGGTAAAAGGTAAAAGTAACCAACCATAAAATAATTGAAGTACCGGGATGTGACAATTCTCTCCAGCTTATAAAAATTTTGTCCTCAAAATTTCTATACTCGAAGTCCAATATAGTGGGAAATACTACCACTTACAATAATCTTATTGTTCTCAAGTATCAATTATTTCTAAGAACTCATTTGAATCGCCTCGCGAATAGATTTGTTAAAACTTTACACACTTGCTTCTTACGATCAACAATCCTTATCGATTCCTCCTTATAAGCCAAATCCCAATAACCGGAAGGCTTTTCACACATGATTTAAGGAAATGGACTCATTCACGTAACATGAACATACGTGACACAAGTCATCCGATATATCCCGCAACTCGTGTAATTTAGTCGAATGTCACAACTTTCATGAAGAAAGTTTTCCCAAATTCTTGATTTTATAATAAGTCAACTTTACAGTCATTTATGGTCAAACAGTTACTTTAAATGGTAAAAGGTAAAAGTAACCATCCATAAAATAATTTAAGGACCGGGATGTGACAATATCCTCATGGCCGTCAGGATATTTCCTCTTATACGTATAGACATGCCGGTTAATTTTTGTATGTTGTTTGGCCGTCTCATCCATCAAGACAGCGAACGGTCTAGAACCAGCATGATGGTTCCTAGTGTTGTCAGTTCTGAGTGTTTGTCTGGGAAACGGCCTTCAACGAAAAAAAAAAAATATTAGTCAAATATTTAAAAATGGATGTACTTAACGACAATTTAACCAATTCATTTTTTTACATACATGTTTATGAGGGTTGTTGAATTCTAATGTCAGAAGCCAACGCCACTCGTACTCCCTGTACTAGAACTCAGTAAAGGTACCAGAACGTCTGTTCCCATGCGTAGTCAAGTGGGTCCTTAACTCGTTCTTTCACTCCTTGTACCTACAGATACAACAAAAATATTAGAATTATTAATATCACATAAAATTTTGTTTTTTGATTAACTTCCCAACATACCTTCCCTCATGTATAACGTCCGCCCAGCTGGTCTTCATATGCTTGGAAACATCAAACCACACATGTATTTAACTAGTTATTAGTTTAGTTTTTCAAGAAATTAACAATGTAATGCATAATATTATTGAGGCATTTTATAAACTCACCGACATCGCGTTATGTACCATGTTCTTAATCTCATATGGGACCTCACCCCAGTTTGACCACAACATATGGACTTTATCCCTAATGAGCGCTCCCAGATGGCAAGAGTATGTCCTTGACTTCCCGCTCGATACTATGTGGCTATCCCCATCAGTATCGATGATGATTCTTCCTGAGCAACTGACGGTCTTCTCGAGAGCCTTCCCTGTGACGGTGCCTCTCTTATTCTTTGTTGGCTTGGCTCTGATAAACCAAAATGATAATTAAAATCAGATACCCTTTATTATTAATTATAAGAAAAAAAAATAATCATCTTTCATTACTCGAGGGAGATGTGGCGGACGCGACAGATCTCGTCTCTGTCACGGATGATGATACCATTGAGGATATAAGAGGCGTATCAAAAGACATGAACTGGTACGCCGCTGATGGAGCCACTAACGGGGGCAGTTGATGAATCGGCGTCCTGTGGCCTGGACTAGGAAACGAGCCTTTGCACCGTCTCTAGAAGGGTCGCATGCCTGGCTGTCATGGGGCCCTGAAACGACGTTTAAGGGTTGCTAGAGGTTTTCTCAGACGATTCGGACATTTGGCCCTTCGAACACTTCATGGATCTAAAATTGCTGCTCATCCTGTTTAAAATATTAATTTGAAACAAATTAATGAAAATGTCATTAATAATTTAATAAATTATTTGAATTTTTAATTTTTAAATTATTTGAATAAGTAATTTTAAAATTATTTAAATTTTGTTCTAGGATAATTGATATATATGCGTGTCTTGGTTCATGTCTTGTATATAGGCTTTATGTAATAATCCATGCTGTAACAGGGTTTTACACATCTATTTAATAGCCTAAGACGTCCATGTACTCCTCTCATAAGGAGCATCATTTTATCAATAAGATGAGTAGTATAAATTCCCTTATAACACATTATCACCACTTAGCTCTAACTCAAGAGACCAAGTAGGCAGTCACCCAAAACCAGAAAAAAAAAAAAAACTTCTTGCCATGCGCACCCCAGTGCACTGCGGCACACCACAGTACACCGCCGCACACCCCTGTGCACCTTTGCGCACCTTCGCACACACCTGTTCTGCACCACCGCACACCCAAGAATCCCTAAAACCTGCTGCAGGTTGCCCAAGCCAATATCGACAGAATAAAATCCAAATTGGTTTTTGTCACTGACCAAGAATTTGAAGATTTTTTCTCAAAATTCCAACGCCGCCGGCCTCACTCCAAGAACAGGCCTAGAAGACACCAAATCGGCCGCCAGAGACCCCAGACTAGCCGAAGTGTTTTAAGCAACCGGTTCAGGCACTTCTCAACGTCCGATTGTCATGAAATCTTGACAACACTTGCGCACGGATGTAAAAATTGTTCAGTCAAAAGGGCACCTCCAGAACCAGAGAAAAAATTGATGTACCGGCCCTCACAAACACGGTAACAAGCATAGGAATCACTTTCCTTTCGAAAAACGGGTTGTATTCCTAGTTTTTCCTTGAATCCTTCATATAGTTAATGTTTTTCAATATTTTTGACTAATTTTCAAGGCAAATTTAACTAACTATATGATTTTATGTGTTTTATGGTATCCCCGCGCGACAATTCACAATGGAATTATACGAAAGTTCGCCGAACACACATAGACTTGAGCATGGAAACATGTAGCAACTTATATAAATGAAGTCTATATGGTAGACTAGCAAGTAAGCTTTACATTATGAGTTATTTCAAAGTTCAATAACCTTGGTTAGGATAAAATCGGTTCCTCCCTTCGTCATCCTCATTCTATGCTTGGGATGTTTGTCTTTGCAGGTAATTTTGCAAACTCTAAAACATATGTGCACCTGGCTACCGGCACTGCTAGGCTAGCTGCTGCTCGTTGTGCACTGCTGCCGAGTGCTATGCTTTGGCATGTTCATAGCTGCCGAGCAATGTTCCCTGGCACATGTGTGCTGCTACCGAAGGCTATGGGCTGGTCCCCGCGTAGCTGTCGAGCGATGTGCGCTGGCACGCGCACATTTGATGAGCATCTTAGAGCACTAGTAGCTGATACTACTGAGAGCTGCCAAGGGCAACTGTAGAGTTCTGTCGAGCACCAGCTGTCGAGCGATGGCTGCCGACATCTGCCAAGCGCTGCCTAGGACATCTACCGAGCGCTATTAAACACCAACTACCGAGCACTTTTGAGCACCAACTGCTAAGCGCTGCTGAGCACTATCAAGCACCAGTTGTAGAGTGTCAAGCAATAGTTGTCGAGCACCGCACACGAAGATGTTTTTAGGTCCGCGTTATAAGGTATCCAATGTTGGTTTATTATATGCTATTATAGGTTTGCTTGTGCCAATCTGCGTTGTGTTTGATCAACGTTAGAAAATTTCCCCCGGCTATAATACTGTTGAGAACAAGGTAGGAGAATCAGCTGTCGAGTGTAGGTTGCCCAGTTGCCGAGCTCCTTGTGCCTAGCTGCCAAGCCCCAACACCCAGCTGTCAAGCGCCTAGTGCCCAGCTACTGAGGACCAGTATTGCACAGCTGCCGAGTGCCAGCTACCAACCACTGACACATATTCTGCTCGAGATTTAGCTACTACTTTTTACGCAGAAACTCCAACCAATAAAGCGAGATAACAACTCTCAAGACTCAACAACTTGGTTTTGTATGCTTGACCAAGTAAATTTTCCGATCATTTGTGTTTTGAGACTATCCGATCAAAAAAGACTTATGAAATGCCGCTCTAAGTCCCTCAAACGGAGATTAGAAGCTGAGCAACACTGTTTTATGACAAAGGCAAGCAGCTACTTAGAGCTTCCTAGGCGCTACTGAGCACGGTTGTTAAGGCTTGCCCCTATGCACGCGCACGCTGCTGTCAGGCACTGCATGTGAACATACCTAGGTGCTGTCGCACACTGCTGCCAGGGCTTGTCCCTATTCACGTGTGCTCTGCTATCAAGCATCACATGTGCACCTACCGGGCTGCTGCCAGGGCTTGTCCCTATGCACGCATGCACTAATGTCATGTACCGTATGTGCACCTGCCAGACTGTTGTCATGCGCTGCCGTCTGGGCTTGTCTCTATACGCTCGTGCGCTGCTACCAGACACCGCATGTGAACGTGCTGGGCTATAGCCGCGCAATGCTGCCAAGGATTGTCTATCTGTGCATGTGCACTGTTGCTAGGCACTATATTTGCACCTGGCTGCCAGCTGCCGAAGCATTGTGCACCAAATGTCGTGCACTGGATCCGAACTGCCGAGCCATGCTGCCTAATATTGTGCACTAAGTGCGCTAGCGGTCGTGTAGCCATCGAATGTTGCCGAGTGCTCAGTGTACCGGCATATGAGTGGCTCCAAATGCACTATCAAATATTTTCAAGTGCTTAATGAACGGGCATATGAGTTGATGCAATGCACTGCCGAATGTTGCCGAGAGCTCAGTGCATTGGCATACGTGCAAGCTACAAATCTGGGCAACCAAAAATGAAAACAGTGAATATGCCACATTTTGTACAGTAACTTCTGATGAGCTTTGAATCAGCTCGGGATGAACTAGAACGCAAATCTTATATCACTGGATAGCTACGTCTATCTAGTTTTCAACAGTTTTCAAAGGTTCATTCATATCCATCATAATGAAGGAGTTATGATTGTTTCACTGAGCAAAGGTCATGCTGCCAGGAAATTTATTTTGCTCACGGGTTTGCATTTGTGCACCTTTCCATGTGTCTATTTCCTCACAATAGCTCAAGACATTCTGGTTGTAGATCTTTCGATCACCAGTTCATGATTTTCAAGCTCATCATTTTTAATAATGAATGCATACAACAAACATACAAAGAGAGTACAAAAAATTAAAATTGATGCCTCTGACATTTGATGGCATGAAGGACTCTTTGATTTTCTCCAAGCTATATGAGACCTCGATGAAATAGCTGGTTCGATAAGTGTATTCATACTATGATATGATCATGTACAGCCTCATGAAGGTGTGTCAATGTACGTGGTTTAGTCTTCACCTAACAGCAGATTTTCTAACATCGGAAGGCGTGGTTGACCTCTACAAAAGTTACCCACCCTATTGATTTTGGATCCCCCCTATGATGCTGTTACCAAATTTCATCCTTTATATACGTTAAAGACTTGTTATGCCACAAAAACACTTTACTTTTGGTCGAGGTGTAATCCTGTGATGCCAATTTAATGTTGAAAGCTTCATCACGTCAAAATCTGCAAACACAGTAAGTTGAACCTATTGTATCGTAACTTCGTCAGAGTTTCTGATTGGCTCCAGATGAACCAGAACCTCATTTTATATTAGAAAGCTACATGAGCCTAGTTATCAATGGTTTAAGCGGTTCGTTCATATCTGTCCCAACGAAAGAGTTATGACAGTTTAAGTGCGTGCAGGTCATAATCCCAAGAAACGATGGTAGTGATTGTAACCTACTGTACCCTAACTTCGTTAGAGCCCTCAGATCAACTCAAGATTAACTAGAATGCTAAATTTATATCATTATAATTCTATGTGAATTTAGTTTTCAGTAGTTCAAGCGGTTCATTCATATGCATCCAGACGAGAGAGTTATTGTAGTTTTAGTGATTATAGGTCATACTGTACGAAAACTGCATCCTCTTCGCAGATTGTGAATCCTTTTTGGGACAAAGTTGATCGGATCTTCACTGTCATTTATAACATTGCTGAATCAAATCATGATGTCTTTTGACACTATGATCCAAGTCACAAATGCCCTCCTTATTTTGAGAGGCAATCTAACATTGAAGTGTGTTATGAATATACACACCAACAATTACCATGATGAGAATGGTATAGACTTTTGTGTATACTTTTGATGAGTGTCGATGGAGAGCATGATGAAGAAAAGCATGAGCCCTAAGTTTTCACCAATAAGTAGATTTGGGACAATTGACTCAGACAAGCTATGACATTTTGGTCATACAGGGAGAGATATGTGAGCCAGAATTGTTTGATATTCTTGAGCGTCCATTCCTCTGAAAAACAAAACTACGCCATGATTGTATGCTATGCTTGTGCGCCGACATAATGTCCTTGGCAGCCGCACGTTCTACTCAGCCGTTGCATGTATGCTGCTCTGCATGTATGCACGCCACCTGGTAGCAGCACCCGTTGTGCACACAGATAAGTGTGTTCTGCTCGGTTGTTGACATAGTCCGACACTCATGGTTTCGTTTTGTAAGGCTTGTTCTTTAGCTAAGAGAGGTGAACGATCCTCTTATGTTATGCCACAAAAGATATCATTCTTATTGAAAATCCAAAGAAGTATTATGTAGACTGATGCAACTAACGTACGGACATTGTATACACTTTTATGGTGTTGGTTGAAGGGCTAACACATTGGTCATGTGGTACATCATCGTTTAGCACATGTTGTTTATGTATCTATGGGCTCACTACCTATCCTTGAAAAGGGGACACACAGCCATATATTACTTCGTACACGACTTACCATCATAGCATTAATGCATAACAGCTCGTAACTGTATGCTAGGATTGACACAAAGTTGTATCCTTCAACTCGGTGGGATAATAACAGATCTCCAAGCCTTAAGTTCAACAATGTGCCAAATTGCATTGCCACAGTGCCCAATGATGATGTGTCGCGTGAGATAAACATGTTCTAAGGTTAGATATTAGTCAATTTGGTACTCTCGACCTAAAGTCCATTTATGTTTTCTCCTACACAAACGATCACCTTAACTGTTACACTACGGATTGTCACTTTAAGGCTATATTCTCGCTGTTAGGGGGAGATACGAACACCAGTGTTAAAGTGGAAATGACTTGAATGTCATGGTTGGTCACCACTAAGTCTCAACATGATCCCAAAAGAACTATAGTGATGAGATCAATGCTGCTTACATGTCTGTAAGGAATGATGTCCTACCAAGAGGGCATGGCTCAACCAGATTGAGTTGGTCTTGATGTCATAGTTCGACCATATAGAGGTGGTCTTGACGTCCTCACCTTGAGTGGTGATATGAGGATGCCATAATGTAGCAACATGGTGTCCTAGGACTTATGGCTCCCTAACAGTTAGGATGAGGCCCTTGAGTTTGATACATACTTGCACTTAGAGAGAAAAAAAGTTTGGCACTACCTGGTCCATTGATCAGTGATACTCACTCTGTCTCATGGAAGTCTGAATTGTAAATATCGTTGGGGGATGCCTCAACGTTAAATCCAATTCATAAAGAGAGATCTTTACAATAACTACACTAGTGTACATGGGGACGTGGGATGAGGAGCTCATCGAACCACACTTTGTTGATAAATAGACAAAGTTAATTGACCTAAATAGGAAGAAGTGATCCAGATAAAGGGATAAGTCCTTGGGCAGGTGTTGCCGACACCGCTAGCATAAACCCTATAAAATAAACCTTTGTGAGTTAGCGTAATGAGAATAAGAGTCTTAAGACTCCCTTATGGTGCAAGGTTTCTCACAAACATGTACTGGGATCGACTACGATGAGAAATACTCTCGTAATGGATGTTATTGCACTCCACTACCTTGTCAGTTTGGTAGTTCCCCAAGAACTGTACATGCATCCCTATGAATTCATAATATGTCTTTATAGGATCTAGGATATGCATGGATATCTTAAACAGACTTCATAAGCTCAAATCAAGTGGAGCTTGCGTTAGCTAAGAGTTTTGAACGCGTACTACATGACTCCTTGATTTTGGATGTGATATGATGAATAATGTCACCGCATATTGATTCTGGATTATCGTAGTATATGTTGAACGTCCGATATTGGAATGAAAAATATCTTGGGACAGACACAATCTCGTATTGAAGTCGATGGATTGTGTATTGATGATGTATTTTCATCAATTGGCTTAGGTCCTCTGAGAATAGTGGAACATTTATATACTCTCATGATTAGTCAAGGTCTTTACTCCAAGAGCGAGTGATTTGTTTAATCAAAAGAAAGACTTGACTTCTCATTCATTGAAAAGCTAAGTAGCTTTGCGCCCACGCAATGCCAATGAAATGTCAAATGACATCACTAGAATACTCTAAGAGTATTTAACATATTCAATCTCCGTGGCATGAGAAAAGGGTTGTTGCATATGTCATCTCTAGCCATGCATGAATCAAGATGCATCAGAAGCAGAATTAGGATCTAGACATCGGTAAGTTTAGAGGCCGAGCTGCCGGATATATAGCACATAGTTGTTTTGCGCTGCACACAGCTGCCAAGAGCTGTGCGCGAGCTACAAGGCGCTATGTAGCCTCTCTCGGGCACTGCATGTTGTCAGTAGAGTGATGTGCATCCAGCTGCCGAATTGTGCACCCAGCTGCCGAGTGATGTGCACCAGCTGCCGAGCGCTGTACACCCAGCAGCCGAGCTTTGTGCACTCTAGCTGCCGAGCGTTGTGTACCTAGTTGCCGAGCGCTGCATGTCAGCTGCTATGCGTATGTGTGTGTCTTGGTCCATGCCTTGTATACAGACTTTATGTAGTAATCCATGTTGTAATAGGGTTTTACACATATTCATGTAATAACTCAAAAGACCTATGTATTCCTCTATATAAAAGGCTTCATTCTATCAATAAGATGAATAGAATTCATTCTCCTATAACAAATTTTTAATTTTTAAATTATTTTAATTTGTAATTTTTAATAAATGTCATTAATATTTGTTAATTAATAAACTTTTCATTTTAATATATTAACAATCTTTAATTAACATGTTCTTTAACAATTTTTTTTTTCACTCATGACCTCCATATGTCTAACTAAAATCATAATTTGTACCAACAAGACTTTAATAATAGAATGTTAAGAACTATGTTGCAGCATATCAACTAAACCACAAAAATCACCACAAGCAAAATTTCTAGTAAATTTTTGTACCAACAAAACCAAAATTTCTAGTAAATTTCTGTACCAAGAAAACCAAAATTTCACCTTCCAGCATATCAAATCATTACACAATATTTCTAGTAAACATACCCACAAGAATCACCACAAGCACATCCCACAACATTTTCATGCATCTTCACCAAATCCCCACTTCTAAAAAACTACAAGACTTAATTTACATATGAATTGTGCTCAATACAAAAATTGTACTCTATCACCAGATACCCAACCAAAGAAGCATATAGAGGACAGATACAACTATTACTGGCTTTTTTACGTTTAATAATGTTAGAATACCAAAACTATTCCTAATCCTACATACAACCAAACTACTCCTAATCTTACATACCAACTATATCAGCATATAGGGATTACTAACTTTGAGAGAAAATTTACCACAACCACTGAACTTCAATTTTGACAGTGAAAATAAGATCGAAATCACGGGGGTGGTTAAAATTCAACTCCACTCAAATTCCTATTTCTTGTATGTTACAGCATCCCACTCAAAACTAGGCATCAATGGACAATGAGACATGAACGTGTAGAACAAAGATTTTTAATTCTTGATATGTGATACATTTCAGATGTCGGACTACATTGCCCGGTGATCCATGATCAAATAAGCACACTCAATGCTAAGATGTTCACATCAAGATCACATTGTTGGAGCTCACTCACAATCAATGAGTTAAAACTCCGATGTCAGTATAATTCTTTTGTTCTTCTGGTAACATGTAAGAAGTTAGAGCATCCATCTCGAACTATATCGTGTTAGAAGTTAGAGCATTCCATTTGAAAATAGTTAGTAAACAATGAGGAGGCTCAAAAATAACATAAATTGTAACCAAAGACTTCACAATCCAGATATTTTAGATGACAAGAAATGTACATTTCAAATCTTGGAATGCATTGACCCTTGATAAAATAAGAACGAAGTCATCTTACAGTTCTCCTACATCCAAACTGCTCGGACATCACCATCATTTCATATAAATAAAGATAGGTCGGTCTCTCTATCAACATCCCTTATACGTCTCCAACTTGGTAACCATCCATTTCACAAGAAACAAAGAACAAAAACAAAAGAATGAAACAAGGAAGGTCCTGAAACATGATCCGCACTACCAAAGTCATCTCAAAATAGACGGTTCACTTTTCAACCAAACCTAACGTGTTCCCTTCTAATTTCGTCAGCTAAGGTCTTAGCTAACGAAATAAATGTACATCGTCGTCTAAAGTCAGAACTTTAGCCGACGAAGAAACTTTTCGTAGCCTAAAGTTTGAACTTTAAGCGATGAATTTTTGGACTTTAGATAACGAAATTTTGTCGGCATAAAAGTCTCCTATTGGTCAAAATGGTTGACCGAGTAAACTTTAGATGACGAAATTTAAAAAATAACTCGTCAGCTATAGTTATTTATTTTATTATTTTATTTTTTTCGTCTCCCAAAGTTTGAATTTCATCGCCTAAAATTTTCATTTCGTCGGCTAAAGTTTGAAAAATGTTTATTTTTTATGTTCTTTTTTATTTCTTTTACTTTTGATTAATTTTTTTTTTCATTTTTCCACCACCACCCACTGTCCGGAGGTGGTGTTTAGAGGAGGAGGAGGAGGAGTAGGAGAAGGAGCTAGGAGGATCGGAGGAGAAAGAGAAGGAGAAGGAGGAGGAGTTGCCGCCGAAGGAAAAGAATGAGGAGTCGAAGGAGGAGGAGGAGGAGGAGAAGGAGTTGTCGCGGGAGGCACTAGTGGATTATGGCTCTTAGCTGACGGAACAATTGTTGGAAAAATTATAGAAATAAAAGATTTTTCTTAATCATTTTGATAGTTAAAGGTGAATGAAAATAGTCACTAAAGTAATGCATGTAATGGTTGATCTTTCAACTTCGTTGTCTTTTAGTTTTTGTAACAATATGAATCAATGACATGGTAGTGGTCTAATGAAAGGTTGTAACCTTATTCATGGCATTCAAGTTTTCCTCCAATCCCACCAATATAAATAGGTGACTCCATCCCTCATTCTAAACACACCAACTCAAAGCAACTCTCATTACTTGAGTTCTCTCTCTCCCTCTCTAAGTTGTGTTCTGGTGATAGACGAAGGTACTTCAAGTTCGTTTAGTGTCCTTAATAGCGTGCAGCTTCAAGGGACAAACAATCGTTGTATCCTAGGAGACAAGTGTCATCAAACCTTTGCCCCAAAGAGGTTATTTGTCTTAAGGAAAGTGTGTAAGACACACGACTCGACTTCCTTCAACATCTTCCTATCCTTGAATCCGAGTTGGTAACATTGGTGTACATCATCATATTTGTATTATGAGTTTTTAGTTATAATTATTTATTTAATTATAATAAATTTATGTTATTATATATTTGACATATTTTCTAACAATCTTAAGACAAATTAATATTGCTTTGGTTTATGAATCTTTCCAACTAGGCGTACTCAGTTTGGCATGATGTCTAGGCTAGAACCATTGAGGCAATGTTTTTAAGAGAGCCACGCCCCACTAAAGCTTTATCTTCTTACCTGGTCGTGTCTGACTGAAATTACCGAACAGATTGAGGAGTAGCCAAATTAATATTGATGTTGCCTTTATTTTGTGTTACCAATTGCGAATATTGTTGATATGAATCAATATTAACTTGTATTGTTAACATTTTTAGAAAAATGAAATTTAATTCTGAGAAATTTGTTGATGGGAGTAGCTCTTCAACCTAAGTGTCAATCATTCCTGCTGTTGCTGCTCATGTACCTGTGTAGGTGTCTCATGGTGAAAAACCTGAGAAGTTCAATAGGCTGCACTTCAAGAGGTGGCAACAAAAGATGATGTTTTATTTGACCACTTTGAATCTGGTAAGGTTCTTGACTGAGAAAGCTCCTGAGCTCAAAGAAGATGAGAAAGATGATGAAGTAAAAATTGCAGCTGTGAATGCATGGAATAGTCGTGACTAACTATGAAGAAACTATATCATGAATTGCTTGGCTGACTTTTTGTACAAAGTGTACATTAGCATGGGAACAGCTAAGGAGCTATGGAAATCCCTTGAGAAGAAATATAAAACTGAGGATGTCGGTGCCAAGAAATTTATTGTGGGCCGCTTCCTTGATTATAAGATGGTGGATTCCAAAATTGTGATGAGTCAATTCTCAGAAATCCAGTTGATCCTGCATGAGATTCAAGCTGAAGAGATGAAACTTAGACAAAGCTTTCAAGAGGCATGTGTTATTGAGAAATTGCTACCGGCTTGGAAAGTCTTCAAGAATTATTTGAAGCACAAGCGAAAGGAAATGAGCTTGGAAGATCTGGAGGTCAGGCTTCACATTGAAGAAGACAACCGAGGATCTGAAAAGAAGACATGGGTTAGTGGTTACTCTACTAAGGCAAATATTGTGGAACATGGTCAAAGCTCCAAGACCAAGAAGTTCAAAAATCAAGGGTTCAACCTCGGACCAAGAGAGGGGGGCATTTCCAAGAAGCCTAGATTTGAAGGCAAGTGCTTCAATTGTGACAAGATTGGTCACAGAGCTGTTGACTACAACAAGCCAAAGAAGAAGAAGAATAAGGAAGCCAACATGATTGAAGAAGTCATAAGGGATGTCTCTAAAATGAATCTCTCTGTTGTGGTGTCTGAGGTGAACATGGTGGGCTCAAACCCATATGAATGGTGGCTCGACACTGGAGCAACTCGTCATGTATGTGCTTATAAGAAGATGATCTTCAAATTTGAACCCAGCACTGATGGGGAGATAATGTACATGGGGAACTCGGCCACATCTTTCGTTAAGGGCAAGGGTAAGGTGACTCTAAAGATGACCTCTGAAAAAAGCTAACTTTGAACAATGTTATGTATGTTCCTGATATTCGTAAGAACCTTATCTCTGGTGCACTGCTGAACACTCATGGTTTCCGTATTGTGATCGAGTCTGACAAAGTTGTTTTGTCTAAGGGTAGAATGTATGTGGGTAAGGGTTATATGAGTGGTGGAATGTTCAAAATGAATGTAATGACTATTGTCAAAAATATGAATGAAGCTAGTACTTCCACTTATATGTTTGAGTCTTCCAATTTGTGGCATGGTAGACTATGACATGTTAATTATGGTACTTAATTTGCAAATGCTAATTAACATGGAACACTTACCAAAATTCCAAGTTGATACGAAACATAAGTGTGAGACTTATGTAGAGGTAAAACTAACGAGATCATCTTTCAAAAGCGTTGAAAGAAACAATGAACCTCTTGATTTAATCCATAGTGATGTATGTGTTTTAAAACCAACACAGTCAAGAGATGGTAACCAATATTTTATTACCTTTATCGATGACAGCACGAAATACTGCTATGTGTATTTGCTGAAGAGCAAAGATAAGTCAATAGAGAAGTTTGTTCTCTATAAGAGTGAGGTAGAAAACCAACTCGATAAGAAAATAAAAGTATTGAGAAGTGATCGAGGAGGTGAATATGAATCATCATTTGCTGAATTTTGTGCTCAGCATGGGATTATTCATGAAAGAACAGCACTTTGCTTTCCACAATCAAATGGTGTTGCTGAACCAAAGAACCATACATTGATTAAAATGATGAACGCAATGCTATAATGTTCTGGTTTACCACCCAACATGTGGGGAGAGGCTATTTTGTCGGCTAACTACCTTTTAAATAAGGTTTCCAAAAAAACAAGAGAAAACTCCATATGAACTATGGAAAGGAAGAAAGCCATCCTATGACTACTTACGAGTGTGGAGATGTTTGGCTAAGATTGTAGTCCCTAAACCTAAAAAAGTGAAAAATAGACCTAGAATAGTTGATTGCATTTTCATTGGATATGCACATAACAGTACGGCTTATCGCTTCCTTGTGCACAAATCAGAAATTTCTAATATACATGAGGGCACGGTAATAGAATCAAGAAATGCATCGTTCTTTAAAAATGGGTTTCCATATAAGTCTAGAGGGGAATCGAGTTCTTCGAAACGGACACGTGAGGCTGGTACTGGAACTAGCCAAGCTGCTAATAAAAGCAGTCAACATCACGACACTGAGTTTGAGGTTGAATCCAGAGGAAGTAAGAGAGCAAGGATAGAAAAATCTTTTGGGTCAGATTTTTTGACATATATGCTTGAAGGTGAACCTCGTACCTTTAAAGAGGCGGTGAACTCCACTGATAGTCCTTTGTGAAAAAAAGCTATCAAGAGTGAAATTTACTCTATTTTGCAAAATCACATTTGGGAACTGGTGTATCTTCCACCAGGTTGTAAATCTTTAAGTTCAAAATGGATTTTCAAAAGGAAATTAAAAGTAGATGGGTCAATAGACAAGTATAAGGCAAGACTTGTAATTAAAGGCTATAAGCAAAAGGAATGTCTTGATTATTTCGACACTTATTCTCCTGTGATGAGAATAACATCTATCAGAATGATAATTGCAATTTTCGTATTGCAAAATCTTAAGTTCATCAAATGGATGTAAAGACCGCTTTCCTTAATTGAGATGTCGAAGAGGCAACTTATATGAAGCAACCTGAGGGTTTCTCTGCTCCTGGTCAAGAAAGGAAGTGTGCGAATTAGTGAAGTCATTGTATGGCTTAAAACAAGCCCCAAAGCAGTGGCATGAGAAATTTGACAAAGCTATGATCACCAATGGTTTCAAGATAAATAAATGTGATAAATGTGTTTATGTCAAAGATACAGAAAATGGATATGTCATTCTGTGTCTATATGTTGATGATATGCTTATCGTTGGAAGCAATGAAAAGATGATCAAGTCCACTAAGGATATGTTAAATTCCAGATTTGATATGAAAGATATGAGTCATGCTGATGTCATATTGGGGATTAAAATCAATCGAACATCAAATGGGCTTGTATTGAGTCAATCTCATTATGTCGAAAATATCCTTGGAAAATTAGTTAAGGATAACTCTAGAGTTGTCAGAACTCCGATGGATATGACTCTACATCTCTTAAAGAATAAAGAGAGAGCGTCTCTCAGTTAGAGTACTCTAGAGTCATTGGAAGTCTGATGTACCTAACAAGTTGTACAAGACCTGACATAGCTTATGCTGTGAACAAGCTGAGCAGGTACACGAGTAATCCTAGAGCTATGCATTGGCAAGCAATTGTGAGAGTACTAAAGTACTTAAGGTATACGAGAGATTATGGGCTGCATTATACCAATTATCCAGCTGTCCTAGAAAGATACAGTGATGCAAATTGGATTTCTGACATGAAAGACTCAAAATCCACTAGTGGGTATGTGTTCACATTGGGAGGTGTAGCACTATCCTGGAAATCCTCTAAACAGACAATTATAACCAGATCCATGATGGAGTCTGAATTTGTCGCATTAGACAAATGTGGGGAAGAGGCAGAATGGCTACTCCAATTCATAGAGGATATTCCAAGATGGACAAAACCTGTGCCTGCAATATGCATATATTGTGATAGTCAATCTGCAATTGGCAGGGCACAAAGCACGATGTATAATGGTAAGTCAAGACATATTCGTCAAAAACATAATACCATTAAATAACTACTTTCTACTGAAGTTATCTCTATTAACTATGTGAGATCAAAGGATAATACTGCGGATCCGCTAACCAAAGGGTTAAACAGAGAGTTAGTTGATAAATCATCAAGGGGAATGAGACTAATACCCATGAATTAAAAATCTTTGCACTGGATACCAAACCTAGCTAACTGGAGATCCCAAGATCTAGGTTTAAAAAGGACAACCAAACTGTAGAGATCATATTGGATCATTGTGGGGATGTTCATCATGTCCATTCCTATGATGAAAACAGTGATGCCCATAAGGAATGAAGTTAAGCGAAAGCTTTTAATGATTCTTATGCGTCGAAGATCCGAGCGGAGTAATGTAGGTTACTCTTAAGAAATCACCCATGTAAGAGAGAAATGAGGCCGCTTCTAAGGGAATTGTTTAAGGGCTCAATTCTTATTAAACTCTTACAGAACCAGGGGCGTGTCTAGAGCCAAAATGGACACAAAAGTGAGAACTGTAACTACCAGGAAGATTCCTGTGTGAAGTATGTTATCATTTACACAAATGACGGACAGTTTAAAAACATCGCGTCTATTGTCTAGTTAGTAAAGTCAGCATACTTTCACAAGGGAAGATTCAAAGGGTAAAACCTACCTATTCTAAGCAGGTTTCAACCGTAGACATCTATCACCAAGTCTATCAAGTTTTTGGTCGCCTATTTCACTCATGTGGAAAATTGTTGGAAAAATGATAGAAATAAAAGATTTTTGTAATCATTTTGATAGTTAAAGGTGAATGAAAATAGTCACCAAAGTAATGCATGTAATGGTTGATCTTTCAACTTCCTTGTCTTTTACTTTTTGTAACAACATGAATCAATGGCATGGTAGTGGTCTAATGAAAGGTTGTAAGCTTATTCATGGCATTCAAGTTTTCCTCCAATCCTACCAGTATAAATAGGTGACTCCGTACCTCATTCTAAACACACCAACTCAAAGCAACTCTCCTTACTTGAGTTCTCTCTCTCCCTCTCTAAGTTGTGTTCTGGAGATAGACGAAGCTACATCAAGTTCGTTTAGTGTCCTTAGTAGCAGTGCAGTTTCAAGGGACAAGCAGTCGTTGTATCCTGGGAGACAAGTGTCATCAAACCTTTGCACCAAAGAGGATGCATAATTTGTCTTAAGAATAGTGTGCGAGACACACGACTTGACTTCCTTTAACATCCTCCTATCCTTGAATCTGAGTCGAAAACATTGGTGTTCATCATCATATTTGTATTATGAGTTTTTAGTTATAATTATTTATTTAATTATAATGAATTTATGTTATTATATATTTGCAATATTTGACATATTTTCGAACAACAATTTCATCTGGTAAGAGTATTTTTCTGTCTCCTAATAAGCTCTTATTCAATGGAAATTTCGTTGACTAAGATCTGTAGGCTAAGACGCGTCGGTGTAAACCCTAGCCGACGAAAAAAAAAATTTTGTTGACTAGGTTGTCTCTTAGTCTACTTGAATCTTAGCCGATAGAATTATTATGTCGGTTACATTCCTAGTAGAGGAAAATATTTTAAAATAAAACAAATTAATAATCATCTTAGCCGACGGAATTCACAATATTTCATCGGCTATGAATTACTTAGGAGACAGAAATTCCGTCAGCTATGATCATAGCCGACGGAAATTCCGTCAGCTATGATTATAGCCGATGGAATTATTTTGAAATAAAAAATATATAAAACTCTTAACCAACAGAATATTCTGTCGGTAAACCTAAAAACATTAAAAAACGGAGATCGATCACCGAAAATCTATCGCCAGAAATCCACCGGTCATTCCGATTCCACCACCACACACCACCATCACAAAAAACTACCACCACCACACACCACAACCACCATTTGGAGAAGAGAAGATTTAAAGAAGAAAAATTGATTTTTTTGAAAAAAAATTCTGAAATCTAGCACGGGAAAAGGAATTTTGAAATTTTTAGCTCTTAGCTGACGGAATGCAATCATTCTATCTGCTAGTGATAAATAATTTTTCTGAAATTTTGGTCTAATATTTTGCACGAGAAAATTGTTTTGAATTTTTTTGCCAAAGCCAACAGAATTAAATAATTATGTCGACCAAGTATATTTTAGGAGACGGAATTATTTAATTCTGTCGGCTAAGGGTAAAAAATTATATTTTTATAACTTAGGCGACATTATAATTCTGATGATCAAACTTGACATACAAAAATCCGACCGTCTGATATGATCATTATAGTAAAACATGGATATGGTAAAAATTCAACTTGATCCGACAATGTTAAGGGCCTGATCCGGACGGCCAATCCGGTAAGTCAAACTCCTAAACGCACAGAAACGGTCATTTGACCATCTAAATTAAGTATTTTGGCTAGACCTTCAACTGAAAATAGTTTCAAATCGATGATACCCAACCAGTGGTAAAAAATAACCCCCGAAGATAAGACTATCCATAGGGAGAAAGAATGATAAATTACGTTGACCGCAACTAGAGGCGTCGAGACTTTACCAGAATTAAGTGATTTTTCAACCGTAGAAGTATTTCACCATTCTGGTCATATCTTCTTTCATGTTTTTTTTACGTTTGAAGGTTCTACGTAGAGTTTGTTTTTGAAACGGAACATTTACTTAAAACTTAATAAACATGTTATACAATATTAGTAGATATGTTATGATTATGATGACCAAACTTGACAAATAAAAATCCGACTGTCTGATATGATCATTATAGTAAAACATGGATATGATAAAAAATTCAACTTGATCCGACAATGTTAAAGGATTGATCAGAACGGTCAATCTCGTAACTCAAACCCCTAAACGCATGAAAACGGTTATTTGACCATCTAAATTACATACTTTGGCCGGACCTACAACTAAAAATAGTTTCAAATCAATTATACGCAACCAGTGGTATAAAAATTTACAAAAAATAACCCTTAAAGATAGGACTACCCATTGGGAGAAAGAATAGTAAATTGCGTTAACCGCAACTAGCGGCACCGAGAATTTACCGGAATTACGTAATTTTTCAACCGTAGACGTATTTCACCATTCCAGTCATATCTTATTTCACAACTTTTTTTGCATTTGAAGGTTCTACGTAGAGTTTGTTTTTGAAACGGGACATTTACTTAAAACCTAGTAAACAAATTATACAACATTAGTAGGCATGTTATGATTCTGATGATCAAACTTGACAAACAAAAATCTGACCGTTTGATATGATCATTATAGTAAAACATGGATATAGTAAAAAATTCAACTTGATCCGACAACGTTAAAGGCTCGATCCTGAGGATCAATCCTGCAAGTCAAACCCCTAAACGCACATGAACGGTCATTTAACTGTCTAAATTATGTATTTTGACCAGATCTTCAACTGAAAATAGTTTCAAATCGATGAGACGCAACCAGTGATATAAAAATTTACAAAAAATAACCCCCGGAGATAGGGCTGTCCATAGGGAGAAAGAATTCATTACCAGAAAAAAGACTTTAGCCGACGAAATAACCAAAAACAGGCCGACAAAATTTTTTTTCTAGGCTAAGTTAAATTTTCGTCAGCTAAAATGGAATTTTAGCAGACGAAAAATTATTTCGTCAGCTAAACTAATTTTTTCGTCGGCTATAGTCTGTGAACTTTAGCCGACGAAATTTGAAAAGTTTAACTGACGAAATTAGGGTATTTCCTCGGCTAAAGTATCTTTTAGTTACAAAATTGAACTACGGATATTTCGGTGTCCGATTGACTATTGTGATACCAATCTGGAAGCATAACGGACGTACTAGTAAAACTCATCGCTAATGCCATGAAATATGGGTTTTTTTGGCCATCCGAGTTCGTTTAATACTTCAAAATGTAGTTTTCTAAACACTTAACACATGAAAACGCCCATATTTGCATATATATATGAGGTATTTTGGTTGAACCTTCAACATAACAAACTCTCACCATGATGAGACGCAACTGTCTATCTAAAAATTTTGTGACATTTACTCCTCGATGATAGGACTCCCCATATGGATAAATAATGGTAAATAGTAGGCATGTTGTGATTCCGGTCATCAAAATTCACAAACAAAAATACGACCGTCAGATATCATCGATATGTTTAAATATGTCTTTGGTAAAAAATTCAACTTCATCCAATAAATTTAAGGGTTTCATCTGGACGGTCAATCCTGTAAGCCAAACCCCTAAATTTTATTGACCGTAACTATTGGCACCGAGACTTTACCGGAATACGTGATTTTTCAATCGTAGACATATTTCACAATTCCGGTCATATCTTATTTCACGACTTTTTTGCGTTTGAAGTTTCTACGTAGAGTTTGTTTTTGAAACATAATATTTACTTAAAGCTTAGTAAACAAAGAATACAACATTAGTAAGCGTGTTGTGATTCTGATGATCAAAGTTGAGAAACAAAAATCTGACCGTCTGATAAGATCATTATGTCGAAATATGTCTATAGAAAAAAAAATCAACTTGATCCGACAAGGTTAAGGGCTCGATCCTTACGGTCAATCCCGTAAGTCAAACCTCTTAACGCACAGAAACGGTCATTTGACCGTCTAAATTACGTATTTTGCCCGGACCTTCAACCGAAAATAGTTTCAAATCGATGAGACGCAACCAGATGTATAAATTTTTTTATGAAAAATAACCACCGGAGATAGGGCTACCTTTAGGGAGAAATAATGAAAAATTGCGTTAACCGCAACAATCGGCACCAAGACTTTACCGAAATTACGTGATTTGTCAACGTAATTCTTAGCCGATGGAATTGTTTGAATTACGTCGGCTAAGAATTACTTAGGAGACGGAATTTCCCTCAGCTAAGATCTTAACCGACGGAATTTTTTTAAAATTAAAAAAAAATGGAGATCGATCACCGGAAATCCACCTCCGGCGATCGATCTCCGGCAAGAAACCGATCATTCCGATTCAACACACCACCATAACCAAAAACCACCACACACCATCACCACACACCACCACCACACCACCACCACCACACCACACCACACCACCACACGCCACACCACCACACACCACACACAAGAGAAGAGAGGAGAGGGAGAGGAGAGAGGAGAAGAGAAGATTTAAAGAAATTTTTTTTGATTTTTTGAAATTTTTTCAGAAATTTAGCCAGGGGATTCAAAATTTTGAAATTTTTTAGCTCTTAACCGACGGAATTCAATAATTTCGTCGGCTAAGTGTTTGAAAATTTTTCTAAAATTTTGCGTGGGTAATTTGTTCTGATTTTTTAACCCCTTAGCCGACGGAGTTAAATAATTTCGTCGACTAAGCGATACCTTAGAAGACGGAATTATTTAATTTCGTCGGCTAAGGTGTTAAAGATTATTTTTTTTGTTTTTTTTATTCAATTCCGACGGAATTATTTTTTCCCATACACATATTTCAACATAATGATCATATCAGACGGTTGAATTTTTTGTTTCTCAAGTTTGGTCATGGAATCACAACATGTCTACTAATGTTGGATAACTTGTTTACCAAATGTTAAGTAAATGTTCAGTTTATAAAACAAACTATACGTAGAAGCTTTAAACGAAAAAAGTCGTGAAATAAGATATGACCAAAATGGTGAAATACGTCTACATTTGAAAAATCACATAATTTTGGTAAAGTCTCAGTGCCGATAGTTGCGGTCAATGCAATTTTTCATTCTTTCTCCCTAGAGGCAGCCCTATCTTCAGTGGTTATTTTTCATAAAATTTTTATACCACTGGTTGAGTATCATCAATTTGAAACTATTTTCAGTTGAAGGTCTGGGAAAAATACGTAATTTAGACGGTCAAATGACTATTTTCGTGCGTAAAGGGGTTTGACTTACGAGATTGACCGTAAGGATCAAGCCCTTAATGTTGACGGATCAAGTTGAATTTTTTTTCAATAGACATATTTTGACATAATGATCATATCAGACGGTCTGATTTTTGTTTCTCAAGTTTGATCATCGGAATCACAACATGTCTACGAATGTTGTATAACTTGTTTACCAAGTTTTAAGTAAATGTTCCGTTTCAAAAACAAACTATACGTAGAAGCTTCAAACGAAAAAAAAAAGTCGTGAAATAAGATAAGACCGGAATGCTGAAATACGTCTAAGGTTAAAAAATCACGTTATTCCGGTAAAGTCTCGGTGCCGATAGTTGTGGTCAATGCAATTTAGGGGTTTGACTTACGGGATTGACCGTCCAGATGAAGCCCTTAAATTTATCGGATCAAATTGAATTTTTTACCACAGACATATTTTAACATATTCATAATATCTGACTGTTGTATTTTTGTTTGTGAATTTTGATGACCAAAATCACAACATGCCTACTATTTACCATTATTTATCCATATGGAGAGCCCTATCATCGAGAGGTAAATGTCTCAAAAATTTAGATGGGCAGTTGCGTTTCATCATGGTGAGAGTTTATTGTGTTGAAGGTTTGACCAAAATACCTCATATAAATGTAGATATAGGTATTTTCATGTGTTAAGTGTTTAGAAAAACTTTATTTTGAAGCCTTAAACAAACTCGGATAGCCAAAAAAGGTCATATGTCATGGCATTAGCGATGAGTTTGACTCGTACGCCCGTTCTGCTTCTAGATTGGTATCATAATAGTCAATCGGACACCAAAATATCCATAGTGCAATTTTGTAAGTAAATATTATTTTTTCATAGCCGACGGAATACGAGATTTTCTGTTGACTAAGAGCTCTTTTAACCGACGGAAATAGCCAGGATCACAGATCCGTCGGCTAAGAAGGGCTTAGTCGACGGAAATTTTCGACGAACGTATTCCGTCGGCTAAGAGGTTCTTAGTCGACGAACTTTTTCTACTAGCCAACGGAACATTATAGATTTCATCGGCTAAGAGTGCAAATCCACTAGTAATGATGGTAAATTACGTTGACCGCATCTATCGGCACCGAGACTTTACTGAAATTACGTGATTTTTCTATGGTAGACATATTTCACCAATCCGATCATATCTTATTTCACGACTTTTTTGAGTTTGAAGGTTCTACGTAGAGTTTTTTTGGACAGGGAACATTTTTTATTTTTTATTATAGCATAGCCGACGAAAATTTTTAGGGTATTCGTCGGCTATGGTTTTGAGGTTTAGGGTATTCATATCTTGGGTATTTTTTATTTTATTTATTATATCATAGCCGGCGATACTTCCACTGTTTCGTCGACTAAGATTGTTTTAGCCGACAAAATTATATATTTTTTCGCCTAAAGTTTTAAATTTTGTCGGCTAAAATATACACACTAAAACCGACAAAAAAAAAAGAATTTAGTCGACAAAAATGTAATTTCGTCGGCTAAACTTGACTACGGCCGACGAATTTTTTAATTGGCCGATAAAGGATTTTAACCGACGAAATACACTTTAACTGACGAAATTTGTTTTCGTTGACCTGTTTTTTTTTTCATCGACTAAAAACATTTTTCAGGTAATATTTTAATAAAAGAGTCTTTGGTGAGAACTTACAGAGAATGATCACTCCATCAAGGTATAATCATATTTGGGATCACTAGTGAATGTTTTAAATTGTGATTGAAATGATGTCTTTTCAATAATTATTGATCTATATATATCTAGAGGAAGTGCTAGTTTCACACTCATTATGAGTGTGGATAGGCCACACTCATTCTCAAACCACAAAAAAATACACAAAAAATATAATAGTGTGGATGGGCCACACTCATCCACAAACCACAAAAAATATAATTTATAATAGGAGGATTCGAAAATGAAATTTTTTATGATTTTAAAAGTGAGTGTGGCTCATCCACACTCATAATGAGTGTGAGACTAACACTCCTCTATATCTAGCTATCTCAGGGTTTTTATCATGATTGTACGGTGTGAACTTTCTTGAACCGAACAAAATATATAGTTATTTACACATATTGTCTGAACTTGTTCTTTGAGCCATTCAATTTTCTAATAATGCGGTTAACTTTGTGTGTGTATTTCTCTGTTGTATTTTGGTTGCGTCGTTGTGACTTATTGGTTCGTATGTATGATGTATGCTAAAAGCTCCAAGGGAAGGACTGGAATGATGGTCTGTGATCATGCCGGTCAGCCAGTGTCGTCTTACATGCATTTTGGGTTGGGTGTGATGCTCCTAATCCTCGAATGTGTTCTTTGGCTCATGTCGAGTTACATATGTTGATGTCTCAGTATAGTAGCCAGGTTGTTTCTTCTATTCACTATATACAATTATACAGGGAGAGGTATTGTGGCTGCTCATTTAGTAATGCTCCTTATTGTATTAGTAATTTTAAATTCTCCTTTTCTACTTGAGGTTTTGACGAACAAGCGCGTACTATATATTATGAAACATAATTTCTACCAATGTTTTCAAGGGTAAAAACGAAGACGAAGGCGACTTGACAAAGCCTCGTGAGGCGAAAGTCTCAAGGCGATAAAGCGACCGTCTTTTCAACAATTACTATTTTAATTAGATACATATAAATTGCTATAGAAAAATATTAGACATAAATAAATCAATTTTCTAAGTAAATTTGAAAATAAATAACAACCCAAACAGAGGTCCATTAAAGAAACCCTATATTCAAGCCCAAATACCCACCCAAATGCGCCCAATAAGATGTAAAGAAGGGTTTTAGTCGGGCCCAAAAATGGGTTTCACGTGGAGCGACGTCGTTTGAAGGAAAAATATTCTTTTTCATCGTCCTCAGCCTCGCATCGGCGCCTGATGCTTCGTTTTTCTGCAAAAGGCGCCGCCCCGTCGCCTGGGCGGTCGCCTTTCCAACAGCGCGTCGACGTCTCCCTCGACGAGGCTTTTTACCTCCGCCTCGCACTAAAGCGCGCCTCGGCAACGCCTCGGTGTCGCCTTTGAAAACATTGATTGCTACATGACTTGATGAGTCTGGTTTACTTAATTTCTGTCTAATATCGATCTAGAGGCTTGTAATTGGCATTCGAGTTGCTTGCAGGTCAGAAAGGCATGTCTGCAGCTATGTTTCTCCTTCAGCTGAAGTTACAATTTTGACCAGAAAATGCTGATCAAGAATTTGATCATATGGAAATGAGGTTGTCTACAATTTGATCAAGTTGTGGCCCAAGATTTATTAGCATTTAATTTGCTGCCATTACAGTAAGTGCTCCACCACCTGAACAACCATCTTTTCAATAGTTCATATATAGCCTCTTGAACTTCACCACCATCAGCGAAACCCTAGTTACAGAAGTCACCATATATAACAGACGCATATGGTACCTCAGAACTAGGGTCAGTAGAAAACCTAGCTTGCCGCTGCATTTTAGAATTTCAATGTTCCTTTAATTCCCAGCTTTTTGTCTCTCCCTCAAGATCACAGGTTTCGTCTTCATTTTGGAGTAGTTTCCGACGGAACCTACAGAGCTGAAGAGAAGAAAGGAAGAGACACACATCCTTCGAAGACCGAGCATTAAAAGGCAACAGACCTTTTCGGAGTGCGAGAAGAAGCTGCTCTTGCAAACCTTTAAAATTTTGGCTCCAGTCTGAATAGGCAGAGGCCAGGAGAGGACCTTCAAATTGTTAATCACCTGGGTGATCATCCCACATATTTACGGATAAATTTAGTTATAAGTTGCTTTTTTTCTTTGCATTAAACTGTCATTTTTATCAGAGCAATTTTCTTAATGTTTAGACATATTTTTAAAATATAATTTTAATTAAAAAATTATGAAAATGTTTCATTTTATGTACATATCTTTTAGACTTTTTGAATGAAGTGATATGACCAAAATCAAATGGTACAAGTGAAAAACTATCTTATCATTTGAAGGGGTGCATATACTTCTATATAAATGATGCATTCTCTACAACATGATATAAGTCATAAGTTATAATCTAAGTCTCCAATATTCACCATTATCAGTTTAAAACTATTAGAAACTAATAGTGCACAATAAGTTTTTAGTAACTTTGAGTCATCTTGTAAACTTTCTTTTGAGTGTTTATGTTGGTTTTCATGAATGCAAAATGAACATCAACAACTACATTATGTTGAGCTTCCTTGTATCCTAAAGACATATTTGATAAACCCTCGTTGCACACTAGATAGTGGGGCAAATAATGTCTTAAGGAAAGCGTTGATACAACGTGCCTTAGAAGCATAAACTCTCTCATACCTTATATCCACAAATTTGTTCCAGCAATCTTAAGACATTATTTTGACCAATGAAAATAGAGTTTATGCCAAGTTTGAATAGTGGTAGAGGCTACTCAAAGAGAAGGAAAATACACAAGCACTTGCCGATCAGAATATGATGTAAGACTCTTTCTTTTTTAAGAATCTCTAAATGCTACAGGTATGCTAATTATGATTATAAGTTTCTATTTTATCATATGTGTTTTAAGAAACATTATTTAATTATGCAATATGCTTTAATTTAATTACTATACGTTGTTTGCATATGTATAGTGAAGTAACTCATGATAAAATCTAGTTATATTATTTAATTTGGGTTAGGACCAAAGTAGCCATGAAATTTTGAAATTAAATTATTGTCATACAAGTTATTATACATATATCTTCATGGTCTATAACTATCAATGTGCATGAAAACTTATTATGACAATACATGAGATAAGTATGTATAGTTAAAGATAATTGCATATTATATATATATATATATATATATATATATTATTTTCATCTTAAAGTAATCATTTCTTAAAAAAATTGAAGAGCAACAAGTAATAAGAATGTATATGTCATCTAATAAAAAGATGAGTTTGACATAATGAGACATAGCTATGCAAAATATGATGAGAAAAATGGAATGAACCATTAATTCTAATTAAGATCATGATCAAAAATTGATAACTAATTAACAAAAGTACTTATAAATCTAAAATTTACAAGGATTTGATGAGTAATTCATCAAATTGGATGGGAAAGTCCAATGTTTTAATTACAATGATAGAAACTCAACTCAACACTTGAAACATCAAGCTCTTTAGTTCAATGAGCAAAGTACATCATATGTAGTGATTGCATTCAAGGTCAAGTAGTGCTTGGTACTTATAATGAATGGTAGAGATTGAGTTTATAAAACTCTTAATAGACATGACTGAAAATACTATAATTATAGGGATACTACATGCTTACCTATATGAGTGTCGAGGGTGGTGCCGCCTTCTATGTGACTTGGACTAGTCTCTAGAGCACTCATGAAATAAGATATAGACACAAGACCAATACAAATGTCGACTTGTAAAAACACTTTAAAATAAGTATAAAGATAGTGTGTGAAATGTGTCTGGCTAAGTCACAATAGAATCACAAGTTCAAAGCAATGCTACTTAGCCATTCTGATTTAACTTTAATGTGTTCTCATTAAGCTAAGGTTCAAGTTCACAATTTAATAACTAGTATTGATCAGACAGAGATTGCACATAATGATATGCTCCGGTTGGGATGATAAAAGAAACAGCCTTTTAAGTAGAAGCATCATTTTCAGCTACAATCATTCAAAAGTTCCTGCCGTGAAGGGACAATCGGATAAGTTTAAAAAGCAATTGTCCGTCGATAAGAGAAGAAGAAGATGGAGAGAATTGCAGAAGACTATGAATCGGCAGGGCGGTGTCGATTCCATAGACATTGCTAGCTGTGACGCTGAGAGAGAGAGAGTTGCAATTACTGTATCCTCAATATATACATGGATAGAATTCCAGCCTTTGTTTACAAATTATCAAAATTTATTAACTGATCATTAGTTTTAACACTTGCTCAATATACTCTGTCAATGTGGAAGTGAAAGTGATCTTTCCAGATTAGTGACGGCGGAGAAGTGCGGAGAAGAGTCACAAAGAAACGATTTTAAATGCTTTATAAACTCCTTGGGTTGTTCCAGGTTTACAGCATGTCCAGCCTTCTTGATAATCACTAGTTGGCCGTGTTTCCCTATATGCCTATATATACATTGAAACACAAGAACAAGCATGCATAACTAACATAGTTTCAAAAAAATAGCATTATTTCGAAAAAAATTAGTAATCATTTACATACCTTTTTAATCTGTATCCTAGTTCCAAAGGAAATATTTGATCTTGCTCTCCCCATATTATTAATGTGGGCTGTTGAATCACAAGTAACAATAATATGAGATTAATGTTAGTTTTTTTATGGATGACTATTTAATTATCAATAATTAACCATATAATACTAATTATAGGGATTGATAGCTCATTTCAATAAAAACAGATCTGACCTGCCCATTTCAATTAATCTTGATAAAAAGACATTTTTGACCTAACTTAAATATCTACCACTCATCTCTCTCTTCCCCACCATTACCCTCTCACCTCTCTCGATCTGCTCTCTCTCTCCTCGACGACGCACTGACGCACAAACCTAGCCTCTCATCCCGCCACCGCCTCATCAAAGCCTGCCACCGCCTCGAGGACGCTGATAAACTGAGATTCCGTTTGCGAGCTTCGATCTCGATGCTGGTGAGCCGAGATTTTGATCTGCGTGTTTTGATCTCGACGCCGGTGAGCCGAGATTTGATCTGCGTGTTTTGATCTCGACGTTGGTGAGTCGATATTCTATCTGCGAGCTCATATCTCCAAGCATCCTCGACGACGTCGGAGGATTCGATCTGCAGGCTCTGATATTCTGACTTAGTAGACTTGGTTTTAGAGTATACTGGGGTTAGTAGACTTTGTTTTGGAGTATACTAGGGTTAGTAAACTATGTTTTGGAATGTACTGGGTTAGTAAACTTGGTTTTAGACTATACTGAGGTTAGTATACTTGGTTTTGGAGTATACTTGGGTTAGTATACTTGGTTTTGAAGTATACTACGGTCAGCAGACTTGGTTTTGAAGTATACTGGGTTAGTAGACTTGGTTTTAGAGTATACTAGGGTTAGTAGACTTTGTTTAGGAGTATATTAGGGTTAGTAAATTTTGTTTTGGAATATAATGGGTTACTAGACTTGGTTTTGGATTATACTGGGGTTAGTATACTTGGTTTTAGAGTATACTAGGGTCAGCAGAAGCGTCGCCGCCTCGCCGACGAGCTTATTAACGACTGTAGCAACTCCATATTTGATTCGAGCTCGACGACTATGACGTTCTCAACTACTGTAGCAAGTCTTCCTCAAATACTAGTACACTTGCTGGTTTGCTTTTGTAGATGAGATGTCAGATCTAGTCAAAAACGAATCCAAGGTTTGTGAATAACACTCTGGTTCAGTGTCTTCTTCTTCTGCTCCAATGCATCGAGTTTGTTCATCAGCTCGAGTTTACTACCTCAGTGAAAGTTTACTAAGGGTAGTAGACTTGGTTTTGAAGTATATTAGAGTTAGTATACTTGGGTTTGATGTATACAGTGTGTTATTAGACTTTGTTTGAAGTATACTGGGGTTAGTAGATTTGGTTTTGTAGTAAACTAAGGTTATTAGACTTACATTTGGAGTATACTGGGGTTAGTAGACTTGGATTTGATGTAGATGTAGACCAGTAAACTTTCTATAAAAGTTTATTGCCCCTAGTAGGAAAAAAAATCCAACTAAATTCCGGCTACCAGTAAATTTCTGACGTCCAGTGACCGGAGTCTGACGATTGGTGACCGGAGTCCAGCGACCAGAGATGCTCCGACAAAATATTCTCTCTCTCCTTTTTTCTCTAAGTGTTTATAAGGAACAAGGGTAAAATTGTCTCAAAAAATTATTTTAGTATGAATTTAATAAAAATTTGTGTATTTTGGTATTAGTAAGTATACCTTGTATTGAAATATACATTTGACTTTTTAATTCATTGGTTTGGGTTTGACTTTTATTATTTTGTGCAAATGGTCATTCTCCCTTTAATTATCCTTTAATTAACTTCATCAAATTACACTCTAATTTTTTTTTATGAAAAAATTACACACTAGTTGAAGACTAACTTACATGTGTGATCTTGGGAAGATTGGATAACTTTCGGTTTATCAATATTGCCTCGATCAACTTTTTCTTTTCTTCTACATAGTTCGTACACATTACCTATCAAAAATTAGTATTACAATGAATAATAAACGAAGTTACAGAGCATCAATAATATAACATGCATGTAATATTGTGGTAGCTAGGTTAACTATACTTTTGTATCAACTGGCTAGGTAAATTAAACTTGTATATAATATCAGCATATCCAGATGACGCTTCTCTCTTTCTTTGTGTATGTATTACATATTTGTAGGCAATAGCATGGTACAAAAGTTTATATACACAAAGTAACACAACACCATGTCACCTAAATGCTTAATACACATACTTCTTTTTAAAAAAATGAATGTCTTGTTCATATAAAAGGCCAAGAGAAATTCAAAGAAGATCATTTAAGAGGTCATGAATGTCTGTAAATCTCCTTTTTGCAATCAGGAAGGATTGCAAGACCTAGAGACCATGATAATTACTTAAGGAAGTATTCTTCTATTCGATGTATGTTAATTGATTAAGGCACACATTAGAAATCGTTAATAGTTTGTGAAACCACGAACTTGATCGTCTGTCAAATTCCGGTTCCAAAATTAAATTACGGTCGGTTGCTTTTTGTTACTTTTGTCTTTTACCATTTGTAGTAACCGTTTTACCGTAAAGGGTCACAAAGTTGATTTTTTTATAGGATCATTATTTCGATAAACTTCCTTAATAGAAGTTGTAGAGGATGTTAATACGAATTCGTAGACATGCTATGCGTTTTAATTAGAGATCGTATGAGGAAATTATGGTCTAAAACGGGAAGTTACTGTTTCAGAAAAGTGTATAAAATGAAAAACTTAATAAAGGTAGAAAGTAAAAAATTAGAAAGTTACCTGGATTTTCTCTCTCCTCTCCCCTGATCGTTTTTCTGTTGAAACTTCAACTCGGCCTAGCGCCGCCGTCAGGTCACCAGAGACCGCCGCACCGGTCCTAAAAGGAGCGTCTTTATGTCTATTTCCTTTCTAGGTAAGTTTTTCTGTCTGTCTTGCCGTATTTCGGCTAAAATTCAAGTTTGAATACCGAGTGTACAGTAGGGAGTTTTGATCGGATTTGTCCCTCCTTAGGCCACCATCCGGTGATCGAGTTCTATATATGAATAGGATGGGTTTGAGGAGTACTACTTACCTTTAGAATTTGGTAGATCGATTTGGAATGTGGAATGAGAATCAAAGGATTGAAGTTTTTAGGGTTTGAAATTAGGAATTTTTGTGTTTTTACTCGATTGACCTAGTTAGATTAAGAATTGGTCTTCGAGTTAAACCAGAAAGTTGTTCCGAGTGTGGAGAAAAATAATCTGTAAAAATTTGGTGGTGATTGGTGCTGGCCGAAGTTTAGTCAAAATTTCTGCCGGCGGTGGAGCCGCCACTTTTTGGTCAGTTTTTCAAGATGAAAAATTGTTAAAAATAAGAGAAGACCAATAAAGGACAATTTATAATTTTTGGGCAATTATTGGTTATGTTTCAGATTTTTCAAAGAATTAGAGATAATAAAGGATAAATAATTGGTAACCAGTCATTGGAAAATTATCGGTTAGGCGTGAAAAAATTGTTAAAGGGCTTTTACGCTAGCAGTTGGGTTAAGGCCGAATTTCATCCTAATAGTGGCGTGAGGTTGAAAATTAAGAAGGATAATTATTTTGGCGTTTTTATTTAATTGTGGAGTTGATGCCTTAATCATATATCTATTTGAAACGGGGCGTGAAGAGATTATTGTTGAGGGGTCTAGAAATCGACAACAGACCAAACCATATACTGTGAGTGGACCCTTAATTTTGAAGCCATGCATGTACTAAAATGTTTATTAAAAAAATATAAGCATAGTGATTGTTTTCTTTCTATTGAGACAGTGGGCCGAGAAGGCGGGTTGCTCCCCTCCCGTAAGCTTCTATGTTTATGTCGACTAGAATTTAAGTTATATTTATGTTTATCGGGAAATTCATGATTATGACCATTATTATGAAGACGGTCGGGAAACCGTACTTGATGCATGATTTTATTATTAGAGGAAGAGTTTTTGGGACTTTTCGGATTTTTTGGTTTTCTTCACCATGAAGAGTCATTAATATATATATATATATATATATTATAATTGCTAGGTAGCCAAAATGGCCCCCCACTTAAGGAAGTGGCGCGAGGCATACTTAAAAGCTTTCAGAGGCTCCGACCCTAGCTTAGAAGGTTCATTGTTCTGGTAAAACCTCTTCCCCTGTATTTTTTTTAATATATTGATTTTTAAACCAATGAGAATGACATGTCTCTTTTTGTTTTCTAAATGATTAATTGAGAATTTTTTTCTCAATGTGGCATGTATGAATGATTTTCAGAACAATAAAAGGGAGAACATTATTAATAATTTTTCTTACAGTTGAATATTATTTTATCCACTCACACTAATGTTTTAAATGTTTCTCCCATGAATCCTTCATTTTTAAATGTTCAGACTGCAGAGCTCGGTTCAGCTAGTATTCGAAAAGGCGACATAGTTACCATCACTTCTTATCCACCAGTAGGTTCTGGGTTAACCTACTTTTTTTTTTCGCTTCCGCCTTTGTTAGTTGCTCTGATACTCTTGGGTTGTGATTATCTATTCGGTGAACTGCTAGGGGTTCAGGACCCAATATAGTGTTAATCTTGAGATTGATGTTTATGTTGGTAATTTATACTTTTATGAGATAATTATGGATTATTTGTCATGTTAATTTGAGGATAATGTTTGGATATGGAAGAAAGATGACTCTAGATGTTGAGGATGGTTGAGTTGTTTTTATAGGTGTAGTTTTTAAGTTGTAGGTAAGGGTTGTCCATGAATTGAGGTAATCCATGAATTGTATATGTATTAATCGATTTTGTATATTTTGCTTTATATGTGTATATGTATATGAAGCAAAAAGATGGTCACATCAAGTCTCCAATAAATTTAAAACTAATTAAACAAATTTCATGCTGACATTGATTAATTTCATACTTACATTAATGAAATCAGTGAGGAAAAAGGAGGGGATTGCTGTAGTTGGCTTGACGAATGAATATCGCATTAGTTCCTTGAGCTTTTGAGGTGTTTGCGGTAGCAAAATGCTTGAAGCTTCATCTACGTTGGAAACATTAAATAATCCATTTTCCAAATCATTCTCCTCCAAACAAATCCCAGTACAACACAACACCAACTTGTTTACCATCTCCGGACATTGCACCGCCATGTTATATGCTACAAACCCGCCATAGCTTATCCCAACAATGCTTGCCTTTCTAACCTTATGGGCATGCATCAACTTAACTACACAAGCAGCCTGGAACGACTCAGATCGTTCTTGGCTGCATGTGTAAGAGTCACCAAAGAAAACAAGATCGGGCACGTAGACATTAAAACGAGCGGCGAGATAGCGAATATGCTCACCGTACTGCCACATTGCATTGGCTCCAAACCCGTGAATCAAGATGAGGTTTGGTTTGAATGCTTTAGGAATCTTAGGCACCCAACAATGCATTTTGGTAGCGTCACCATCACCAATATCAGTTATAACAGACCGAAGACCTGCATTGACAAAAAAGTGGCGGCAAAACCAATCTATTGAAGCTGTGAAACTAAAGCGTTTGGGAAAATTGAAATGAGGAAACATATTAAATTATCAACAGGGAGGAGCCTTTCCCAATTTCCAGACCTTAATTGATTGATTGCTCTTCTTCTTTAATCGATCATATATATTAATAGATTTGCTAGAGTTAACGGCATTGGTGCTAAAACAGATTAAGGTGGGAAGTTAGGACAAACACTAATATAGTTAGAAACATTGATAGGCCCAACAGTTATCAAAACAAGCGTAGTTTTCGGCCTATAAAAAAACAAATCCGAAAATGTATCTCTGCTTGTCTGTTTGGTTGGTCACCAATTGGTTTAGATTATCTAGGATTAAGAGAGCTTTTTTCGGTTAGATCTCTCCTCTTCATATTATTATTTTGATACTGAAAATGGTGGCCGAGTGGGCCACAATTCCGAGTCGTAGAAATGTTAAGTTTTGGCTTTCCTCATGCAGATTCTTTATACATACGGATGATCGAACCAGTGACCTCCTTACTACTATGAGTATCACAATAACATTTGTCCAACATATTATAAAGATTAAGATGTCAACTATTTTATAAATTTAACGCGAGCACAGATAACGATACACCCTTATGGAGCTGACAAAAGAACTAGCTAGTAAAACACATCATTTTTTCTATTGGCAACGCCCAACCTCTACAATTTCCATGAAAATTAAATGTCCATAATTTTGTCTTTTTATGCCATGAACCACTATGACAAAATAAAAGACAAAATTAAAAAGGAAAAATTTTATGAACAATACATGACAAATGATCAACTCTCAATTTTCATATTTCAAGTTTAAAAACAATCAAAATGGTACTGACGTTTAAAAGCTGACACACTTTTGGTACATGTTGTCAATAACACCGTTAACTTTATGTAATTTCTCATTTTTCAAAAGGTGGTTTCTGGTTTTCTCCATTGTTATTCTCTATTTCTTTATATATATATATATACAATTTTATTCTTATAAACTCATACCATATTCTCAAAAGACTTTGTTGTTTTTCCATAATCTAATTTATTTGCTTACTATTCGTTGTATTTGTAAGTTGTTAGGTATGATTTTAATGAAAGGCTCTTATACATCAAAAAAAAGAAAAAAAAACAAATTTGTTGCTCATCCGTATCCAACTAAATCTAGGACATAGCTTTCTCTCTCTAAGTCTCCTTACTTAATACCCAATGATATATATTTAGATATTTTCTTCTATAATTAACTTGCCAAATCAAATCATCTTCCAACTTCCTCCTACAACCTACCTCGATCATCATTTTTGTGTTTGTTGGGTTAGAAATGTCGACCTGCAAACATAGGATGGACTGGCAGAGTTACTGGAAGTTCAATGCAAGCAAGAACATGATAAGTATTTGGGACTCCCTATGCGTGTTGGACGATCAAAAATAGCTATTTTTGAGTTTTTGACAGAAAGACTTACTAAGAATAAGAAGTAAACTATTAAGTTGGAAAACTAAGATTCTTAGTGTTGCTGGCAAAGAGTTATTGGAAAACTAAGATCCTACTTATTATAGCAATTACACAAATTCTGCCATTATATACCATGAACTGTTATATGCTGCCGCAGAGTCTATGATGACATGTATCAACTCTGGGCATCTTTCTTTTGGGGAGAAACGAATGAGGAGAAAAAAATACATTGACGAAGCTAGAACAAGTTATGCCTTACAAAGAAGGAAGGAGGTTTGGGTTTCAAAAATCTTCATGCATATAACCTTGCAATGCTTGTTAAGCAGGGGTGGAGATTGTTATATAATCCTAACTCCCTTATTTCGTGATTGTACAAAGCCAAGTACTACCCCAATTCTTCTTTCTTTGAGGCTAAATTGGGAGATGCACCTTCTTTTTCCTAAAGAAGCATTTTAAATGGGAGGCCAATGCTCAAAGCTAGTATCAAATGGAGTATTGGTGATGGACAACAAATAAGTATTTGGTATAGTAACTTGATTTCTGACTGCCCTCATTATATATATGGTTCAACAGCCCCAAGATTGTGTTTTTGAAGTTGTAGCAGATCTCATTGACGTTAACACCAAAACACGGAGTGTAGCCGTTTTGCACCCTTATTTTACATCGGTAGTGGTACATAAGGTCCAATGCATCCCTCTGAGTAGAAGAAATTTGGCAGACAAACTGTCTTAGAGTCTAGAGAGAAGAGGTTGTTATACTGTCAAAACAACATATTGGGTTGCTCATGGGAAGATACTAAATTTTTTGCTTACTTCTACATCCTCAGGTGATCCATACAAGGAGTTATGGTGAAAAGTATGGGCAGCCAATGTTTTAAAATGCTAAGGCGTAACTCGAGACGTTTTCGTAAGAGCCTTGAGCCTTGAGCCTTGAAGCGCATAAGATGTAAGCCTTACGGTATAAAAATTAAATAAATAAAAATTATATATACATGTTTATTACTTTTATAAATAGTTAAATACAACATAAAGATTAACTAAAAAAAGCTATTCGTGTTAGTATTTTTTGCATCACTATTATTCTTTGTTTTTTACCATAATATTGTTGTCTTCAACCTTCATTCTTTTGGTCTTGAATATATTTCTTTTTTTAGTCAGATGATTGTTTTCCCTTCCATTAGATATATATCGTCTTCTTCAAACATTCATTTTATTTAAGCTTGCTGGTTACAGTTTTGCAAAATGATGTAATTTTTTGGTATAAAATATTTATTTAAAAAATAAATAATTTCTAGGCGTAAAAGGCGTGAAAAGCGTATGTAAAAATGTAAAAGGCGTAGCCTTTCAAGCCTTGCTGCCTTACAGCTAAACATGACTCAATTTTCAAAGAGCCTTGAGCTTTTTAAGCCTCAGACGAGCCTTGAGGAGAGTTTTTTAAAACATTGTGGGCAGCTAAGGTTCTAGGGAAGGTTCAAATTTGCATTTGAAAAGCATGCTCCAACATTTTGCCTACAAGAGCAATCTGCTTAATAAGGGCTACACAGGCGATACCGATTGTGTAGTATGTTAAGGACCTTTAAGGATACTACACACATTCTATGCAAATGCCCTACAACTGCAACAACTCTTGCAGCACCACCCTTGCAAATTCAACAGTGTGGTACTGCCTAATCTAGTTTTCAAGGAATGGATGTTTGAACAAGCTTCTCTCCTCCACAAAGACAAATTAGCTCAACTTCTAATGGTTCTATGGGCAGTTTGGAAAAACCAAAATGATGCATTGTGGAATAACAAGACCCAAAACCCTTAGTCTGGTAGTTGGTGTTGTAGAATGGTGGAAAGAATATCAGGAGGTCAGAAAAGTAAGGGGATCATCTCAAATACCTCTGAAATAACATTGGCAGCCAGATGAATGTGGTAAATGGAAGTTTAACGTTGATGATAGCTTTGTACCAACCATACTTCAAGGTAGTGTGGGATGAGTAATGAGGATATGGAAACTTACATGTACTTTTACGAAGCCTTTGCATGCAATTGCATCGATCAACAAGATAGGTAGAGCTGAATGCCATCAAGGAAGGTCAAATTCTATTGAGACTGACTGTATGGAAGCTATAACATTTATTACTGACTTGCAGGGTACTTATATTGGCCTAGATGGTATTTTACATGACATCAGACATCTACTGGCCACAATGCAGCATGTAGTATGGAAGCATACCAGCAGAAACTGCAACTCAGTAGCTCATCGGCTAACAACGTCAGCTTTTGGTTCAACAGAACATTTTGTTTGTCTTGGCGAACCTCCCACTCATTTTAGGGATGTCCTTATTTCTGATGTAAACATGATGAATGGCTAATTGGCTCTCAGTTTTATGAATATACCACCCTTTATCAATATATATATATATATATATATATATATATATATATATCCACTATAAGAAAATATATACATATATATATATATATAAATTCTCCCATTCTAAAAAGAAAAAAACTCTTCAAAGCATCTACCTATATATATATATATATATATATATATATATATATATAAATTCTCCCATTCTAAAAAGAAAAGAAAAAAACTCTTCAAAGCATCTACCATTCCAAATACAAGTCCTTCTATAATTGGATAAACATGTTTGCCAAAAAATTAGCAAATGACCATTCACTACAAAAAACAAAAAAAAGTGTTAACTAAAATTTTTTTACTAGTTTCCATTCCAACTATATATATGTAGCAAAAAGACCAAAACATCCCTCTATTTTCACAAAAAAAAAACCAAAACGTACGTCTATTTACCACATCACACATCTTCTCTCTCTCAGACAACGCCGGCCAATGCCGATATGGCGACCCTCGTCTACGTTCTTCATCTGCTCAACACTGATCTCGTTCTACTCAATCTTAATCTGCTTCACTCCGATATCAATCTACACACCTCCGATCTCAGTCGCACCTCCACGATGTAGACCAACGCCGATTTGGCAACCCTCGCCTCTGATTCTAGCAGCGAGGTCTGTCTCCTCCTTTTACTTGTCAGATCTGTAGCCGAAAGCACCTTTGACGATGATGAAAGACGAGGAGATCCGACGAATGTCGAAGCTGATGGTTAGGGTCACAATCAACATTGTCGAGGATGTTGAGCTTCTCTTCTCTAGGTCGAACATGGACGGATCTAGAGTGGGTTGACGACAATTGGATTTGTTGAGCGGCGGCTGCAAGTTGGTGATTGGAATTGGAGCTAAGTCTAACGGCAAGTTGGTGATTTGGTAATCCTTAAGGGTCTGAAAATAATGCGTTACCATTTTACTAAGTGTAGTAAATTTATTGTCCCTAGTAACCCGTTCTTACATGTTAAGTTTTTGTTTATTTTGTGACTAACAGTCATGAAAATATAGATATTGAATAATTGTTTACCGACCTTAATAAAAGTTTACTAGAGGCAGTAAACTTAATTCTTTGGATATGAATATGCACAAAAGTTATGTATGTGTTCATTTTGTGAATAAACATTACGAAAATGAAAGTAGAGATATTGTATTGTTATTTATTAACCTCGTTCAAAGCTTACTAAGAACAATAAACTTAGCAGTTTGGATATCAAATATGTTATTGCAAATAATACCATGTTTATTGGAGTTAGTAATTCCTGTTACCGGACTCCGGCTATCGAATTACTATGACCAGAGTTCAGCGGTCGGCAGGAGTTTCGTCGCAATCCGGCTGCTGGTGACCGGAATCCGACGGCCAGTCGGAGTCCTGTCGGAGTCAGTGAGGTTCCGGTCAACTCTTCTCTCTCTATAATGGTATTAAAATAATATAGGTTGTTAAAAGTATCTTAATAGTTTAGATCTTTAAATGGTCGATATTTAAAAAAAATGTTGAAATAAGATGCAATGTGCCAAATTTTCTAATAAATTGACATTTTCTCGAAAAAAAAATCGGGTAAAACATGATTTTGAGTTTGAAGTAACGTTGGTCTTTGTATATGGGCACTCAACTCAACAAGTAGAAGAAGCAAAGACTTTGTAAACGTGCTAACTACCAATAAAGACTCTTGCGAAGCTTTCTGTTTGGGCAGCCATGATCGTTTCTTCAATCGAACAGCCTTCGTGGTTTTCCGCCAAGAAGTAATCCTACCCTTTTTCTTTTCCGACTTTGTTTTTGGTTCTGCAAAGTTTTTATTTATCTTTTGGATTATTTTCGTCACTTGGGTTTCGAAAAAGAACCAAAATTTGTAAACGATTGGGGGCGGAGTAGAGTAATTGTAGGTTGCCTAGTTTGAATTCCGAGGTTTAGAGTTGTTGTGGGCGCTGTGTTGTTCTTTCTGGGGTAAAGAGTTTATTATAGTTTGATGGAGTTGAGCGTGGTTTGGTTGGGTTGAGTTTTCAATTTGACATTACGAAATACTAGGATGGGCTTGAAAGACTTGTATGGAATGACTTGATATGATCATTGCAGGTTACTTGTTGTATTTTGTGTGATTAACTTGATAAATTATGTGGACCGAGGAGCTATTGCAAGCAATGGTGTGAATGGGACTCTTGGAACTTGTACTGAGGGTGGTACATGTACATCTGGCACTGGTATACAGTAAGAATTACTTCCTTCCTTCTCTGCCTTTTCAATCCGGGTGTGTCTGTGTGTAATTTGATTTCATTAGCCCAATTCATGTTTGCTTATACAACCATGCTGAGGTATCACTTCATGAGCTTTCAAGGAAATACATATTCTGTCAATGTTGTTATGTTGCTGTTGATATGAAGAGGTTTATCAGTTTCATAAGTGGTAGAATGGTTCTATGAATGATGCTATTGTTATGGTCTGGCGTCTGTAAAGTGTCCACCAACTGGACCCTTGTTTGGGACTTGGAGAGTGAGGTGGCTATGTGGGAACTTGCTAAGGTTTTACTCATCTTTGCACCACTGTATGGCTTTTCATAAGGGTTCACATGAAGCTTGCAACGCTTTGGAGATGAATCTTTTACTTCTGTATATTATTGGCTTGTGCATATCCGAATATTATATTTAACTGTATTAATATCTATTCTTTTAGGTATTTAGTTACTGATTTTTTTAGGCCTTTACTTTTTTCTGTGTACTTCATAGGTATGATAACTCGATTTCTTACTTTCTTTTTGTATGTAGAGGGGATTTTGACTTGAGCAATTTTGAAGATGGGTGCCTGTCATCTGCTTTTATGGTTGGCCTTCTGTTGGCGTCTCCGGTTTTTGCTTCATTAGCAAAGAGGTACTTAATCATCTTTTGCACTAAACTCTATGGTGGTGGATAATTTTGAAGATGACGTATAAATGCATTGAACACAATCATTTTTCTTGACACGTTATGTAAAAGTCTACTCAAAGAATTTACAATTTATTTGTACATCTATACACTTTTGTAAGTGAGCTATTGGAAAATAGGTGTACACCAAGATAGAAGATAAACTGTGTAAAAACAAAACTCTAAGAGAATAATACTAAAAAACCTTTATAATCCAGTGAATTAAAGCCCGTAATGAATTATCATGTATTACATGGCTCCCAAACTTGAAGCTCTTCAGCTTCTTTCTGACCAGACACCAAAAAACCAGTTAGGGAATCCTTTGTTACAATAGAAACAAAAGTGATGTGGATTATTCAAGAATCGAAGTCGATTTGCCTCTTCCAAAGGGTCTGCTTAGAAGCATTCTTTACTAACCTTACACTGGAAGAAAATTGGATTCTGCTCTAGGTCTGGCTGGTAGTTTTTGTGGGTTATACAGATGGACAAAGGGTTTTAATAGTACCAGGTGCCCTGAATTTGCTTGGTTGTCAGTTCATTTCCAAAAAAAGCTTCATTGTCAGTTGCTGTAGAAGTTAGGAACATCAGTTTTACTAGTTGGAAAGTTGCACTGTGTTGACGAAGGGATGTTGGAAGTATTTATTGTAACATTTCCTCTGTACTGTATCGTTCTCTAGCCTTTTGGAGGAGGATGATTATGGAATCCAAAGTGAGAAGGGACGTTCTGGCTGGTTTTTACTCTTTTGTTTTATAGCTACAGTTGTTTTGGAGGTGCTGCAATGCCCAATGTTTAAGTCATTTGGATGGAGAGGGGACGCAAATCTTTTAGAATTGGAGGGGGATGAATTGTCATATAATGGAGACTCTTTCTGGACAGTTTATGGGCATGGTTCTGTTATTTTATTTTATTATATTTATTTTTTTTCATGTATGTATAATTTTTTTTATTTCTTTTTCTCGGAAATACCCTCTTCCAATCTTGGTTTTATTTTTTTTCTCCTTTGGCTCGCTTTTCGAGCAGATTGTCCACTGAGTTGTAGAGGGTCCTGATTATTTGAATTATTTTTGTCTCTTACCAATCAAAGAAAGATACATCTCCCTGTGCATAGAAGAGCTTTTATTTGCTGATTAGTCTTTAAAATTAAATTTCTTGTTTTCTCTATTTCTTATTTATGTACAATCAAATTTTGCAGTGTAAATCCATTTAGGCTCATTGGAGTTGGATTGTCAGTTTGGACATTTGCTGTAGTTGGTTGTGGTATTTCATTCAACTTCTGGTCCATTACTATCTGCCGCATGTAAGTTGCGTTATCTTTGTTTTCATTCAACTTCTGGTCCATTAATACCCTCTGGAATGTCTTGTGCTTTTAAGTTTGAATTATCTAGTTATGGGAGGTCATGTTTACAAGCATGTTGGTCAATTATGCTTGTTTAATACATATTCTTTCTCAAAAGGCTAGTTGGTGTTGGCGAGGCTTCATTTATTAGTCTTGCAGCTCCGTTCATTGATGATAATGCCCCAGTTGATCAGGTACTATTTTGTTCATTTCAATTTGTTTAAATTTGTTTGATCTCATTTAACTACGCTTCCACTGATTATTTTAGTTATTAAAATATAGGGTTATCTGTTGTTTGGGCCTTGGACAATACACTTCAACATAACAATGAGGCTAATAGCCAGTTAGTTCTATGTTCACTCCATCCCTGAACAGTACTCGTTCTCTGAAATATATCATTGCTACATATTACGACGTATACCAGTGATTGTTGCTTACTGTTATGTTCCTTGAACCACAATGATCCAGCGGGTTCATTATGTTTTCTCATGCAAGCCAAGAAAATGTTTTGAGAAGATAACTAGATATCTCATTGCTAGAAATCTGTTTACTATAATTCCTCAGACATAGGATTTAGGTCCTTTCAGTTATCGCCTACCGAAAGTTCTTCAAATCTTTTAGATGGTATAATCCTGAGAGAAAGCAGTAAAATAAAGACTAATAGCGCACTCAGTTCAAACCTCTTCCATTCCCACCCCCCTGACAATCCTAAAAGATTCTTCTATTGCATGCCATCTATAAAACCTAAAAACCTGCCAGATGAACAGGAAAAAAAAGAAGAAAAAAACGAGTAAACATTAACTAGTAATCGAGTACAAATTTTGAGGATCACCCTTTATAGGAAAAGATTAATGCTAGGTGAAGACCTTTGTATCTACTACCTAAAAACCAACTGATATGGCATAGACACCCTAACAATCAGACAACTCACAACTCTGAAACCTTAAGTGATGCGGCAATCAGACAACTCACAACTCACAACTCAGAAACCTTAAGTAATGCGGCTATGCAATATCAGTAAGTTGGTTTGGTACCTTAAAAAGATGGTTCGTGTAGCAAAACCTTTAAGAAAACAGCTTCTCATTCCTAATATCTAACTGTTATGTGCATATTAAAATAATATATTGATTTTTCTTAATTATGCATGTATGGTAGCTATGACTCCTGACGTCATGTTAAGTGTATTGTAGAGAATATAAGGATGAGACGATCGACTTAGAAGTATAAATGTATAACCAAGTTGTGTCATCTTGGTTCGTTTGATATGAGTAATGGCTTTCGTAAACTAGCAGTACATTTTTCATATGTTTTTAGCTGTCGTCTACTGTTCTATACTTAATTTATCCATCATTCAAATATTCTTGTTACTATAGCCACCTAATTGCTTTTCTTGATTATATTCTTGTAACTTCGATGCAACTGACATATACTTGTCTTCTATCCCAGAAAACTGTGTGGCTTTCAATATTCTACATGTGCATACCATCTGGATATGCACTAGGTTATGTATATGGTGGATTGGTAAGTGTTATATCCCATTGTTGTATAATTTATGTAAGGAATGAGTGACCTTCTTGGTCAGCTGAAAAATGCCTAGATCCTATAAACCTGCATGTTTATACTACAATTGTATATATTGATGTTCTTTGCTGATGCCCATATCTGTTACAGTTTCCTACCCCTGAAAAGCCTTATTGTTTTCTATATAGGTGGGAAGTTATTCCAATTGGCGTTTTGCATTCTGGGGGGAGGCAATCCTGATGCTTCCATTTGCTATTCTAGGATTTGTTATGAAGCCTTTGCAGCTTAAAGGTGTAGTTTTATGCATAGAATCATTCTGATCCGGTAACTTTTGAGTCATTGCTTAAGCATTTTGTGATTACAGGTTTCATGCCTGCTGAATCAAAAAAAGTGGCAGGATCAGAGACGGGTGTCTCAGAAGTTCAAGGTGATATAACTTATCATTAGAAAGCAACATATGCAGTATTTGCTGATTGCCTGAACTTTCTGTTCATGAACCCATTTAAATCTTATTATATATATTCAATTCTGTTTTTGGGAGTTCATCATATGTTATTTTTCTTTAGACTTCTTTGAGTGATAATTATCTTATTTTATATATTTTTCCTTGGACATTGCTAATCATGTTTTCTTTTTAACATTTGGTGCACAGATTCAGGTGTTTTGAATGGTAAAGACGGTTCATTTTCAGCAGAAGGAGATGTGAAATATTCTACCATAAATGACCAGAATGGGTGAGATCACTTATCCGGAGGCTCATGTACTTTTGTTTGTATGTATTTGCATATTTATGCTTGTATTTCACTTGTTCAGTTAGATAGGAACTATGCGGCTTACTGATGTGTGTATATTTATGCCTTCTGTGGCTTACCGATGCATTGCTTCCGTAATTATTGCACAGTGACAGCAGTTATCATAAACATGATAATGTAGTTTGAATTTTGACATCTTGGATCTTATTTGATAGCAGGGTGAACTTTGCAGCAAAGATAAAGGTTCAAATTTCAAGGTTTACAAAAGATATGAAGGTGCTTTTGGTTGAGAAGGTTTATGTTGTTAATGTGTTGGGTACTTTTTCTTACCTCTGTCAGTTGATTTACGTTTCATTTTTTCTATCTGATATCATTGTTCGTTGTGATTTTTTTAATTATTTTTTTTAAGACGGGTAAGGGTCCCCGTTTACGAACGAGTAATTCTGCCACCCATATTATTTTTATTATTTATCTTAGGATAGTACATCAAGGGGGATGGAGCCTAAACCTCATGATAAGTCGCATCCTGAATAAGAACATCCTCAATAAGTCAAAACTCATCTAAAAGTGATGATCTAGCAGGTTGTGCAAGCATATTTGCAACACCGTTTGCTTCACGGTAGATGTGTAAGTATGATGAAATCAAAAGCCTCCATATAGTGACAATCAGTTAACTAACCTCAGCCACATCTCTGTCCTCCGCAGCTAGAGCCCTAATGATACTTTCACAGTCACTCTCTATCTCAACCTCCTTCCACCCTTGATGAATTGCAATGAGTAGACTGTCGGGTAGAGCTTCTGCCTCCATGTGTATTGCAGAATTTGCATATGGCACATGACGGGCAAGAGCAGCTACACAGGTTCCATGCTCATCTCTAGCTGCATTGATATATTCTCCATAACAAAAATAAAACCCAATCATGCATACCTGACCCTGGGAAAGAACGACTCTTCAGATGAAGAGGATTATACGCCCAAAAAGTGCTTATTATCAGACAGTGAAGAAACAAATGAATCCCAGTTTCAGTTTCATCCCCACAGAATACACATCTCACATCCTGAATATAAAACTTTGGAGCCAATGCAGCCCTTGTTGGAATGACTTCACTACACAGCCTCCACATAAAGCTACGAACCTTGGGGGACACATTAGGTCTCCAATTTTTTCTCCAATAGTTACCAATTGACCCCCACCTGTTCCCAAAGAAGAGGCATTCCATTCAACATGGTCTGTGAGTCTGGCAATATGGTACCCCGACTTGACATTGTATGTTCCATGTTTGTCAAAGTGCCATATCATCTTGTCTTTTACTCTCTGCATACTCAATGGAATCCTAAGGGTCATAGCAGCTTCCTCCACAAAAAGATCTTGTATTACTGGTTCAAGCGACTACATTCCTTCTGCATCTTTTAGACGACAGACTCGCCAACTCTCCATCCCTTCCATTGGTACAAAGTATGGTTTAAATTGGTGCGGCAATGGAAGCCATGGGTCAGACCAGACCTTAGTATCACAATAGTCCCCCTCATGATCTCATACCTTTCTGCAATACCTCATCCCTCCCCACATATACTCCTCACAAGTAAGCTTCTCCATGTAAAAGAAGGATCACTCCCTAAAGAAGCATGCATAAAATCAGTACCAGGGAAATATTTGGCCTTTGATAGCTGTGTTACAAGAGCCTCCGGCCTCTTCAAAATGCTCTAGCCTTGCTTTGCCAATAATGCTCATTTAAAATGCACCATGGTTCATTGTGGTTTTCTTCTCTTAAAATTTCTTTCACAACTATATTTTCTGGAGAAATCACTCATGGTTATTAGTTTTAGTTATGATTTATTTTTTTTGTTTTTTTCTTCATATAATTCGCTTAATACTCTGAAATTTTCATTCTTAGGTTACATCGCGTACAACTTTGTAATTGGTGCATACTCATATTGGGGGCCTAAGGCTGGTTATAATATATACAATATGGTAAGAAATTGCTTTGGATTTGCTATAAAGATTTGTATTGTTCTATATAAGGCTTCTTCTTTTTCCTTCATCATTCTTCATATAGTTGAGACTGATATGTTAAGTGCTTGGGAAATGGACTCGTGATAAACTGGGTAATGGTGATCTATTTGGCAGACTGATGCAGATTTGATATTTGGAGGTATTACAATTGTATGCGGAATATTCGGTACTGTAGCAGGAGGTTTTCTTTTGGATTTCATGACCAGCAGTATCCCTAATGCTTTTAAGGTATTCATGTGTTAGAAGGGAGGATTTAATATTCTTGATGCTGTTATTTACAAGTTACCACGTGCACTAATTTCTTATCTCCAGTGCTGTGCATGTGAAACTAAGCTAGTCCATTGGCTTTAGTAACTGCTCTCTGGTCCTGGGATTTTGTTTACAAGTTTTTTTTTGTTAAATGCAATCACCTACTCACTAACAATATGGTAAATGAGTAGGTGGTAAAAAGAAAAATTAAAAACCTCTTATAAAATATATATACAGCAGTGATCCTTCTAGTGGTGGACAGATGCCCACAGATAAGGGCTGAATCACAGTGTTTCAATTGTTTCTCATCCGATTAGCTATATCTTCCAGAATAAGAGTGAACAAATAAAAATTCTCATCAGTTTTAAAAAATTTCTATTCCTAATATTTAAATAAGCATGCAGGCTCATGGAGGACAGTTTCCACCAAGAGAAAAATGATGCATAGAAGTTAGTATTTAAGGAAAGAGGTTTAAAAAAATTCTTAGAGGGATAATCTATTCAAAAAAGAATATCACGACTTTTACAAGTTCGGTTGATATACTGTAATCTTCCCTGGCATAAAAGAGGAGTACATAGACAATATGGTTGTGATATGTTGTGCAAGATAGTAATTTTGAAATGCATTCACAGCACTAAGCATTCAGAAAAAAATACATATGTTTTGTTTTATCAGTTTATGAGATAATGCATAATTTCTTTGATATGGTATAAGAATAACATGATATAGCTAGTCTAAGACTAGGATACCATAACATGGGGGATGATGTACAGCATATACTTGTATTTTGTGGCATACATAGCTGCTGGTGCCTTCCATTTTTGTGCAATTGCTGGTTTTTATGTTCCGTATTGTTCTTGTATTTTCCACATCTAAAAATGTATGTTGGATGTTGTTGCAGCTTCTTTCAGTAGCCACATTTTTGGGGGCAATATTTTGCTTCAGTGCATTTTGCTTCTCAAACATGTATGCTTTCCTAGCCCTGTTTTCAGTTGGCGAATTACTAGTCTTTGCAACTCAGGTATGTGGCTTTCGAAATAAATTGTCCTGTATCATATGGTTAATTGGTTGAATTCGTCTATTCTGCTAGTACATTACTTTCGAATTTTCACTATGGTTTAAGTTGATAGTAATTTGGGGTTCAATTCATGGTTTAATCTGGCATACCTTATATGGTAATTACTGTTGTGATTATATCGCTGTTTGACTCGATATTGCATTTATGGCCTGAACTATGGTACTTACTCTGACTTTCCATGTTTCCCTCCACAGGGTCCTGTAAATTACATTTGTCTGCACTGTGTCAAACCTAGTATGAGACCACTTGCTATGGCCATGTCTACGGTTTCTATTCATCTTTTTGGGGATGTGCCTTCCTCCCCTCTTGTTGGAGTTCTCCAGGTTAGGCTCCCTATTATTATTATTATTATTATTATTATTTCAGACAAATGACACATTAATATGACTGTTCTGTACTCTTCAAAACATGGCAAGAAGCAATAACTGAACTAAGATATGCTAGCTCTATTTTCTTACACTTCGCATGATTACGCAGTATACACAGTAATTTTTTTATTTTTCGTTTTTGGTTGTGGTTAAGCAGTGATTCAAGTGAAATACTGACATGTGTCTGTATGGTGAAAGTAAAATCTACCATTTTTATGATGAAACTGAGTTCTATTGACTTCCTGCTCACATATTTGAGTTGAATTTTAATCTTTGCATTTAATGGTCAGATCATAGTACAAGAAATGAGTGAATTACTTATCTTTTTATTTCTTGGTTTGAGACTGATTTAAATTTGGGCCAGAGGCAGAATTTGATACCTTGAACTCAATTGTTTATAAGCAGTGCTTTCATATGAAATATTATAGCAGCCAAGGGATAGTTATGTAAAACTCACCTCCCTTATATACTATGACTTCCAATGAATGGCTGAGTATGTTTTGATTTATTTTGTTTCTGAATGTAGGATTACATAAACAATTGGAGGGTGACTGCTCTTATTTTAACATCTGTATTCATTCCAGCAGCTGGTATATGGTTTATAGGTAAGTTTTACGTTCCCAGGGTAGTCATTCATGAGAATAGAATATTAATAATGAAAATGACGTTCTCAGTAATTGTAGACAGCATTTAGTACTGGTAAGACACTTGATATCAATACTTGACCATATCCAGCTCAGTAGAGGAGCTAAAATAAAATATTTTCTTTCTTTTCCTTTGGCAACTCCCATCATGTTGATGGAATCATCAAAGAATACCATTTTGAAATAGGCTTGTCGTGAACACTCATCTCACATTTAGTCAAGTTGCTTATTATTGAATCATCAGTCATTACCACTTAAAGGTCACCAAACAGGATCATATAGTGTTACTGTAATCATTGTTTGTATATCATCACAGGAGTTTTTCTGCCCAGTGTGGATAGATTTGATGAAGAAAGTGAGGATCTTATCTCAACAACTGAAAGGTCAAGCACAACTCCTCTTCTTGAAGGGACGAAGATACAATCGGCTGGATCTATTGTTGAACCATGATGTCGAATACTTTATAAGAGCGAGCGGAGTTAACCCGACACATTTACTTGTACGGTATGTCCAAATCATGTAAATATGGTCCCAGATACAAGGGCAATACTCTTTTTTTGTTCTTTTTTTTGCTCTGTTGTTTACAAAGACAGTTTACACCATACTTCTTAATTCTTGCAATGCTTGTAAAAAGAGAAATTATTATCCACAAATGTCATTTCTGCGTTTAGTTCCAATACAGACCATTGTTTCCTTTCTCTGCGGCCAGACTAGTACTACACAGTTATACTTAATGCAGTGAGTGAGTAATAGCAGTATGTTCCCATCCCCATTCTTCATCAGGGAAGGAGGTCCCACCTTTCTTAGAGTTTAGAATCAATTAACCATTACAACTATCAGCTGCTAAAGCAGCTAGGAGAAAAGCAGCTGAAATCTACCCTGAGATGGGCGGCTATATCAGCATTCCTCTTGGTGTGTGATTTTTGGGTTCGTATGAGCATTACAGTTTTCGGATCATCAGACTCGACCCAGAACTTGTGTTCTGTCCATTTTCTACTTGCCTCTGAATAATCTCTGTATCTGTCCAAAATAGCAGGGAGAAAATCATTCTCAATCATAAACTGGACTGTCATAATGCTACACGCCAATGCTTATGGGTGTTCCCAGCTTCTTAATTTTGGAATCGGAACTCTGGTGGCGATACACTACGGAAACGAAAAGTCGGAAACATGATTGACTTGGCTGCTTTTATTATCCCACTCTACAATTACGCTCCTTTCAAACTCCCCAAAGATGTAACAATTACGCTCTAGTTTAACCACACCAAAATGTAATAGTGCATAGCACGAGGATTACTCATTAGAGCATACCTTGTATCACATTGGTTTTGAGTAGCTGCTTAGCGAAAGTATAATGCCGACATAGATGAAGTACTGTGTCAATACTACTCAATAGCATTAGAGCAAAGGGGACAGATCAAAGTTTACAAGCTAAATGCTCCATACATGGCAGCATGTCATGACATACTATCCAATGTGGATCTTAGCAGAACTTGGAATTGTTACCTTCCGTATTTTCTTCCAAAACTCACACCCACTGATAGTTGGAAAGGACTGGGAGAAGGTAGAGACAGAAAATCTATAGGCTGTTTTCACTGAAAACTGACCACTCTTGCCAAAATTGCCTCTGCCTGTTCATTCGGAAAAATGCACAAACCAAAGCATTACAATTTAGACATACCATTGTAGCTAATTAAATCACTCACTGGTAAATGTATGATGCAGCATTCCAAAGAGTCAGGATTATTAAGCTTGGCTAACATGCACGTTGAAATCACTCAAATCAGATAACCTATGAAAACCCCACCCCCCTTCCTTAGGGTCACTCGACGATTTCCCATTCTTTCTTGTATCAATATTCAGCAGCAATTCCCCATCAAAACCGAGCACACGAGCTCCAAATCCACAAACAAATTTCTTCGTTGACTAATAGACAAGCCGCACGCGCATAGGTGGGAAGAGCCAATAAGTCACAACTCAAACAATATACATATGGTTACCAAGAACAGGGATCTCTCAGAAAAATATTACTGTACCCAATAACTCTGATGTTATTAAACACCCTTCAATTATTCATCTAATTCCATGTCTGAAACTGAACTGTGTCGCAAGGGACTGGATCGGGCAAATAAATATTCCTTACAGATGACATAATATTTGATATTAACAAGTAGAATCATTTCATCAAGTGTACTTCTGAAATACTCTCACATACAATATAGATGCAGATGACACCGTTAGGATGCGGCTGACCACAGATAAAGGATCATATCCAATTGAAGGTTCCCAAAGCTTCTGAAGCTGAGATATCTATTCAAAGTCCTAAGCATGTCTCCTCTTCTTCTTGTCTTTCCCATGTTTCCTCTCGTCTGAGGAATGCCGTTTTTCATGCTTCTCGTGTTTCTCACGTCTCTCATGTTTCTCGTGCTTCCTCTCTTCACGCCTCCTTTTCCTTCGACTGCTTTCATCCTCGGACTCCTCTTCAACCTTTTCTTTTGGAAGTTTAGGCACGGGAATATCTTCCATTTTAGGTACACTTGCAGCCCCCTTAACTGAAGGTTGAAGAGAAGTTGAATCATCCCAAGGGGCAGGTGCTCTACAGTAAGATAAAAAATAACGGGTGAAAGCTGATGTATCAAAACATATCACTCAAAAAACAATAAAGGGAAGACAAACATGACTGCAGAAAAGATGACACCCAGGAACACATCTCGACTATATATAAGGAGCCCTTCTAGTGAGGACCTCCAAGTTGAGGACAAATTGAGGACTTTTCGGTTTATCCCGCTTTTCGATCTTATATCCACATCTTAACCGCTCATTTTATAAATATTTATGAGTAGATCATTTCTGTAAATTTTCAACTGAATTGAAAATCGTTAAGGCATTCATAAGTGTGATTTACCAATTATGAACTTGAACGGTTCATGTTTGACAGATTTGGTTTGTCCATTGATTTGATCTGCAACTAGTTCTTAACGATCACCAATTTGGCTGAAAATTTGTATGATTGATTACTTATATAAATCTACAACTTCAATGGTTAAGATGTCAAAATTTGATCAAAAAGTTGGTCTAATAAACAATTAAATCAAAAGTCCTCAACTTAGAGGTTCTCATTAGAAGGGCTCCCATATATATATATATATATATATATATATATATATATATTGAAAAGAAACAGCTTTTTATTGATGAAAAACCAGAGAACAAGGAGGCGGACAAGAAGTCCGCTTAAAAAGAAAAGAGAGCAACTATGACAACAGGCATATTAGCTCAGCTTAAAGGACTAACACTAAACAAAAATTAAACTACAACTGCTTCCCAATTAAGGATAATGGAAGAAAGACTATAATCCCTAAATTCCTTAGAAGTATAAGCCCATAAAGATGCCCAAAACTTAACTCTCTCCCACAGATCTTTCTCCACCCCACTATAGTTTTCAAACAGTCTTCTATGTCTCTCCATCCCGACCACCCAAACTACCGCTAGCACACCACAGTCCCAAAGAGTTTTGGCTTTTTTCCCTTTACCAAAAGCTGATTGATTTTCTTTGAACAAATCATTCCTCTCTGATGAAGTTGTCCAGACCACTTTTGCCTCCCTAAATAATTTCTTCCATAAGAAACTAACAACTTCACAATGCACAAAAACATGATCAACACTTTCCCCTTGAGCTTTGCACAAGGTGCACCAATGAGGAGAAAAACTAGAACCTGGTCTTCTCCTTTGAAGAACATCACAAGTATTCATTTTCCCATGAACCACCAGCCAACCCAATATTTTCACCTTAGTAAGGGCTTTGGAATTCCAAATAAACTTTGTAGGCTCAAATATTGGATCTGCTCCCCTACTAATCAAAAATCTATGAAGCTCCCAGTAGCCTCGAGCTTCCACCTTTCATCCGGTTTAGATTCCACTATTCGGACATTTTCTAACTTAGCCATCATCAAGACAAACTCCTCAATCTCTTGTTCTATTAAATTTCTTCTAAATCCGAAATCCCAACTCACTGGAAAACTAGAGGTAACAACTAATCTTTCAACCACAGAATTGGAGTATCTTGAAAGCCTGAACAACCTCGGAAGGTAGAAACTCAAAGGTTGTTCATCTAACCAAGGATCTTCCCAGAACCTCACCCTTTTACCATTTCCTAACACATCTCTACTATATATAAAGCGAGAAGTTTCTAAATTACCAAATTATGTTTTGCCCAAACTATCCCTCAATGGGCTAATTCTGATAACAAACAAAATGAGTATTATGATAAAAGACAAATACAGAAATGAGAAAAAAGAAAAGAGAAAAAAGGGAGTTCATGCGGGTAATGTGAAAACAGATGTGGGAGGCATTTCAGCAAAAATTAAGGAGGCAAATATCAAGGAGACAGATAACCACCCTCATAACTTGCTAGAAAAGGGACAACCGTTTTAGGAAAAAAAACAAGCCAGAAATTATAGTGCAATTATTTACACGCGCATAGTGCGGGTCAGAAAGCTAGTGTAAACGAAAATGTAGAAACCCCCTACACTTTAGTTACACAACAGTGACACATGTCACTTCAGACGTTGTAATGTAACATATTTCCAATAGTTATTATTAAAAGCAGCATACTTGACCTTTTTCATTTACCCGTATCATGATATAGAAGATCTAATTTGAAAAAGAAAAGCTTTTGAGCTAGTATACACAAAGCATAAAGTGAATTAAGATCAATTATTGCCACTTAAATATTAAGGTCGAGTCATATTTCAGCTTGATCCTTCATCCTCTTCCTCACAAGTCCAAACTTCCGCTCATGTCAACTTCCCCATTTAGCAACTCTAGCATACCGAGTTTATTACTTGATGGTAATAAAGATTGTGTATGCCTCTCACAATGATGTATATCATTCGGTTTATGAAAAGTTTCATTTTTGTAATTTTCTAACCGTTAAGACGGGTGGATTATAGATCAGGTCCAGGATTCATATCTAATTGTTGCGACTCAACTATAAGTATTTTCACTGTCTATCATCTAATTATTGACCGTCAAATTTCAACATGGCTTGATTTTCTGAAGAAAAATCCAATATATGTGGTTGTGAAATGCTGTACATCTACGTATACAAATCAAAACATATTTTGAAATACCAACCTTGAAAAACCAAGACCGTGTACATGTGCTGCTTCAGCATGCCCTTCACCCAAGTCCTCTGCAGTAGAACCTCGCTTCACAAGTTCTGAGAACTCATGCTTATCAAGCCGATTACCTTGAGCTCGATTTGCACGCTTAGGAGCTAGCCCAAGAGCCTCCCTCATAGCCTGATCCTCTTCCTCTTTAATTCTTTTAATCTCCTCTTTTGCAGCATCCATTTCAGCGCTCAATGTTTTTTTGTCTCTACTATACCAGTGTAGATCCTTACCTGTTGAAGCAGTATAATGAACAACGGTGAACAATCCCCTCAAGTCTTTAAGCAAAAAATTACAAAACAAATATTAAGTTTGATCACTAAAAAAGGGTATTTTTTTGGCATCTAACTGCTATGATATAAGAAGATGAAAACAGTGTTTCCAAACATATAGAACTTAAGGTAATTTGAAATGACTAAAAATTTTGATTTGGCTAATATTTTGAAATATAGGGCATACAAAAGTACAAACAGATAAATCTTTTTTAGCATGTAATCAATATGAAATAAAGAAACAACAGTCTTTCAAATAAAACATGGAAACTATAATAATGTTGAGGACTATTCAAATGACTAATTTTTTTCTGATTTGGCTATTATATTGAAAGGGATGAAGAGTCTATGGCCTAAAATGGAGACACATCGCAGGTTGGCCCATAACTAATGTCCTATAAGCTCAGATGCCACATTTCACAACAAGATGAAAAGGATAAATCAATTAGTAATACATTGTAGAAGACTTCATGACATTGGAAGGCAATAACTGTATTGAAAAAATTAGTCACAAATTCAAACAGACCTTCCCAACAAAAATGAATAAATAAATCCACGAAGATGAGCATCGATTGATTCATAACAAAAAATCTTGACAGCCATCCTTCCAACAAAAAACTAAACTAAATACTTCATGTAAAATGGTTAAAATGAAAGAAAACAGCTAAAACAATGCAAATAGCATCAAGATTCTACCTTTTTGCCATCTACCAACAGGGGCCTTGATACTGTGGCCAAGGTAATTCTCACGGTGCTTGTCGACCTTTACATCGTCCCAACTAAACTCTGTAGAGCAAAAGGATGCAGAAAATCAGTAAATCATCAAACAGATCCCACAGCTTCCAAACAGTATGCAACTACATTACAATAGATAATTGTTATTCATCATGTCAATGAGTATGTACTTAAAATTGAGATAGAATAGAAACGTTATCAAGGTTCTTCTGATGCACGTTTAAGATTTCGGACCTTCACCCTACTTAGGGATTTAGATTCTAATGTTCCTCATTCTATCTCTGTTTTAAATTTTTCTCCGAATGTCTAGTATGACTTCCATCAAAACCACTTGGCATAGAAAACAGAGACCCACTAAAGAAAAAAAAGTGCAATAATCATATACATAAAGCAAGATGGAGAGGCCGTACGATCTCGACCACCACGAACTCCGCCTCTAGTAGGATGATACATTGTATTTGTCAACTAGCAAGTAGAGAACTCCCTTCCTGTGTTTGGATCTGCCAAAAAAAATTGTGAGACACTATATTTTCCACCAAACAGCATACATGAATTCAAAGGACACTAAAGCGAAAGAAACTAAACCAATGCATTCAGTTAATAAAAATTATTCAGTCTTGTTCAACAAAATTGAGAAACACAGTAAGTTACCCCAGAACATGGCCCAGAAATCACATAGCATACCCAACCTAAGAAATTGACAAGTCTCAAAGATTGAACAATAAAAACCTACCCAAATAAGAACAATTGAGCAGACAATGATAATGAATAAACCGAAGATGTCAAACAGATGTATATCGACATCCAAAATCACATACCCGTTTTAATATATGAATTAACAGTCAAAGTCTCTGCTAAGAATTATAAATAAAAATCTGAACATGGTTTGAAAAGTGTTAATTCATTCTCATAAGAATAAGTGATAATGAACAATTCATTCATAATATGTTTCTTTCAAACAATCTTCATCCCAAAAGCTTTACTGTAATTACTGTTTCAAAAAAATCAGTAGACCACAAAGCAACTATGTGTTGACCTGACTTTTCAATGGTCACAATAAGGGTGGCCAATGTAAATTTTGCACAAAAGTTCGCACAGAATCTTAACCATTACTAGTAAACAACAGCACAAAATAATCAAAATGCCATAGTATGATGGGAAGAAGAGATGAATCTATGTTTAGGGGGTAACAGCCATTTGGCGTAAAATGAAGCTAGGGCCTTGAATTGCCTATGTCCATGTTTGAAACTCTCCAATAAACAAATTGGTTTGAATCACACCATAATGCCGAACCGGTGATTAGACTCCCTATTCATTCAGATAAAAATAGAAAACGGCAGCAGACTATTAATCCAACTTTATCAATGCAATTTCAATTTCATGATGAAAAATGCAATCTTGGTCCACAGCATACATATATAAATGGAGTAAATTTCAGGGCATGCTTTGAAGACTAAGGAAAGGAACTACGCTAATTATTATCTGAATGCAAACTTCACATATATAGCAGAGTCGTACCTGAATGGATCGGAGGGTTAGGGTTTCGAATTGGGAGTTTTCGATTTGTGAGTAAGGGTTTCGATTCGTGAGCCGGTCGACGAAGGCTCGTCGTTTTGATGCACTCACAGCGCCGGCGACGACGAAACTGGGTAATTTTGATTAAGATGAGAGGATTTTTATTATATCGCGGCTGCGTTCACCGTCTAAATAGGTCCCGTTCTAAGGGACATCTCAATTTAATTAGGGAGTATATTAATGAATTAAAAAGTTAAATAAATATTTTAACACACGTGTATTTTTTAATGTTTAAATGCATAAATTTTTATTAAATTTAAAATAAAATAATATTTTTTTATACAATTTTATCTTTGTTCATTATACACTTGAAAAAAAAAGGAGAGAGAACATTTTACCAGAGCATCTCTGGTCGTCGAACTCCGGTCACCGGACGTCGAAAAATTACTGGTAGCCAGAATTTCACCAGATTTTATTTCTACTAGGGGCAATAAACTTTTACATAAAGTTTACTAAAGCAACATCTACATCAAATCTAAGTCTACTAACTCTAGTATACTCCAAATTTAAGTCTAATAACTCTAGCATACTACAAAACCAAATCTACTAACCCAAGTATACACCATACCAAGTCTAATAACACACTGTTTACATGAAATCCAAGTTTACTAACCCTAGCATACTTCAAAATCAAATCTACTAACCCCAGTATTTCATCAAATCCAAGTTTACTAACCCCAATATCGACATTTCCTAACGCCAGCATGTAGACGACATGACCAGATCTGGATTTGACGTTGCTCTTCGGACTCAGTGTTGCAGCGACATGCAAGGACGAGGCAGAAATTAGGTGGAGGGGAGGATGAGGTCGTCGGAGATGGTGGAGACGAGGATGAGGTCGTAGGAGATAGTGGAGACGAAGGCTCTGTGAGTGACAGTTAGAGAGAGAAAATCATAAAAGAAAAATCAACTTAGATGTAAAATCTAAAGTTTACTACCCTTAGTAAACTTTTTACAGGGGTAGTAAACTCGAGTAGATGAACAAACTCGAGACATTTGTAGTAAATCATAAGTTTATTACCCCTAATAAACTTATACTAGATGTAGTAAACTTGCAAAACAATATTTCATTGCCCATTATACACATTAAAAACAGTGAAAAAATTAACTTAGATGCAAAAAACTAAAGTTACTACCCTTAGTAAACTTATATCAGAGGTAGTAAACTTGCAAAACAGTATCTCTAAGACCCATATACATATTAAAAACAGTGAAAAATCAACTTGCCTGCAAAAAATAAAGTTTACTACCCTTAGTAAACTTTTACTTGGTAGTAAATTCAAATATATGAACAATCTCGAGTGACGGCGTCAGAATCCAAAGGCGGAGATGGAGATCATCGATCTCGGTCGACGTTGGCTATGGGAAGATGGACAGTTGAGAATGGTGCTGGATCTGGATAGTGTAGACGGCATCGGAGAAAGATCAGCTTAACTCAGCTTCGAGATCGGAATCAGAATGCTTGCAGATCATATCTTATCCTCGAGGCTCAGATGAACTGCCACAACAGGCGACTGTGCTAGACTGAGCGACGACGTTAAGCTGCTTGGAGATCGGAGCTGCACTGTGTGGCTTGGCGGCAATGATGTAGTACTAGAGATCTGGAAGAGAGAGAGAGAGAGAGAGAGAGAGTAGAGAGAGTGTGAGAGCAGATCGGGAGAGGTGAGAGGGTGAGGGTGGGAAAGAAGAGAGGAGTATATATAACAGGTTAGGGGCAAAAAAGTAATCTTAATAAGATTACTTGGAATGGGCAGCTCAAATCTGTTTTCATTGAAATAGGCAATCAATCCTCATAATTAGTATTATATGGTCAATTATTGATTTAATTACGTGGCTTATGCAGCAACTGTCGACGTCCCAAATTGTACACTTGTTATTCGTCAAAAGTAAATGAAGAAAAATTAATTATACAATTAATGATTAACGAATGTAATTAACTATTGAAGGAAATTCTTATCTATTTTAATTTTAATTTTTTTTTTCAATAACAAAATAAGAATCTAAAATTCTTACTAACTCTATTCACTCTTACGGGGTGTATTGTATTTGGATTCATTCAGATTTTCATTGATTTATTTTAAACAACAGTTTTTTAAAAAAAGTCTACAGACTTTTTAAAAAGTTTATAGAATTTTGCTGATTTCTTAAAACCATCGATTTTTAATCACATACTTTCACTGATTTATGAAATCTGCAGATTTCAAATGAATAATTTATATAGATTTCCCAATACTTATAGAGTTATAGGAAAGAAACAACAAAGATGCAATGACCAACACATAATGACATTAGTTATAAGTTTAGTGTTTATTTATCGAATTTTGCTGCATGCAGTTGTAATATTTGATTGAGATACGTAAACATATGTAACAAAAAAGATTATATTAAGTTACCAACACGCATACTTGTACGTGAACCAAAGACTGCTAGACACATGTTCTAAAATGAGACAATATATAGTTGTTCACAAGTTTTATTCATGTACGCAAATATAATATAATGTATGATCATGTAGTTCTAGTATCAAGAGTTAGCAGATAATATTTAGGTTATCGAGCGTTCCAACCATCACAATTGAAAGACAAAAAAAGTTAACTTTCAACAAACATTAAGAAGAATATAAGAATATGTTGATAACACAAAATATTATTAAAAACAAAGGAAAAAATGAATAAGAAAATATTATGTACGGGATCAACCTATTCACATGTAAAGAGAAAGTCTATGTAGACTTTTTCAAATCTTTACTCAAGTGGGTGGAAAAATATGAGAGTTTGGTGTGTATACTTTACACTACAAAGTCCATAATTATCCATGAGTTACTAGTTCCATAAGTATGAATGATATTTTGAATACATCTAAACTTCTATTCATTTTAAAAAGTCTCAATTGAATACCTCTGAACTTTGGTGGAATTCATAATGATTTGTTAAAATCTAGTTGAATACACCCAGATTTTTATGGACTATTAAAACTCTATATTGAATACACACAGACTTTTAGATTTCATGGACTTTTTTAAAATTGTCACTAATTCCAGATATATTACACCCCCTTAGTGTTTTATTCCCTTTAACAAAACATTCCATTTTCTCTATTTTTCTCAACCAATTATGCGCTCTCTCTGTCACGCCCCAGCCCGAGTTTACCTCCTTAAACCCAGGTTAGGACGTGTGAGACCCATCTCAAGAGAGATTTACTCGTAATCCCCTTTGAGAAGAGATAACCTTTTTTCCCAACCATTTTTAACAGTCCAAACGATACCGGAATAGACCCCACAACCGGAGGTTATCCCAATTTCCTCATTTGGATCTCAAACCAACTACTTTAGAGGACCTAAGGTCTAAAAATTATTTGTGACTGCACCTGAATCCCGGTCAGGCTGCCTACGTATCAAGTCACACGTAGCTCTTATTTTAATTAACGTTCTAACTATGTGAATCTCGCTTTTCTATTTATCAGTCGATAACCTTATATGGATGGCGTACAACTAGGGTCATTCCGGAGTTTAACCTCTCCGCTGAGACACTTAAAAACTAGCTATCTATCGGGATTAACCCTAACATTCAACCATTCTGATAAACAACATTAAAACACATAAATATAATATAAAGACAACCACGTAAATATATAATTCCCCCAAGGACATATAAGTAAAACCACCCAATGGGCACCCTTATAGTTAACTTGAACTGTTAGGGGCATTTTAGGAATTTTGACTTTAGTGGCAGCCTTGTAAATAAACAAAACAGCCAGGGGTATTTCTGAGATTTCAGTCTCAGTGGAATTTACTCACCTCGAAATCCTGCTGCGTCATCTATCGCCACACGGTAAGTCCTCAACATTTAGTCGATCAATATACACCTACAATTATATAATCGACATTAGTTGTCACACGAAGGTAATAATGATTCGATTCGACTGAACGTCATACTAAACGATAACCGAACCCGACAAATTACATATCCACGCGTTCATATCGACGAGTACATGAACCTGGGACAACTCACAGCCTTTGAGGATGTCAGACGTGCAGCCACAGGCAGCTGTGCGTGGGCCCCACGCGTCACCCCCTGTCAACTTTACCCAAAAACCACCTACATGCAACCACAACAACCCTAAGAAGCCTATAGGAGAAACCAGAACTCCTAGAACTGCCGGACGCGCCTACACGCGCAGCCACAGCCGGCGGTACGTAGGCGTCACGCGTCTCCACCAAAATACCAAATTTCAACAAACTCAAAACATGAAAGTTGAAGATCAAAGCAAGGGGAACAACTTTAGTACCTGAGGTTTTGATCAATTCAGGCCGGAAGTGGCCTAAAACTGCCCTGAAATGCTACCTCCAAGCTTAGCCGCTCCTGCCACCGCGTTGAGTTTCAACACCAACGGAGGTCCGCCCAGAACACATTGGCCTTCCTTTTTGGGCTGGTTTCAAGCCTCGCCGCCACCCCACGCCGGAGAACAAGTCGGGAACCGGGTTTTGACGCCGTACTGTTCAGGCCCAGATGCGCCGTTCCAGGCTGAACTAGACAACGTCACCACCACATAGAGGCTCGTACAGAGGAGAGGAAGAGATCCTGACCAGCCTCGACGTCTTCAATGGCCAGAGCTCACCGTAAAAGTCAGGTCGGGTCGGGTCAGTTCAAAATTTTGAATAGTAAAGGGAAAGCTTGCGCGCGTGGAGGGAGAAAAGAAAATGAGTTATTTTCTATTTTTGGAAACTCATCCCTTCTATTTATATACTTCTTAAAAATAGAAACTCAACTTCGATTGACCATAACTTCTCCACACCGTATCCGATTTACACCTGCCACATGTCCACGGACTCGTATCATCGAGCACTACAACTTTCGTGAAGGAAGTTTTCCAAGAAACTCGACGTAGCAAAAGTCAACCTTTGACCCTTTCAATAAGTCGTTTTCGAGCGTCTCTTAACTCCGAACACTTAGGCACTCTTCTCGAAGGTATGAATACTTACCAATAACACTAACAAATTTTCAAATTATTACACTCGTTATTAATTCGGGGAAACTAATAGCGCAATTACAACCCTCTGTAACCCGCCTGGTCTGGTGAAAGGGTAAATTTTTAGGTCGGGGTCTTACTCTCTCTCTCTCATACCAGTTTCCTCGCTGATGACCAATGTCGCGACATTGCTAAGCTTGAAAGCCACTACCTCCATAGCCTCCTAGCGGTGCTCCTTTTTCAGACAACGTCCGGCGACGATGACAACAACGCAGAGCAGTCACCCTCATAGTTCAAAATTCTTCAATTCTCAGGTTTGATCGAGATCGACAACCATGGTGAACAAAGATGACGATGTGGCTGGCCTAGACCGAAGAGGACGACTCATTCCAATTTTCATCTCTAAGAACTATCAACCTGAACAACATAGCATATCAGCAATTACGTAAGGAGGCTTTATTTGGAAAGGTCGATAATGAAGTCGATCTTGTGGTGCTAGATTCTTATTTGAGTAAGTTGTAGATCGGTGGGGGTCTTTGGGTTATGCATGATTTAGTTTTTAAGATGATAATTAAAGAGAAGTGGTAAAAAATTTGCCAAAATTACATGTTGTGTCGTTGTTGAAGGAACATAGAAGATTTTTCACCCAAAATTGAATTCCACCATTCCAGGTGGTTTTTTTGTTCATTTCGGGTCGTTCCCATGAATATTGTTTTGGACTTTAGACTCCCTTTGTTTGCTTATAGATGAAGTAGATAACATTGTATCAGCATGTTGTATCAAAAAAACATTGTGTCAACATGCTGCACTGTGCTTTGTTATTAGAAAAGATATTGTTTGTTGTTGTTGTGCATTCTTTAGTTGAGGTTGGGCACTTTGAATCATATATTTATCATATCTATTTTGAATTTTCGATATCTATTTTGGAAAAAATATTGTTCATGCAGTTTCTATTTGAAGTGTCCTGAACATGCAAAGCCATATTGTCGTCCTATTAGGGGCAATATGACCTTCTATTAGGGGCAGTATAACCCCTACTACTCTCAGTAGACTCCCCTACTGCCCACAATATATTCCTTCCTGCGGACTCCTAGTTGTCTCCCGGTTGACCTCTCGAGAGACCTCCTACTGACCCCAGTATGACCTCCTACTAGGGGCAGTATAACCCCTACTACCCTCAATATATATCTTCTTACAAACCCCTAGTTGTCTCTTGGTTGACCTCACGAGAGACCTCCTACTGCCCCCAGTATGACCTCCTACTAGGGGCAGTATGAGTCACTACAACCCCCAGTAGACGCCCCTACTAGCCTAATATATACTCTCCTACGACCTCCTACTAGAGGCAGTATGACCTCCTATTGCCCTCAGTATAACCCCCTGCCAACATGACCTCCTACTTGGAGCAGTATACCCCCTACTATGCTCTGAGGAACTTTCATGCTTATTATCCCATGCAGATATGACCGGCTCAATCCATGGAGTACAAGCTAGTAGCTCGGCACCCTTAATTTCTCATCTATTGTTTGCGAATGACAATTTAATGTTTACTAGAGCTGAGGTGAAAGAAGCAATCAACCTGAAACAGATTCTCTTGTTTTATGAGGTGGCTGCGGGGCAAAAAATAAATTTTAAAAAGTCAGCATTAGCTTTTGGTCCAGGAGTCATTCAGGAGTGTAAAACAGAATTGCAACAATTGTTGGGAGTGGAGGTTGCTCCGTTTCATGAAAGACACTTTGTTCTTCCCACTTTGGATGGTAGGAATAAAAAATAAATGTACAGGAGATTAAATGAGCGGCTGGAAAGATGACTTTGATAAAGGCAGTAGCTCAAGCTATTCCCACTTATACGATGAGTGTATTTCGGTTGCCTAAAGGTGTCTAGAAGGCTTTCAGGCGAAAATAACTAGTTCTTGGTGGGGAAAAGGTGGCAGTAAGAAAGGGATGCATTGGTGTAAGTGGGATAAACTCTGTCGGAGTAAATAAGAGGGTGGTCTAGGATTTCGAGATTTGGAGTTGTTTATTCAGGCCATGATGGCGAAAACATTTTGGAGAATAATGCACAACCCACATTCGTTGGTGGGATGACTGATGCGAGAAAATATGCAGAGGAGCTTCCTTGATTTAGAGGAGTTTAATTTGGGGAAAAGAAATACTAGAAGTTGGAATGTGTTGGAGAGTTGGAGATGGTAACCAAATCAGGTTGAAGCAAGACAAGTTGATTTCACAGCCACATAGCTTTAAGGGAATTTCTCCAATTTCTTTACCTGAGAATTCAAAGGTTGCTAACATTATAAGGGATAATAGGGAGTGGAATGTGGAGCTAATACATAATGAATTTTTGGATTGGGAAGCTCAAAAGATTTTGTCCATTTTGTTGCCAAGATTTGGTGTTTTAGATAAACTAGTTTGGAACTATAACAGAAATGGCAGATATTCAGTCAAATCAGGTTATTGAGTGGCGATGCAGGATCGATGCAGATAGATGGATACTGCTTTAGCAAGCATGTGTGGTAAGAACTCTCATGTACAAAAGGGTTGGAGGAGATTATGGGGGTTAAAATTACAGAATAAAATTAAAGTTTTTTTATGGAGAGCGTGTTGGGGTTTTCTACCTTGTTCTTCAGCATTGGAAAAAAGGCATGTGAGTGGAGATGGTACATGCAGGGGATATGGCTCCTGGGAAGAAACAGTTCTACATGCACTTTGGGAGTGTCCGTTTGTGAAGAAAGTAGGGAAATCTACTTTCTTAACTGATGTGTGCAAGGTATGGGTGGAGATGGATTTTTAGAGTTTATTTCTTCATGTTGCTACAGTTGCAAAGGAAGGTAAATTGGAGTGATTTGACATTGTGGCTTGGAAAATATGGAGTGGAAGAAATAAAAGGCTTCATGGAGGCGAGATTCTAGGGGTAGAAGACCTGTTGCATAAGGCTGCTTATTGGTGGGAGAGTTGGTCAAAGCGTGCAAGGGTAAGAAAATGAAGAAAAGTCAGTACAACAAGTGATAATAGATACCTGGTATGGGGTTGGTGAAAGTGAATTTTGATAGAGCTGTCGATGTTCAACATGGCAGGTTTGGGATAGGAGCTGTAATAAGAGATGAGGTAGGACAATGCATAGGCGTCTTGCTGGCTTCCCCAAGAATTGGAGTTACTAATCCCCAAACTTGTGATGTAATAGCTTTATTTAATGCTCTTCATTTTTGTGCACAGAAAGGCTTTTCTCATGTTTTGGTGTGAAAGAGTCGACCAAACTAGGTCACTAAGGGGTAGGTTTTCATGTGATAAGTGGCGTTGAAATACGGTTGACCGCCCTGATTGAGCCTCGAACTTTACCGTATCGAGTTAAATTTCTACCACACTCATATTTAACTATAATGAACACATCAAACGGTCCAGTTTTTATTTCGAGAGTTTTAGTCATTAGAATCACAACGCGCCTTCTAATGTGGTATAACTTCTTTAGTATGTTGTACGCAAATGTACAACTTTGAGAACCAACTATACAGAGGAAGAAAAATTTTCAAAAATATTGTGAAATGGAATGTGTTAGTTATAGTGAAATACAACTACGGTAGAAAAATCACTTTAAACGACAATGTTTGAGTCCCGATTAAAGCGGCCAACCCTATTTACACTTATGTTTCTTTATGGGGAGACCTATCCTCAGGAGGTAACGTTCCAAATTTTTTACATGAGTGGTTACATCTCATCTATGTAAGAGTGTAATGTGTGGTAGAGTCACTAAAGGGTAGGTAATAGCGTTTTCGTGTGATAAGTGACGTTGAATTAGGGTTGACCGCCCTGATCGTGTCTCGAACTTCACCGTATCGAGTTGAATTTTCTACCACACTCATATTTAACTATAATGAACACATCAGACAACCCAATTTTTATTTTGAGAATTTTAGCTATTAGAATCACAACGTGCCTACTAATGTGGTATAACTTGTTTAGTAGATTATACGCAAGTGTACAACTTTGTGAACCAACTATACAGAGGAAGAAAAATTTTCAAAAATATTTTGAAATAATATGTGTTAGTTATAGTTAAATACAACTACAGTAGAAAAATCATTTTAAAATGATAATGTTTGGGTCCCGATCAAAGCAGTCAACCCTATTTACGCTTATGTTTCTTTATGGAGAGCTCTATCTTCGAAAGGTAAACGTTCCAAAATTTTTACATGGGTGGTTACATCTCATCTATGAGAGAGTGTATTGTGTGGAAGAGTCGACCAAACTAGGTCACTAAGGGGTATGTAATACCGTTCCCGTGTGATAAGTGAGGTTGAATTAAGTTTGACCGCTCTAATCTAGCCTCGAACTTTACTGAATCGACTGAATTTTCTGCCACATTCATATTTAACTATAATAAATACATCAAACAGTCCAATTTTTATTCTGAAAATTTTAGCCATTGGAATGACAACATGCCAACTATTATGGTATTACTTATTTAGTAGGTTATATGTAAGTGTACAACCTTGTGAACCAACTATATAGAGGAAGCAAATTTTTCAAATTTTTTGTGAAATAGGATGTGTTCATTCTATTGAAATATGACTAGGGTATAAAAATCATTTTAAACAGACAATATTTGGGTCCCGATCAAAGTGATCAACCCTATTTACGCTTATGTTTCTTTATGGGGAGTCTTAAGCTCGGGAGGTAAACGTTTCAAAATTTTTACAAGGGTGGTTAGATCTCATCCGTGTGAGAGTTTAATTTGTGGAAGAGTTGACCTAACTAGTGTTTTCTGTGATAAGTGACGTTGAATAAGGGTTGACCGTTCCGATCGAACTTTGAACTTCACCGAATTGAGTTTAATTTTCTACCACACTCATATTTAACTATAACAAACACATCAGACGGTGCAATTTTTATTTTGAGAATTTTATTTATTGAAATCACAACGTGTCTACTAGTATTGTATAACTTGTTAATAGGTTATAAACAAGTGTACAACTTAATGAATCAACTCCACTTAGGAAATTAAGAAGCAACATTATCACAATTATAAAAAATGAAATAAACCTGAACCAGACTAAACCATAGGTGTGGTTTGGTTTACAGTTTTTTATTTAGAAAAATAGAAAACCTGACCAGACCGGATCGAAGAATAACATTGGTTTGGTTTGAAGTTTGGGGTATAAACCGAACCGGAGCCACCCTTAATAGACCACATTGGCTCATGTCCATTATCGATAGCAATATCACAGATATGCCTTTAGCCTGTTTATCTTGATTATAACTGAATACTAGCCTGTTACGTGGTTGTAGTAGCTTGAATCAAGAAATAAATTGTTTCTTAAAAAAATTGGTACTAGGAAATTTTTTTTCAGAAATTTTTACGAACTTTCAAAATAAGTCACAAGTTTATAAGCCAATTTCCATTTCTAATACTTTTCCTATGGATTGGCATGGTTGGTTTCATGCTTAACTTAACTGCAAGATTATAACGTAAGAGAATCAGATGGTGTGATTTTTTTTCATTGGAGTCTGTTGGTTCGTATGGAAAGTGGAGAAACAAGAGAATTTTTTATCACAGTTTTATTTTTCCTTTTTGGCTTGGGAAAATTATTTTAGATGCTGCTGAAGAATGGAAAGTTGTTGCTTTTAAGGTTAAACTCTTCGAAAAAGCTTCCCGAAGGTTGTTATAAGCTTGATTGGATGGTACTAGATCCCCTTTCTCTGGAAAAATTGATGTAGGTGGAGTTATTAGGGATCACATGGTCACTGGATTTCAAGTTAATCTTGACATTGGTGTCATTATGGATGCTGAAGTTTGGGGCATCTACTATGGTATGAAACTTGCTAGAGATCTCAATATCATAAAGCATGAAGTTGAATCAGATCCTGCAATTTTTATGAACCTTATTCAACGTGATTATCTCTCTTGTCATCCCCTTGATTCTCTGATTGCTCTTTATCAACTCTAATATAGACGGTGTCACCTTCAACTACATTTTTAAAGAATGCAATATGACTGCTGACTCTCTTGCCAAGAGTAGCATTGATTATGCCACTAGTCTCAATATTCTTGAAGAGCCTCATGTTTATGTTGTTCCAATTTACCTTGATGACCTTTATGATGTTGCAAGAGCTTAGAGACATGAACTCTGATGTTCCTTAGTTGTTTTTGTTTGTTGTTTTCTTTTAGGCCTTAGTTTTCCCTTTGTAACAAAAAAGAAATAAATAAGTTACTATATTAGGAGAATAGAATTTGGTCTACTTTATTGATAGAATGAACTCTATTTATAGAAACTCACTTAACATACATTGGGTCATTTCCTTACATATTGGGATAAGCTCATATAGCTTTCCTATTACAAACAGGTAACATAAAGCCTATAGACTTGACATAGACCAAGACACACATATGGATCATATATCCTACAACACTCTCCCTTGTGTCGAGTGTCGTCATGCCAGATGGTGTATATGGTGTTGCCTTATTAAAACCTTGTCAAGTAACAAAAACCCTGTGGTAAAAACAAAACCTTGGTCAAAGGACAAAAAAGTACAATGCACCATGCTACTTGACCGAGAGTCCGTCATATGAAGCCCCCCTAATGAGTAACTTAGTCGGAGAGACTTGATGATCTTCTCAAAATTTTCACATGCTTCTTGAGAACTTAAGCAAAAGGGAAGTCGTGTTCCTCAGTTATGCCTGCAACATCTAGGCACATATTCATGGCACTTCGACATTAGCATTTGACACTTAGCAGCTGCACTTGGTAGCGCTCAAGCAGCGCTAGAGCATAATGCACAACAGTGCTCGTCAGCTGTCCTAGACAACGCTCGATAGCTGGTGCACAGTGTTCAGCAACTCGGTCCTAAGATCGGCTAGTGCTGAGTTCCTCAGGGACAACACTTATTTGTGGCATTTCTTAAACCTCAAGCGGTATATGCAATGTTTCCTCATTAAAAACCTCACCAAGAAAAAACTCAGTGGGACAAAAAGTTTAGACTAAGAGAAAAAACAGTGTAATATGGTTGACACAAACAACCACACCCTTCACATTTGATGATGACATGTATATGCTAGATTTTCTTTTAAATCTGCATCTCCCTTAATATTAAGATCAATCATAAAGTGCTTCCAGATTCTTTGTGACCACAAAACTGTTTTGACAATCAGGCATATGAATTCTCTTTTATCAAGTCTCAAATATGACATTAAGCTAGATGCTCAGTGCTCAGCAGCTGTGTGCATAACACCTTGCAACTAGCGTGCAACGCTTGACAACTGTGTGCACAATGCTCGATAGCTGTTGGCAGCGCCTGGTAATTGTGTGCACATCACTCGGCAGCTGGCGGCAGTGCCGGGTAATTGTGTGTACATCGCTTGGCAGCTGGCGCCCTACACTCGACAACTGACTTCCGGCGCCTGGCAGCTATAGTGCAGCACTCCACATCTGGTGTGCTGCACTTGGCAGTCAGCATTCAGCACTCAACACCCGATAGAGGCTGCATAACGCCCTACCGTTCGTGCACAACTCTTGGCAGTTGTGTGCAGCGCAAGCACTACCGGAATCAGTAGTTTGGCCGACGAAAAATTTTCGTCGGCCTGTTAGCCAAATTCGTCTGCTAAGATCTTAGCTGACAAATTGTCGTCGGCTAAGAAGTCGTCGGCAAAGTGTGACACTATAGCCGATAACATATTTTCTAATTATTTGTCGGCTAAAGTAAGACTTTGGCCGACAAAGTACATTGTCGTCGGTCTAAACCTAAGACTTTGGCCGACGAAATATAAATATTTCGTCGCCCAACGTAAAAAACTTTAGTCGACGAAATGAAGTATAAATCGTCAGCTAAATATTTTAAAAAATTAAAAATTACAATAATATAGCCGACGAAATATGGTAAATTTCGTCGGCTAAACGTTGAAAAAAATAAAAATAAAAATACTATAGTTCGTCGGCTATAGTACTTTTTATACTAAAAAAACTAAAAAATTTCTAAATTACCATCCAAGCAAGCTGCAAATTACACAAACAATTTGATATAACCAATAACATACACCATCAAAAGTAGTCTAAACATTTTGTATTAAATTATTAATTTATAAATTGTTCATAAACTTATAAAACTAAATAAAATCTATATCATCTAAATCTATATCCGCGCCAGGAGGAGGTTGATGTTGAGGAGGTTGCGGCGGTTGAGGTAAGGGAATAGGCGGAGGCGGAAGTCCCTGAAGCTAGGCAGCTGAAAAATCTTGCAAGTACTGAAACATCTGCTGCTGCTATGTATGGTTGGTGGCATATACTGCCGCATTATACTCCTGTAAAGCGGCAGTATATGCTGTCTGGGCGGCTTGCTGTTCTCGTAACATCTGAATTTCTGCCTCTAGATAAGTCGTTCTGCTGCTGGTCGAGGTTGTTTTTTTTTTTGAAATCCGGGAGTGGTCTTCAGTACCCCTTCTCCCTTCTTTCCTAGACTCCGGCAGTAGAAGTTATTTCCTCACGGTGGGAATGTTGTGCCCATGATCCTCGCCCCAACCCTGAGATCCGAAGTGTCGATCCGAGACATGGCATCGGACATGTTTTCCTCTTACGTGTCTGGCCATGTCTCCTTCACTAAAGCAGTCATCACCTCGTTACTAGCCTGCCTCACCCTCGCCTAATTCGATAGGAAAAAATAATTAATTAACATTTTGAAATATATATATATATATATATATATATATAATTTACAAAATTTTAAAACGTAAAACGACTTACAATATCCTCCTAGGCGTCAAGATATGTCTTCTCGTACGTATAGACGTACCGGTTGACTTCTGGATGTTCCCTGGCCGCCTCATCCATCAACGATGCGAACGGTCTAGAACCGGCATGATGGTTCCTTGTGTTGCGTTGTCTGTTCTGAGCGTTCGCCCGGAAAACGGCCTACAAAGGAAAAAAAATTAGTAAAATATTTTAAAACGTACTAATTAATAACAATATAATAAATTATTATTTTTAATTACCTGTTTATGTGGGTTGTTGAATTCAGATATCAAAAGCCAACGTCACTCGTATTCCCTGAACTAGAACTCAATGGGGGTACTAGAACGTTCGTTCTCATGCGTAATCTAGTGGATCCGTAACTCGTTCTTCCACTCCTTGTACCGGTAATACGACAAAAAATTATAAATATTATTAATTATACATAATTTTGTTTTGTCATTAACTTTGCAACGTACCTTCCCCCATGCACAACGTCCGCCCAGGTGTTCCTCAGATGCTGGGGAACGCCAAATCACACCTGCATTAAAACATTTATTAGTTTAGTTTTTCATAAATCTACAATGTAATAAATAATGTTAAATGTGAATTTTTTATACTTACCGATATTGCGTTGTAGACCATGTCCTTAACCTCCTGTGGGACCTCGCCACAGTCCGGCTTGGCTCCGACGGTGCTTATCATAAATTGATTATTAATAGATTATTTTTATTATGACATTATAAGAAAACAAATTATTTATATATCATTACCTGAGGGCGTTGGGGCGGACGTGACGGATTCTGACTCTGTCGCCGATGATAATACCCTCGCAGAAATTAAATCCGTACCAAAAGGCACGAACATGTATGCCGCTGATGGGGTCACCTACGAGGGTAGTGGATAAATCGGCGCCTCTGAGTCATCGACTGCAGGTAATGCCGGTATCAACCGCGGAAGGTAGAGAAGAGGCGGGGGCATCTGTACCCCAGAATACCCACCCTTCGAAACAGTAGGGCCAGAGTCGGTGCCCTGTGTATCTCAGGCATATGTGGTGCAGACAGTTCCGCCTGAGTCGGAGGCCACAGCTGCCTCGAGGAGTAAGGGACGCTCGGCTGCTTCGAGCGAGGGGAGTCCGGCTGCCTAGAGGAATGTGTGGCCCCCGGCTGTCTCTGTGTCGGCTCTAGAAGAGATGCACGTCGGGCTATTATTGGGCCCTGAAACGACGCCCGAGGGTTGCTAGACGTTCCCTCAGACGATTCAGACCTTTGGCCCTTTGAACTCTTAGATTTACTAAACAAGCCTTTCATCCTGTTTATTAAATAATTAACAACATTATCATAAATATATTAAATATACCAATTAATATTTTAATATACCCAATTTATTAAATATACAAAATTATAAAAAATTAACAATATTATCAAAAATATATTAAATATACCAATTAATATTTTAATATAGCCAATTTATTAAATATACCAAATTATAAAAAATTAACAACATTTATGCAATATTCACAATTTCAATAACAAATATACCAAATTAACCAAAATTTCATATAATTCAATATATACATCAATATATTGAATTTTTTCGAGCTAGCATGAATTGTTTTGATAAGTTTCTATCTAGGACTAAGGCTGGCTATGCCTCCCCTTTTTCTAGACATCGACGTGGCCTCTTTTAGCACATATAAAACATGTACAGGCAGCGCTCATGCTGCGTGCACAGGCAACGCACATGCAGCGCATATGCATCATGCATAGGCAACGTTGACATGCAGTGTGCATAGGTAACACACAAGCAGGAAATATGTAGTGTGCACAGCCAGCGAGCATGCAACGTTCACCTATGTGCACTTAGCAGTCAAACACCAGACATATTTCAATTGCACCTCAACCTCAAATAGGGAGTGCATCGAGTAAGTCAAAATTCGAATATGAACAAAAAGTTATCTTTGTCTTGCATACAAAATCAAGCTGTTATGAGACTCGATAGAGGTCATAAAACCATGCTTTATTAGTTTGTCATAGGCGGACGTTGATCACACATAAAGCGGATTGACACACAAAATCCTTTAATAGCATTTAATAAACCCAGTGTTGGATACCACACAACGCGGATCTAAAAACATATTGGTGTACGATGCTCGACAACATCGCACTCCAGCACGCGACACTCAACAACCAGGTGCACATGTTTTAGGCTTGTGGTGCCGATAGCCTGGTGCACACATGTTTTAGGGTTTTGAAAATAACCTGTAAATTCAAACGTCTCAAGCATAGAATGTGGATGAAGAAGGGATGAACCAATTTTCTCATCCCTGAGGTTATTTGAACTTTGAAAAGTTTTAGGATTTCAGGAAAACATACTTATCGAATTAAGCTTCACAACCTTGTTGGAGAACTCGACACAAAACCAAAAACCTAGCAACGACCATGGTAGCGTGCACAGGGTGCATCAGGTGCGCAGCAAATGCACATGGGTGCTCAGGGGGTGCGCAACAGCGTGTGCAGTAGGGGTGCGCGACAGTGCACAGTGGTGCGCGCGCGGCTGATTTAGTGTTTTTTTGTGTAGCCGAACTCTAGAGTTTAGATCTCGTGCTTGATAACGTATAGGAGGAGAATGGAATTCGGTCTACTTTATTGATAGAATGAGCTATATTTATAGAAACTCACTTAACATACATTAGGTTATTCCCTTACATATTAGGATGTGTATTAGGATACACATAATTTTTTACTATAAAGAGGTAACATAAACCCAATAGACATGCTACAACAGTGTTCCAGGAACACTGCTGAGCGGAGGCCTGTGTCCGCTTAGATAACAACACGCGTACAATAAGATGTTGGGACATTAACTCCGTGACTCCATCGAATTATTCTTCTTTCTTCCGATTAAAAAAAAGAACAAGTTTCTTCGTCTTCCAGAGCACTTCAATTCAGGTTTCTCATCCATTTTAGTACACTGGATCCTCTCCATCCATTTAGCAATTCAGATATGTAAGTCGAGATTGGAATGATGATATATATAAAAGGCGATGGATCTGATGATCATGCCGTTTTCGACCTATTGCAATCTTTAAGAGCAAAGACGATTAATCTTTGCTGCGTTGGTTTAATCCAGAAGAGTTAAGAGGCTGAATTTTATTGCACTGGGTTATGTTTGTTGATGTCAATTAGGAAGACTAGATTTCAATTAGCTAATCACGCGCTGTTTGGTGATGGGTACAATATTGCGTCTATTTTTGGGACGTGGCCAAATGAAACAGAAGGCAATTCAAGCCCCCGGCAAAAGCTGAATCAAAAACGAATGATTCCAGAGAAATGATTAGTTAATAAGAGACATTGATAGTTGGATCCTTATTCTGTTCTTTTCAATGGTCAGCACTTGTTGTTCTGTTTTGGTCTTAGAAAAGTAAAACCAACATCACAGGAACACACAGAGACACAGATTTGGGTCTCCAAATTTTATCCCCGGTATACCCAAGTCACTGACTTGGCTTGGGGATAAAATTTGAAGGGGTCTTCATTTGACATGTCTATGGCCAATCCTCCACATGATGCATCAAACTCAGTCGTCAACTTTGCCTTTGTCTCATCAACAAGGAGAAGGAAATCAAAGCGTCCTTCCTGGTTCACCCCCAAGAGGTAATCTTTCTCTTTCCTTTTCAATTTTGTTTCTGGGTTTTGTTTGCTTGTTTTCTTAGTTTAATGGGTTACAGAAAGGAAGAGACTTTCTGCACAATTGAAATGTAGCATATGAAGGCTTCTGGAGCCATTAGTATTTCTGTATTGGGTTTTTAATGAATGTGTGTTGATTACTTTTCATTGCAGGTTACTTTTCATATTCTGTTTGATTAACTTGGTAAATTATACGGACCGAGGAGCAATATCAAGCAACGGTGTGAATGGTAACCTTCCAATTTGTAAGGATGGTAAATGCACACCTCCTACCGGCATACAGTAAGAGTCATTTCCATGCTTCCTTCCTTTTTTGGCTTTCCGCATTTGGGTGTCTTCATGCATTTGGTTGACACAATCATGTAGTGCTGTGCACAGCGGATTATTGTTATAAATTTTCACGCTGCAGTTGTAGTTATGGTTTCTTAGTGAATGTGGTACTGCTCAAAGTCAGTTTCAAATGTCGTTTGAAGGAAAAGAAAAGAGCGAAAAGTCTGTGTCCTTTTGTATTCTATGCCTTAGCTTTGTTCTTTACACTTCTGCCTTTTCTTTTATACTTCTTAGTTACGCATGCTAAATATGATTTCTCTTTGCAATTTTAAACCATGTCTACTTGCCATGGGGAATTTTCATCAGAAATTTTATGTCTTCTTGATTTCCTTTCTTTGTAGGGGGCATTTTTTTTTGACAAACTTTCAAGCTGGATGTCTATCGTCAGCTTTTACGGTTGGACTTGTGGTGGGTTCTCCAATTTTTGCAACACTAGCAAAGAGGTAACCTGACCTGTTGCATTGAACTGCCATGGCAGTGCATAATATTGAAGATATGATCTTAGTTATTGCACAGAAGTATTAGAGTATTGCAAATTCATCGAAAAAGAGGCATGCAATTCTTTTTTTAAGAGAGTTCACTGTATTCATATAAGTGTACGTAACGAACTAGAGAAGGCGAATTTATTTTCAATTCCTCATTTATGTATTATCAAATTTTGCAGTGTAAATCCATTTAGGCTTATTGGAGTTGGATTATCAGTCTGGACTTTTGCTGTAACTGGTTGTGGTTTTGCATTCAGCTTCTGGTTTCTCTTCATCTGCCGCATGTAAGTGACTTGATCCTTCTTGTTTTCTCTATACATCCCTTGCCTAGCTTTTTCTTCTGGATATTTATTGGATGGTTTTGCCTGTATTAATCCAAGTGGTGTTCTTTAAAGGTTAGTTGGTGTTGGTGAGGCTTCATTTATTAGTCTTGCAGCTCCGTTCATTGATGATAGTGCTCCAGCTGCTCGGGTATTCAATCTTTTGTATCTGTTTATACCTATGTAAAAACATTTGTTTGACATGAGGCAATGACAGTATTACTATTTAGATTATCATTTCTGTTAAATGAGCCATGACGCATAGGCATTGAGTATATGCTGTAGGAATCACTACATCTTTATTTTATTTGGACATCTTGAATTTAATTCGGTTATGTTGACATTTGTGGCTTTTGTTCCCTCTCTGATCATAACAAGTTTTGTCCATTGTGTTGGGGATTGTCTTGATTTGCTAAACTCGTAATGTTTTGTCTCTTAGAGTGCCATCCATAGTCTTGAAATTCTGCTGCATAATAGGTTGTCATTCAGTAACAGAGATGGTGGGATATAGTTATGAAGACTAATATAGGATCACATCGGTCATAAGCTACAAAAAAATCTGAACAAGAGTCATGATTAGTTTCACGTCACCAACAATTAACTACACAAAATGCTTGATCTTGTCATTTTTCACGTGAAATCTTCTTTTACTATTCTTTTAAGCTGCGAAGCCGCCTTGTCTTGTAGTCTCTTTGGAGGGGTTACATGTACATCTTAAATCTAAGGTGATCGGCGGTTTCCATTTTTTCGAGTTGGTACTGTACTATCAGTCTTTGAATCGATGGATGATACAAAGGATTACTAGGCAGAGATGAAGCAATAATATAAAGGTACAAGATAAAGTTTGTTATGAAGCTGACTTTTCAAAATTTTCTTTACAGCATTTGAATGAGGTGTGGATGGAGTATGGCTGAGCTATATAAATTAGAAATCTATAAGATTTTAACAAATGGCTAAGTTTAGCTTACATACAGCTGCAAGCCTCAGTTACCATTTCGGCCTTGAGATTGGGCTCATGACTGATGTTTGGATTCTGCAGTTCCCTGTCTTGTGATGCATCAGTAATCATTTGTTTATTGAAGCAGGTTAAACCTTTTGCGGGAAAATAAACAGGTGCATCAGTTTCAAAAATGGAAAGAGAATAGGTTCATCACTAGCTAGGAATTTACACATTATTTGTTAAAACCTGTCGCAGTTTTTGAGAAAGTTCTCAACTTTATTGAACGATTTTATCTAATATTGGTAATAATAATAATAAGTATTTTTCATTATTATTATTATTATTATTATTATTATTATTATTATTTTCTGAGAATGGGGGCCAAGTGTTATAGAAGTGCTACAAGAGAAGTTTTTCAAACAGCTGGATAAGCTCCGATGTTTGTGAAAAGGTTAAACTTTTAACTTCTTCAACTTGAGGCCACACTATCGTGTCAGATCAGGTCTCATAATAGGCTTTTCAAGGGTTTTCTTCAAACCAAAAAATTGGTGGTTTCACCCCTGAATCTGGGGTATTCTAGGCAAACAAAAATTTCTTAGGGTACTGTATCTTACTTGGTGGCTTCCTGTGCGTCAATTTGTCAATTCTTAGCTTGATAAACTTATAGTATGGTTGTGGCATATGCAATGACTCTTAATTCCATTATACGTAGATAGTTGAACATTTTTCGATTCAGTAGTAGTTGTGTTGTTAATCGTTGCAATCATCTTGGGTTCATTTAATAGGATTGTGTGCTTTTTCTGAACTAGTAATAACTTTCGGATCAGTTCTGCTGCTTGTGTTATAGATATATTCTTAACTAGCTCATAGTATAGTAGTGGCAATATGCAATAACGCTTAATTCCATAGAGGGGTATAGTAGAACATTTTGGATTAGATTAGTAGTTGTTGTTGTGCTAATTGTTGCAGTCATCTTAGGTTCATTTGATATGATTGTAGGCTTTTTCTGAACTATTATTAGCTTTTGCTTATATTCCTAGTTGTAGATTTTCTTTACTACCTATTGTGCCTCCCCCTCTCCTGCCCACTCTCCTCTTATCATTTATGTTCTCTGAGATACACTGATAATGTTGCCACCTATTTGTTTCTGTCTTATTTATTCTGTTTGAAGTTTTCTGTCAAGTGATTGTGTTTTCATTGTCAGAAAACTTTATGGCTTTCAACATTCTACATGTGTATACCATCTGGATATGCACTTGGTTACGTCTACGGAGGCTTGGTGAGTTTTATATATCACATTTTTTCATGATTTATTTTCAGAAAATTGTTAGATCATGAAATTATGCATCTATGAAAATATTCTTGTACAACTGCATTTTCTCTGTATATAGTTCCTCCATTGTTTCCCAAATTCAGTAAATATTTCAATATCTGATTAGTTTATGATTGTCTGCATTCTTAATGTAAAGGTGGGAACATATATCAGTTGGCGTGCTGCATTTTGGGGGGAGGCAATTCTGATGCTTCCATTTGCTATTCTAGGCTTTGTTATGAAGCCTTTGCGGATGAAAGGTGTACTGTTATGCATGGATTCATTGTGATCAGCAACTTTTTGGCCATTATAACTAATCCATATTTTTTTGAAGGTATTAAGCAAGATGAATCAACTGAAGCATTGACTGTGCAGGAGACAGTTGTCTCAGAAGTTCAAGGTACTAATACTTGTGAATTATCTGCACATAACACATGTTACTGTGTCTAATGAGCTTATAATTAATAGGAATATCTCCAATAAACTAGGTTACATGTGAAGCATTCGTGAATAGCTCTGTAAGATTTTGTAAGATCTTCTATACTCATATGACATCTTTCATCATTCATCAGTTCTCTTGACCCTTTATCGTTTAAATATGTTCATATAATATTATCTCCATGATAAAGGTCAATGCTATTGATCATGTCATTTGCTCAAGAATATTGCTTCATGTTTAAAAATTTTCACATTCTTAGTTTTTGGGTAGCAGTTTGAAGGTTAATTGGCGGACTAAACTCTAGTACCATGATATGGAAAGTAATGAAAGATGCTATTATCATGTTATTGGACTATTCTTTAAGGAATATAAATTATTACCAGCACAAACTTGTTTGATTGAGAGGGTGGAAAACATTTTTATCTTTAATATTTGACTCTTTCACTAATTTCTTCGTCTTTGATTCCCTTCCTTCACCAATAACTATTGACTATACTTTTTGTGGCTCCTATTCTTATCAGGGCAGTGAATCTTTCTGTTCTTTTGGTTATATATCTGTAGCAAAGTTCTTTGGCTATTGCTAATATTGTTTTGAAACCCAATCAATGGAATTCAGGTCCCTTGAACCCCAAGGATAACACAGTTTCTATGAAGGAAGAAGTAACTAATTCTACCACACTGGTACCTTCCAAGTGAGTCATTCATCCTTTTGCTCATATATATGCAAAAAGTTATTGTGTATATTCATGTGTATTAATAGAAATTATGTCTTTTACCAGTACATGGCTGTCAGAGTTAATTGCCTTTATACATTTCCACCAAATATAAATGTGAACTAAATGTCGGTTTCCGACGCTGTCAATCTTCTGTTTTTGTGTTATTTGTGTTTATAAACAAGCAATGCTTGTTGACTTTGTAGATCTGAGCGTACCCCCTATTGTTTGGAGATATGTTTTTTTTGAATCAGTTTATAAACTTCTTGTATATCTACATTATGTTTTCTTTGTTTGTTGTTGTCGTTGTTGTTGTTTCTTTGGGTGGAGAAAGAAGATTTCTAAAACCAAACAAACTATGTAAAATGAGTGGCCAAGGAATCCACAAGCTTGAAGCTCAAATAAAAAATCCCTCTGTATGACCACATGAGTACAACACCTAAATTCTTAAAGAATCAATTTTTCCAAAGGAGAAGAATAAAATGTTTTAAAAGCCTGTTACTGAGGCCCGCTTCCATGCAAGCAGGTTGGAAATAAACCTAGGCTTTAGTCTCTAAAAGTAACGCATCTGTCATCGTATCATGGTTTGTTTCTGAACTGGAGGTCTTCCTTCAGAAAGTTCTGTTTTTATTATTTCTTTTCCTTTATGTTTAAATTACCCATGCACAAAAGGGGAAAGCACTCAAGGTCTTCCTTGAGACACCTTTTGCTTCGCGATACAAAAAGAAGGCAAATCTTGAGTTTTCTGATAACTTCATTTCCATGTTACCGTTATTCCTTCATGTTGCAGTTTGTTTTGTATAAGTCCCTTTCCTAATTAATAGCAGTTATTCTATATTTTTACATATTTATTTTTTTAGCACTAACATGACTTGCATTTGGGAAATTCTATGATACCTACCATAGATGCATTTGATGCTTAGATTCTTATTTTGTGGCAGGCCAAAACTTGCAACAAAATTAAAGAATCATCTTTCAAGGTTTATGAACGAAATGAAGGATCTTTTGGTTGACAAGGTTTATATCGTTGATGTTCTTGGTAGGTTTACTCTCCTCTCCGCCCCTTGCTTTACCCACCATCTTTCATATGTGATTTCTTTGGTTCATTGTGGTTTCTCTGTAAACTAGCTATTTTTCTTGGCAACTAATGCAACATTCCTTTTGAGAATTTGAGATATAATAATTTAGTGATCTTTGTCTACTACTAATTTTATCCTGTACTGTTAAAATTTCGTTCTTAGGTTATGTAGCATACACCTTTGTGATTGGTGCGTACTCATATTGGGGGCCTAAGGCTGCCTATAACATATATCATACGGTAAGAAACTGCATTTATTTCGATAAATTGTTCAATGTAAAGCTTTCATGTTCTTCTCATAATCATGGTTTGTTTTTCATGCTGTTCGGCAGGCTAATGCAGATATTCTTTTTGGAGGTGTTACAATTGTGTGCGGAATAGTTGGAACACTAGCGGGAGGCTTTCTTCTGGATTTCATGTCGAACACTCTCTCCAATGCTTTCAAGGTAGGTATTCTTGTCTTTTTATTCAGGATCTAGATTGCCTTCCAACCTCCATGCATTATTTCTTTTCCTCTTCATAACAGTGCACGGAATACTGAGCTACTTTATTGTTTGCTTTTGAAGTTTGTTAATTTGTATTATTTTTGCTTATGTAGTGATGCTATCTAATAGTCTATAAACATTAGTTGTCCTTGGGAAGCACTTTTGGAGATGCAATTCTGTCTTTTGCGGGGGGGGGGGGGGGGTGGAAAACAAATTCCGTTTTCTATGTTTTGTTTTTGGATGCTAGGTAGTTTATTGGATATGAATTAGGAACTCATCAGAAGCCTCAGAATTTCCGTCTGTTAAGTAGGACATGAACAAATCAGGTTGGTGTGCGACTGTATTTTTGATAGGAAAAATGATTTGATGCCTTTCTTCATGTTATGCACTTCTCAACAAAAGTGCCAGTGCGGCTTTCATCAGGAAGTTGTGACTAAGTCCTTAGATCTTGAAGTTGGGAAGTTGGCTTTATTGTCTTTTACCCATTGTTTAACTCTTTATCTACTGTATTATTTTCCTCTCAATTTTTGCCTCTCTAAATACTAGAGTTCTACCGTATTGCAGCTTCTTTCAATGGCAACTTTTTTTGGGGCAATATCATGCTTTGGTGCCTTTTGCTTCAAGAGTATGTATGGGTTCCTAGCTCTTTTTGCTGTTGGGCAACTACTTCTCTTTGCAACTCAGGTACCAATCTAATCAAATAACTCCACTTATCTGGCGGGCTTTTTCGATTCACCTATTTTTATAGTGCATGCATTTCAGATTTCTCTTATGGTCTAAATCTGGAAGTAGCTAGTTACCATTAATACACTGTTTAGCAGGAAAAGACATCTTTGGAATACTTATTCTTGCAATTTGTATGTCTCCCTTCGCAGGGTCCTGTAAATTTCGTTTGTCTCCATTGCGTTAATCCTAGTTTGAGGCCACTAGCAATGGCAATGTCTACTGTTGCAATTCATGTATTTGGAGATGTGCCTGCCTCACCTTTTGTTGGAGCTGTTCAGGTTTGAATTATTTGAATATAATTTGCCGTTGTCCATGCCTTACAATTGTTGAAGCTGGTATTCTGTTGAAATTCCAGTTGACATAGGATGTGTGTGTGCGTTGTTAATGCTCAATCATAACTCATAAGTAACTTGCCATGAATATCTATAGTTAATATTCCCTTCCTGTTCGAGCAAAGTGTTCTATAATTCACTTTTTGGGCCAGAAGTCAAATGGGATATATCCATTATTTTATTTGTTTTGGGCAACTGTCAAATGTGATATCCTAAAGTGGATATAAAACCCAAACATGAGTTGATGAATGGTACAAATTATGTAAGGAAACTCACCTGCCTTGTATAGACATAACCAATTTTTTTGCCTATATGGTAAAGCAATTGAGTTTCATATGCTAGTCATGTGTGTTTGGATTCTTAGAGTTGGTTGGTTTTGACTATGCAGGATCACTTGAAGAATTGGAGGTCAACTTCTTTTATTCTAACATCCGTTTTAATTCCAGCTGCCGGCATATGGTTTATAGGTAACTTTTTGTTGGTTACTGTTTGACATTTCTTGCTTTCTATTCCTTTCCCAAGCGGATTATGCTGATCAGCTTCTCCGAGTTTAATGAAGTTTACAATTTTGGACCCTTCCCTGCCACTATTTCAGGAATTTTCATAGACAGCCCTGATAGATCTGAAGAAGAAAGTGATGATGAAGAAAGTGATGATGAGATTGAAACATTATCGCTTGAAGAGAAGAAGACAGAAACAACTGGATCTGCAGCTGAACCCGTCAAATATTCAAGTGGTGTGTAGTAAGTCCTTTTAATTCATGTAAATATGGTCCCTTGTTGCAATTCTCTCTCCTATTGTTCGAGGGCTTTGTTAATAACAATATTATTTTTTGGCAAAGATTTGTATGAAATGCGAATTAACAGCAGAAAAGAAAGAAGTATAGATTTATTGTACCTAATGCTTTGCCATATACACAACTATGTGCTTTTGGCTGCTGAAAAATGAGATCTCCAGATAAATGGTCAATGCTTCTGTATGCATCCATTGATACACTTTTATTTTTGGGTTAATGCCCATTAGCCCTAAATTTATGTACAATAGACCATTATAAGTCTTATGAAATAAAGTATCTATGACCGGCCGACGACCAATGACTTGATTGGTGGACTCTGGTGGCCGTTTACCTTATTCCAGCGACCGTTGATCAGTATGTCGTCTACTACCCTCTATATGTTGCCTACGGCCCCAGTTATGATGCCTACTGCCTCTAGTATGCCGTATGCTAGACTGCTACCCCCAGTAGGTTCTTATATTCATGCTGCCCCCGTCTATAACCCCTAATATGTTGTCTACTAACCAGAGTCCCAACATGTCATCACCCAACACACGAAAAGATACACAATAGATAGTTCATCAAAGAATTTATCAAAGGAGTCGATAACCGGAAGCAAGCCTCGTTGTCTCTTTAAACACACAAGTACAGAGTGGATCTCTATCGTTTGGCAAAACACAAAACACATATACTTACAGAATTTAGGTAGCAAAAAGAGGGATTATTGTCAGATCATTGTACAGCCACATGTCTCTTATTGGAATCAATTAAATATTTTTGCCGCAAAAATCAATAGCTTCTTCAAATATGGACAATCCGTTGCCAAAATTCCACCTCACTTGTCAGTTATCACCACCACTATGGTCTCAAGTTTCAACTTCCCTTCTGAAATCGCTTTCATATCTACCAGAGGAAATTTTGAAGCCGTAAACTTTGCCAAGAAGCAAGTTCAGAGGGCATCAAACCATTGGGGCCATCAGTCTTCGTTATCATTGGGCTATTTAATCGTTGCTAAACGATAGTTGATAAAAAAAAAAGTCTCAACCGAAACATATCCAAGAATCCAACCAATACGAATTTGCTCAAACCCCAAATACAATCAATTTCTTCTTTCAAAGGACAGACAACATTCTTTTAAAACACCCACCCGTACACACAATAATGCTTACAAGTAGATGCAAAACAGTTTCAGTACTGAAACAAAATTATTTATTAAATTACAATCATGTGACGTAATACTGCAGGCACCAGGGGTCCAGGTCCAGGGAATTATTCCAATGGCCAAAAAAATTGGCATCAATGTACATTTAAATAAATAACATGACAACTCAGAGTGCTTACAAAAGAAAAACCTCTAACGGATCAAAGAGACTGAACAAAATCACCTGAATCTAGACAAGGGACAGTTCTCCAGCAGGAATGGATCTCTTGACGAGTTTAGCCCATGATTCGTTGGTTTCGGTTATGACCTTAAGAGCATAATCCTGTAAATGAAAGGAATATGAGTTATAGGAGTTGATAGAAATTACTTGCATATCCCCCACCTAACCATATGCAAACTTACTATTTCCAGTAGTGGCATCAAAAATTTTATTAAATTTAGGAAAGCAAGTACAGAAGGATAACAATGGATTGAGGCAGATCTGGTAGAACAACTGGTGGTTCAGTTGCATATATTGGGAAGCTTCCTTTTTCTCATTAAAACAGAACATACCAACAAAAGATAAGAAATCGGAGCTTCAAATCAGATGTCCCGTTCACCCCATTTTTCCAAATAAATCAAGTTTCAACTGCCATAATGTGGAATTTTGTTTGAAGTACAAATATCTGGAAACCTTGTGTGCATATGAGAGCATCGATATGAGTAGCTCTCTCCTTCCCTTAATCTTTTCCCCCACCCTACCTGGCCCACTGCCTAGGTTTTTCAAGTCTAGAAGCACTCAAATTCAACGAAAAAGAAAACAACGAAGTGCATTTTGCATTTGTATCTGCACAATTGACTTGACAAATAGTCACACGCCATAACCCTCTTTCTCAAGATAACCCAAACATCAAATCTAATTTAGCCAGATGCTCCTAGCCACCACTATGTATAATGCAACAATATATACATACATACATACAGGGTCCTTCTAACGAGGGATCCCTTTTTTGTTCATTTCTAGGGATAGGCCCACACCATTAGATCTGTTTTTAATGAGCTTGGATGGTTGAGATTAAAATAAAAAGCTTAACACTTATGTCAAACCTACACCGTTCAAGATCATTAAAAATAAATCGAAACTTTGGATGCCTTAACGATCACCAAATCATATGAAATTTTATAGAGGTGATCTACTCATGTAGCCCAACAAACTGAACGGTGGAGATGCCGAAATTTGATCGGGAAGTTGATGTAATAACCTATCCCTAGAAATAGTCAAAAAAATTATCCCTCATTAAAAGGACCTTATATATATAGGGCTTTTCCGGTGTGGAGGTCCTCATTTTTTTAAAAAAAATGCAGACTTGCAATTTTATCCCACTTTTCGATCATGATTTCTCATCTAAACCGTTCACAATGTAGATATATTGTAATGTTTTATTGACTATTTTTATTATTTTAGACACTGCTACCTTTTATAAAAAAAATGTATGTTATTATATGTTTTAAAAATAAAAATTAATCTAAAAATTAAAATCCGAGTATTCTCCGACTACTCCTCTACTCGCTAGTTCCCGGCCGACCGACTAGCGACTTTTAGAACCTTGACTAGCTATGAGGCCATATGATTGGCAAAATCTAGTAGATTATAACAAAATGAAAAGTGACAAAATAAAGAAATAGAGAAACCAATTTGATGATAAAACCCCAAGGAAACCCAAGAAATAGCAAAAAGTTCAAAAGAAAAATGCCAAGTAAAGTTACCTTGTTGGCTGGCTTGTTTCCAAGACCAAAGTTGTTAGCAGGCTTTCCATCAGGGATCTTGTAGTCTCTAAACCAGTCCCTTATTGCAGTGAGAGTCCCCTGGAAAACCCCACTGTTAGGCCATACAGGTTTTGGCATTATTGACAGCAATTATTTATTTGTCATTGTAACCTCTTTTACATCAATGCACAGCAAAACCTTTAGTTGTGCAACTGCTAAAAGAATTCTGTTTCATTTTCACATGAGTATTTTCCTAACTAGCATACATGCTAAATTCAGTGCAAATCTTTCTACCTAGTCTGTAATTTACGACAGAAGGCAATAGTGACCGAATAGTAATGCCAATGGAAAACATTGACTCAGCTAAAGAATGAGGGTATACATAATCCATTCACTAACATTAACCATATAATGGAACATTAGAATCCCTATCGTACACATTGACTCAGCTGAAAGAGATAGTATACATAGTCCATTTCACATGCATTAATGGAACAAGAAAGAAATTCAAAAATCACCAAATGAAATATGCAGTTATGCACATCCGTATGCAGCTATGCACATCAATTATAATATCTCTGCTTGGTTGTGCATGTGAAATTAGGGAAACATTATAGCAATTGATGTTACAAAGCAGCTAAAGGATTTACTGTACAACCAAAAACATCTAAATAAACACACATACCGGGAAATGCTTCTCGACGTCATCAATGTCATTAACCAGAGAAGCTTTTGGATCATCCAATGAAATTGCCACAATTTTCCAGTCAAGTTCCCCTTCATCAATCATAGCTAAAGCAGCCAAGGGTTTGACTTTGAGAATCTCGCCAACGTTTCTCCGAGTTTCCCCAATCTCAACAACATCAACTACAAAGTTGCAGCAAAATTGAACGGCTTTACATTACTTTTCTCTACAACGACACATGGACAAAATAGAATAGAGAAGTAAACATGCCTGGATCGTTATCACCAAACGCTCCGTCCACTTCAGAGTTGGCATGGGATGGGTCTTCCCATGTTTGTGGGAGCAATCCATAGTTCCAATTTATATTGTAGCTACACAAGATTTCATAAAACAATCAATAGGAGATATGTTTATACACGATGAGAACAATGCAAAGAGAGGCGAAATCCCACGGGTAGTAACGAAGTTTGCCTTTCTTGGTATCCTGCTTTATGGGAGTGTTAGGCTCATCAGTAGCCACCTCCATCTTTGCACTTGATTCTTTTGGTATCTCAACAACAAAATTGAATGCACCATCCCCGGTGCGCAGAGGTATGTCATGCCAAGGTGACACCTAAACACACAATCATCGATTTGAGTCGAATCTTAATAATAATAATAATAATAATAATAATATGAAAGTGAGGACAAATAATGGAATCACAGAAGAAATTGAAAAGGAGTGAGTACCTTTTGGCCGGAGCGGTCAACGAAGAAGACACGGTAGTCAAGGGTTTCGGGGAGGCCTTCCTCCTTGATCTGGACCTCGGGGTTGTAGATAGCGCGGCAAGTCAAGGACCGCCGAGACAACGACGGCGCGGCTGCTCTTTTGGTGAAGCAGAGGCTGTTCCTGTATGGCCTCTGCTTCGCCAAGAACGACAAGCTGCTGGAGACGGCGAGCACTCTCACGGTGGCCATGGCTTTTGATTTTGAGAGAGAGAAAAAGAAAGAGGAGTGAGACACTGGGAGTGATTCACGTGGTGCTTTTGTTTATCGGCCACACAAACACGTGGGCGTATCTGATTGGGCTATCTTATTCGATTTGGGTGGCCCTTAAACCCGGCCCGCCTCTGAAGACTAGGGTTCCATCAGAAATGGAGGTGAGGTTGGTGATTGCATACGATATGATCTGAAAGAGATAGCATTTCCGTCGTCGCTGCCGGACCCTCCTCAAGCGCCGCAAGCTCACTCTCTTTCATTCTCTCCCTTTGGGTATTGGACAAACATGGTGTTAGTTTCTGCATTCATGTTGTCAGTCAATTAATTCTTCTTAAGCAAGCATGATTGCAATCCAAGACTAGAGCATCCTTGATGTGCTTTATGTAATGTAGTTAGCACAACACCCATACCTCCCGAATGTTCTGAGAAAATTTAAGGTTCTCTTCTGTGGGGTTAAGGTGATTTTGGAGCCAACCAGCTGTGCCAGTAAAATGCTTTCAATGACTTGTTTTTCTTTCTCCTAGGCGTAAATGTGGCTTTGTTTTGAATATGCAGTGTTTTGATTTTGGAATATATACCTTTGGTGTCAAGTGTTGACCAGTGTGGTTATATACCTTCTTGCATTGGCCTTCAGGTGTTGAAGGAGGCTTCTAGGCTTTATTGTGCCGGCTGGGTGCGGGACATTGGTCCCGAACTGCGACCTAATGATTATAAGAAGCATGGAGAAAGTGAGAATGAACCTAGTGGATCAAAGAGCACAACTAAAGACAAAGAACCCTCAACACTAGAAGATCTTGGTAAGTAATATCAGCATATGGTGCTGTGTCAGGCAATGTCATAAGATCATAGTTCATGGATATTAAAAGCTTCAGATATTACCTAATATTTAAAAAAGCCTACATCTTTGTTTTTTCTCTGATCTGCTTGCTTGTATCATGCCTGCATTCATATGATTAGTGATGCCTAAGATATCTCAACAGCCTTTCTGTTATTGATTTGAGCCAAAGATTGTCATGGAATCTATCGACTCAAGATAGCACAAGTATTAATCATTTAGATCTTCTTCTTCATCAGTCTAGCTGTCAAATATTTACTTCTGCCAATTCTGCTTACAAGTACTCAAGCACAATAGATTAGATATGTACTGTTGATACTTTGAGCAGTCAGTGTGGATTATCCAAGCAACTTCAAATCATTTGTGTTTCTGTTTTCTCTCCCTGATTGATTAAGTGATAGTACGGCCAACAGATACGGCAAAAATTAAGATATAAAAGGAGAGTTGCTTATGTTGCCTCTAGTTCTATTTGGCTGGAACTTTTTGTAGTTGGACTTTGCTGTGATTTGCCCATATCCTTATCTGTATTAGAAATCATATTTGCGCTGCAAACTACTCATTTGTGAAAAAGAAAAGGTTTTATGGGAATTTCCGTTTCATCTTGTTAACAAAGTATATGTATATACCCTGCATGTTTACTCCCCTCTCCTCAACAGAAGATTGGTCAGTTCTTTGTATAATTGTATATAATCATTGAACTTTGTTTAGTCAAATGGTTTGGTATCTGGCTATGTTTTTGTGTTTATCTGGAATTAAATCAACAGCTGTGGCTGCTCGAGGAGGGATGGAGACATTAAAGCCTGCTCTGCAACGGATCTACATGACAAGAGCTTCTGCATATAGGGATGCTCTTAAAAGTTTTATCCATGGGTACCAAGAAGGCATTCAGCAGGTCGTGGAGAAAAAAGGAAGTCTAAATCCGACAAGGCAGGTGATATACCAAAATAAATCTACTGGACATCTTTTCAATAGGCTGTAGGGTTCTCTAGCATACCATCTATCTGTGCAAGTTGTTGGCGCGGCTATTCCGGCTACTGCACAAGTTCTTGAGCTTCAATGTATCATGTTTTTTTTTCTGAAACATCTATCATGATAGTTCATTTGAAAAATATGTGAATATATTGGAATATACTTCAGTTTCGTAGACTACATAAGTGCTGGGAATTATGGAGAAGAAAAAGAAGATTATTAATGTGTGAAGAATATATTGGAATATATTTCAGTGTCGCAGGCTATATAAGTGCTGGGAATTATGTGGAAAAAGGGGTATAAATTAGTGCAGAAGTGCTGGGAATTATGGAGAAGAAAAGGAAGATTACTGAGGAAAAAAACTGGGTATAGATCCACCACAAGGGTGGGTAGCCTTAACCGGATGTGTGGTAACAGGTAAGTCCGAAGACTGCTCCCGACCCTGTCGGGAGATGCCAACCATCTCTCCTTTCTGCGAACAGAAGCTGCGATTTGAGTGCGTGGCTATATAAAGACGCACAGCCATCACACCTATTCGATGTGGGATACCTTATGAAAGTTTAAGAAAGTATTCGGGTTTGCTACGAACTGATGTAGAGGTCAGATCTCTTTCGAGGAAAGTGAACACTTGTTCTATTTAACTATGATATTCCATCATTATAATCTCGAGTTGGAATTTGGTTTGACGAATTGTCTCTGCTACAATCACACAAAGATATCTATTTCAGTTCATACCGGTAGCTTAAATCTCAAGGCTATGGAAGTTACAACACCCCGTGTGTCCTCTACCCTAAGAACTATGGAAGTTTGACATCACCGGTTACAAGCGCCCGCGACGGAAGAGAACATTAGTATTTCCCTTTCCTTGCTCAAGTGTCAAGCAAAATATACACATGGGAAGTTATAACCACTACCGAGCGTGTGACGTACGCTCTTGCGCAGGTGTTACACCATCTTCAATTGAAGAATTGAAGGAAGTAAGAAAGAAAAGAATTAGGACAGAAGGAGCAAGCTTAATGCAAGAACAGGGGCCAAAAATGATCTTATGCAAGTGCATCAAGGCCATTCAATCAAAAAAGTGCATAAAGGCCAAAGAAGTATCATTTTGTTATAAACTGAAGAATGGTATAGAGAGAAAGAAAGACAAAATGTAGGAGGAAGAAGTCATATGCCTCATTTATATAGAGGTAGGGATTACGTGATAAGTCTCTATATTATTGTGATATTACATGTAAGTCCTTGAATATGAATGGACAAACATTTGATTGTAAATATTTACAACACTCTCCCTTGGATATCCATCAGTAATATGATGTTGGACGCGCTTAGTGTTGTCTCGTTAAAAACCTTGTCAGGTAATAAAAACCTTGTGGGAAAAAACAACTCTGGTCGAAGGAGAAAAAGAGTGCAACGCGCATATGTCCTAGGTAGCATACTTCTGGATGTTTCCCCTGATGACAATCTCTCCCTGATTGTTGCAAGCTTCATGTACCGTAAACAACGGTTTGATTTGTTTATCAACGAAGTGAGATCTCGTGCGCTTTGCATACAGGGGCTCATTATAAGATTTTCTTACCTGCAAAGTTAAAGCAATACAAATATAGATGTATAATATTAAATAGGTCTTACCTCACTTTGTAAAGTTAGAAACAACCTCACAAGTTGAAATTCAACACCATGTAAGTATGTAATAGCTAAACAATAGAAACTAATTAACACATTTAACTATGTATGGTTCAAAACATTGAAAAATTAGCATAGCATACCCAGCCATTCATATCTCGATCGGTTTATTGATATTTCTCGTATATGCTCTTCAGGAGCTCATTTATAACTTCGCAAAAGTTTAAATATGAGGAACATAATCCAAATTCGGTTTTGTAGTCCAATCATAATATTCATTGAGGCATTTTAATCACTTTAAATATAACAGAATGAGTATCTATGAACTAGTTTTAGACTATCGATTCTATGAGTTATCTTCAGTGTAACAGCCCAGCATAACAAAATATTCAGCTTTGGGCATCTCCCTCATGGTTTTCTTCTTGGGTTCCAACCCAAGACACGTCTCACTAATGAGAGGTGTGTTTACATGTATAAGACACGTTTCGTCATTACTCTTAGTCGAAGATGATTCTCACATTTAGACTCTTTCTCAAGAATCCATGGATCAATTTACAATCAAATCACTCATGTACTTGGCTCCTTTAAGAATTTGATAAGCAATACGCTTATAATGACGCTTTTCTTTTAGGAAATTTCTTTTAGCAAAATCTTTTAAGATCTTTGTAGTATACGATGACAACTGTCGTAAGTCACACGTCAATAACAAGTATATGAAACATTTTATATGTGACTCTGTACTTATAGAAAATTGACACGTATAAGGAAATATATTTGTAATGTCATTGTCTTTTGTAGACATTGTGTCATAGTGATTTAAACTGAAGAGCATATACGAGACATATGAACATCGAAACTTCAGGTTCGAATCTAGTGAAAAATTGAGCACATTTATATGCACAAACATCTGGTTCATGCAAACAATTAGAATCGCAAATCTAATACAATTTTGAACTTCAAGTTCATAATCTCAAAACTTCTATTTTGAGTATTATTAGTGAAACTTCAGGCTCACTAAGCAATTGTAATAATAGAATTGAGCAATATAAACAAACGTGCATGTGGACAAATTATGGAGAATTAGATATGAAAAAAAACAAGAGGTGAAAACTCATAGATCATGAGTGTGGAGAACAAGCAACAAAAGTTGCACCAACATCTCGTAGATCATCATGGAGTTTATGGAACGAATGAGCGAAAACGTGCTGATAACGTTTTATAAACTGAAGAATAATATAGAGAGATAGGAAAAAAGCAAAATGTAGGAGGAGGAAGAAGTGTCTCATTATGTGTCATATGACTCCTTTATATAGAGGTAGAGATTACATGATAAGTCTCTATACTATTATGATATTACATGTAAGTCCTTGAATACGAATAAACAGACGCTTGATTGTAAATATTTACGACACCTTTACAATATTTGATCGAATAAGGAGAAGTCAAACCAAGCATAAAGCTCTTCATCCACACCGTACATATGCCACCATACAAGCAATTTGCAAAAGTATGATGAGTAATTCAAGCAAATGTTAACCCTACTTATTGAGCTAACCAATGGTCAATCCGAGACGTGTAAAAACATGGCATGGACTTGGATAATCTAAGGAATGATGTGAGTTCAATAAAGAACACGATCTATGAGAACCAAAGCAACTTATGAGTTCAAAGGATGCCGCATTTAGCATTGGGAAGATGCAAAGGAAAGAAGTATGTCCGGCTATCTAGGTCGGGGCTCTGGGCTAACCTTTGACATGTGCCGTCAGTGGCAGAGTCAGAAATTTAATTTATGGCACTGGAAAATTATATGTTTTATTAATTTATCCTAAGTAATTTTTCTTTAATAATATAAAAGATTTTAAATAATTATAACAATTCCAAAATAAAATAAGTGTTAATGTTCGAAACATATATTTCAATCAAAAAGAAATGTTTGAAACATATATTATATATAATATACTTGCGAGAAAAAATAAAAAGTGTATTAGAAAGGCAACGAAACTCTAAAAAGTTATTCAAATAAATAAAAGAAAATAAATCAGTATTAGAAAAGATTTTAAAGAATCTTTTAAATTGAGCGAGATAGCTCATGTATGATCTTTTAGATCAATGAAGTTTTTTTCCATTCCCCACTAGAAAAAAATGTCATTGAAGAAATAAAAGGAAATAAATAAGTAATTAAAAAGAAAAGAAAAAAATGGAAACAATTGGAAACCTTGTCATTTCTTTGTCACATATTCAAGCTTTGCTTCCTACATATATTTTTTTTCATCTTTTTCTCTCTTTCTTTTTAGGGGATTTCTTGTTACACCTCGAAATCTAATGTGTACACCTCCATTATTTAGTGCACCTCTGTTTTACTTTTTGACGTTAAAGAGAGCATTCCATTGATCAAAGATCAACATGACTATTATTGTCAAACACGAATAGTTCGAAGACCATATAGCCTATCTAACAACTATAAAAGAAAAAACAAAACCAACGACTATGAAACATTCGTATTATTGACTAGCCTAAACAGTACCGCAAAAAACGCTGCTAGCCCAAACAGAAAAATAGTAAAAGCATCATTAGCCCAACATAGTCTTTAAAACGCCGCAGTCGCTTGAATCTCTAGATACCTAAGACCCATTGGTGTACGTTTTGAAATATCAAACAGTTTGTAGCACCACATCAAGGAATAGTCAAACCAAAGATGCATTAAGGTCCTCAAGCAGCATCAAAATTGGCCAACCTAAAAAGAAGAGAGAAAGAAAACTGAGGCCCTAAGGCCTAGCCCACTAATGCCACATGCTTCATCCCAAGGAAAACTGGTCGCTGGCCTAAACTTCTCATCCTCTCTCCCTTTAAAGTCATCTCATGTCGGACTCGTTGTTAGAGCCCACTATCGCCACTTTAATTAGGCGACTTTTCTCTCCTCCAGATCATGGGAACTAACTTCAACCTCAAGATGATAGCCTCGGATCCATCGGTGACTTCGCCTTACAGACAACGAAGCTCTGTTCCAAGCCAACACCGACAAGGGAGATGCTCTCAGATCCTACCAAACAGAACCTACAACCACAGCCACAAAACAACTCAATTTGACCTACACCAACCGAGGCGATCCAAGGAGAGAAAAACTCTGATTTTACCAAACAAGAAGAACATTGTCACCGCAACTTCAAAACCTGACCTTGCTGGATCCGAAAACCACCACAGCCAGAGAGGACGACCTCAATAACCTAGGGAGCTGCTGCCCCAAACCAAAGTTTGCACCTAATCCTCTCGATGCCACCATGATCTAGTCGCCACTACGATCATCTCCACCAGAGATGGAGCGTCGCCGCCGAAACCCTAGAGTTATCTACTCTGAAAGGGTCGGGTGTCAGAGACTCTATAAGTTTACCCTAATATCCCACAAGAGATATCCTTAGTGAGTTGTATAGTGCACAACTATTTTACTTTATAACATACTTTAAATCCAAATACAGCTCCTTGCCCGTACTCAAATAACCTCATCTCTAACAAAAATAAAAAAGAAACACCATCATCTCTACAACATGTTGTTAGCCGGGCCAGCCAGAGGGCAGTCAGTGCGACATCACTAGGCCCAAATGCAATGGGGCACAATTTTGTTTTTTTTCTGGCTTTTTATATAGATGTGTGCTTCTACATTCTTGTACCACGTAGGGCACAAACTTATGTGAATTTTTTGTTACTTTTTTCATGGATACATGACTCTTCAATTCTTTTTTTTGAAACTTGTGAATTGGGAGACTTAAATATTGTGTAAAAAAGCCAACATTTACTATTACTGTTTGTTTTTTTAATGGATACATGAGCTGCTAGTTTTTTTAAAAAATAATTATTATTGTTTGTACTGTTTGTGTTTGTTTTTTTGTAAAACAATTTATGTAAATATATGTGGCTTTAATCAAGTTGAATCAATCATAGCTTAAGATTATATATATATATATAAGAAATAAAAAATTAATAATATATTTAAAAGTGATGAATGATTCCATATTTTTATTTTCATCAATGTATTGTCCAATTTCTTATTTCTCTTTTTCAATGCTCGATTCTAGAGTCTTTTAGAAAAGAAAAAAAAAACAGAAAAAAAATAAGGGGTACACAAAAAAATTCGCACTGGGCCTCTAATTTCTCATGGCCGGTCCTGGTTGTTACTGTAATTTGCTATCACAAATTAAAGTTTAAAATGTTTCTGATCTACTTTCATTACTCAAACTTTCAACCATATAAATTTTTATCACCATATCAATGAAAATTTGAAGGATGAGACTATCTAAGATCAATAATCACCGGATTTATGGATTTTAACAAACACTTTGTATTTATTCAAGCTGACTTTGCATATGTATTTCTAGAATCAATCATAAGCTTTAAGTTTATATTTGGATTCGAAATTCTTGGATTGACAAACAAAGAGAAAATAAAAAATAACTCTTGGATAATTAATTGTAGACGAGAACTAAGTAATTGAATTGGAATTGCAGTATATATTGTGAAAATGATCATGGTCTCCGATGGACGATTGTAAGATTGTTGGCATATGAGGGTTTGAAGTCTAGGTTGAAGAAAAATGTTTGTCTTCTTCGTCTATTAAGAAGAAGATGGATCTGGTGTTTGTGAAAAAGAATTGATATTATTTGTCTTTTTATATGAGTTGATAAAATCAAAGTTTTGTGTAAAAATCGTGGAGGTATACATAGTAAATTTGGAGGTGTAACTAAAATCCTCCTTATTTTTATCCTTCACTTCTTTGTAAGTACATTTCTTTATATAATAAAATTAATTAACAAATCGATTTTCTTTTTCCTTGTGTTATTACGTTTTTCTTTTCTTGTTAGGTAAACCGACACGAAACTCACTTTATACAATATACATGACTTAAACACACAAATCTAAAAAAAAATATGTAAAGTTTTGTTATTGTCATGAATGTTAGGGGTTATATTTTTTGTGGTTAGCAATACTTGTGTCAGGACCCACCTTAGATATCCTCTTAAAATCTGGAGTAACCTCTGCAGGGTCTATATCAAGGAAAACTTTAGCGAAATTTCTGCATAACCTCCATTGAAAATTGACAATATATCCTACCTGTCAACCACCAAAACATTTATAAATTCAAAATAGTCCAACATCTACATTGGAGCCATCCTACTCCCTCAATTCACATCAACACTTCCAAATTCATAAAGCCAACTTATACACAACTCTTCACAACCAAATTAAAAACAATCCCAAGATACTCAGAGCAATTCTAATAAAAGGAGAAAAACATAATTAAGAGTGCAAGTGAAAGCTGTAGAATTGACTATGCCTCATCACCTTATACGCTTGACCTTTTCTAAATTAACATGTAATCTGGACATTTTTAAACCGAATGGCCTAGAGGAAAGTATTTAAAAATCACGTTAGAGGGAGTGGACAAAAAATAACTGAAATAATTTAATAAGAACATCTCTTACATACTTTTCCGAAATTCAAAGCATTAAAGGTTGTAATGCATGCAACGTTTTCAAATATTAAACTTAACATCCGAAAATCTCGTAAAAGGGATGAACCAACCCTGCTAGTTAAACAAATACTCACATGGAAAATTTATGGGATGTACCATTATCATTGGTTCAATAAATAATAAAAAGGGAGAAGATGTTTCACCATAACGATAAGTCACTCAGGCTATAGTCGGATATAAATAGGAGCACATATAAATAGAAACGTCATACGCTAAGCGCTCAACCCATCTTCAGATGAGGACCGCTATAAAGTCTAGCTAGCAATAATAATATGTATATACCGACCATTCAAGGTGAAATAAAAAATCATAGAAAACACTTCCCAAAAAATAATGTCCCAAAGACATCAGGTACGGTACCCCGACCGTACTAAAAAATATAATTCCATAACCAAAAAATTTCTCATAATAAGTAAATTCACTTGACATGTCTTATATGTCGAATAAAATTAATAATAAATGCGGATAATTAAATGAAGCTCATGAGAAATGTATAGACCTTCTTTCCCGACACAAGTGCAATAAAAATATTAAAGTCATACTCAAGTTAATCTCTTGATACATGTATGAAATTACATGTAACACCAATGAAAATCTCATTTTCGGTAACTTTAAAAAATAATGAAGTTAACTAATAAAATAACCATTTTCTTCCGAAAATAACTCAGCATAAATAATTCACGTTAGAAGAAACAATTTACCATTGAAGGTTTCCGTAAAAATAAAATCATTCATTTATTATAAAATCATTGCATTGCAATTCATTTAAAACAAAAGTCTACTCACAGGTTAAGTTTAAGCCTCCCATTGCTCAGACACTCCTCGGATACCGCCTTAATAAGTCCCACTCCTTGAGTCATAACCCGAGCCCATCAATAAGCTGTAGAGGCGATCCATCAAACCAGACTCTAAATTAATGTTGACTATTTGACCACTGAACTGACTTTCCATAAAAGGGATGTTTCCCAAATAGAAACTTTTAAAATATGGCAGGTTTCTCCACAACTAGCTTATTTTTGGAACTAAGACTCAAATTCAGAAAAAGTCTAAAAAACTACCTTCACTACCTCGTGCTGAAGTTGCTGCCTCACCGGAATCCCTTCCGGCCACTTGTCGAAATCTGTCCAAATCAGTCCAAATCCTTTCATCAGTTCCAAAATCGATAAGCAAAGCCACAAATCATATATTAAAAATTTCTAGAATAACGTAGCAACAAAATAGCAACAGCAAGAACACAATCTTTACATTCAATTTTCTCACAAACTAAAGCTCAACAGCTGCCCCATACCAACAGTCTACATAAATTAATGCCAACCCAATAACCTTTTTACACCCAGAAATTAATAATTTATTGAACATTAATTGTTTAAGTGAATATTAGTTAATTCATAATCTACGTCACACTAGCGAACCCGAAATATTGGGTTTATAGGTGGTGGCCTACAAAACCATGTGAGGTGGATAGAGCTTCAGGTGCGGGGTTGACTTTGTTCGTAGGAGAAGTTGACTTCATGTAGGATTGTGAAGAGGAGTTCATATATAAGAGGAAGACTAAGTGTCGCGAGCTAGTAGAGTACAGTTCACGTATGAGATGGAGTTTGCAAAAAGGCCTAGGAAGTTGGTGAGTCTGAGTTGGCATACAGCCTATACGAGGGGTTCACATGGTCTCACACGAGAGAGGGAGTCTTAAAAGTGAACCACTATATTTGATTAAAGACACATATGTATACCAACTAATGGGCGAGAGCTAGCATGCTTGATTAATTGGCTAAGGAAACATTGTCCTTAATTGATGTCGCGAGCTAGCTTGCTTGATTAATTGGGTAAGGAAGCATTGTCCTTGATTGGAGTGCAAGTGTACGTGCATGTGAATTTATTAAGGATTCAAGTCCTTAGTTGTATTATGTGGTGCATATCTAGTAGTGCATGTCTGTTAGGTTTCCAAGTCTCTAGCAAAGCGGCTCAAGTTCTCAGCCGATGCATTTGATTATAGTATGGAGACAACATGCGTAATTATCTGAGAGCTCTCTAACTATCTAAAGTTGTATCAAGAGTATCTGAGAGCTCTCTAACTATCTAAAGTTGTATCAAGAGGCAACGAACTACTGCCTATGACATTATCGTTGAAGACTTCTATAAGTCTTTGACTCGATTGAGGCCAATCCCTGTGACCCTAAAATAAGTCTTCATACGTGATTGGAACTGTGCCACCCAATTACGTAGTTGTCAAGTAAGACGAAACATTATGTAACTCAACTGGCTATGCCGCAAAGACTGCATCATTATCTACTATGTGAACTACTATAAAAGAAAGGTTTGAGGATCATTTGAACACATAATCATTCAATTACAAACAACTACAACAATACAAACATCGACCTAATCGAACCCGGCGTTAAAACATCTCGTCTTAGCACTCTTTCCTTCCAAGCTCCCTGGAACGACATCCTCGTCTATTTTCCTTTGGTTGCTCTGCTCGTTTCTACACGAGTATCAATATTAGTGGTGTTAGTGATAGTCTCTCTATCACTCCCATAATTCACTCACCTACAAATCAAGACTGATTGAACATTCCAGAATCATTCTCTCCTCTAAATTAGCAAGTCATATCTCTATATTTAAGTGTTGATTATTTCCTTTGTTGCGATAAGTCTAATAGTTTCTGTATAAAACTGTATCAATTACAGATTTGAGAGTGTGAAATACAATTTCAATATGGTATCAGGCTAGTTTAGGTCCTCACCTGTTCGTTCCTTCTGTTATTGTCTTCTTCTTTCCTTTCCTTCATATCGTCCTTCTTTTCCTCATCTTCATCTCCTTCTCTCTGATTCTCACTTTGACAGTCTCACTAATGACTTTCATCCAAAATACAACTCAATTTGAGAAATTGTCTGAAACCAATTACCTAGATTAGACTAGTCAGATCCGATCTCACCTTCATGGCCAAGAAATTTAGGGCTACGATGACGGTTCTGTTCCTGAGCCTCCCCTCACCATCATGTCCACAACCACCCAAACCACTCCTTCTGCTCCTATTCCAAACCCTGCCTACAAAAAGTGGTTCACAATCGATCAACAAATTGTCAGCCTTCTCATTAGTACCTTGACCAGCAAAGTTAAGAAGCTTACCGTGGGATTTGATACCTCTAAAGGCATCTGGGACTCTCTAGCTCGCCATTATTCTAAAAAATCTGCTGCTAGAGCATCGAGTCTCAAACTCCAATTGCTTTTATTGTAGAAGGGTTCTTAATTTGTTGATGATTACCTTCAACAGGCTAAGAGTATTGTTGACAACTTGGCTACCATTGATAAACCTGTTTCTACTGAAGATGTGGTACTTGCAACTCTTCATGGTCTTGGACATGATTACATGATGTTGCGCATAGCTCTCACACAACAGCCCTCTTTGCCTGACTTCATTGAGCTCAGAGCTCGAATCTTAACCTTTGAAGCACAGCAACCCCGACATCTAGACACTCACCCACCCATCGCTCTCATTCATCACAACAACCAATCCAATCATGTCCCTAATCGTCAAGAATCTCTGATCCAGACCCATCGGCCCAATTTTTCAGGCTGAAATTCCAATTACGGCGGTAAACAGAATAGTGGAGGTCGCCAGAGCTATGGTGCGCGACCACGGTGCAATTATGAACCTAGATTTTACTCTCACCCTCAGGCCTATTACCCACCGAATGGACACTTCAACCCTTCTCCACGGGCACCTGGTTTACTGGGCTCTGCACCCCAATGGTGTCCAAACTACCATTCAAATAATTATGGGCTGACCCAATGCCCTCATAGATTTCATGGGCCTGCAGCAATACCTCCTTTTGTCGGATCACATATTTCTGGTGATCCAAACTGGTACCCAGACACTGGAGCCACCCATCACATGACGGCCATGCCTGTATTCAATCCCCAACCCTACGGTGGCCCACACAATGTTTATATGGGTGATGGTAGTTCTATGCCTATATCTTATAATGGTAACCTTCTAATTTCTTTAGGGTATTCTGTTTTCTCTCTTAATAATGTCTTCCAAATTCCTTCCATTCGTAAAAATCTTTTATCTGTTGCTCGTTTCACAAAAGATAATCATGTCTTTTTTCTGTTTGTTCCTGAAAACTATCAAATTTATTGCTTACGTGTGCATTACTATTTCAGGGCTCATGTAAGGATGGTCTTTATCCGATTCAATCTCTTCCCAACTCTTCTATTCCTCATGCACTCGCTTCTGTCCACTCCCTTCTTTGGCATAATCATTTGGGGCACACATCCTCTCCTGTTCTAGCTTGTTTAGAGAATAAAATTGGCACAAAGATCTCTAATGATTCCTTTTGTAATAATTGTGCTTATAGCAAGTCTCACAAGCTTCCCTTTCATTCCAATCATAATTTTGCAATATCTTTATTCTCTATTATTCATAGTGATGTTTGACAGTCTCTCACTTATTTGTGACCGGTTTCAAATATTATGTGTTATTCACTGATAAGTATTCCCGGTACATATGAGTTTATCCAATGCGTAGGAAAAATGAAGTTTTCAGTCATTTTCAAGCTCTTGTTGCCATGATCAAAAATGTCTTTCATGGTCATGTCTAATTCCTCCAAAGTGACAATGACACTGAATATGTCAATCATGCATTCTCACATTATTGTGCATCCTTGAACATTCAACAACGTTTTTCATGTCGATACACTCCTCAACAAAATGGACTTGCAGAACAAAAACATTGTCACATTGCAACAACTGCCCGGACTTTACTCTTGACATCTGGTGTCCCACAAAATCTCTGGGTTGAAGCTATCCTCGCTTCTGTTTATATCATTAACCTTCTTTCTACCTTTACATTCAATTGAGAAACTCCTTACTTTCGCCTCTATGGTACTTCTCTCTCCTATTCCCCCCTTCGAGTTTTTGGATGTTCATGCTTTTCCTATCTTGGTCATGCAAACTCTAACAAACTTTCCAGTCGTAGTATAGAGTGTGTGTTTCTCAGATATAGCCCTCATCATAAAGGTTATAAGTGTCTTGATCCTAAGTCTGATCGTGTATATATCTCCCGTCATGTGTGAAATACAATTTCATTAAGTCGCGAAGAAGCTATGGTAAATTTTCCTCTAAGGTGACACCGGTGACCTACATTCATTTGATTCGAAACACAGGTGGCGCACAACCCCTCCTTACTTAGACTTCTACATTCCACACCCGTGCGGTGGCACGCCCTCACATTTTTTTAATTTCCGTGTAACTTACCTTTTGCACTTTAATTTATGTATTTGTACCTACCCAATATATGATGAGTTTGATGAAGACTATATGTTGGTGCACCAGTCAGATAATCATATTCCACAAGAGTTCAATCCTGGTGAAGCTCTTGAGATGAAGAATGGAGTCCAACAAATGGTCCTCATCCATAAAAAAATGTGTGGTTGTTCCTGATGAGACCATGCATTATGACATGATAGTCAGCGACAAGGAAAACCTCAATATCATACCACCCGCGGGAACACAGTTGAAGATCATGATTTTCAAACAACAAAAATACGTGGGGGAAACGAGATATACCCTACGACTTACCTAGTCTAAATTTTTAAGTTGTTAATGCAAAACACCTTTGCTCGATACTTCAGAGTTTTCGTAAACAAAAGTCTCGTGTCGGTAACATAACGACGGCGAGACTTAGAGTGAAGCATGAGTGGCCTCTCCCGTGGTGTTACAAAGGGTACTTAATCATACTTTGATGCTCTCATTTCTTTGCTCCTATCTTTTACTTTTGCTTTTCGTTTCGTCTTCTCTCATGCATTAAAAAAATACAAAAAAACAAAAAATACAAAAAGAGATTATGTGTTTTGCTAAAATGCAGGACCATGATTTTGCCTACATAAGGCTTAAACCCAACTTCACGACCTATCCCTGAGGCTTGAAGACAAAAGACATTCCATATGCCATAAATTGCTGCCAGCGAAGTCGAAGCAAAAAGGAGTGCAAATCAATTTGCAACACTGAAAACTGCAACAACCACAACATGACAGCCAACTTCATGGCTTAATCTGGGACGATTCAAGAAGATCTATGTATGAGTAGCCAATATTATGACTAATATGTCTACACCACCAAGCATAATTAATAGCCTCTTTAGGAGGGCCCACGAGCCATGGTGGAACCTTTCCATGACGTGCAACACAAAGCCCGACATGCAAGCTATGCGTCGGTACCAAGAAGTCACCAAGAGCTTACCGGCAAGTCACTTTTCCGGGCTCACCAACATGTGCTCATGCAACACTTGGAGAATAGAATATAGCTCTTAGTCCCACATTGAAGAATATGTAAAGATGGGAGCCTCATTCCTCTATAAAGGAGACTTCACCCCACTCATTTAGACACATGATAACAAGTTGACAACACACCACTTGTAATACTTGTGGGAGCTCATTCAAGGCTCCCACCACCTAGTACATTTTAAAGTGGATGTAGCATTGCTCATCGATGGCAAGGTGAACTACTATAAACCTTGTGTCTCGCTTGCTACTTGCTATCAACATCCTATTAGTACAAGAAATTATCCTAACGATAATATTATGCACAAACAAGCTAGTTGGCTCGTCTTATGTCAACCGAAATCTCTGGTTGTCTACTTTTCATAGGTTTTTACGGCTCGTCATTCCGACATTCTTGAAGAGAGTTATGTCGGTTTGGATATACAAAGATTACAATGCCAAAAACTGCAGTATTCACAGTTTCCAGCCAATTTCATGGTATTATTTATAAAGATTTAGTTGTCTCTCCATATACCAAAAGAAATCTCTAGATGTCTACTTTCCAATGGTTTTACGGTTCATCATTCCAACATGCCTGGAGAGAGTTATGATAGTTTGACTGTGGACATGTCAGGATACGCGTGAATTTGCAATGTGCTTTATTCTATGCCAACTTGGGGGTCGATCTATAAATAATTAGTTGGCTCGCCATATACCAAAAGAAAGCTCTGGATGTCTACTTTCCAAAGGTTTTACGGTTCATCGTTCCGACAATCCTGAAGAGAGTTATGACAGTTTGAATGCAGGTAGGTCAGAAACAGCGTGAATTGACAACATGTCATTTTCTATGTGTTTCGTGACATCACATCATGCATCCCTACACTGGGGGGGTCATCTATGGTATTTGTGTGTACCTTCATCTATGCATGGTACTGCAACACCATCTCTGTCACATCATGATCCTTAAATTATTTTACGGTTAGTTACTTTGGTCTTTTACCATTTGCAGTAATCATTTTACCGTAAGGGGTCATAGAGTTGACTTTTTGTAGGATCATTATTTCGGGAAACTTCATTCATGAAAGTTGTAGAGAACATTAATACGAGTTCGTGGACACGTGAAACGCTTAAATCAGATTCGTATGAAGAAGTTATGGTCTAAAAATAAAAGTTACTATTTCAGGAATCTGCTATAAATAGGAGTGGTGAATTTCCATTTCAGGAAGAATAAAAAATTACACAAACCCAGCCATCCTCTCGACTCGCATGACCCAACTCGAACCTGAAACAGGGTTTTCGCGTTTTCTCCGTTGTCCGATTGGCTCGCCATCGGCGGCGTTGGATTCGTATCGTCCTCCTCGTCAGTTCTGTGGTGGTTTGGTGGCTTGTGTTGCACCGTGGAGGATGAAACAGCTCCAAAACAATGTGTGATGGGTATTTTAGTGACCTAGTTCGTTCTCCCTCCTCAGGCCACCAATCCAACCAACTTAGGTATGGTTTTGTTGGGCTTGATGAGTTCTATAACCCTCAAGAATTTGGGAGCTCGATTCGGTGTGTGTGAGGATAATCAAGGTTTTGAAGATTTTCAGGTAAAAATTTGGGATTTTTATGTTTGATTTTGATTGATCTAGTTGGAGTTAAAATTAGTCTTCGAGTTGAACTAGAAAGTTGTTCAAAATGTGAAGTGGATCATTCTCTAAAAATTTGGTGGCTATTGGAGGTGACCAGAGTTTGGCCGGAAGTTACTGCCGGCTGGCCGCCGCCTGCGGAGGAGCTGCCACTTTTGGGATGTTTTTCTTACTGAAAAATTGTAAAAAAATAAGAGGAGTTTATTGGTGTGAAGTTTATATTTTTTGAATGAGTTTTGGTTAAGTTTTGAAATTTTTAAAGTTTAGTAATTATGACTGATAAGAAAATATTAATCCGACAGTCAATTATTGTTCGTTAAATTTTATGGAATATTTTTGGGACCCCTAAGCTAACGTTAAAGGCCGGTTAGGCTGTTGTAAAAGTTGAGGAGTGAGCTAAGTGAAAGGGGTCAGTTTTTATATTAAGAGGTATTTATTTTTTACCCCGAATTTAAGCATGAATTTTGTGTCAGGATTAAAGGAGACCATCCTCGTGTGGCGATTCAGAGTTCGTCAGGCTAAGACCTAAAGTGTGAGTGGACTTTGGTTTTAAAGTCATGCATGCACTAACATGTTTACTAAAAATATAAGTAACATGATTTTATTTATTTATTGAGCCGGTAGGACCGGGAAGGTGGGTTGCTCTAAAATTCTCAAATTCTTTTCACTGGGTATGTAGGCAGTCTAGATTTAAATCTAGATGCAACAATGACTCTAAATAAATCTCTGAAACTTCTAAAGCCTCGCTTCATAGCCTAAGTGTTTCCAGATACAAATCAAAACACATTTCCAAAGACTACTCCCATTTTAAAATCAAAGTCTCCTAACGAGTCATTCACTTATTGAGACTCATGAACTACGAATGACTTGATCCCTTCTCCAAGGGTACGAAGGCAACCCTTCAAAATTCCGGGTGCAGCCACAAAAACAAACAAACACACCCTCAGTTAGTATTTTATTCGAAATCAAAGAGTTTTCCTTTTAAAATAATGGGATGTAATTAGTATATATTTTTATCTTAAATGGTTCGAAATTAATATAATAAAAAGTTCTATCTCCTTCAATGAGATATGACAAAATATGTTGGTTACATTATTTACTATTTTTGCTCAATATCTTCCAACTCCGAGTGGAAGTACTGCCTAGCAAGGTTAGCGTTGTGCCGGAGTCGATTATAATGTCCCCCACCAAATGTTGAAGATGATGATGATGATGTGAAGAGAATTTTCATTTTGCCGACGCTTATGGTCTCTAATGTTAAGAAGAAGAAGAAAGTTTTTTTGGGTTTGATCTTAGACAATGAGAGTGGACAGGACCCCAGAGCTAGAAACCAAAGCATTGTCAACAAAGTTTAACTTGCTAGTTTGGTTACATTCTAAGGCAAAAGGGACCAAGCAATACAAAAACGTTCCATCTATAGAGGCACTCAATTGGGAAATGAGAGACTTATCACCACCACCACCACCAAGGCCAACTATGCCAGATTACCAGATCCTTGTCAAACTTTCTTGTCAAAGGTTCTAGCATTGTTGTGACGACACTCGATTATGGTTTTTGGGAACGAGACGTTTCTCCCAGTAGTGGAACCTAGGGTTAGAGTGTCCATGGCAAGGTCTTCGATTGTGTGTGACCGATCACCATAGTTCACTTCATGTTGAAGATAATTTTAGCCATTTTAAAGAGAAAGTTTAGTTTTTGTATCTTTTTACAAGCTCCATGCCTCTAACAGACTAATAAGAGGATCTTTATCAGACTCTATTAATGTTCTAAAAATCCCCGCGTAAAGCCGATTAATTCCCGTCTAGACGCTAGGCGGTGCTTCACCATTTCGTTTAAAACTGATTAATACTCTAGGCGCTAGTCACCGACAATGTTCTAAAAATCGGCGCCTAGGGCCGCCTAGGCACTAGGCGGCAGGTCACCGTTCTGATTTCCCTTGAATCTGCCAAGCTGGGCGCCGACGCAAAATCGGCCGCCTAGGCAGGCTGGGCGGGCTAGGCGGCTCAAAATCTACTGTTTTGGTGGCGTCTGGGCGGGCTGGGCGGCGCGCAGACGACCCGATTAGGTTTTTTTAATTAAATTATGAAATATATAAAAGGCTATTAAAAATTAGTAAAATTAAACACTAAAAACACAATATTCTACTTTAAAGTCTAAACGAATGACACAATATTTTATTATTATTATTATTATTATTTTTAAGAACATTATTGTTTTATTTTGTCTATTTTTGAAGTATTTTTGCTATTTTGGAATATAAAAGTGTTTTTTTTATAAATTTTATTTATATAATTGTATTTATTAAATAAATAATAATAATATATAAAATACAAAACCGCCTGGGCTCCCTGGGCGCTAGGCGCTAGCTGTCCGCCCTGGTAGCGCCTAACGTTTTTTAGAACCTTGGTCACCAGCTGTCCGCTCGACACTCTAACTAAGGCCTAGTTTGGCAGCGCTTCCCGACCTGCCTTTGGAACCAAAAGTGTTTTTGGGTACAACTTGAGGTGTTTGGTAAGACCCACAAACCTGATTTTAGAGGAAGTGATTCTCCCAAAATCAGGTTTAGGTGAAGCAGCAAGAGGGTTGCTTTTCGAATTGCTTCTGCGGAAACCATCTGAAAAAGACGTAGCTTTTAATGCTCCTCATCTCTCTTCATCGCCTATTATATAGTTCTAATTCTCCTATGCTGTCAAATCTCTAATCCCTAATTCAAGAACAACCAACCTCATCAAAACATGATTTGATTTTAAATTGATAAACTTTTCTGAAGCATCTCAAGGTGTTCTTAGGGTAAACTTTTCAACTTCAATCTTATTTTGTTATAAAGAGCTATATAATCCATTTTTGGTTCATTATCTGTTCGATTTTGATGTGAATTTAGTGTGTTGGTTTCTAGGTTTTGGTTTATTGGTGGTAAATCGGTGATGGGCGTGCGATTCATGATAAGGTGAGGAAATCAAGTAACAAATTTTAATAAAAAGTACATATCTACATACAACTTAGCAAGTTACCTGCAAATAATGTGAATTGCTGTTAATAGAAAGTGCACGATACCATACACTCGATTATTTGTTGGGATTTATTTGTATGCAGGAGTATTAGGAATCATTGCCATTAAACAAATTATAGATGGTACTAGCTTCCTATGAACTTTCCAGTTGACATATTGGACTTTCAAGTTCGAACTTTTCTCAATAGAATTACACAAGAATGGTAGGCTTCTCTGATGATGCAGTGCAGTTGTACCCTTATCTTTTTTTCCATCAGAAACCAAGCAAGTGATGGAAAGATTACAATAAAGTTACCGGTACCCTTATCTTTTTTTCCATCAGAAACCAAGCAAGTGATGGAAAGATTACAATAAAGTTACCGGGCCGGTAAACGTAAAATATATACTAGAGTAAGTTATTTTCTTGAAAATAAATAGACCTTCTTGGGTCAACCGATGGCATTTGGGTTTGGGTAGGTTTGAAATTTCCGGATCCGCGTTGAAATGGTTTCTTCAGAGATAGAAATAGTTTCCTCGTCGTCATCGGACCCAAAACCCCCTCACCAAAACTCTCCCGCCGTCGCCGTCGAGGTCTCTATCATCGACGTCTTCTCCGCCTCCGCTTACGGCGATTTCCAGAAACTCCGCAAGTTCGTCGAGGAAGACGGCGCGTCTCTCTCCAGCCCCGATGCCAATGGCTTCTACGCTCTCCATTGGGCTGCCCTCAACAACTTCCCTGATCTCGCCCACTACATCATTCAGGTACTCTCGAATTTGCTTGCATCGAAATGCCACTACACCTGTTCTCTTGCAATTTTGATTTAAATGTTTGTTTGTTAAAAGCATGGCGGTGATGTCAATGCGACTGAGAATATACAGCAGACTGCATTGCATTGGGCAGCCGTGCAAGGTGCCATCGCAGCCGCCGATGTCCTCCTGCAGAATGGAGCTCGGGTTGAGGCTGCTGATGTCAATGGCTATCGGGTAATTCGCTTTTCAATTTTTGATCATTTTGTGATGGCCATGTACTGTTGCTGCTTACAGGTTTTCCTTTCTTTGCTGTAAAAAGAATAGAATAATAAGCGCTTCCTATTTTTTAAAAGGAAATTAACTCTAGGACTGCGCCATGAACTTTACCCTTCTTCTAGCCCGTTGTGGTCTTTACTGTCCTGTCATCATTTCCGTAGAATAGCTAGATGGTATGCTAAGCCAGAGAATGTGAATCACCGAGAAGGTCAGAGAAGAACGAACCGAATAGGACAATCAAATCCATTAGTGAAAGAGAGGAAAAATGTTACTTCGTGGAAAGAAAATACCTTTCTAAAGAGTCCCTGAACGAGTTTTCATACATAAAAACGGATACTTATTTTTATTTATTGACTTCCTTGTGAAATTGGCAGTAGCTTACCTCATAAGGCACTGGTGTTAGTTGTGGTTATTTTAGTGAGTTTATTTATAAGTATGGGTTATCCACTTGGGATTTCAGAAATGGTTTAGCATTCTTGGATCTTTTTTGCCACATCTATATCTGTCGTTAAAAAGGCTGCTGAGACTTTTGATGCATTTGCTGCTTTTTATCATGTTATGCGATGAATTTGTAGCAGAAATGATTGATAAAATCTAAAGTAGCTAAGGTCAGTTTCATGTAATCCCTTATGTAAGAGTTACAAGTACTTTGGAAACAAGAAAAAGGGTATTTTGCTGGAAGATAGATGTGCTGTCAATCTTTTGGATGGTGTGTAAAAGAAGTAGCAGAATCTTCAAGGGACTTGGAGCTGAGAATATATATCTTCTGGGATATAGTTGATTATGTATTCTGCTTTCTTTGTGGGCTTCCATCTTCTTAAACATGTGTTGAGCGCCTTAAATTTAATGTGAAACATAACAGAACTAGCGACAGCAGAGTTTAAAACTATGAAATCATATTTAGGAAGCAAATGGGAGTCGACATAATTTTGGGGCCTGTGTTGGATAAGGGTCAATCAAGGTTCAGGGGCACTGAGCGTCATATTTTCTGCACTCTCATGCACTGTGCATGTGTAATAAAAAAAGTGCTTCTATTAAGTTGGTTAATAGTAGGTTAATACCCATTAGAAAGATGTAGTTGAAGCCTTGAAGGGTTTAGTGCATCTGACTGCAATTTGTAGAGTGATTCTCAACTGATTAACGTATGTGTTCTTTTCATCTTACATTCATTATTCTCGATATAATGGATTGAACTTAATAGATGCCTCCATTACCATTTCTCTTTCCATTAATGTTGATTAACAAACATCTCTACAGCCCCTTGTTTCTCTCATGGATGCCTACTACTAATGACCTACTTATGCCTTGATGCTATCTCAGTTTCCAATTTACTGACTCATCACCACCAAAACAGTCACTTCTAACTTCATATATGCCCTACTTCTTCAGGGTTATTCTATTTATTATTATTTTTTATTTTGTGAACATGATTTAAAGTCAACCAATGGCAAGTGGTAAACTTTTATCTAAAACTTGGACAGCTGCAACTTTCATCTTCATTGAAAATTTTTCTTTGAACAAAACACATGCAATTTTGTGAGTATATTTATGAAGTAAACTAAAGTAGAAGCTCATAAGTTCATCACAAGTATACTTGTAGTAGTTAAAGTTTCAAATTATTTTTGCCTTATTGGTTAATGGTGATGTGTGTGTGTATATATATATATATATTTTAATTTCCGGTTAAAAATTACCTTAGTGTTGATTACATATTTTTTAATATATATTTGGTTTTTGGTCTTAAAGTTTACTTGTGATGTTCAGATTAGTTTAAGAATCAAAGTCTATAATGTCTTTCGTGCAAGGACATCGCTCTGATAGTTGTCTGTTTCATTACATGTTTATTTACTGCAGGCAGTTCATGTTGCTGCTCAGTATGGGCAAACATCTTTCTTGAACCACATCGTTGCAAAGTATCATGCTGATTTTGATGCACCTGATAATGAGGGCAGGAGTCCTCTTCATTGGTATGTTAAGAAGCTATTAATGGTGTCATATTGACATATTTGCATATAAGTAGATATGTGTGGATACAGGTTTTTAATCTTTGATTTCTCAGTGTACACCCGTGCTCTAGTGAGTTAACTTAACTTATCTGTGTTAGTTTTCTGTACATAGATGCAATCACTGAATGCATAGTTGTAGTTATTTTCTTATAGAAGACGATTGATTACTTGTATACTTTGTATGATGAAGAAATTTTCTCCATATCTTTCTTATTATATGTGGTTAGATTGTTTATTGGAAAGTTGGTTATTATTTTAATGGTAGCATATTGACATAATAGGGCTGCATATAAGGGATTTGCGGATACAGTCCGGTTACTTCTTTTTAGAGATGCAAGCCAATGCAGGCAAGATAAAGAAGGTATACCAAAATGTGCTCTTTGATTTCTATGCAAATATGCTGTAATATTACATGTACGTTGTCAATATGTTTATAAAGTTTGCAGTACACTTTGTGGCTTGTTGGCCTTTTGTTGCATAAATTGGACAGGTTATGTAAATCAAAATAAGAAAACTGTACTTGCTTTCACTTTTATTTTCATGGGATTCTGCAGAATTGCTTCCTACACAAAAAAGGAAAAAAAAATAATTTGCAATAAGTTTCACACTCTAGCTTGGTTATGCACAACATTTTAGCTAAATTTCTACTACAGGCATGCAATTATGCATGTTAAGTAATTGGTAGTCTGAAAATTCAATACAAGACAATGTGGATGGTGAAGCTTCTAGCTAATTTGGTAAAAACAAGATGTACGGTTATGCTGAGTTGGACACTCCAGCTCCTTTTGTGTCTCTATGAAGTGAAAAGCACATCTCTGTTGGTGCGAAAAAGGGTATGGTAGTGGGAATTTTGTGCATGGCTGTCATTTGTCTATTTCTGTGGAAAGCAAGATGGTTTTCTGGGGTGTGAGGGCACAGGACTAAGTCTGATAGAGACGGTTGAAGTTTGTACTTTGATATAAGCTTTTGATTCTGCAGTGATCATTTCTGGTATTGTTCAAATTTGTTGCTGTTTAGTTGCTTAGATTTCTGAGTTGTTTGTTTAGGCTGGCTCATTTATTTATAGATCCCATTATTAGTGGCTTTCTTATCCTCTGATGTACCTCTCTCTTTTTTAATGAATTTATTTTCCCGTATAACAATAAGCTAGGCTGGTAAATAGTATTGCACTATAGACATCTGTAATCATTTCTCACCTTCCCCTAGGGTTACTGTGGCTATAACTAAGATTTGGGATGGGTTGGATCAAGTTGGAGCCAACCTACATATCGTCCCTACATGTCCGGGTTTATTTTTTTCTAACTTAATCTGGGTAGAGGTATGCTCAGACACATTTGATTCATGCTGTTTACTTTGCGGTCGTGTCAGTTGGTTTTAAACAGTTCACTAGCCAAATTTTTATATCCCTTTCACCTCCTAGTTGACCATTGCCATTGCTTGTAACGATCCATCAGTTAAATCATTTTTTGGTATAACAGAAAAAGTTAGATCTTATCTCTACTTTGTGGTTGTTTCCTAGTTCTATTCCTTATATTCTGATTAGTTGTGTAACCGATGCTATTAGGTTGTACCCCTTTGCACTGGGCTGCTTTAAAAGGAAATTTGGAGGTTTGCACTGTGCTTGTTCATGCAGGCACAAAGCAGGAATTAATGGTGAAAGACAAGGCTGGTTTCACTCCTGTTCAGATTGCATCTGATAAAGGTCATCAGCGTGTCGCTCTTTTCCTTGTACGTAATTCTGGATTGATACTGCCCAGTAGATTGCTCATAACCAAATCTAAACAAGACTTCGAAAGAAGATATTCTATCAGAATGTTTTTCACTTCTGTAGTATGTGGTTGTATTTTGGGAAAAGAGATTCTGGTATATCAAATTGTGTTTCTGCAAAGGTTGCATGCACTAAAACTTAATGGTTTTCACTTTTGGTTATTATTTTACATATTCTTTTCTTTGCTGAGATCTTTCAGTTTGGTGGTATTTTCTAAAAGCTTAAGGTAGTTTGAATTTCCATCTTCTTTCCGCCATTTAGCTTATGCCTGCCCAAATTCACGATTTATGGATATGTAGAGTTATGACAGCAGTTAGTTATAAAAAACAGAGTAATGACAACAGTCAATATAATTATTTTGTAATTCCACTTTCTGTTCTTGTTTGAGAAAATACACATTTCAAATGATATCTGGTTTTCTTCTGTGGAGTAGGAACAGAATTTGTAGATATTTCACTTGCAGCTTTTATCTTTGAAAGGGAAGACTGTATTATATGATATTTAGTTGACAGTTGATTCATAGGAATATTTCAGAATACTTTAAATCATAGAAGAGGTCTTTGAGTGAAGCAAATTTCCTTGAAACATAGAAGTTGAGATAATGACCTGTGGGTAGTGGTTGTAGTTGATTGTTGGTAATACCCTAATCGTAGATAATGTTATTGGTTTATTTTGGTACAAAGTTAAAGAGTAATGAGCCATTAAATTATAAGTGGATGGATGAATATAGAAGTGTCTGGGGTATTTGCTGATAACGAAATGAGCTTTGCATAGTCATGCGGCAACTTGCATTTGGAGCACAGTGGACTTGCTATGTGGGAAATACCTTCTCTACTTTCTTTTTGATGATAAATACACTATTCCAATAGATTTTAGGATAGAATAGATATCCAAATTGCTACAAGGATACATAAATATTAAACTAAATCATAGCAGCCCTTGATCATTAAAAATGGGCTCAAATGTCAAAACAGCCATCTCTAAAATAGCTAAGTTGCTTTGGTGTTGGTATCTTTGAATTAGCATCACTGTGCAAGGTTTGATGGATTTCCAGCATTCACTTGTTACTGTTTAATTTGGCCTGGGAATATTTGAAAATAGTTGAATACCAGTGTATGCCTGGCTTCTTTGTTTTTTATTTATTTATTTAAATTTTTTCTTTTGTGGTCCATATGGGAGAGTTGCTGGACTATTTGGATTTTAAACAGTGAAGTTGATGGCTTTGGTATTTTATACAGGTACCTTATTGTCTTTTCTTTCTCACGTTTTTGTTTAATATGGGACCTCGTGTTTTTAGCTTTATCCAGGGTAAATACATCATATATGCTTTCCTGTATTTCGCTTATGCTCCTCTGGCTAAATGCTTGAAACTTTCTGCAGTCCAGCCAGCAGCGGGCTCAAGGAAACCACTGGTTTAAGAGAATCTGCGGTGGGAAAATTGCAGATATTGGTTATGCTCCTATCTTGTTGTGCACAATAATCATTCAAACAGTTCTCTTCATGAACTCCGTTCTTGCAGGTATCAAAGATTTTCTGGATTTTCTTTAGATTTTTTGCAGATAGATTTATGTTCAGTCGTGGGTCATCACTGACTTCAAATCACTTATGTTAGCTCCTAACCTGACAAAGGTTACTGCCACTATTGGTTTCTGGGGATGGGCAGCTATTTCATTTGCAGTGGGTTCGCTCATTATGTTCTACAGGTGTAGTAGGTAATTTTTTTGATATCCTTCCATCCAAAACAGTGCACATGAAATGGCTACGGTCATATTTCTCCAAACTGGGTTGAATATTGACTTGATCCCTGTGTCATCAGTTTGATATTTGTGGTCATTTTATTTTCATGCTCTCTATGGCAGTCAGTAATGCTTTATTCTGTCAAATTGTCTTGAAAGTTGCAAGTGATTACATGGCTCTACTAAAGTTTCACAAGTCTGGTAAGAGAAAAGATGAATGAGCCCGTACATGTGCGATATAAATGTGATTTGATTGACAATTTGATGAAATTTGGCTTTAATAACCAAGATCGGAAACTCTTGAAACAAAGTGATGATGAAACGAAATAGGTAGCACAGGGATCAAATTTGAAGGACGAAAATTTGCATGTCTGTTGACAACTTGACATACACGTTAAAGGATTTGGAGAATTTAATACTGTCAGTTGGCACCGAAATTCCTTTTCTCCTTCTAGTGTGCCTTTTTTATTTTTATTATTTTTTACAGATATATATAGAATTCAGAGCTGGTCACTAATCGTGTAATAATTAGGGTAATAATTATGCCAAATTTTTTTGTTTCACTTTATAGAACACGAATTCTATAGTAATGGATGTTCTTACTCTCTAAAAGACTAGTGAGTCCTTGTTGCATTTTGGCTGTGAGTTGAAAGGTGTTTTCTTGGCCAAGTAATTGAGACAACAGGGAGGGGAGAGAGAGGCTTGAGGTCTAAACATGAAATTAGAGACATGCAACTATAAACTGATTACCAAGTTGCAGTTTGACCTGAAGCAATAAGTTTCAGTTTCCCAATTAGTGATGCTTGTGAATTATACTTCAATATTTGATGCCTGATGTTTCTCAGTGCCTGTCCTGTGAAACCTTGCTTGGTTGTAGTAAAATGATGCTACATCTCATTCTTTTAAAACAAAAAATTATCATTCTCAGAGGCGAAGGCCAAAGGTTTGGCAGGTTATTCCCTCTGCACATAACCCCACAACAATTCTATTTTGCGGATGCCAAGTCGCTAGTGTACTATGCTGATAGGATTCCATCTCAAAGTTGTACTTTAGGGAATAAGCATAGATGTGCTCATACATTAGTACAAATGCTTCATTTCTGTTTCTAATTTATACTGTAAAATCATTAAAGCCTCTTTATTTTTATTTATATATTTTTTAATATCTACATAATGACATGCAGTGAAGATCCTGGCTACATCAAAAGACCAGGGGACCTGGGCAGTCATATAGATACAGAGGTATGCATCTGTTCTCTACTGCCAATTAGAAAAGAAGGTAACTATGACCGTTAGGAATTTTCAACAGGAGTTTCCCGCCCAAGCAACCAGAGTTGAAACTTAAAGAGTCTGATGAGGATATATATATATTTTTAAAAGTTTTTAATTATTATTATTATTATTATTTTAAGATTTAATGATATGCCTAATGTTCTATTCCGTCTACCTAAAACACAGACGTCAAACTACAACTGTTATAACTTTAACCTCCCCCCACCAATAACTCAAGGCTCTCTCGGGCTAAAGAACATGACTAGGAACTGTCCAAGACAAGTCAGTTGCAGTAGGGAAATGAAAAACCCATGTTTAGTGCAATAAAAAATAGATGATGAAATAATGTTTGATTCAGGTTGTAAAAGATTCATATGTGAGGTGCATCTATTCACCAACTAAAAGATCCATACTTACACGCTACAACAGTGTTCCAAAATGCTGTTGCAAATGCTGTTTTGTTGACCTATCTTGTGTAACTAGCGCACTAATGGCACACTGACAATTTCAGGATCCTCTGTTGAATATCGATTTGAACAATTCATCTGTATGGACAGGAAATTGGTCTCAACTTTGTCCTACTTGTAAGGTGAAGTTAATTTCATATTTCTTTTGTAAGATGATACTAAAGATATTAACATTATTGGATATTTGATCATGAAGCTTATGATATACTAATATCTTTTACTCTCAAATGCCTGTGTTTTAGATAATCAGACCTGTTCGCTCCAAACACTGTACCTCATGCAATCGATGCGTAGAACAGTTTGACCATCATTGTCCCTGGATATCTAATTGTGTTGGCAAGGTAAGTAGTCTATTTACTAAGCAATACTTGTGCTCAGACTTTTGTGTTAGTCCAACCTTCAGGGGAAATAATAGCAGGTCCCATACTGTCATTTGACCATTGATGCTTCTGGGTTAGAGTGGAGTTTGGACACATTAGTGGAGTCCTTGGGTGAGAAGGGCTTGTGTGCAAGACGGAGTGGTCTTGCAAGTGTGTCTTCAGACCATCCTTCATTTTTTGAATTCCGGTGATGAAAAATGGGAACTTGGTGCTGTTAGATGTGTGAAGTGGTCATTGTTTCATGTGTGGAATATGTGGTGGTCATAGATCTCTATGAAGGTCTGACTTGGGTTGCAAACTTTCTACTGATTGTGTTGCAATACAACAATGAAAATAATGCATAGGATTGTGGCCTTGCACGACCTTTGAGCGCTCACAGTACATCTTGATTTTTGAGCTCCTACACAGTTTTATTATTATTATTATTTGCATTCGAACATGAGCTAACCACCTCAATGTGTAAACCGAATATCAGGTTCTAGTAATTTAGTATATGGAGGGTGGAAGTGGGACTGGAAACCTGGGGCCTAGCATTGATATTTGAAATATCACACCAGCATTGATAGAAATTTAAATTTTTTTTCAGAGACCAAGAATGGAGGAATTGAATAGTAATCCCATCAGTTAGAGACAATAGTAGACTAAACTGTTAGCATAAGTAATTTAATTAGATCTGGACTTTGGATGATAGTAAAGATGTTTTGGAGAAGAAGTGACGGGGTACATTACTCTAATAAAGTTAATTCACATGGACATATGGTTTTCCCAAGGCTTTGTTGCAGGTGTGTACGGGCATTTTGAAAATTATGACTTGAGAACAATTCTGGCATTTTGGAGGGTACAGTGATTACTGCCCAATACTGCCTTAAGGAAGGATAGCTTTTCTCTTGGTAAAAAAACATTTGTCCAACATTGAAGCCTCACTGTTTTGTCACACCAGATTTTAGAATTTAAATGCTCAAATACTTCATCGGCCATCCACTGATCTTGCAATCCCAATACTCTACAAGCCTTACAATTTTGTCTCCCTAAACAAGAAGAATAGCCTCATAGGGTAACTTGTGTGGAGATTTTCTTTATAGGTATTATCTCTTTTTGTTTTGGTGATCCAGAGGTTATATTGTTTTAGGACCCATTAGTGGAAAAAGATTAGAAGATATAAAAAGGTTGGAAGATAATATTTCATTTGAAGAAAAGCTTACTGTTGTTCAGCCTGCTACGGGTATTTTGCCAATTTACTGTCTTTCACCCTTACTATTGTTTGAGAAACTATTAAGGGTTTTTATATCGAAGAAATTGATCTGGATGCAGTGTAATGAAGCGTTTCTGCACAACTTGGTTGTGGAGGTTTTCATAGAAGAGAGATTCCTTAAGGTTATCATATATAAGAAATTTGGGCGGGAATGCTGTTATTTGTGATATTGTGTGAAACTTCTGGTTGGAAGTGGAGATCTATGGAGTCTTAATGTGTTGGCTGTGTTTTGGGGCAATACAAGCAGTCAAATGATATATTACAAATATATGGGGGTTTGAGTTCCAAATTTAAGGTTGACTTGAGGGACATTTGTTCTGTTTTTAGTTATTCTGAGAGATTGAAGAGATTTTGTTTAGTAGGCAATTTTGTCATTGTCATGCAGTTTTTGGAGTTCTTCACATATTATAACTGGTTTCTATTAAAACACCTGGAAGATCTTTCTTTGCCCTTGATGCCCTTTCCTTTGTTTACACCAGCTTCACTAGCTCACTATTATCTTCTTGCAGAGAAACAAGAGAGATTTCTTTATTTTGATCTGCATGGGAACATTGACATCAATCATTTCTGCTGCTGTTACAGTTCAAAGTATGTTATATCTGACAAGCTAATGCCACTGTTACAAATTCTCTGATTGATATTTTATTTTATATATATATATATATATATCAAATTGAACTACATAACAGTTATCTTTTCATGATGGTCAGGGATTTGGACTGCAGTGCCAGCATGGCAAACCGAAGAAATATGGATTCATCATGTGATAATGCAGTATCCAACTCTTGTTGCATTTCTGTGTATTGACATTGTTATTATGATTTCTACTACGACTCTGACGATAGCACAAGCAACTCAGGTAATAGACAGAATCCTTTTATGTCCTTTGGCTTAAGGTCATTACTGCAATATACTTGCATCTCAGCCAAAGCCACAAGTACTCAAGTATATATAATTAGATAAAACACGGACTCTTATTTTCTGTCTTAGTGGTTTGATTATATGCCGTTGCAAATACCAATGGATTAAAACGTTGTGAGGAGCACAATTTGTGGAGTTAAATTTCACATTTGAAATACAAATTTATTTTTTACACCGGTGATTTGAATCTTAACTATAAGAAAGGTTTATATGAGAAAACTAAAGAAAATAAGGGTTATGAAAATAACTGTGGACACCTAAGGATTGGCATTTCTGTTGAAAGTCAAGATACTAATATTTTGGAGTTGTGTCCTCCTCAATGGCAATGTGTTTAATGCCTTCATATATATATTTGTGTTATGAAAAAGTGTGTAGAATTATTCACTTTTGAACTCCAAGTTAACGAGTATATTATGTGTAATTTAATCTTCATGCCTTCCAAGCAGATAGCTCGAAATATCACAACCAATGAACTGGCAAATGCTATTCGTTATGGGTATCTTCGTGGTCCTGATGGGCGGTTTCGAAACCCTTATAATCATGGGTGCCGTAAGAACTGTGCAGATTTTTTCATTCACGGTTATACAGACGATGATGAAATTGCTTGGCCTCCATTGCAGCATGTTGCCAGTTAAATCTTCATATTAATTTTGCAGACTTATATATTACTTGAGTACTTTGATCAAGGATGACGCAACACAGGTATCAAATTACATCCTTGGTCATATACCGGTTCTAATCCATTGTAGCTAGGTCGATGTAAAATTAGAACACAATGAAATGGAAACAAAAAATATTGAAATTCTTTGTTCTGTGATTGTGTTCTTTCTCATATCTAAAGAAGTTTCAATTTGAATTCTTTGTATTCAACAAACGCAAATTCTGGACCTTGAAGAGGGAAGACAGTTTTGCATGGTGATATAACATTTTGCAAGATTAATGCTAATGTATAATCCTTTTGCAGCCACCTGACTGTTTTATGAGATCTTTTTACTGGTTTGTTTTATGTGGAACATGTATCAAATACACGGGAGTCCTAGTGAAAACCTTTAAGTTGAGGATTTTTTGGTTTATTTCGTTTTTCGATTTTATATTCATATTTATGAGTAAATTATTTCTGCAAATTTTCAAATAAATTGAAAATCCTTAAGACATTTTTAAGTGTGATTTACCAATTATGAACTTGAATGGTTCATGTTTGATAGATTTGGTTCGTCTATTGATTTGATCTAGTTCTTGTTCTTAACGATCACCAATTTGATTGAAATTTTATAGTATTGATTCTTAACGATCACCAATTTGATTGAAATTTTATAGTATTGATCTACTTATATAAATCTACAACTTGAACAATTAACATGTTAAAATTTGATTGAAAAGTTGGTCTAATAAGCCGAAAAGTTCTTGACTAGTCTTTAACTTAGCGCTCCTTGTTAGAACCGTTCCTAACATCATTAACCTTTAAACAACCCTCTTTGCATATTTACTTACTAGTGTAACACAGTAGCATATTTACTTGCTAGTGTAACACAGTAGCTTTTGGTTATCTCAAAGCACTAGCAGTATTGCGAAACCATACACCATGCTAAAATTTCATGGTTGAGCTGATAGCTCCAGTAACTTTTTGGTTAAGTGGGTAGATGAAAGTAAGGAATTTCCAAGCATACATGCATACCAACCAGAAATGAATATGAAGATCACCACGACATTAACCCTTGTCTGAGTAATATCATCTATCTAAACAGAGTGAGATGAAGAAAGTGGCTTTCACTGCAAGGTATTCTAAGTCCGCCGGTACCAGTTGGAGGATCAAAACCGAACTTTTCTGCAGCCTGACTCAGTAAGTCATGGAATGAGGGTTGGTTTAAGTAGGATATCGGAATCACAAATCGTTTCTTCTCCTCATCTTCTCCGACATAAACTGCAAAGTAGCCTTTCGGGACGTCCAATGCTGCTGTTGATGTTGGTTCTGAGTAAGATGATATGCAATGAGATCTGCATTTGTGTCTCCGGAGAATTTGGCTAGCATGAATGACCATATCTGTTACACGAATACCCATTTTCTACTGGATGCAAAATCTGAGGAACTGGGAGATTTCCTGATGGACGTGGTTTAGTGGGTATGTTTAACTAGTCTTTATATAAGGGAGTAAGCATGGAATCTGTTGCACGAGTCTTCAACTAGTATTGTCCTCTACATAGAATTTATTGAATTTTGGCACTTCGTGACATGAGTAGCGTGTGTAGTGGCGGAGCCAGAAATTTAACCTTAAGGGGCTGAGATAAACTTAGCACACAATAGTAATTGGTTTGGAGGTTCTATTGACCGAATCAAGAGAAAATTACAATACAATCTATATAATATAAGAGTGATCACGTGAGAATTAAACAAGCTTGGAGGGTCTGGACCCCTTCATAAAGGGTAGCCTATGGTACTTCCGTTAGGAGATGATGCGTATTCAAATGATTGTAGAAGATGTTCTAATGATCTTCTATGTGTTTTCGAGTTTGGAGTTTGACTGCGAATAAGGAATACGTTAATATTATAGTATTGTACCGATACCATCAAGTAGACTGACCATGCATCCGTTAGAGTAGCTTGACTAATTTGAGATAAATCTACTTGGTATTGATACATAATTAACTCATTATCTAATACCTAGTAGTTTAAGAAATCAATGTAGAAAAACTTGTGGAGATGTCTCCGTTATCAGACACCGTCAGTCGCTGCTGATATGAGCCAACGAAGGCCCCATACAGAACCTGATAGCCCACTGGTTTTGCAGAGAAAAGGAAGAAGCTAGGAAAACCGCCTGGACTGGATTCTGTGTTCAAAATATGAATGAAATGCATGGCGGCACATGTTGGTGAGGTCAGTGGCTCAATGAAAGGTAATTGCTTCAAAGCCAAGAACTCATCACTTACAGGCCTATATCTTTGATCAGTTGTGATCTGGGGAAGCACAGAGACACTGCTGCATGTGAGAGTGAAGTCACACATGAATAAATCATAAACGATGGGATGGGAGAGATCAAGCACTGACACTAGTACGTGACCTTTCTACATCTTAGCTCATTTCGAAATGGGTAACAGCCGCAGCTACTATTTCACTACAGATATATAGCAGGCTACTTAATAGCATCATATATGGGAGCATTTGGGGTGCAAGTGCACCCGGTGCATATAAGGTTACAAGTTTTGAAAAAAGACAAGAAAAGAGAGTCGAGTTCGGATAGACAGTAACGAAACTAAACCAAATGAAAAAAAACTAAATTAAAAAAATTGCCTATGGGCATATGTACCCCCATGTACCCAGAATTTTCTCCATATATATGCTACTGCCAAAGCCACCACATGTGTCCCTGTACAAGCTGTTGTAGTGTTTTTGTTTATATTTTGTCAAAAAAAGAAGAAGCCACATGCGTCCTGATTAACATCCGGGCAAGTGAGGTTAAACCCATCTTCATAGCAAGTAGGTTCAGTTGGTATTAGTGAGATCTCACCATAGGTATCTCTGTTTTAACTAACCATTAGGTCTGGAGTTTGAAAGTTAGAGGACACACTGATTTCTTCTGAATTGCAAATGTGGCTAGAGGAGGACGGCAATGCTCCTTCTGCCAATTGGGATCCTGGAGGGGATTAGTTCTTAGGCCTATGAAGCCTTTAAGATATCCCGTTGACCAAACCAAGGGGAGACAATAGTCCTTATGCCTTGGGGGTTTGTTAAAAAAACTCATAGGGCTAAAAATGGCTCTAAGGTTAAATTCTAGTCTTAATTTCTGTACTATTTATCAATGTGACATCGATCGTCTCTAACTCTTTAAGGCTAAATTATAGCCCTAAATTATATTTTAAGATTTGAACATGTCATACATATGTAATGTGTTTTATATTAAATTCTTAATTGTAGTAAGGAACTAATTTTATTTTGAATTAAATTAAACTTATCTCTCTGAGATTTGGAGTTAACATCATTTTACTCCTCATACTCTTAATTTTGAAAATTTACTAATTCAGATGTTAAGTTTGACTTCATAACTCAGTAAAAATGCTAAAATAGTCATATAATAACTTAAATCGCCTTTTAAGACCCTTTTTTCTATGATTTTATGCTAGCATTTAACCTCTAAATTGGACGAAATTTTAGCAATTGGACATGATTTATGAAAATTGGAAACTTTAGGGGGTAAACTTTCAAATTAAAAGTATAGGGAGTGAAATGATGTGAACTCCAAACCTTAGGGGGATAAACTGAAATGAATCCTTTTATTTTTATTAGAGAAAAATTTACCATCAGTCCCTCAACTATTCTGTCAAGGCCAAATTAATATCCAAACTCTCAAACGTACCGATGTGATACCCAAATTCTCAAACCTACCGATGTGATACCCAAACATGTATTTTGTCATCTAGGTGGTACTTCCATACAAATTCTGTAACGACGCCGGTTGACGTAGCAGCATGTGGAGACAAAAAAATTAATTAGTTAATTGACCAATTCACTTTTTGTATTTATTTTTCTTTTCTCTTCTAGGATTTGGTTTCTTAGCACCGTGCAACACCGAAGATTTCACGCCACACCAGTTTTGTCATCTAAATTGATCAACAACCCTCATCTTCGTCTCTGTTAGCTTTACATCCCAATTACCCACCTCAACAGCTCTAGGTAAGAGTCAACCCTCAACAAAGTGCAAAATCTTCAATTCATTTTCTTCAAGAACAATTTACTATGCAAAAGTTTAAGAGTTTGCTTCTCAAAACGCATTCATAGCGCACAGCTTGATCTTTTCATCTCACATACTTTCCAACACATACCTAAATCAAATAATCCCAACCTTAATAACACAACTCCATATCCAAAGTCACAGAATTTTAAACCACGAATCCATTGACTACGACATGAAATTGAACCCCATATTCAAAGCATGATACTGCTGCAAAATGACAAAATAAAGCAAGTTATGGATCAAATGATGGATTGTTAATTAAGGTGGCAAACTACATCTTGAGACCAATTGATGGTTCCAAGTTCCTACATCTTGAGGGAACACGTTTGTGGTTCCAAGTTCTGACACAGAAGAATAAATAAAATCTAAATTTAATCATTTGATATTCCAATTGATGGCCACAAGATAAAGTATCTTCATATAAGGTTTCAATCACCACTTTGAAGCTTACCAGAAGACCAAAAGCACAAAAGGTAAATCCCAGCACAAGGATTAACCAAAACAGCAAAAAGATTTCCAGGTTGGGCATGTCGTTCATGAGAGGAAAAGATCATAAATTGCAACGGAAGGGCATGTGGGTTTCAATTGGGAGGAGATGGTGTGGTGTTGTGTTGAGGAATGTTGCAAAGTTGAAGAGATGGAGATGAATGAGAATCATCTGGGCTTTATACGCAATGCATAATTTAGTTTTTACTCTTGATAAAAACTATATTAGAAGATGAGGATGCGTGTGTGTGAGCCCTCCCCACAGTTCTCCAAGTCCAATACCCACTTTTGACATTGTATCTTCCCTTCCTATCATAATGCCATACTAACGTGTCACATGGAGATCTACGACTCAATGGAATCTTTGCAATATTCTCAACCTCAACCGGTGTAAACAACTCCTGCAACAAGTGTACCTGCCATTCTTTCTCCTCTGAATCAATTAAGTCTTCTACCATGAGATCTTCAAGACCCTCCATCGGAACTGAAAACGGTTTGAAACTATAAGGCACCGGAATCCATTTATCATTCCAAACCGATATATCCCTGCCATTCCCACTTGGAACCTCAACCCAATGTCCAACACTTGTCTCCCGGCTATGATACTTCTCCAAGTGTACAAAGCCCCGGTTTTGAGCACCGCGTCCATGAACCCTGTATTAGGAAAGTACTTGGCCTTCAGCACCTTAGCGAGAAGCAGGTCTGGTTGTTGCATGATGCGCCAGCGTTGTTTCGCAAGCAACGCTAAGTTGTAGTCGTGCATGTCCCTGAAACCCAATCCTCCTTCCCTTTTTGAGGACAAAGTTTATCCCAAGAGAGCCAATGTAATTTATTCTTGCCATCTGAATCACTCCACCAAAACTGAGCCATGAGACTATACATTTCATCACACAAGTACTTTGGCAACTCAAAACAGTTCATGACATAAGCTGAGATTACTTGGGCCACTACTTTAATCAGAATCTCTCTCTCAGCTGCGCTTAACAATTTCTCCCGCCAACCGTGAGTTCGTTGCTTAACCCTCTCCACTAAGGTCTTCCTGTGGAGGTGAGCTACTCAAAAGAAGAGGCTTTCGGTTATTTAGTGGAGAGGATTTGCCTTCTTTCCTGAAAATACCAGGAAATATGAAGATTCATAAGATCAAGACCTCGATCCTTATATTCTTCAGTTAATTTTGTTGAGCCTTAATAAGAATATGAAGAAATCATCTAATATCATATGGCCTAACAAAGGGTCAAGCATAGCTTTCGCACACATCAATTACCATTATCATGAGTTTCTTGGTATTACCAAAATTCTGGATTCTGACTGTTTCAGATTATCTTGTGTGGATCTAGACAGCTTCGGTATCCCTCGTTGATTCGCAGAGTACTTTGGTCTGTATACCTACAACATAATCGAGTTATATTATCCGACCATGTATAACAGAAACCAGGTCTGTGCTTTTAATTTCATTTGCATAAAGGTCGTTTTACATGGGAACTGGGCTAAAGGTGTCTCGGTCTGCACATACTCAAGTGACACGAATTAAAAGTACCACCATGATGAATATACAAGTCATTAGAAACATCAAAAGCCATGTGAAACACGAAGTCTTGGAGGTCTTTGAGTATATATCAGATGCCCGTGTAGTGGCATGACCAGTGCTCGCCAAGCTCCTTTCAACAGCCTCCTCTGTAGAGTCGAGTAGTTTTTCAGTGTTTTGCACGGAGTGGCTCATAATGAGACTAGTCTCTTTCAGTTGCCTAGCCAACCCAACCATTTCATCAGTCAAATCCTCCTGAAGTCTTCTATGCTTTTCAATGTGCGCTTGAGCTGCAGCGTCAAGTTTGACAGGCGACGACGAATCTGCACTAAGTGACTCACGAGTTCCCTCTTGGATGTTTGAGTTGGGCACAAATCTTCTTCTCAGACCTGGAGATTGTGGAATCTGACTGTCTCCTGTTTCAGAAGACTTTGCTTTGACCGAAATTCTTGCAAGGGACTCCTGGGGTTCTTGCAAATTAGGCAACGGAGCATCTAATTTCGAAGCAATAGCTTCGATCTTCTCTGAATAGTCACTCAAAACAGCCTTTGAAACTCTTGGTAAGCCTTCCGGTGTTCTCTCTTCAGCTAGCTGTTCTACCTGTTCTCGTAAAGTTGCAACATAATGTGAAAGTTTTGCCTGGTTTTGTTGCTGAGGAGCAGCTGCAAGCAGCCTCCTCAAGTTCACCTCTGTTTTACTGATTTTCATCTCAAAACCCTGTCAATTATGAAGGAGCAACTCAGGCAGTATATTAGGCTTCCAAATTAAAAGGCAAATCAAATCCTGTGACTGATGTAGGAGCATGGAAACAGATAAATCTGAGAAGAAAGAATAATAGAAGAATTTGGAAGAGAACAAAGAGATTTAGAATGTTTAATGTCTTAGCGATCAAGTTTGTCTGTCCATCAAAACAGATTGGATAATGTCCATTACTTCTGGCTTGCCTAAGAATTCTAGGGTAAGTAAATTGTGCTTCTAGTTTATATTCCTAAAACACATAGAACCGTAAAACATTCATCGAAAAAGAAGAGACATATCCAATTCAGGCAGAGGTCCGGAAACATATATACTTGAGAATTTGTGACATTACAAATTCTGACAGTATGCTGACATGAAAGGCACACAACAGTGACATGGCAACTTAGCTGGGAAAAATCAAATCTAAAACCAATTAAGAAACTAGCTTGAGCAACACAAATCTTGCGAGTGTTTAATACATTTCATGGTCCTAGTATGTATAAACTACCAGTAGGAAAAACCTAAATGGTAAACAATAAAAGGGATCCAACGTTGAAACTCGAACAAAAGTCATATATGAAGTGAAAAGCAGCTCGAAGAATAAGAATTTCATGGAGAAAATAAATAATTTGACAAAGAAAAAGCATTAGATCATTCAATTCAATTCAGACCCAAATTCCAATTGAGAATCCCAGAAATGATCAAAAAGGGGAAATTGAAATTAGAGAGGGAGCCGCAACACGAACCAGAGGAATAATCGAATCGAACACCAACAGAGACAGTGACAAGTAGCAGGTGGGTGTCTTCGATTTCCGTCACTGCTGTTTTCTCTCTGCAGAGACTAAATGATGTACTTCACACGCGCCTCGCCTCCGTAAAACTAAGAGAAAATCTAAAATTGTCCTCAACTAAGAGGTTTGCCCGGTTGGTTGGGATCTCAGATCCGGTCTGGTGCAGTCGACAGCGTTCTTTGGCGGCAAGTCTAAATCCAATATGGATCGGGAGTTCACAGGTCTTGGTGCGCTCGCAGAGGAACATGGATTCGAACTGTCAGAGACGATGTGGCAAAGGTAAGGAAGCGTTGGTGGGAGAGATTACCGACGTAGAAGGCGGCCGATGGGTGGTGGTGGACTGGTCCCATGGACAACTTGACTTGGGCTAAGCTTTACATGGTTGTGATTTCTTGGTTTGGGCTTACCATTTGGGCCCTGTCTGGGCGGTTAGTTTCTGTTCAATTTATTTGTTAGTTGTTTTGTATTTATTGTTCCTAATAATTCCTTACCACTTTATGGTTTGGAGATATGGGCTAAGTCCTGGTAGGTATACTCAGCGTGTCATGTCTGCTCTAACGAGGTTGCAAGTTTCTTGCATTGTCAAATGGTCGCAGTCTCCTAGTGACATGATTAAACTTAGTGCCACTGAAAATATTTTTCAATTGCAACATAGTAGGAAAGCTGATAGACATAGTAACTTATGGCTCTGCATGAGAATTGTCTTTCCGTTATGTCGCAAAAATTGTAAAGCAAATGAAGTAGCTAATGATGCACTTCTTCTAAATGGTGCTTGCTAGAATGTATATAGGATTGTTAACTCTTGGTATTATTTCGGAAGGTCTGTGCAATATGGGGTTTAGGCTTCATGTCCCCCCTTACATTCTGTGATTTCGTTAATGGTAAAGGCTTGAGAGCGGTCGTTTAGCCCCTATTCAAAAAAGAAAGAAAGTACCTTTCGTGATAGTTTATACCATTTTAGGTTTTTACTCTTTATTTAAATGAAAAATAGATTTTTTTACTATGGGTTAAAATGTCAATTATGTAAAAATAGAATTCTTTTTTTTTGTCAGATGAAATTCATTGATTCTGGATTCCAAGCTTGAAATCAAACAATGAAATTAAGTAGGAACCTACAAAAATATTTTTTGAAACCTAAAAATATACATACATAATGCTTATCGAGCTTCTTGCAGCTCAACATCGTTCTTCCTCTCGACCTTCTTTTCTTAGCATTAAATTGCATAACGATTTAAAGCCTGAAATGTTTCATTAAATGGGCATCATAATCTTAATGGAAATGATAGATCATGTATGATTGCATGTGATTGTAATTTATAGATCTTTTACTAGATATTTCGCCATCGCTCTGCTGCGGGATTTGTTGTTGTATGTGTCAACTCAACTCTTGGAAATAATTTCCATGATTCAGGAGAGACTTACAGAGTTATTTTGTCATTGAAATTAAATATATTCATTCATTGAAATCTAATTAAGAAATACTATAGCTGGTTGTTTCTATCTCTTTGTCAAGAAATACTATATCAGTCATCAACTTAACTCGAAATTGATTGCAAAATACTAAAAATGTATTGTTAAGTCTACAGCTGCAAATGTACAGTGACGTTCTTGCTTCTATTTCAACATATTATTTTGGTAAATACACTAATACGTAACTAAACTTGACATTGCATGCTTCTACCATTCCTCTGGAAAATAACCAAACAGACACACATTAATGAATTTAAGATGAAACTGAAAAAAACAACTTGATAGTAGAGTTTTAAGCCAGGGTAAATAACAAAGAGTGTGCATTGACTGTCTTTCGATGACCAGTTGGAAACCATATGTTCATACCAATATAAAACAACATAGAACCATGCTCTACAACTATAAATTCCCCAAATATAGTCAAGCCACCAAGATTTTGCATTATGATTTAAGATAATTGTACCATAAAAGTACTGGTAAAAGAACAAAACTTTAAGAAATTAAAAAAGACGACACATGTGTGCAATAGTGTATTGTTAACTATTGATTGTCCTCCCTCTCCAATTCATTTACCTTATAATCTTTTTGTTCTCATCTAGACCAACTCAGTCACCAGAGAACTATGCACTCATTACATGTCAAAGATGAAGGCAAAACAGTTTAAATTTTCATTGCTCACTATTCAGATAAAGCAACCCATGTTGAAACTAATTCCAGAAGGCATTGAATCATACCTGGTATGGAAAGTGCTTGTGTATCAGAATTTGTTTGCCTAAGATGCACCTTAATCAGAAGAATAACCGTGTTCTTTAAGCGCTAGTCAATTTAAAACTATAAAATCATTCTTCTTTAACTCTTTTAAGTAGAGCTTACATTGTTCGGTTTCTCAATTATTTATCTGCCACCAAACAATAAAATAATTTTCATCAATACACCATTAAATTGAACATAACCTTTTATTTTTCTGCTACTAATGGTAAAAGCCATACATAAATATACATACATATATGCATTTTTTTATATTATATCATTAGCTTAATGATTCATCAAGTTTTTTTTTAATTTTTTTTAAAATATTGCCATATTGGGCAGCTTATTCAAAACAGTAATATGCTCACCTTGAATTGCCCTTTGAACATACTCATTCTGATTAGGCTCAAGCATAACCATCAACTCTCCATCAATGTCTTCTTCAGGATCAATAAAACCTTCACAACACTGCAAACACATCTACACAGTATTTCAACTCTTAGGATCAAATGATATGATTGAATTCAAAACCCAACTAACCAAAATAATCATCAAGTCCTCATATTACTAACAAAACAACAAAGTATTGAAAGAAGCCCCACTTCAATGAACTGAACAATATATAAATCAACTAAATTAATAATTAAGCTAAAGATCAAATGAAGAACCAAAACACTGAAAACAGGAAAAAGAAACATGGCTTCAAACAAGAAAGAAACAATAAGTACCAAAAATAATTCTCTCTATTACCAAGTATATATTAAAGTCAGTCACACAATGAGAACATAACCAAGGAAACATCTTGAGGCAAATTTCGATCTAGTTATCGAGATCGAGAGAGAAAGAGAGGCTGAAGCAACCGATTCGATCCAGGGAGATTTTCGATCTAGTTTCCTGTTTGTGATAGAGAGAAAGAGAGAGGCTGAAGCTTCGACAGAATTGAGGAAGAGAAAAACAGGATCCACAATTTGTATAGGGCACATAAAACTGCTTAAAATCAGTAAAACTTCACTTTGTCAAAAATTCGATGCCATTTGGTGGGAACTATACAAACACAATAGCATGAACATGGATGATAAGCCAAGAAAGTGGATGAGCAATCTTAAATTAATGTCTTTGCCAATTCAAAACTTTTACAGAAGGGTAACAAAGTTTAACATTGCATTCAAAACTTCTGATCAATGGATTGAGATGATTCATGCCACATCACCGTTGGTGACCTTCAACAAATTGCAAAAGTTTCAGCTCAGCTCACAAGTAGCTCCAAACTGGTGACGATTTCCCTCATCCAAACTTCTTGATTGGCAAGCTTGCGCATGACGCGGCTTTGCATATGACTGATGCCATGTTCACCTCCTTAGTGTTGACTCATTCACTTAAGCGCGAAGTGAGATTGAGGAAGGTGTGTTCACTGCATGGGATTGTGATGCCCCCCATTGGATGATCATATCCAAACTCCTCTTCAGCTTGACTCAACAAATCCAGGAAAAGAGGCTCGTTCAAGTATGATATAGGAATCACAAATCGCTTTTTCTGGCTCTTCCCAACATAGACTGCAAAGTAACCTTTTGGGATATCTAAGCTCTTTGAAGCAGATAGAGATCTAGTAAGACTTTTCTTGGCAGTGGCAATACCTGGCAAACGAAACCCCATGGCTTATATATTTACTTTAGTGGAAGAACAAGAATGAAAGGACTCTGCCGGTAGCAGGAAAAGTTTGATTTTCTTCTCTTGGGTAGGAATAGATGATCGACTTGATTTCTTGATGATGAACTTGATCGGTCGTGTGTGGTATAAATAGATGGTCAAGCTGTATGCTGAAATCATATGGTACATGGAAATGAGTGGTGAAGAGGAACTGATCATTGAGTCCTATTGAGCTAGGGCCATTAACTTGTGAAAAATCACATGCATTTGTCTTCAAACATCATTCCCTACCTCCACGAGAACTCACACAACAATGGAACCGGCTGATGTGAAAGTTCAGCTTAATAATACCATATAATGTTTGCAGCAATGCAGATGTCTGTGTCTGAAGCGTTCGGTGATTATGCTGAATCAGTGACTCAAATCAACAATTTTCTTTTTTATTTTGGCATATCTCTGAGCATAATGTCCACAAACAAATATAGAGACCCAATTACTTCATGGACTTTGAGTCTGATATCATTTAGACATAACCATGTGATCCTTCGTCAAATCACAGATATCTGAAGAGAAAAGAAAGCCCTCTTGTTGATGTACTTTGAAAACAAAAATATTCAAAACAACTGTTTTTGTTTTATCCATCTGCCACATATCCATGTTACCAAACGTGAGATTGGAAAAAGAGGTGGATTTCTGAAATCTAATCCAATCAAGTCCTATCCTGCTTGGATTTCTAATGAAATCCAATCCATGTTACCAAACACCTCCTGAGAGTTTGAGTACAGGACAGTCTTGAGACATATACGTGTAAGGTGTCATAAATTCGACTTCCCTAACTGATTGATTAACACAAAATGAATTATAGGTAAAAACAAAGTCATTCATTTCATGACCTAACTGTTTTGTGGATACCTGTAATCTATATATAATGAAGTCCTGAACAGGTTTGTCATCACCAACTCAAGTCTTCTTTAACCTAATTAATTAAGTACCAAAGCTTTCTTTGTTTCCAAAAGTACGTGATCCTAAGTTTGAGTTCATTTCCTTGTTTCAATTCCACTTGGAAAATTGACAACATGGGTTTTCGGTTACCTGGAATTGCTAATGCAAGACTGACCAAAAAAAAAGAATTGCTAATGCAAGGAGAAGTCTTACTAGATCTCTGTCTTCTTCAAATAGCTTAGAAATACCAAGATTTGCGGTCTATGTTGGAAAGAGCCAGATGAAGCGATTTGTGATTCCAGTATCATACTTGAACGAGCCAATGTTCTTGGATTTGTTGAGTCAAGCTGAAGAACAATTTGGATATGAACATCCCATGGGAGGTATCACAATCCCATGCAGTGAGCAAATTTTTCTTGATCTCACTGCGCGCTGGAGTGACTGAATCAGTGAATTCGAATGCAGTAATATGCAATTCAAGTTCATATCAAAATCCGCTACCCTCATTTCAGAAGCCCCTGCTGACACAGTGACACAAACATCCTGCATATCAGGCTATGAGATGTGAGCACCAAGATCAAGATGTGGTCTACGAAAGCTGAAGAATGCCATGAATATCTGAAGACTTTTGCCCAGAAATCAGGACTCCAAGTTTAAACTGAAATCATGAAGGATAGTTAAATTATTCTGTCTTTCTCACACAATGTAAACTTCTTTTGCCCGTTCCACGAAAGTCTGGACTATATATATACACATATCTATTAATAAAATTTTAGAAATGGTTAAATTTTTAAAGTATCTAATTAATAAAAATTTGAAACTTAAGATTTCAGTAACCATGAGTAAAATAGTAATTGTCACTCAACTTGAGAATCAAATTTCTTTTCCTTAGAAGAAAAAAAGGTGAAGATAGGAATTGGAAAGAGATGAATTTCAAATATTATTAACTAAAGAGAATATTTAAATATTAATTATAAAATAAATTTATAAAACACAAGAGCAAATTGACATGCACATTGTGCGGGTCAAGATGCTAGTCTATACGTATTCCTCCTTAATTGTCTTGAATATTACGTTATATTATTTCTTATAGTAGTTAACTTAAACAGCAAATTACAGCCTTTGTATTAATTATTCAGATGTCTAAACTTATGTAAAAGATCAACTGAAAGCTAAAGGGACACGGACACACACACACACACATGTTCAGTTGCTACTGAACAAATTTATATTAATGGCTGAATGGCAAATGGAGGACCAATGTACTCAGAAATTCACTAAAACAGAAAATGACCGTTTGTATGTTTATTCATATATATTCAAATTTGGTGAAGTAGTAAGACGTAATAAAGATAGTAATGACTTCAAATACCATGAGTCTATATACATGGGATTGGCAAGATCCATGAGAAGTTGAAATGCCAAGTATCAGATGGGATGTGTTTTCCAAAATGTCCAACCATTCTAATGACAGCCAACAACAGAAAACCCCACACTTGTAATAATATGTGGAGAGAAAACAAAGGATATCGCTGCTGTGCTTCGAGTACAGGACAGGAAAGGCGCAAGGGAGGGAGTTGTTACTCTAAGAAATATGTCTACAACATCTTGAGAGACTAAATTGTCTGCAATATCTCGACACCGGTCAAATCAGTGTGGTTTTAAATTGTAATTTTCCACCAACTGGATTTTCTTAATTCATTGATCAAACAAAATAAAATACCTCAGTAGCTTTCTCCATCATATAGAGATGAAAAAACAAAGCCACATGGTAGGGGGATGTGATTTTTGTGCAATCAATGGGGAGGCAAAATCATGTGAATCCTTGATTTCTCAATAGAAGAGGGTACTACTCTTCACCACTCATTTCATGTACCTAATGGCTAGCTCTCATCTATATATACTTACATGATCAGGGTTTTAATCACCAACACAAGTCTTCTTTCCGAAGTTTCAAATTAAGCTTCGTTTCTTTTCAAAAGTCTTTCCACTTCATCCTACCTGAAAGATTAAAACATGGGTTTTCGTTTACCAGCAATCACTAGTGCCAAGAAAAGTCTTACCAGATCTCTATCTGGTTCAAAGACATCAGACATCCCTAAAGGCTATTTTGCAGTGTATGTTGGAGAGAGCCAGAAGAAACGATTTGTGATCCCCATATCATATTTGAACCATCCTTCTTTCCAAGATTTGTTGAGGCAAGCAGAAGAAGAATTTGGATTTGACCATCCCATGGGCGGTATCACCATCCCCTGCAGTGAGCACACCTTTCTTGAACTCACTTCAAGCTTATGTGAGTGAAATGAAGTGAATCTGAGATGCAAATTCATCTCAAAATTGATCATCCTCGAAAAATGAAGATGCGGCTATGAGGGGTGGGCCGGCTTGAAACAACTCATTAATGAACTGAGCTGATCAGGATGCAAATTTCTACAAGCAGAAAACTGGCACATCGATCATGAGGACTCTGATTTTTGAAATCAAATGAAGCATAAAGGCCAATTTTTCTTTTCATCCATGTAAACTTCTTCATTTGTTGTCCAGAAAAATCTTGGGCCATAATATACTTCATTTCCTCAAATCATTACAGTCTAGTTTTTTTCTTCTCTCATGGCTGTGTGGTGTAGTTAAACTATTAATTAACTTCAAAATGACAGCCTACTTTCACTAGAAATCAAGTATAATGGCTTTATAAACTGTACAGCTTATCCCTCTACAAATATATCTAAAGAACTTCAAAACGTCAGTTAAAGGCTAAAGAGTAAAATTATGTGATCAAGTCCTCTACTGATCTTTGTCAGTGCATATTTAGTTTATTTATTTGAACTTAGATTGAAATAGTGTTCCACATATGGAAATGATCTTTTAATTTGCAGCTAGAATCCTAGTAATTAGGTCTGATACCAATAATGTCTGTCATTTAATTTGCTTAGTTTCTTTTCTCTGGTGTATATGTGTCTGAAACTAAAATTGAAAAATATATATATATATATATATATATGTACAGTGCTTAAAGAGATTCAGGAGCAATGTACTGTTTTGTTCGTCTGAAGTCTGAACCAAACAAGCTAACGACTTCCGTGCAATATGAGGAGAACTGTATTGATCACAATTTTCCTGTACCAAATGGAATCCTAATTTTTCTTTTGTCCAAGAACATATGGTTCCTAATTAAACAGTTCATCTTTTTTATTTATTCGATATAGTTGTATTCATAAACTGAGTTCATGTAGTGAAACCAACGAGGATCAACCTCCGGGCAGTACATAAGTTTACCATCTATTGCTAGAGCACTCCGAGCTAAACCATGCGCGACTAGGTCCCTAACATACTTCCCTGACAACAGCTCAAAACCATTCTGCAACAGCCTCTCCCCTTCATCCTATTTTTATTGATCTGTTTTTTGACTTTTTTCTACTTGTGAAAAATTTATATATCGGCTGATTATGGGAGATTAACAGTTCATAGATAACTAATAAAATGAAAATCAAGACAAGACAAGTGGAAGAGCAATTAACAATTTAACATATATTCATGTATTCCTAATTTCCTGTTTCTTGTGGAGAACTACAAAGATGGTTTTCATGTGTTTACATTGTTAAACAACAGAAGTTGGCAATCATTCAAACCAAAATTGGATTTCTAACTAATGTTTCCAATGATTTTAGATGATTCGTGGTACTATCCTTTGTCTGCTTCCAGAATTGAGAAGCTTTCGGCTCAGCTTTCAAGCTGCTCCAGACTACAGAAGATTTCGACCAACACAAGCAGCTCCAGACTTGATGAATGAAGAGCTCATTCACTTAAGCGGGAAGTAAGATCTAGGAAGGTGTGTTCACTGCATGGGATTGGGATGCCACCCATTGGATGATCAAATCCAAATTCTTCTTCAGCTTGATTCAACAAGTCCAAAAAAAGATTCTCGTTCAGGTATGAGATCGGAATCACAAATGGCTTCTTCTGGCTCATCCCAACATAGACTGCAAAGTAACCTTTTGGGATATCTAAGCTCTTTGTAGCAGATAGAGATTTCTTGGCATTAGCAATACCTGGTAAACGGAACCCCATGGCTTATAAATTTTCTCAAGAAAGAAAGCTGAATATATCTGTTGGAACAGGAAGATTTGAATCTTTTGTTGGGAAGGGAATAGATCGACTTGAGTTGCTGATGTTGAACTTCATGAGTAATGTGTGGTATAAATAGATGATGAAGGTGTATGCTGAAAATCATGAGAGCCTATTCGGTGCACCGGGCAGTGCAGCTGACCTACCTAAAAATACTGATGTGTCTGTTAAATGAAAGGAAACGGCGGTGTCTTAAGACGTTAAGGATGGCTTAAAGAGCATTGTTACTGTAAATCACGCCTTATTTGGGAATGAAACTCAATCCGCCGCAACCTCATTTAGCATACCAACCGAACCGGTTGCTGTGGTTAAGATAACCACCCGCTATGGATACCCTCCTCCAGTCCGTCATCCATGGCCAAGCGACCTTGCCCCTCCCAAAACCATAGACCCCCAAACCACCTCAATCTCCTTGACCGCGACCACCTCCTCGAGTCCTTCCTCGATTTCTCCGACTCCCCGCCCTTCGCCATCGATCTCTCCTTCGAGCGAATCCTCGACTCCCGCGACTCCGACTCTGATCAGACCAAGCTCATCGATCGCGCCTTGCAGTTGGGATCGGTGCTCCTCGAGGCTGGGAAGCGATCGGCGCGACGGCGAGCCTCCAAACACAACTCCGCCGCCTGGGCTCTCCCTCCTGACCTCACCATCAAGGTGATTATAGGTTTTTACTGTTTAGATTATCGAAAACAATAACAACCAAGAAATAATATACATATCATCTCTCTTCTTCTTCTTCTTCTTCTTCTTCTTCTTCTCCAAACAGAACTCAGTTGTGTGTTAAGGCGAACAACAACACTCAATACAGCATCGTCCGAAGAAGAGGACATACTCGCCTGAAGAAAAGGACATCATATTGGGTTATTGTAGATGCAGCAGAATCGTTGATTTTGTGAGTGTGACCATCTGGTAATATTCTTCAACTTTGTTTGAGTAATTTGGTAGAGGTGAGGCAGGACTGATGTTTGATGTTAAATTTCATAGGAAATGGAATCATCTGAGGTGAAGGGTAAACGGAGAAGGTTGGTGGCCGGAAAATTGGTAAGTCTCTATTGCACGTTGTAATTCTATTATATTTGTTTCAGTATTGAAACTTGATCTGCAGCAGATTCATCAGGTTTTCTTGCATTTGATGAAGTCTTAATTGTTTTTCAAAGACGCAGCATATTCTCTTCATCTCATCTAGATCTATCAACTTGCCATGTCATTTGTAGTTTTATCCATCTCTTACCTCTCAGGCCATCTCTTTTATAATTCGTTTAACATATGCTATTTGGTACTGATCTCCATTAGTCATTTATAACTCTTCATCTAGCTAAAAGTGTCATTTGTTAATTCTTGTAGGCACCCAATTGCTATATAATCTAATTATTGTTTGTAAACAAACATACTGAGAGTGAGGAATGCATCATACTGATATCTATACTCCATGGATTAGTGGTTGAAGACTGATACATCTTAATAAGCTCTCATTTGAATATGGGTTAGTGTTGTTGTAGTATAGTTGGCTTGAAATGAAAAATAATGTTTTTTTTTGCAGGAAGAACAATTTGGGATTAAAACCGCCTGTTACCCAAAGGATTTCAAATTAACATGTGATGCCCTATCACGTAGTAAGAGAGATGCTGTGGTGGAAATGGGATTTGGCCCATTACTGGAGATTGGGTGCATAAAACTAAACCGGGACTTATGCGAAATGTTTGTTGACAACTTTGAGGTGCAACAAGGGAGGTGCAGTATCAAGATTCACGGGATTCTTTTGTCTATAAATGTCGTTGATGTTGAACGTGTGATGGGAATTAGGAATTGTGGGACACGAGTTGAGTTGGAGAGGTGCTCTGGTCCTGATGACATGAAGGAGCTAAGACGGAAGTTGTGTGGTGGGAATGGTGATATTAGTATAGACGGTCTGAAACAAATAATTGTTGCAAGGGGGGAAGCGGACGACATTTTCAAAATTAACTTTGTATTGTTTACCTTGGTCGTAATGTTGTGCCCCAGCACCCCCAACACGGTTGATATGAAGTTCCTCATTGCATTGAGTGATGCCTCATCCATCGGTAGCAAGAATTGGGCATCATTGTGCTTCAAACATCTAGTGGATGGTGTTGTTGCCTATAAGGATAAGCGGAGTGGTTACATGGGTGGATGCTTGGTTTTCTTACAGTTATTTTATTTTGATTCACTTGGATATAGCTCCTCTGTTGTTTGTAAATCAGTTCTCCCTGTTATTGCATGGACGGCGAAAAAGTGTAAGAAGATGATAAAATGGGTAATTAGAGAGGGGGGTTTCCACTCCACGTATGTTGGTGTTGGCAACAAAGCAGCTGTTGAATTATGTGGAAATGAAGAAAGACCGAGTGTTTCCAATTCTGTTAAGACGACCGTGTCTGATGATGTGTCGAGGGCCATGAATGAATTAGATTGTCTTCAAAACGAGGTTGATAGGCTAACTTTAGTGATGGATATCGTGGAAGTAAACATGGCAAAAGTTAGCAACACTTTCATCGAAATAGACACAATATCGCGTGACATGACCGAAGATGGCTTGCGACAGCGTCTTCTGTTTGCAGTGAGAAATGTTTTTGGGAGCGGTCTGAAAAGTCCGTTGTTGAACAATAATGTTGAAGTGAATCTCAACAACGGTATAGGTATTGAGACTGAAACACTGGGAGGACGGCCGCTACTATCCCCAATATTCGATGACGGAGAAAATGAAACTGAATGGCGTGAGGCTTCAGCTGAAGAGGTTTGTATAATATATTGTTGTGATTTCTCATTGCGTGCGGTCGATAAGTTATTTCTGATGTCATGTTTGATGTTGTACTGTGTTGGCCTCACCTGTTATATATGTTTGTAAAACTAATCACGTGTTAATTGTAAATGTGCAATTGCATGTGCTTGAATGTTTATGAGACGCTTACGTTTTGCATGACGTTATTACACTGGTTTGCAGGATGTGGCTGGTGATGGTGGAGATAATGCATTTGTCCTTGAGAGGGACGACGAGTTGGTAGGAAACGACAACATTGATTTCTTGCTGAAGGCAAAAACATCAAATGAGGATTTGAAATTGTTGAAGTTTGTGTTTGGCGAACCTCATATTAGCGCAGAGAAGTCAGTGTAAGTTAATAGTCATATATTTTGGAATTAAAAAAAGTCGTGTGCACAGTAGTATGATGCATGTAGTTTATGCAATAATGAAAACTAGATGCAGGGGAAAACTAGGTTTTTTTCTCTATAGGGGCATGCGAAAGGGTGAGGTGAGGAACAAAAAGAATCACAGTAATGCATATGAACATATATGACATACAAACTTTAGAATTTGGATTTCAAATATATTAATTCTGTTCAAAGGCAGAGGGACATGTAGCTATTGTGGGGCACGGGTTCCATTCAACATTTTAACCAACAAAAATGTATCTAAATATACTTTATTAACATAACTAGTGCCTCACTAATCATTTTAGAAAAAAAAATTATATATGAAAATTATTTAATATTTACATTAGAACATAGAGGCAGCACATATTTCTCTCTTACATGGTGGTCATCCTTTTTTCTTTTATGAAATAAGTCTTTATTTTATTATTTATTATATCCTATTTTTGTGATATTAGACATTAGAGTTTATTAATATAAATTTGTTTTCATTCATTTTAGTAATAGATTTACATATAGAATTAATATGATATTTTTGCTATAAACAATATAAATTTGTTCTAGAATACAATTCCTTCCTTGTTGTGAATCTCATATCAGGAGATACATAGACTATTCCCAGCACAAGTAGGGATGTTACGGATGCACATGTGCTGGAGGTAATTACAAACAGAAGTGGAATTTGCGTTTTGCCCTATAACCTCTTTGCACAAGGGTGATGTTATCATCGAGTGCTTTTGTTCATATGTCTCATGTTAATGTAATTTATGTGGTGACAATCATAGGACTTGTGATGTGATGGGAAAACTCTCTGAATTTGAAGTGTCATTTTGGTGTTGCAGTGGAAAAAAAGTTCTTGTGAAGTTTTTTTTCGCCGCAACATGCATTACAGTATAGCCATGACTGCTTCTGTTTGGTATTCAGATATCCCAATCCATAGGTGTTATATTGCTGGAGTAGGAGATGAAGGGGTGTTATGATTACTTCATTGTACTGATGTAGTCCAAATGTTATGCTATACCAAAACTGAACTCTGGTATTCAGACGCCCAGTACTTGCTGCTTAAGTTCTTGGCTGTCGCACTCATGACTGCTGATGTACAAAGTGTTATTGAGTTGCAACTCCATAAAATAGTTAAAGATTCTGCATCTTTACAACCCAGATTCATACTCGTACCATCAAGGGGGAAAATAAATAATAAAAACACAAAGCAAGACCATGTGTTGTCACAATGAGATTCAAGGCCAACATCTACGTATATCACAAAATTAGGGTGGCATAACATTTTAACTAAACAAGAATAACCAACTATCATCAAAGCCTCGCGGCTTGCAACATAATAGTGTGACAGGATTCAAAATATGCGTACAAATCCCAACATTGTCGTAATTCATATGCTTAATGTTATGAACGTTTTCAATCCACAGTACCCTGTTACAAACTGGCTGCTCCGCAAAAAACATTGCCTTCTAGACGAGTGGTAATGGCGTCTTCTTGCTCCGGTAATGGCGTCTTCTTGCTCATAACTGCAGTAAAACATCAAGGGTATGAACACTTTCTCTGAACACACAAGACTTATCCATTTCACATTAAACCAAAACTATGTAACCCAATGGACATCTATTCCTATTTCCAAAACATAACCACACACAAGGCACACGGTACTTATCCATTCCTAATTTAATACAGATTAAAAAAAAATCCAAAAATTAACAGGGGTCAGCTAAATTATCGTCATTACCACCTACTGTCAAAAAAGAAATTTTATTTTCAATACATATTAGTTAAACACATCCAGTCCTTCACATTAATAAAGAAGTATTGTTCTAAGCTGCATCCAACAATTTTGATTTCCACTCTTTTTTGTACACAAGGGAATTAAAAAGGTAATAGTCCATTTTATCTTAAATATATAAGAAATACATTAACAGCTCAGTCAACAATACATACACCACAAACAATCTCAACATAATAACAAACCAACTAATCCAGGTAGTAAACATTGCACAGTATATAGGGGACAACATGTACGAAATATAAACATGTAGTTTAGGTGTCAAACCTGCATTCAAACTGGCGTGTGCCACAATAATACTATGCTGAGTCGGTAAAGGGTCTGAAGTGACGAAAGTAATCTCCCACACCACCGCGGCTACCTCTGGATGATGCGTCTCTACTGTTGCCCTCCCGAGAAACAAATTCAAAAGTCCTAGCTTCCTCCAGGTGATGAAATAACTTGCCGTCACACTTCTTCTGCGTATCCACATCCTCCACATCATCGTCCGATGAAACAGACATATCACTTGTTTCGCCCGTGCTCAAATCACCTTCAATGCTACTTGACTGTGGACCCATGCCATCCGTATCTGATTTAATTGATACATTCATTTTCCCTTCCATGCCATTTTTCTCACAAGTACTTTTATTGTGACCATATTGTTTACATCGACTACACTTGGACGTTTTCTTTTTCTCACTTCCCTTCCCACTACCACTGTCCCTTTACTCCGGCAAGGGACAGGATCTCTTATCACATTTCTATGCAGACCGGTTGTACTGTCAATATCGTGTTCTGGGTCTTTCGGATCTGTCTCGGCCGGTTGAGGTAAGTTTCGTGACTCAATGGTAAGCCGGCTTAGCACTTCCTTCACCCTGTCATACCCCTCCTCACTGCTGGATGCAATGTGGCAGATTCTGGCACACATGGACATCAACTCACCATACCGTGCTAGCTGGACAGACTTCCCATATACAGTGCTACCCGATTTCCTAGTCAAAGCCCCTTCTTTACTCCACCTCTTCTTAACCAATGAGGGAGGAAGTTTTGTCATGTTCTCTGCTTTCATGACACATAATATATGACAACAGGGAATGCCATCAGATTCGAACAGCTTGCATGAGCACGCAAAAGTTGGATTCATCATATCAGGCTGGAAATCCACATTCCATATCCGCCCCGGTTTGCCATATTGGGTAATTCTAACCGCACACTCACCGTTTTCTTCATTGACAACCCTACCGGCTACCGAAAACTTTTTTTCAAACAAGATCTGATCCCTCATTAACAAATATATGTCATGAGTAAATACTCGGCCAATGTCCGCTTCCAGCTCAAGCATATGAGTTTTAAGAACCGGTGAAAACTGATCTGACATATAATCATCATACAAACCACGGTTTCTTAATCTTGCAACAGATTTCTCCATACGAGCCATCATCTCAGACATCATCATGCAGCTTCCAATCCCCACTTTCAGAATTCTATGCATTCCCTCGCACCTTTGTGTGCTACTTATTCCTCCATAAAATTCGTCTCTAAAGAAAGCCTCTGCCCACCTGTGTCTTTTGTTATACATCCCATTAATCCAAGAGTTATCCTCCAACTTATTCATGGCAACAAAGTAATCCCAAGAAAGTTCCCATTCCTCGATGGTCAGGCCGGCAAATATGTGATGAAAAAAGTCAGCACGTGTATTAGCATCCCTCAAGTGCGACACTACATTTTTCCCAACATGCCATGCACATAGCCGTTGTCTAGCCTCCGGCATTACATTATCCAGTGCTTTTCTCATTGCTTCATCACTGTCAGTTATGACAGAAACCGGTTTCTTCTGTTTCATTGAAACTAATAACGCGGTTAGTACCCAATTGTATGTTTCTTCGGTTTCGTCAACAAGAAGTGCACAGCCAAACATAACGGTCGCTCTGTGGTTGTTGCTTCCAACAAAAACTGCTAGTGGCTTGCCATACATGTTGGTTTTATAAGTACTGTCAAAAACCAACACATCCCCGTATGCACAATAATCCGTGTATGACTGACCGTCACGCCATAACATATTCGCCAGCCTACCTTTCTCATCTACTCTGAATACAGAGTAAAAATTGGGGTCCCGTGTTGCTTTCATGTTCATCCAAGTAATACAACATTGCGCATCACCATCCATCATCAGTTTGTTGTTCTCCTGCTGAACTCTGTTGTACAAATCCCTTTCAGTAAATCCAACAAACTCATGGCCTCCGGCCTGATGTACAAGGAACTCGTAAGCACGGGATGTGCCCACTGAAACCTTCCTCAGTGAATCTACCTGAGCCATGTCATGCTCCTTAACACACCGGTTTTTTTTCATAAACGACGTATGCACACGTTGGGTTAGTGGATGATTGTGTTCTGTTATAAACGAGGATGCAGCAAAACCCCCCCGTTTGCTATCAAAATTCACAGTGAATTGTGCACCGCAATGTACCCTTGACAGTCGCCGAGTCTTTGAGGTAAGTGTCTGCACATTTCTCTTCCCGCTACAGCTGTTGTCACTATCATTTGCAACTGATATGCGTAGCGCTTTGTCCTTATGCCCCTTCGCGTTTTTATGAAACAACCTATCGTCCAAAGTTGAGTCAACATCTTCCTCACAAACATTGCTTTCCTTACGATTTCCGCGCTCCCCTTCTCTTGAACAAACCAATTGTCTTCGAATAATCATTGTTTTTTTCTTGTTCCAGTCCAATTTGCGCTTCCTCATGTTGAATCCCTTCGCAATTGAATAGTAAAGGTAGAACATGTCCGCTTCAGCCACACTCTTGAACAAAACATCTTTCAGGTCATCAAGCTTGAGGTCCCGGTATGGCTTCCCGTTGAACATTGTGCATTGATCTTTGCTTGACTAGTGTGACCCGTCTACAATCTGGCTTAATTCCGTCCCATCATCACAACCAATCTCTGAACTATCCATGTTCTTCGCCTCGTCTGAACAACTACGGTCTTCATTTTCAGTAATTGAATCCATGACACACCTGTGCACATATACGTAAACAAGGACAAAGATTCATACAATACTACTGGCCATATTCAATCTGGTTCCGTTCACCCAAAACAACATTGCATATTCTATCCAAATAAAAAACGATCTGTATTTTACAAACTTACCACGATTGTAGATCCCCTTTGAACAACCCACTTTCACAACTCTGAAGAATACAGCAGCAACGATTGAGCGTACAGATCAATTCGTAACAACGAGGTATTTCAACCCACGATTGGAACTTCACAGATCTCGGCAGCTTCAACTAAAATTTCAACTCAGATTTCAATCGGATGTCGCAAAGACGGCGGCTACAGGGAAAAATACTGGTGGGGAAAAGCAGTCTCCCTCCATCAGAACAAGGATTGTGTCGAATTTCACATACACAATTTGTTCTGCCACTTCCCGGCTGTGATTGAGGCGATCGAGAACGCTGGAGAGATTGCAGGGCTTGACCAGGATGAGATGAAGAAGAAGAAGAAGAGGGATCCGACACTTTTCCACTGGAGATTTGGAAGGCAGTAAGAGGGGTCGATGTTTCAGAAGAGAGAGGAGGAGAGAGACATGTCACATTAGAGAGGAGGAAGAATGACGAAGATGGATGAAGACCGAACTCAGCACCTCTCAGTTTTTACCTCGACGGAACCTAACGGAGACTTAACGACGCAGCTTTACTGCCTAGTTGACGTGTCAAATCGGACGGTTCCTGATGGGTAGGTCAGCTGCACCGCAGGTGCACTGAATAAGTCTCGGAAAATCATAAGGTACATGGAAAGGAATGGTGAAGTGGAAATGAGCATTGGGTCCAATTTGGTTCAAGGACATTACCTTGTGAAAATCACATGGCTTTGTCTTCCTGGTCGACATATATCCTTGTCTTCACACTGTATTCCCTACCTCTACTAGATCACAGACAACAGAGGAACCATAGTTCAACCTAACCAAATCAAGAATACCACAAGTTAATCCAATCCTATCAACGGACCACAAACATGTCTAAAGCATGCGTTGCAGTGAAAGGGATCGGAATAGGTGACTCAAAGATTAATGCTATCCACATTCCTCTCTGAAAGCTAATAGGAACCACGACCCTCTCCGCCTTCGATCAAGCGAAGAAAGACGATCGAACAAGGCTCAGGCCACCACCTTGTCTCTGTCTTCAAACAAAGCGAAAATCACCCGAGCCCTTTTCTGAATCTCTACTACGCAGTCGACCTGAAGTCGCCGCCTTAACCACCGCCCCGCAGTCGACTGACGCTGCCGCTTGTCACCAAACCCTAGGGTTTGGGATATATTTTCATCCGTATCTTTTTGGGACTCTCGACCTCTTTGAAGTGGTGCCATTGCAGATTCTCCTACGAGGAATTTTGTTGTCTTGTAAAACAGATTCAATACTTGATGGTGGGTTCTTGTAATCGGTGTACGTGGGAGACTTGAAATACACGGTTTCAGTTTCTTTCTTGAGTTGTCCTTCATTTCAAGAGTTGCTAACTAAGGCAGAGGAATCGAAGAACATGGATTCGACCATCCAATGGTGTGGACTCATAATTCCTTGCAGAGAAGAAACCTTCATTGATCTCACTTCTCGCTTGAAGGGGCAGCGACTCATGGTTATAACTTATCACAGATGAATTAACTGTATATAACAAGAAACAGATAAATAAGGGTGTTGCTAAATGTACCTAGCAAAATGTCTAGGTTGACCTAGCAAAACAAATTTGATGAAAAAGACAATCTTATTCTCATATGAAATGACATTTGTAATCATCAATTTTAAGACTAACAAAAAATCATAAAATTTGAAACTCTTTTATCCAGCAATTTACCTATATAACAATCGTGCTACACTATTCCTAAGAGAACAGTGTGCAGACGCTTTTGCCCTCTTCCCAAAACATACGTGGTTCCACTGTTCCTAAGAGAACAGTGTGCAGACGCTTTTGCCCTCTTCCCAAAACACCGACGCCCCTCGGCTCTGTTTTCCGAAGCCGCCGCTGTTCACAGTCTCATGTTATCACAGCTTCATCTTTCTTTCGCGTGTCTTTCTTTCTTCCATTCAGATCGTTATCCCCTCCTTTTACCAACCATCACTCACAACCCCTCTTCTATCAACTCACCCCTCACAATCCCTCTTCCACCCACTCTCACAATCTCTCTTCCATCAACTCGCCCCTCAAAATCCCTCTTCCACCAACTCTCACTTTCCTGCCTACCACCCATCTTCATCCCTCTTACCTGCTCTCTTCTGAGACCAGATTTACTGCCCTTTGTTCCCTCTCTCTGTCCAGAACCATACCTCCATGTTCCAGCCATACCCAATAGCTCTCCAGACCCTCAATGTCAGTCACGGTTATGACTATACCCATACCCATGCCTGGTAATAGTTCCCGAACTCGACCAATTACTATCCACCCACATCGGTCTCTTGCTAACTGCTTATTAGTGAGAGAGTAGCAGGTTCATCAAAATTCCATATCAATCTCAATCCCAAACCAGTCTTACACCACCTCTGTCTCGACTACCACGACCGGTCCCGGTACCACCCGCTCGACTGCGACCGTTAATTGCATAAACCCTACCGCCGCGACCCCGACAGCGGGGGAGGTGGAGGCGTTAGGTTTTGATCGGAGTACAAAGAGTGAGCCTCGCCGAGTCATCAAGGACGGCTATCGACAATTCCAGATGAGTTACTCTTCGACTGCTACAAAACATGGATTTGTGCAGTTTGGGTTTTTGGGTTTTCAATTTGATTTGAGTAAAGCTTTGAACCCTGAACCAATCTTTTTTGTTTCAGTTTCAATTTCGTTTTCGGTTTCGTTCTTATCGATTTGGCTGACGTTGGCACCTGGGTTTGCTGCTCTTTTTCGGTGAGTATTTTCCTTCGGTTTCGTTGTGTTGGATTTCAGTAGGATTTCAATTTGATTGGTAATTGAATTTCAGTTGCATTTCGATTTGAATTTAGACAAGTGTTGATTTGGGTAAGCTTGGTGATCGAGAACCTTTTCCTCTGTTCTTGCTGAATTCAATTTCAGCGACATCCTTATTTGTTTATTTTTAGCTTATTTAATATAGGAGGTTCTGTATACTTGCGACAGTTGCTTTACTTTTTAGTTTTCAGCTTTCAGTTTATTAGTAATGCAGTTAAACCATAGATTCAAGAAACATATAGTTCTTAAACAAGTAGATTCATGGTTTTGTCATTGTTTTGGTGACATAAGTGTTATGTTTGGTTTGTTTTGTTTCTGTTGATTATTTCAACTTTTCTGTGACCAGCTCTTTTGCACTTTTATTTTGCTTTGCTTTGCTTTAGTTTTAGTTTTGGTTTGTTCCGTAAATGAAAATGCAAAACAACATATCAATAGGGACACATTGACATTCAGACTTATGTGATTTAAGCACAACGTTATTAACCAATTGCTAAAAAGTAATGATTGTGAAAAGGTCAGGAGAGTAAACTAGCTAACCATATGTGAATTCAGTGTACATTGCAGTTTATATGATGTAGTGACCAGACATTGAAAAAAATTTGCTTCAACTATGATGCATGATTAATCATTTTCTTATATGAAGTCGTTATGGACCGTTTAAAATTGAAATTAATATTTTTATCTTTGTCATGTTGGACTCTTTTGCATGAAGGGTAGGCAATGATACTAAATTGTGTTGTATATTGGAAGAGTTGTGTGTAATGGAGATGAATTATAGAAATTGGTTTGTTCATATGGAATCAAACTAATAAGAATGGTTCTGTTGATCAAGTAGAGAGTCCCTTGAGTTAATTAGGGAGAAGTACTATCTCATATATTAAGATGGAAAAAGTTGGGTAAACTCTTTGAAACAACGATAATGTTGACAACCTCAAGGGACTCAAGGATTGCACTCTTTGAAACAACCCTTGATGTTAATCAACGATAATTTTTGATTTTCAAGCGTTCACAAAGATCATAAAATCCATAACACGTCATCTCCAAAATCCAAAACCCAAAATCATACTTAGCGGGTGTGTTGTAGTTGAATATCTGTGGTTTTTTTGTAAGTGATGGCTTTTGGAAAATATTGGTTGATCTCGAAAGACTATTTAATCATCTCTTTGGTTAGTTTTTTTTCAGCCAGTGTTAGAGCTAAGACGTGCAATCAAGGGTAGTTGTAGTCTTCTTCAGTTGAACCAACTTGACTTCTTGCACAAGTCCCACGTATAATACTCCCCTGTCCAATGCAAATTCTTCCATCTTCCATTTTATTGTGTGACAAAATTTTAATTTTTGTTCAAACAATTGTTGTCCAAGTGAACTTCTTTTCTGTTGCCTGTGGGTTTGTATAGGGTGAGGATTTCACAAGGTCTAGAAGAGAAAATGATCATGAGGCTTTCCTAAATAAAAAGTAAAAACTAAGAAACAATGACACACATGTATAAAAAGTGTTTGATGGAGAAAAATATAGAATGAGGAGTGGAGGGAGTAAACCATCCTAAATATACAATCACGTATAAGAACTTAAAGTTTGTGAAGCAAATAGATAGCGAGAAGCAAAGGATGACGATCTGCTTAGTGATGGTGTCTTGCATCATTAATAGATGCTTAGGCCATTACCATTAGGGTTCATCCAAAACTTTTCTTTAATTTGGCCTAATTTATGGTCTTCGCATAGGCAGAAGGACTCTTGCAAATTCAGTTTCCTAATGCAACTAGGTGAACAAGTGAATTGGCATTTCTCAAAGCTGTCTTGCACTCGTGCCTTGATTCGGGTCATAGCAAATGGCTCACCTGATGATTTACTACGGCCCAAATCATGCGAAAACACGAGTACAATATGCTCTCTGTTGTACAATTCCTCTGCTATTTGATGAACTGAACCTGGAAAATTCGTACGTACTTTCCTTTTTTCTATCTATTCTTCTATAAATTCCAATCAGGATGTATCCGTGTATAGAAATCAGCAGCTGCCTATGCTCTGCTCTCACATACATGAACCATCCCCAGAGCTCCCACTACTTTGCTTAAAGGGTGTTTTGGTAAATCAAATAGAATATGTTTGTATCAGAGTGACTTAAATACCCCTTCTGCGCAGTATAACTGGTCGGCAAGGAGACAAACTTAAACAGTTGTCGTATACGATATTACCTGGAATTGCAGGGAAGCTTCGAGAGCGCATTAGTCTGCAACTTCGCGCCAGAAACCCTAAATAGAGTGAGAGAGGAACTCTCTCTGCAAGGCACATGAGCAATAATTCATTTCCCGTAATGAACGGTCCAGATCAGCCTGACACAAGCGCCTCCACGCCCAAACCACAGCGGGCCAAGATGGTTAAACTCGAAGACACTGAAAAGAAGGTAACTTTCGTGTTTTTACAATTACCCATTTCCTAATTTACCGAAACATAGATACCCATTTGAAGATAGCTTTGAGAACCCTGTTGGGTATTGTTGTTTATGGAGCTTGATGACACGTTTTGTATGAGTTGAAATTTGAGTCATTTCACATAGTTCTAATAAGAATGTTGCTGAGGAAAAAAAATAAGAGTATGAAGCTATGTTTTGAAGTTTTATCGTGGGTTTTTATTGTATTGCTTTTCATGTAACTTTGTGTAGATTTTTCATAAGAAACTCAAAGATGTTGAGATTAGTGTTCCGATAGTGTATGGCAATATTGCATTCTGGCTCGGTAAGAAGGCAAACGAGTAAGTATTGTTTGACTGGTGCTAGGTTTATCGGTTTCTTGCATTACTTACATGTTGATTAGAATGTATGAACAGATTTTGGGATGTGTAATTAGGTACCAATCACATAAGTGGACCGTGTATGTTCGTGGGGCAACCAACGAGGATCTGGGGGTGGTGATAAAGCGTGCTGTTTTCCAGTTGCATTCCAGTTTCAATAATCCCACAAGGGTGGTTGAGTCACCACCATTTGAATTGTCGGAATGTGGCTGGGGTGAATTTGAAATCGCTATGACACTATTTTTCCATAGTGACGTTTGTGAAAAGCCCCTAAGCTTGTGAGTTTCTTATATTTATGTTATTGACTTCTGTCATATTAATGTGCTTGTTATCTGGCTAGCCAATTAGGCACTTCATGTGTATTTCTTTCACTTTTGAATTACTATCAAAACACAGCCCTCAAGAGAGGAATAATAGAACTATATCCAATTGCAAAGAAGCAACTTTAGTTGGCTTTAATTTCCGATGTCAGTATGCTTGTTCAGCATCTCCAAGTTATTCTCCATAAACGCCACCTCCTACTATATACCATATTGTTGTGAGAATCAGTCTTCAGTTATTCTTCATATGTGTTTAATTGATTGATCAAAGTACAGACTAGAAGTGATTAAATTCCTTAATATGCCGTCGTCGTTTTTTATATATTGTTCATTCCAATTTATTGATATGTTTTAGGGTACCTTGGCTTTCATTTTAGTTTGATGTTACATTTAAATTTAAATAGAACAAAACAATTCTAAAGAACCAAACAAGCTCTGTGTTTTTTTTCAGCTTTTTTGGTGATGGCTGTAGTCATTAACTGTTTCAAATAAAAGATATTGGTGATTATGTATGCAAAATACATATGCAAAGCTCTATGACATTGAAATGGAAAAATATCAGTCTTCTAAATTATTAGTGTTTCAATTTCTTCACAGATTTCATCATTTAAAGTTGTACCCCGAAGATGAATCTGGTCCTATGTCGACCAAGAAACCTGTGGTCGTGGAATCCTATGATGAGATTGTGTTCCCTGAGCCTTCAGAGAGTTTTTTAGCCCGTGTCCAGAATCACCCTGCTATAGTCTCCCCCAGATTGCCACCTGGTTTGACTTTGCCACCTCCTGGTATAAGTCTTTCTGCCTTCCTGTCTGCAATCCTTTGTTTTTCCTGTTGTGGATGTGTAATATTCCTTTCCGTTCCATGTAGTGCCAGTTGAAGACCCAAGTAAAAGAAAGAGAGGTGACACGAAAGATCATCCTCTGACCCAGTTGTTCATGAATTTTTCAGAAGCTGATGAGCTTCTACAACTGGCTGCAGCTCGTCAACAGGTGAGCATTTTTTAGTTTGAACTTTCTGGATAAATAATATGGAACTTCTACCTGATTGATGTTATAGATTTTCTTGCATTATGGTATTGTTAGATTAGTATGTACTTGCTAAATTTTTTTCTTTGTAGTATTGTAGTGAATCATTTGCCATGAAAGGCATGTTAGTGCCTACGATTAACTGTAATTTTTAATTTTCTTTGGAAAGAGTTATTGGGGCGAGCTTTATGTTCATACATTTTCCCAGTTAAAAGTCCCTTGGTTAGACCTCTAAGGCCTTCCTTTCATAATGTATATCTCGGAATTAATTCACACTTTATGTGGGTTCATATGATTCCATCCAACTCACCCCCTCCTCAGCAGTTATATCTTGGGAAAACCAAGTTTTAATACTGTTTTTGATAGGTTAATAAAGAAAGCATCATACGACAGCTTATATTTACTGGCCATCCTCCCTGCAGTATGAACTGAATGTTATAGCAAATGCTGATTAGATATTAGTTTACTGAACTGATTGTTTGGGATGAAAGTCAGCCAAAATGTTTGGGATGAAAGTCTCAAACATTTTGAACTGTTTGACTGTTGCAGCTTCTAACACAGTGGTATGGGCTCAGTAGACCTTAAAACACTAAACACAGATCCTTTTGGTTATATGTCTTGATGTCGTAGGGGTCTGTTTTGGTGCCTCAGATATGTCCAGTACAGATTATTTTAAAGCCATTCATGGAACTGGCTGTTTAATGTTTCTATGATAGTCCTTATAAATAGTTTGGGTCATTCTTTAAGAAGAAAGATGTTAGAAGTGCAAAGATAGTTGCAGCCAATTACCCAAGTCCTTAGTACAACTGAAAATAGAAAAGCAGTACCAATTGGCAAGTTTCTTGTGTTTGTGGGTAGCAATGTCTATCCATTGTGTTCGCTGTGAAAGTTGACTCTTTTTATGTTTGACATTATTTGCTATAACACGGCTTTGCGGTGTGGGGTTGTAGAATAAGAAGGTGATGTGTGTTTTTTAGGACAACATATATGTTTTTGGTTGGGGGTTCACACGATCAAGGTTTCTTAGGTTTTTGTTGGTAGTACAGGTTCCAACCTGAAATTTTGAGCGTGGCAACCTAAACCTCAGAATCCGGTGAGTCATTTATGATGGGTCATTTTGAGAATTGATTCTCTTTTTCCAATTCACAAGATGCAGGCAATTCATCAGTTTTATCACCTATATGCAAATTTGTACCTTCTTTTCTAGTTTCAATTTTATGACTACTCGATTGTCAAGAAAAAAAGACTACTCAATACATTGTTTTTTAAAAAACAGGATGGAACTGATTAGATGAACTATGATCGTACTTATTCCCTAAACAATGTACACAAACTGATATTATGGACCATAATTACTCTTGCAATTAAACTATAAGAAATGGTGTTTCAAATATCAGTGTTTTTGACAAAAAAAAATATCAGTGTTGAACCAGGGAGGAATTGCTTATATGATCTCAACGAATTCTTAAGTATGTTGTCTATACCAAGTTTTAGTTTTCCCTACATTTTCAAAGTTTGCGTTCTACGGATTGACTGACCTTTTGATATACTTACCGAAGGTCTAGCTCTCCACAGTGTCTAATGCCCCTTAAGTCCTATAATATATTCTTTGAGTGAATAAATCTCCTGCCTCCTAATTGGTAAGTTCTCTAGGACTAGTAATGTTCTCTATCTCTTAATGTTTGCTTATATCTTGAGTCTTCCCACTGATGCCATCGACCCTTTGATGTAGAGATGTGAAATATATAATAGCACGAGTATGTAAAAGTTAGTTGACTTTGTAACATTAGTTGAGATAAGTATTTATCATAATCAAGTTATTCCATTTCAATGTGAAGACTAATGATGTTGTGTCTCAAATGTAATAGGTTCAAACTCATATTGCTAAATTTCGAAGAGAGATAAGTTTGATGGATGTGCAACAACAAGTGAATTCTGTCTCCGACCATTGAATGCATCAGATTTTTGTGCTCTCAATTCAAACTAGATTCTGCAGCAGAAACTTTCAAAATTTTGTTTCACCTTAGATGCTCACTATGACATACAAACATACTGATTGTATGGAATGAATCATCTATGGAGAGATTTTATCCTTTCCCTTGTTAGTTTTTCTTTTTACTGAACTTTGCGGTGTAACACATCACAATGCGGCTATGTATCGAGAAATTCTAAATGCTGAAAGTAAAAGTTTTATCCATAATCAGAGGAAGAGCAGTGTTGGTCTTTTCCTTAAACACCGTTATTTTTTGTTCAATATATTTAAGTTGATTTTTTTTTGTAAATCGAGATGATTAGATATGGCTGATATGCCTGTCACTGAAATGTCAATTTGATCAATTTGGTCTTTCAATCAAGAGGTATAGGTCTGCATATAGCAAAGGAGCATGGTTAGGTAAATCAGCTTCAAAACCTTGGTGGAAATTCTGGGTAAGTTGGCTTCACATATTTGCTGCCTTTTTATATATTTTTGTCTCGTTCTCTTTTTATTACAATTAAGTTTGAATCTTTACCCTGATATCAGATTTTGTAGTACCAGAGCTTATTTCTCAAAACTCTATGTTTTAACATTGACAAATTCCCCAAGAGCAACAGCTCTTATGGAGTTGAATAGTTGTTGCTGCTGAAAACTTGGTAGATTTTCATGGATGTGTAACTGCACATCATGGGCATGATCATCTGTAGACAATACATATGACTATATGAGTCATGTGGGTCTATAGCAGGTACTTCCCCGTAGTCCTAGTGTGATATTGTGGAAATGTTTTTACCTGGGCCCTGCATGTTATGTTTTGGGTTCTTGAAAATAACCTGTTGTCATGTGTCATAATTCTTTTTTGTACACAGATCAGGTATGAGCCTATCCTTAATTCTCAGAAACTGGGTCCAAAGGAATTGTATGTTTACTCCATAGTGCATATGTATAATGATCAATGTTTACATCAATTTTACATTTTCACCTGCAAGCATAATAATTATAGTTTACATGAATTTTACCTTTCGCCTGCAAGTAACTCTTAACTTGTAGAAAAAGGCATAAGGCATAACAATATGTCATCTTCAGTTTGTCTTTTCATCAAAGGTTTCTACCACCCATTTTGCATGCAGCAAGAGCACATGGGTGGAACTGATTTCACTAATTTACCTTTCAATTACTTCAATTTTACCTTTCACTAATTTACATTTTGATGGCATCACTATCTATTAATCTTATAGTTATATGGTCTTTTGTTTGATAAAAATTAAGAGTTTTATCCGTACTTGACGAATAGATGTGGATATGCTCAACACCGTCTTTCATGAATATCATTTGACTAATCAGTATTCTATGTATTGTTTTGCATGTTTATTTAAAAGCTTTGTATCGAACATCCCATATGACCATGTATTTCTGACATCACCAATAACAAGGTATGCAGCTCCAGGATTCATTGTTCAAGCATTTCTATGCAACTCACATGGGTGTGTATACTTCTCTCTATACATTAAACTTCTCTTGTTTTTATACATATACGCTATTAGATAAATAACTACCAGCTTTTGGTTAATTTTCAACTTGGTCCTAAATCTTCAGGAAATATCATTGAAAAGGACAAAGAGAGCTGAGAGAAGAAAAGGGTTTGCCACCAAAACTCAGAAGACTGATGAGACATTCCAACTTCCAGATATGCAGTTACCATTCAAGAATGTTAAGTAATCTTTTTGGGTAAGTAAAAGCACAGCCGTTTTGAGTTGTTGGAAATGATCTCACAGGCCTTACATTGTTGTCTTTACAGGAGCAATTTGGGGCAAGAGTAACATGGCCTTCATGTGCACACCAAGAGAGTCTCAATCACTGAAAAGAAAAACAATACCGTCAGTCTATTTAACCTTGCGGGGCACCGCATTTTTTTCTTGGTAATTATGGTGGGCCTTTCTAGTCCCTCTTCTGTTTCATTATTCTTCTCCTCCAAATCATCTCATTCACAGAACATGGAGGGCTTCTTAAGACGATGGTGACATGCCCGTAACTGATACCTACTCATCCCTTGGGGACCAGCTGTACAACAGATTTCAATTCAGCCAACATGGACCCTCTAAGGTAAAACTCGATTTATTTTTTACTGTTAAGAGTTGCTGGCATTACATGCAGTGGAATCGGTCAGTAACAGCTTAAACATTTCGTGTGGTTGAAAAACTATATGAACTATCTTGCTTCTATGTTTTCGGCAAGGTTCAGAAAGAATATGCAGAGCTAAAACTGAATGTGTTGGGAAATTAGTGTTGAGTAACATCCTCTATAACTAAATCTTTATTAGAGTGTGTTATTAGTTGAAGTTCTTGTTAGAGGACTAAGAGAGAAAAGACAGAAATGAAGGACAATGCCGTATCAGGCACTAAATCCAGCTTTGTGGACCACCTTTTAAGCGTAAGAACATGGAATGGATACTGAATCTATTGAAACGGTGCAGAGTTAGTGGTGTACGTTTGAAGTATACTTATGTCTTATTTTGGAGATCCCCTTTTGATTAGTGGTACTCGTTTCAGCAGGACCACATGGAAGCTATATGTTATTGAGACACCAATTCAACGCAAAGTATAAACTACACAGTCTAACAGGCTTGTTAGATTTAAATTCGTTTGATGCATCGTAACCATGACGGAGGCTTGTGACTGAATAGTTTAGCTCCTCAGCCATGTTAAGTACCGTGAAGCTACTGTATTACAGATATTTGCCTTTTCTTTTCAAGCTTTCAGTTTGTCCTTTTTATCTTCATATTTCGCTTGATTTCAGATTCATGTTATATCAGTAATTCATGGGTAGGAGATATATCTGCAACAATTGTCTGATTGTGAAACAATGTGGATTATTAGAAACTCAAATGCAAGTGAAATATAGGAATCATTCAAGTGAAATGGTGGTTGGGTTGGTTGGTGTCTTCTACCTAAGTGTGGCCATCTGAAAAGAGATGAAGTTTATACAGTTGAAATGTGCATAGGCAGCAGTAAACCAAGAGTTCACATGGGATTCTGCAACACATTTTAACTTGGTGTATTTGTGAAGTTCTGTCTTTGTTTTATCCTTTTCAAATGGAATCAGACAGACCTGGTTGCCCAACAATCACAACAGGCCAAACCACCTACAATGGTGTGCCTAGTGTTTTAAAAATCTCCACCCAGAGCCGATTAATCTCTGTCTAGGCAATAGGTGGTGTTTCACCGTTTCCGTCTAGAGAGTTAGAAAACCGATTAATCTCCGATTAAATCCTTGATTAACCCGTCTAGGCACTAATCATTGTCAAACGCCATTGGGTGTACTCAAATTATTACCAGTCCGTGATTTTAGGTCATGAACATGAACAGAGTTAGATAGAAAGATAGATAAATCATGAAATGCGGTATCTTTTAATCTCATATCAGGATTTCAAAGAGCTACAAAGCTAAAGTTTCAAATTCTGTGTTGGATTCTTGGATTGAAAAAAGTCGGTGTGGAGTAGCAAAAGTATCAAAAGGAAAATTTCACTGTAAAATGCACGGCAGACCGAGTCATGTGAAAGGTAAATCTGTATACATCTATGTTCTATATCGTAGAAAGATTGTCTGGTCGGATGTGCAAATTGTTTAATATCTATCGTGGTCGAATAAAACCCTGGAAGTTTGAAAAAGGATTCATTTCTGCTTCCCTTTTCCTTTGGCAGCTGTTGCCGCCGTGACAACAATCTTGGCCGGCCAATTTCCGTCCCTCCATTTGGGTTCTTGGTAGCTCAAACTCGGTTGCCATAGCACCGTACATTTTTGAGTTCTGGCTTTCAATGGCTACCTTACCATTCGGACATTCGTTGTTCTCTCTTGGGATTGTTCATGACACAGCAACCCTATATATTTCATAGTGATCCGGCATTAGTCAAGTTGAAGCCACATTTGCATCATTGCTGCAGCATGTGTGACAATGTTCAAGTAAACAACTCCAATGGAACTCACATAAATGATGGTGTTGGAGTATGTGATTTAAGCTTAACTCAAGCGGGAGAACATATCCTAAGGAATATTGACGATAAAAGCCGCAAGTTGTTAGACATTGTGTTCTCAATCATGGTAGATTCCTAGTAGGATACTACAGTTTAGGAAAGCTAGCTTGCACCAAAGAAAACATTTCATATTAATCATCTCCCCTTGTGGAAAGTCATGTGATTTGGTCAAGGATAATTAGACATAAGGGTGTCCGAAGAAAATAATTTGATGTCACATTAGGATATGTTTTCATAAAGAGATATATTATAACCCATAAACATATGCATCAAGAAAACGAAAGGGGAAGAGGAGGTGAGAAAGGAGGGTCCATGGTGTCATTAGGAGTGCCAACAGAGAAGTGTAAACCCAGTGGGTTTTGGCTCCCACCAATTCCCTCACACACCCCTAAACACCTTTGATATGTCTTTCTCTATTTCTTTCCTCTGCATTTGCCCCCCACACTCCACATAATCCCCTCTCCCTTCTTCTTAAATACCCCCATCACCCTTCACTTCACTTCACCACCCTCTTATCTTCAAGCCCTCTCCCTTCTCTCTACTACTACATCCCAAACTAACCTACTTTCTCCTCTTGGAAAATGGCGGTCAGAAAATACAACAAGCTCCCCCAAACCGCAGTCCTCAAACAGATCCTCAAGCGATGCTCTAGCTTGGGGAAGAAACAACACGGCTACGATGAGGATGGTCTTCCCATCGACGTCCCCAAGGGCCATTTCCCGGTGTACGTTGGAGAGAACAGGACGAGGCACATTGTTCCCATATCCTTCTTGACTCACCCTCAGTTCCAATGCCTCCTCCGTCAAGCTGAAGAAGAATTCGGCTTCGATCACGACATGGGCCTCACCATTCCTTGCGGGGAAGACGTTTTTCGTTCTCTAACATCCACGCTCAGATGAACCAACCATGCATATCCAGAGATCGATGGAGTTTCTTGAAGAAGATGGCCAAGATGAAGCTCTCCCCCTTCAGCTTCTCTTTTTTTCACCATCTTTCTTCATATTTTTTCGTCGATTTGATTCGTTTGGATTCTTTTTAGGGGTGTTATCGATCGGGAGTGGTTTTGCTACAAACCCTTTTGATGTTTGATTTAGAGACTCTAACCTGGAATTTAACCCATTAACATAAAAATGGGTTTCATTTTGTATAAAGTTTGTGATCGATGGATCGATTTGACTCGCAGAGGTAGTTGTTTGTTACATACCCTGTGAGAGAATTAAGCTAGTGTACTACTACTATCAATGAATGAAAGACTGGATCATCATATCATGTTTGCTTTTACAAATCTCTCTCTTTACAAAAATTTCTGTTTAAACTTAGCTTTCACTTAGAAATTGAAACACATACAGCAGGCACCGGCCACCATGTGAGATCTGTGCATGGGTTTTGAAGCAGCTTGCTACGTGAATCTGGGAATCAAAAACCAACAGCTTCTGATGAATTATAACTAATCAAAAGAAAGGGTTTCTGCAAAGACATAAGCTAAACAGAGTAGGTTGTCAGAGAATATGTGGGTACCTTTGACATGTACGGATCGATGAAGATGAGGGTATTCAAGTATGGTTGGTGAGTAATCTGATTAGAGTAATCTGGTAAGGTACTTAACAATAATCAAAGGTTTGGTAATTAAATAAGTAAAGCTAGGTAGCTGGGGTAAGTGGGAAGTGCAAATCTGAAATGAAATTTTGCAAAAATGTGAGTGGTCCAGATCAGCTTGCTGACGGTTAGTAATTCAATAATTACGACTAGTGTTCTATTTTGTCGTCTGACACTGCAATAGCACAAATTTAGAACAATTGTAAATTTCAAATTATAAAGTTCACATCTTTTGAGAGATATATGCGGACTCCATACCTCATTCGATTTTTGCGCATCTGCCAATCTTATTTTGCTTTCAAAATCTATTCAGCCAATCTTGTTTGTTCGTAAAGTAATAATTAGTAAATAAACAACTTTATAAGTTTTTTAAAGTAAAGTAATAATTAGTAAATAAACAACTTTATAAGTTTTTTTTTTGTTTGTTCGTAAAGTAATAATTAGTAAATAAACAACTTTATAAGTTTTTTAAAGTAAAGTAATAATTAGTAAATAAACAACTTTATAAGTTTTTTTTAAAAAAACTTATAAAGTTGTTCAAGCTCATCATTAATTAGAACAAACATGTTCAAACGATTTTTTTAAAATGGATAGAAAAGAGCAACTAAGAAAAAAAATGTCTATCAATTGCATTATCTTTCAAAATTACATGAAATAGTAAATATCTACATACTGCATAATGTTTTAAATTTTTCATAAAATTTTACTTAATCAATAATTGTAAATAATTCTGAATTTATGGTTCTTAGGCAACAATTATAGTAACGATCGAGACGCACCCGATATATAGAGTACAAATGTCGAATTTTGATGTCAGTGTTGAAGACTCCAGTTGTGGAGGTAAGTTGAGAATTTATTTATTTTATTAACTTTTATTGATGTGTCTTTATTGGTAATTTTATACGAGTTGAGAAAAATCAATACTAACTTAAAAAAAGAGGTCAAAGTACAGTAAAACCTCGTTAAATTAATACTCGATTAATTAATAACCTAGCTAGCTAAAATAATAATTTTTTCGGTCCCGAGTCAGGAGCAACGTGCATGGTAAATTAATAATTTGCTAAATTTATAAGATAATACAAATACGAGAATTCACATAGACCCCAATAAATATATAAATTAATAATGTCTTAATAAATAGAATTTATAACATATTTATAGAGACTTGATCAAGAATGAGTCAATTATGACTTGTTTTTTCTTGAAATTGAGACCACCTTAAATCTTATCTCGAACTTTTCTTATCATAATAAGAACTTGTCGTGTTGTTTTCTCATGGTGCATCAAAAATTTGTTCAATGTCATCACTGCTTTAAGAGCTTCCAATCGTGACGGGGGATCCATAATTGAACTATCATCTTTAACTATTCATTATCTTGATTAGTTTCTATGACACTCGTAATAATCTCCTCATCAATCAACAAATCTGTAGTTGAGTTATTTTCTTCAGGGTAGTTCAAGAGGTATTCCAAGTGAGATATTCCGCAGATCGCTTGATCGTATTTGATATCGTCACTTGACTCACTTGCAAGTCGAACTTTTCTAAAACTCACGGTTGCAAATGCTATTGAGTGCTACTTGGATTATTTCTACAGTACTCGCACAATGCTTTACGCATTTCATCTGTTATCATTGATTTTTTAACTTCATTTTGATGAGAAGTCATTTTTGTGTTTTTAATGTGTTGTGTAACTATGGTTTTTATTTATTTAAATAGTGTTATTTATTTAATTTTTATCATGTGAACTTGTGTAGTACATGGAACTTACATAATACGTTGAATAATAATATAGTACATCAAATAAAGTAACTCATTGAACAATGTATCTGTAATAAATTTGACAAATAAATAAGATTTTTCTATAAATTAATGAGTAGTTAATTAATCGATAAAATAATAAGTTATTAATTTATCGATAAATTAATAGCTTATTAATTTATCGATTAATTAATATTTCGCTAAAATAATAGATTTTGAAAGTTCAGACCTTATTAATTTAAAGAGGCTAAGTTTTGCAATAGTATTTTTGAAGATGTATGAATGGAAGCTCTATTTTTTAAAATAGAAACGAGCTCAACGCTAGCTCATCGTCCTTAGTCGTAATTTTATTGAATACATCAGAGTTTTGCGGACTTATTTAGTTGAGTTATTAAATCTATCTTTAGTATTGACTTTGCACCACTTATAAGAGCATCTTTAACATTAGCAGTCATCTTTAACAGTAGTCATAAATAGATGATTTGATAAAATGCTAACTAAACTGAACTTTTATACAGATTTGTATGCTACACTGATGTATAGATATGGTAATTGACTAGTTTTTACACATTAGTTTTGTTTTATGATGATATATATGGCCTACTGCTCCGTAAAACTCGGGCGATCTAGGGTTTCAAAAATTGAGTTTTCATCCCTGTCTGACGGCACGTCTTAGGACGTTGTCGTCAGACGGGAGTATGTATGGCAGCCAGACGATGCTTTTGCTCTGATGGATTGGGGTGGCGCTGGTATGTGAGGAAATCTCTCCATGAGAACAGACTGAAAAGTTTGTTGGTGATTCAGAGTCGCATGTTTGTTCCTACAGGGGTTGGTCATTGATCAAGCATAGTCATCTCGGTCTCGTTGGTGGGGCGTAGTCTAGAAGGGTGGTGTGCGGCGAATGGGAGAACATGGTGGCGATTGACTACCCGAATCAATCCTGATTTGGGTCAGATCTTCACTGCCATGTATGGTGTAGATTACAGAGGGTGGTGCGCCCTTCTCCGTCATCTACAGGGCTGGGGTGCGGTTAGACGACGGTCGACACTGGTGGCACGATGGTGGATATGCGCTTAGATGCCCTAACATTTTGGGCCGGGTTCTGGATAGCTTTTCTTGGCATGGAGTCCTTTTGGGGCAAGGTTTGGTTTTTTTTTAAAATATGGTTTTAGTTAGTTTTGGTGTTGGTTATGTGTTGGTCATCCGTCCTCTTGTGAGCAAGGGTTTAAGGTTTAGGAGGTAGAGTGGTGTCGAGGTCATCCCTCCTCTTTGGGAGAGGGTTTTTTGTTTTGGTAGGGTGGTGTCGTGTCGAGAGGGAGCCATGGTTATGGTGCCGTTTCCAGAGTCTATTTTGTTGTCGGATAGTTCTTGTCATCAATGTAATAAGGAGGTTACATGTGCATATATGCTGGCAATTTTGGCATGTAGTGTTTGAAAATGGTTGTTTCTTTTTTAGGTTGACTGTAAGGATGTATCAGTACTTCTGGATTTGGTTAGATTACGGTTGAACTCATTTCGGTTTTTGTCCACTGTAATCGTTAGGTTTTCGGGTAGGTAGAGGAGAGTGTGAAATTTATTTCCATCACCGTTGTCTCTCATGGTTGTAATTTGTATCCCCGTTAATAAAATCTTCTATTGTTCGCGCTAAAAAAGTGATGATATATATGGCATTCTAAAAAAATGATGATATATCTGGCAATCACTATAGGATAAATACGAATGCACGGCAAACGTATTTGTAGATAATTATCATTAGTTGCGTTGGTAGCTGTTTTTCATTCAGTTTTAGGGCTAATTTGGTATTGCTCCGACTTTTTGAATAAATTGTTGTTGTATAATGTGATAGTATATCAACTGTGAATTTGTGATAAATAATACTGTTTTTTTTTAAATTACAGATCATATATCATGCTTTTGCTTTTGCAGTTTCAATGAACATTTTCCATTGGATATAAGTTTATATAGATGTATTAGCTAATCAAAGACTATGTATCTGTCTTTTAGGGTTAGAATGTTTGACCACGCAGATTAGATTTATAGTGGAATACAACACCAATTACATTATAGTTGATGACTAACATATGATTCCTTTTCTTATAGACTTTGTATCAAAAGTTATACCGTACAACATCCACCGATTAAGTAATTCATTTGATTAAATACAAAGAAATAGACCAAAGATATATTCAAACGTTAATCTATTTGTGATCAATTCCATGGATCTTCGTACCTTGATCGATAAACATAGCATATGTATGAATGTATCGACCATTGAATGATTAAGTTGATCAAGACCAGAAGTACATCTTAGATTAATATGGGGCTATCCAAATTAGCTCTAAGGTTAACTAGTTTCTTACCCTTAATTAACATACATATATATAGCTTTGCTCTAAAATTAAAGTGTGAAGTTTTTTATTTGACTCACTTTTTCATCATATTTTCACATCTTTTCTGTTCAGTTTATTGATACCAAAATATAAATCAATCATGTAAAATTTCATTCAAATTAATGATCATAAATCAATAAACGGACCATAAATCTATCTATCCAGAACTGTTTGTGTAAATCACGATTATATTCGGTCCCTATCAAATAATATATGTAGACTTTAGATTTAGGGTTCGGGTTAGATAAGCTGACAAAGATATCCGATCTTATATGCGATCGAATTCACGGAGATCATGATCCAATGTCGACCCATATATCCAATGTCTGATTGCAGAAAGGAAGAGAGACGTGCGATGCTTATATTACTTGACAATGAAATATCAGTTTTATGTTATCGTTTTGTGACAGAGTACCAAATGATGGTACAATGCCCACTAGCTAACGCCCCCATTCCTCTTCCAATTGAATATCATCGATCAATCATGCTTGCAACTACTATTTGAGAGTGTTTATGTACCAAACACTTAGGTTATTAAGAGCTAGCCCTAAGTAAACTTCGATTCTTGAATTTAGAACTTGGAAGGGGATGATCGTGAATTCGTGATTCGTGATTCGTGAGTGAACTAGTGGCGCACATGAGATCTTAATTGATAATCAGAACTAATATAGGTCCGTTGAAGGATCAACCCTAGCCACCCTGCATGGCTGCATCCCTTTTCCTACTTCTATTATTCCCTCTCAAGCAGGGCCGGTCATGTGTCCACAGAGATCCAAGACAAGATATATTTATAGGCCCTCTGAATCCAAAAAAAATGTCTCAAAATGCTGCTAAAAAATTATATAAGTAATCGAGTAGAAAAAGAAGAGATGTGATTATTTTAAGATTTCGTGAGCGCATAGAAAGACAGAATACTACACTAGAAGAGACGCGCACAACACATAAGTATACTTTTTTACGGGTATATATAAAATAAAAAAAATTGGGCCTCCAAATTTTTGAGGCCCTAGACACAAGTCTGGCCCGTCTTGCCTCAAGGTCGGCCCTGCTCTCAAGTTGCCCTAGTTTTAAAGGTGTTGACAGGCGAATACAGAGGCAACACGCTCTTCATCGATTAGTTTCGAACGCTTCTCATAGGCACGGCAGACTCTGATGGTCTTTCCATCACGGCTCTTTTTGGGGGCATAGATCCATCCTTTTCCATTTGGCTGCGTGGGACTCTAGTAATTGTGGTGGTTAGCGAGTCTTTGATAGCTAGGAAGGCGTCAATCGTCTTTCTCGATCTTGTTTTATCGAAATGAATCCACCGTAGTGGGATTGGCATTGTGTATGGCTATTTTCTAGGCGACATTACGACCAGTGGTGTAATGGTATTTTTTTTAAAAAAAAAACTTTTTATTAATAAACTCACACACCCTACATATGACAATGAGATTTGAACACATGATCTCAAAGGTGTAATGGTACTTTCACTAGCTAGTAGGATTTGAGATTTATAAGATGAAGTTATTTCGTGGCATAAGAGTCAATATTCGTCACATAAGTACCTATGAGACGAAAAGTCAATCGCATAAATGTCGTCGCATACTTACCGTTGCATGGGAACATATGCCACGAAAACACAGCTTTCATCGCATATGTTAACACTTAAGCGACGAATATAATTTTGTCACAAAAGAACTAGTGTGACAAAAGTAACCATTTAAACAACAAAAAATTTTCATCGCCTAAGTGTTATAAAATATAAAAAAACAAAAATTCTCATTTCTATTTATTTAATATTGAGAATTTTTGATTCTTTTTCCATTTTTTCTTTTCATTTTGTTTCATTTTTCTTTTATTTAATTATTTTGTCTTTTTTCTTTTACCACCACGTGCCACCACTCTACCACGTGCCAGATCTTTCTCTACCAAATCCTCCACCGCCACGTGGTAGAGGTTTGCCGCCAGAGTGCTTGAGGGAGAGGAGAGGAATATGAAGATCCGATGGAGGACGGGAGAGGAGATCGAGGACAATCTAGATCTGCATGAGGAAAGGAGAGAAAATCCAGAATTGCTTGGGGGAGAGGAGAGGAGGGAATACCCAGATCTGCCATGTTGAAGAAGCGCTTGGCGGGGCTCCTGGTGAGGACAAAGCCGTCGAATATTTGTGGAGCAGTCATGGAGGATGAGGAGGCAGGGATGGGATGGGAGCTTTGTGATCAAAGATGGCTTTTTGACAGTGGCGTAGCCAGACATCTCACTTAGAAATGTCAAATTTGATTAACGAAAAAATTAAATGATCTTCGGTTACTCTTTAGCAACAACACGATTTTGCTTAAAAAAGTGACACAAACTTAATTTCAACAATGTTCTTTATACCAATTCAAAATAAAAACGCGCTCTCGAACAAACCATTAATTCATCTCCAATAAACTCCAGATTTTCAGAATTTCAATATGTTATTTTTGAGACATAATGTACGTCAATGTATAGTAAACATTAATGTGTTGTTTCCATTTAGCTTATTTTATAAAAAAATAAAAACAAAATCATAAATGAAATTTAAAGCATTAAATTACATATTAGTAGAGATCAATAAGGTAAGAAACCTTTAACATGATTTGTATTAATTGGATTAAGTATTTAAAATAGTATAAATTTTTATTTAATTTTATTATTATTGAAAAAATATGAAAGACTGATCAAAGATTTCTTAAAGGAGAATGATCAATTTATGTTTCATTTCTTTTAATATCCGATACAAATTAATAGTAATTACTTTTTCTTAAAATTGAGAGGGAACAATTGACCTCCTTACCCCCTTCCTAGCTACGTCCTTGCTTCTTGATATGGTTGTGGGGCGAAGGAGAGGTAAAGAGTAGTTTGATGGGGACCGGATATATAAGTATGAAAGCAAAACTTGAAATTGCTCCCAAATTTTTTGTGAAATTTTGTTTAAAATTTTCCCAAAAGGGCCTGCCAAAAGTTTGGGGAATTATGCGACAAAACTGACTTCTTTCGTTTCATTAGTGCCGTGGATAATTAATTAAGTAATTAATGATATTCATTATCAATTTTGTTTATAGAAATTATTATAGTATTAAATTAATTTAGGTAATGAATCAGTCAATAATGATATTTTGTCACTAAATTTATGCTAAATTAATTTGAACTATCAATCAATCATTAATTATACGCTAAATTGAAGCGATTATTATTTTTTGCATAAGTAAGATATTAATGTTATTATAGAATTGATAGACAAAAGCCCGAATGACATCATATAAGAGCCATGACAAAAAAGACAATCAAACACTATTACATTGAAACAGTATACTCATTCACGATCTAGAAATCCGTATAGATCTCACTGTCGCCTAATGAGATCTGGAAAATAAAAACAAAAACAGCCTATAACCTATGCAAGCATAGAAAATAAACATTTATTCTGAAAAAAATATAAAACATTTTTTAAAACCCTAGGATTTCAGCCCAGATCAAAGGCCCAAAACAAGCCATCAAGCCTAGGCTCACACCCAGTCTACCATCAATCAAGAAACCTAGGGTAGGGTTTCTCACCCACACTTTACCCCGTCGCCGTCGGAAGCCAGAGATATTATTATAGAATTTTGTCTAACTTTATCTAAAATAGTAAAAAATTATCAGAAAAATTAAAAAAAACAATTAAATTATTTACTACAAGTGTTTAAGAAGATGAATAATAATATAAAGAAAAATTCAACCCAATTAAGATTGATTTATTCAATGATCATATATGTTAACTTGTTGAAAATTGTATATATATTAAAAAAAGAAACGATCGTGAAATAATTTTTGTAAGTTTGTTTCTTCAATTACAAATGGGTACGTTCTCGTGAAAACAAACATCATTTACTCCGTGACAAAATATTATCATTTGAAATGATAAAAGGTTATAAAAGTTTATAAGATGTTTATAGACTAAAGTGGTATAACATATGTTTTTGTACGTATGTTCATGAAACAAGTATATTAGCAGAATCGGTTTTGGACTAAATGATCGTTAGATATGATTATTACAAGATAATAATCGAATGGTAAAAATTTTGACCAATTTTACGTTCAGTAAAACATTAATTTGGCGAGTCAACTATAAAATGAAAATTTATACAAAACAAAATGTTCATATATAATCCATTGGTCATAATTCCGTTTTCCCAATCATCAATGTTCACAATTAATTCCAAAATTAAATAATCTATTGGCTCAACCAAAAACCAAAAAGTATCTTTTTTACATACTTATCACTCTGAAAAAATATATGCATAGTCACTTTACAAATTCAAAAATACTTATGTGACAAAATAAAATAGTTTGTCGCTTTAGTAAAAAACTTATGTGATGAAATCAATGGTTTAAATAATGGTTATCAACATCGTATCGGTTTTGTAATATAGAATATATCGGAGATATATCGAGATGTATCAGATTTCTCGGATTTCTCAGATTCGCTAATTTTTAATTAAATTTAATATATTTATAAACATATACTTCAAAATATACCAAATAAACTTACAAAATTAAAACTTATACTTCAAAATGTACCGATTAAACTAGAGAAAGAAAAACATTTAATTGTTTTGACAATGAAAATACATAAATAATACTAACTACTAAGTATAAACTAATAAAAATAAGTATGTACAAGATAGATGAGATTCTCAAGCATCATAAACTCTCTCATCATCGGATTCAAACTCAAACTCACCATCTCCATTATCTTCGTCCTCATTTTCCGAGACAAAATCATCTTTATAAAGCTCTCTTACGTCTCGGATTTTACTCAAGGGTGGTATTTCACTACCCATTTAGACACTTCTTCATGCCTTTCTTCATGGTTCAAACGAGGGTAGCCTGACATCAGGAGGTGGCCGGACGAAGAGGTCTTCCTCTGTGCTTCAACTGAGTCTGACCCGCTTCGAGAGAGAAGAACTGAAGAAGAGATCGAAATTTGCAAAACGTCACCGAAATATCTCCTTTTAAAAAAATCACCGAAATATCGGATCAAACCAAGTTTGACCCGATATATCGCGAGTTGACCCGATATTTTGAGTTGATCGATATATTGAGACGATATGGTACTTATCGTATCAGATTCTAAATATCAACGATATATCGCCGATATATCCTGATATTTAGAACATTGGACGAAATATAATATTTTGTCACTTTAGTAACAAGCTTATGCGATGAAATAAAGTGTTTCATCTTATAAATGTGAACGTAAGAGATAAAATTATTTTTCCCGTTTAAGTTATGGGTTCGTCACGTAAGTTACAATTTAAGTGACAATAATTAATTTAGTCTCATAAGTGATCACTAAAACGGCGAAATTATTTTCGTTATGAGAGAATTTTTAATCTTCGTCTCATAAGTTTTGAATTCTTTTAGTGTTTCGACAACATTTATTTGTCGAAATAATTTGAATGACATTATATTGATAGTTCCAATCACTAACTTACGTGCCCGTCAAAATGAAGATGACCTTGTCTCTTTTCATTAATGGAAAAAAGAAAAAGGAAAAAAAGTCCCATTTGGATTGAGATGTATCATTTAATTGTGTTTAGGACCCATTGGAAATACTAATCCATATATGCATGATTGCAGTATGCCAAGCAAGTTGCATGATTGCTTGCACTCGATCCCTCTAACAACTCATAAATTGGTAACGAGGGTTCAAATCACGATCATCATCAATCCTTCTGGATCATCACTGAATTGAGATCTTGCAAATATATCATCTTACAAGAGTAGGACCAGAGAGAATAGCAAAGGCCGCCTCTTATTGAGATCTTTGTTTGTTGTTGCCAGCAGCCACGCACAGAAAGCAATACCTTCTACCAGAAATTGAATTCTTCTTACAACATGCCTGCCTTGCTTCAAAAATTAAGAATATCTTCCATCTGCATGCGGCCAAATCCATTTCCAGAACAAAATTTCCTCCAGAACTAAAATATCTTTTCTCGATCATCTATTTATTTTATGTTCTTAGTCCCCATCCTCCATATTGGATCCAGATTTGAACAAACTAGCTAGCTAACAACTTGACCTTATTTCCTTTTTACCTTGAATGTTTTCTTTTCCAATCGAGTGCGATTAATTTCTGACTCGACCAGCTCATATTTACAACGATACTGATCAACTTATAGAGATTGAATCAGCAACAACTAATTAAGTGGAGTCATTTTCCAAGTTCGAAGTGTACGTAATGTACATAAAACTAGAGGAACAAAGCATATGTTATTGTGATTGTAATGTCAGCATCCGATCGTACACAAAGTGTACATAAAGCTTGAGGATCGGAAATGCATCACATGCTTATGCTTGTAATTGTAACGTCAACTTTCCGTCCGTAACACTCTAGAGTCATATCATAAGAATATTGACATGTACGCTCACTCTAGAGTGCTAGCTACTAAGTGGTACGTACGTACACTTACTTTCCAACGAAGTTCATCATGCCGTGTACTGTTGTACGTATACGTACATTATTCTCTCAAATCTGATACTACGTACGTACATCTATAGCTAAGTACGTAAGTACATAGCTAGTAATATGAAGGATCTATATCTATGACTATGAACTGTGATTAAGAGAAGCTGAAGTTCATATATAATAAACTGGTTAATCCTCAATTAATCACTGAAACCTATCCTGCGTCCCTCCAACACATGCATACAGTGGTTATAATTATACAGCATCGATCAATAATGGTACGCGGCCAAAGTTGGGGAGATTGAAATGATCGAGATGAACTGGTAGAGCAGTAGTTAACAGTTGGACGCATGTTTCTTCTGCAGTTCTGTCGACTCTGTGCATGTCCCACCTCGATCGATCTAACTAGTAAGCTGATAGCACCCTCAGAAATTTCTCCGAAGGAGCCTAGCTTTGATCATCTGTTCAAAATAAATTGACGTCTTTTGTTTTTGCTGGTTATGGGCCGGTAACACCCAAAACCAGATACCTCCTCGATCATGACTCATCCTCGCTCGCTCGATCTGCTGCAGTCCAATTAGTTTCCCGCCATCTTTTTCCTCCAGGAAAAAATATATATACTCAGATCAGAATGATAAGTTCGTTTTATAACTTCAAATTGGCAGGCACTTATCTTCCCGAACCCGCCTATTTGAAAACCAAACATGCATGAAGTTCGAAACTAAAACCATAAAATTAACATGACAGGTATATATGTCTGTTTCTACTTCCTTAACTTGCACACAGAGAGTTCATCAGATCAATTCGTTTTTATTTGAGATGCCAACGTGATTCTGTAATATTCATATTTGAGTTTTCTTTGCTGTCCAGCTAATGCATGTGTAATTTGTCTAAATAATGAAGGGTTGGAGCCTAGACAAAGAGAAAAATGGTAGGGAAGACATGTTTGGACGATCCAAAAATACATGTATATATATATTTGAAATGATCGTCGGAGAGTACATGGTCACTTTCCCTCTCGATCAATAATCTCGATCGTTTTCAATTAATTCCATCTCTGCAAGTACAAGAGCTAGCTACTACCTCTTTGATTTTCACCCACTAATATTACGAACCGTAATCTTCCATGCATGCTGCCAACCTTGGCATCGATTAGAAATTGTGTCTTTTCTACAACACAATACATGTCTTCTTGGTTAAGGACATCATTATCAAGAGTTTGGTGAGGATTTTCTTAATTTGATCAACTTTTTGATCAAATTTTCTCATCTTAACCATTCAGAATATATATATATATATATATATATATATATATATGGTCAGAAATCCATCTCTACAGAATTTCAACTGATTTGATAATCGTTAAGGTCTCGAAAACGTATAAATACAATGAACGAATCGAAATTTTACATAAGTGATCTACTCATATATAACTACATATTGAACGGTGGAGATGTGATTTTGTGATAAAAAAGTTGGAATAAACTTTGATCCCTCATATATGTTAAAAAAGGATATCTCATTAGGAAGGGATCTATCTGCAAAATTTCATCTAAATTGGTAATCGTTAAGATGCTTAAAACTGTGAATTAAAAGTTAAACCATGAACGGTTCAAGTTTAGCAGATTTGATCTATCAATTGATTTTAGTTAGTCCGAAGCTTTAACGATTACAAAATTAGATGAAATTTTATAAAGATAATCTACATATATGCATCTAAATATTGAACGGTGAAGATGCTGACATGTGATCAAACTGTTTGTATAATCTTCAATCCCCATGTATGTGAAAAAAAAGAAATCCCTTATATATATATACACACCAATAATGTAGGGTTTTCATGAATTGGCAATGTCTTTTCGGATTCATCATGGCATTAATTATTTATTGGCGGTTCAGCTGCTAGGTACATCTTCGGTGTACCTGTTTCTTTAATTTCCTGTGCATATATGTCTTAACTAGTTGCTTATAGAAATTGCCTCAAAGGAACATATATAATCATGAACTCGAAAAATATATGTCGAGAAAGTTATGTCTTAAATATATACTCGAAACATATATAACCAAGTGTACTCATCTCGATGCAGCTGGCTCTTGCTAATTGCTGAAGGAATTACACCTACAATTAGGTGGTGGTCGGGAAAAGAAAAAGAAAAGAAAAAGAAAAGAAAAATAAACCTAAGGTAGCTGATCAATTCAATTCGGCTTTAGTTTCCGTTTCGTTTTTCGATTCGATGCGTGACAAAAAATATTTTTCAAAAAAGTCTAGCTAGACAGAAATGCAAGAGATATGTGTGATTGTTTTTTTTAAAGTAGTTTGACAGTAACCATTTTAACAGCTGTTAAGGAAAATACGTTTCTACCCTCAAACTACTCCACTAACTACAATAATATCACACTATTTTTTTTTCAGTTCCCTGGATCTATTTCCTTTTCCCTGGATCTAATTCCTTCTCTCTCTGCTTCCCGCCGCAATCGCTCATCACTCATTGTCATCTTCGCCTCCAAGTCGACAAGCCAGACTGAATCGGAGCTCCAAAACCAACTTCAGAGATGATCCTCTGACGACGACACTCCAAAACCATATTGGCATCAATTTTACTTCACCAGCATCGATGATGATGACGTCTCGATCTCCACGTCATCGGCATGATTCCGGTGGTCACAGTTCCGACGACTGGTGACCGGAATCCCACGATCGACGACCGGTCATCAGAGTTCGGTGATTGGAGTCGGCGAGGGTATAATGATATTAAAATAATATTGGTTTTAAGAGTATATATAGATCTAATCGGCAAAGATTCTCTTTTGAAAGTTCAAATAGTTAATTTTTTTAAATGTTGGAATGGGAAGTAGGGTGTCAAATTTTATAGCAATGCAAATGAATATTTTCTCTTAATTAAATTGCCTCATTCGGTAACTGAAACTTATATATAACGTCCTTCCACTAAGGGATCCATTTTTTGACATATATGTGGGATCAAACATTACACCATCTTTTTGGTCATAAATCAACATCTTCACCGTTTAATACTTAGATTCATATATGTAGATCATTTTTGCAAAATTTCATCCAATTTGGTAATCGTTAAGGCATTGAACTAATTGAAATCAATTGACTCATCAAATCTGTCAAACATGAACCGTTCATGCTTATAATTTTAATTCGCAGTTTTGAGCACCTTGTCGATCACCAAATTAGACGAAATTTTGCAGAGATGATCTACATATATAAATCTATATATTGGACGGTAAAAATGTGATTTGGTGATCAAAAAGTTTGTGTAACCCTTGATCTCTCATATATGTCAAGAAAAGGGATCCCTCATTAGAAGGGATCCCTCACCGTGGGCCTCATGTGCCTCCTCCAAAAGTTCAAATTTGGAATAGCTCCCAACATCAAACTAGAAGATTGAAGTAAAACGAACAACTTTAATACTTGAGTTTAAGATCAATTCGGCCAGGAACTACCGCAAACACCACCGCTGAGGAGAAACTCCAACCAGAACCTTTACACTTCAAATTGAACTTAATGGCTTGCATGATTGTGCTTAGAAGGAAGGGAGGAAGCTATGTGGAGCGGTCTCCATCATCGTGGGTCTACTTTTGGCTTGAAATAGTCTGGTTAGATATCTGGTTTCGTCGCCGTACTGTTTGGTTTGAGTTGCTCTGAACCAGGCTGAATCGATGCACGCCACCACCAGAGAGACGCTCGCTCCATCGAGACGAAGCGAACTGGACCGGTCTCGTCGCCTGAGTCGATCAAAGTTGGTTGTAGAAGTCAGGTCGGGTCAGACGGGTTCGGGTCGGGTTAGACAGAAAACCCAGATACTGAAGGTGCACGCGCGAGAGGATAAAGAGGAAGAAAATAAATGCTTCCCAGAAATGGAAACCCAACCTTTCTATTTATAGATTTCTCAAAACAGAAACTCAACTTCGGTTGACTATAACTTCTTTATACGATCCAGTTTACACATGCTACTTGTCCACGAACTCGTATCGCCCAGCACTACAACTTTCATGAAGAAAGTTTTCCGAGAAACTCAATGTAGTAAAAAGTCGACTCTTGACCCTTTAAATAAAACGTTTTCGAGTAATCTTTCACTCTGAACACATCTAAACAGACTCATTATTTCTTTTATAGAGAATAAAAAGATTCTAAATTTATAGTTCATTAATCTTTCATTGAAATCCGTCAACAAAAACTCAAATAAGAAAAAGAAAACATGAAAATTGATCACCCAATTCTGCAAAAGTCAAAGAGGGACTCTATATGAATTTTGGGCCAAATGATCTCATATTTATAACGATTACAATTCTGTGTGTGTGTATATATATATATATATATATATATATCACACATTGTGTTTTAGATATGTTTAAATGTGGAGTTGTAAAAATTTGACCTGAAAATAAGCTAAATAAAGATCCTCACCTTATAATTTTAAAGCGGATATCCGCTCTGGATAGGGTCTGTATCTTAAGGATGAATTTGGCTTTCATTTAAACCTGTGTTTGCTCGCGCGTGTTCCCTTGCTTATTGATCATGCTTTGTACTTGTATTCAGGTCCCGGTTAGAGTTTCTGGAGGGTTGTTATTTGAGCTCTTGGGACAGTCGGTTGGTAATCAATTTGTCGAGGATGATGCACCTATTGTACTTCGTTCGTGGCAAGCACAAAACTTCCTTGTCAGTTGTCACTGCTGTGCATGTATCAAGTCTAAATGTTTTGGGCATCACAGAAATTCAGGTTGTGCTTTGGTGAATGGCCTTGATTTTGGGCTTATCGTTCCTGCAATTTCATAACTTATTCCCTTGTCTTTGCTCTGACTGATTAGGAACTTCTTTCCAGTTTCCACCATAGGCTGTTATGTACCAAGAACAATGCATGAAGTCATAGCACATCTAACTAGCTGCCTTTCTCTATGGGATGATAGGTAATATTGTTGATATGTATTGATTGTATATGTTTCAGCTTAATTATAATACCTAGATACTATTTCAAAAATACTTTCTGCTCATGCATGCTAGCTTTTGTGTTCCAATACACAGTGAATCATGTGAAATGCTTTCTTCTCCTTCCACTATTTCATCTATGCATTCAAAAATGATGCAATGGGTTCTATATGGCATTTGTGTAAATGCTCCCCCATGCACACTAAGACATAAATACTCATTGTATGCAATATGTAAGCAGATGTTTTATTTGTTTATGCTATTGATATAAATGGACATTTCAATATCATCTTAATTTCAAGTGGGTTAGTTAGTTTGTTTAACATGAAAGTTGGTTCATTTATCTCAAAATGAATTTTAGACTCCCTATTTTCTAAATTTCCTTGTCTCTTCGATGTGTTGGTTGTTTAAGGCTATTTCGCAAATTCATATTTGATGCCGCAGATGAGATTCAATTGAAGTTTATGAACAGGTTCTTCCTTAGCTAGAAACAAGTTCTCATAAAGTGATACTATCTCATTAAGTAATAAGTTGATACCACTCTTGGTCTATGACTATTAAGTGTTCTAAATTCCTCAATGAATAGGAAAAACTATGGAGATATGCAGTGGCGTAGCCAGACATCTCACTTAGAATGGTCAAATTGGCGAATATATGTAGACATCTCACTTAAAAAAATTAAATAATCTTCGGTTACTCTTTAGCAACAACACGATTTTGCTTAAAAAGTAATACAAACTTAATTTCAACAATGTTCTTTATACCAATTCAAAATGAAAACGCGCTCTCGAACAAACCTTTAATTTATCTCCAATAAACTTCATATTTTCATAATTTCAATATGTTATTTTTGAGTCATAATGTACGTCAATATATGATAAACATCAATGTGTTGTTTCCATTTAGCATATTTATAAAAAATAATAAAAAAATCATAAATAGAATTTATAGCATTAAACTGCATATTAGTAGAGATCAATAAGGTAAGAAACCCTTGACACGGTTTGTATTAACTATTAAATGGATTAAGTATTTAAAATAGTATAAATTTTTATTTTATTTCATTATTATTGAATAATATTAAAGACTGATCAAAGATTTCTTAAAGGAGAATGATCAATTTATGTTTCATTTCCTTTAATATCCGATACAAATTAAGAGTACTTATTTTTAAAAAAAAATTGAGAGGGGACAATTGACCCTCTTGCCTCATTCCTAGCTACGCCCTTGGAGATATGAATCATTTTAGCATAATTCTCAACCAAGAAATCAAAAAGTTATCAAGACAGGTATATGTTAAATCTCTTTGGAAATGAATATTGGATTTGAGCATGATATCTGAGGTTATCTGTTACATGATTTCTAGTTCAATATTTAGACTCATAGTGAATGTTTATAGTCTACGAAAATATTTGGATGCCATTGATTCCAACCTACTTGCAAGTATGGTTCTACCCGTATACTCCATTATGTTAGGAACAGTCACTTGTCACTTTTGTTTGACTGTCCGGCCTTTAGAGTTACAACATCAACAAAATTGATTGATTTCCTGGAATTCCTTTTGCAGGTCGTCAGAGTAAAGTGGTTGCTTCATGTAAGAAGGGAGATTTTGTTTGAGCTTCTTAAACATTTGAGAGGAACTACTATAAGAAGCTTGTTGGAAGAAATAGGCGAGGGCACAAGAGAAATGATAAAGGAGCAAGAAACAGTTGATAACCATTTGTTCACAATTCCGCATGTGATGCAGAGCACTGTTCGTGCATGTTGCAGGATAGAAGCCTAAGAGTGACACATAATCTTGCCGTTTTTGGTGGCTGTGGCCTTGTGCTTTCTATCATCACTAGGATTTTTCGAATCAAAGCTGGTGGAATGCCTGGAGCAAACAATACACCATATGCATTCTTCCTTTTTTTTCAGACATACTCATCTTTATTGGCATCATGCTAATACTATTTGGTGTTATATGAATGATGCTTCAAACTGAACACACCAACAAGAATGAAGATCGACATCACATAAGACATAGATCACACGCTTCATGAAAATCAAGAATTCAACACATAACAGAAGCATATAAGATTCCTAATGAAGATATGAACACTTACCACAAGCAGTCCTCTGCACTCCTCCATTGCCAGATCCCATCACTAGCTCCATCGACATCCTGAACACCAAAAGCAAGAGCTGCAGCATAAGATAAGCACTTCTGAAACACAATACGAATAGCTCAATAATAGGGCTGAAACCAAATGCTTTTGTTAACGTACGTGATCATGGATTTTCTCTCATTTATATAGTGTCCTAAACTTAACTTTTTGCTCACCCATAGAGGGTCCAAAGTCTGATCAAAGTTTATATGTTTAGAGACTTAAAGCTTATCATTAACTTTTCATATTGAACAGGTCTTCAATCGATGAGACTCATAGTTTCACAAAGAGATATACATTTCTATGACAACTGTATTAGGATTTCTAGTTACACAATTCTGCTATTTAACTTGATTAAATCCAACTGATAAATACTTAAGTAAATAGATAATGTCCAACTCCATTTATTTCTAACAATCTCCCACTTGGACTGACATTGTCTATGCTGAACAGTTGAACAAAAATTACTGAAGTAATAGCAACTAAAGTGTGCACTTGAATCATATAAAATCCAATCTCATCCAGCTTGGTCAAGTCACAGAAGCTAACCCAGAACTTAGAATCAAGTATGTTTCAGTAACAAGTTGATTAAAAATCACATACAAAAACAACTGTACCCACATAAGCTCAAAGTGATAATAGTGAAAATAATGTGGCTAGTATATCTACCTGCAATGCCAGCATTTCACATCCCTCTGAATAATTTTGACAATATCAAAATCTTCACAGCAACATTCTTAACTCCAGTGAGCTTGGAATTGATGTTCTAAATACTGTAGTGCTATGCCATCATAGATGTTCACCTGATGACACATATTTATAAAATGGAATAGTTAACATAATTTTTTTTTCTGAACTCAAAATGAAAAACTCAACTCTTTCAAAATACATCAACTTTATTGATAACTTGCAGAATAAAATACAGCTATGTAGAAGCTCAAAACTTCAGGATGGAAATATTACATAGAGATAAAAAAATCAAAAAATGTTTGGAACTCTCCCACAGAACTTAAGCATTTAACTCAGATAATATTCCAATGTTCTCTGCATGTCTTTTGAAGCTTGCAACTAGTAATGGCTTGGTAAATGGATCTGCAAGCTATGATTGCCTCAATTTCACCACACTTCACTCTTTGTCATACACTATAGAACTTAAGGTCAATGTGTTTAGAACTGTTAGATCTCTAACTGTTTTTACTAAAGATAACTGCTGCCTCATTATCACAGAATACTTTAAGTGCATCTGAAAATATAGAGCTTAAGACTTCGGTTTGCACCAAAAAGTTCTTAATCCATAAGCCCTGACACACACCTTCATAAACTGCTATATATTTAGCCTGCATAGTGGAGGTTGAAATTAATGACTGTTTGCTGGTTTTCCATGCCACAACCCATCCAACAAGCATGTACCCATATCCAGATGTTGATTTATTTGAATGTGGATAGTTGCCTTTAAAATAAGAATCTATATACCCAACTGACTCTAGTTCCTTCACTTGTCTATACACTAACATATGAGATTTTGTTCTCTGCAAGTACCTAAGAACTTTCGTACCAGTTGTCCAATGTTCTAATGTGGGATTTGATTGAAATCTAGAGAGAATGCCAACTACATATGCTAAATTAGGCCTAGTACAGGTCTGAGCATACATGAGGCTTCCAATAAGTTAAGCATATGGTTTTCCCTCCATATCAGAATTCTTCCCCCATTTTTAGAATTTTTATTCTTTGACAATTTATCTCCCTTAGACATAGGGGTTTCACCATTTGCACAGGTTTCCATCCAAAAACGTTTTAAGACTTTCTAATGTAATTATTTTGAGATAGTCCTAATAAACCATGTACCCGTGAATCTCAATACCCAATACATAGGAGGCTTCACCTAAGTCTTTCATATCAAATTGATTTTTTTGGTAAGCTTAGGAAGGACTAACTCATCGTCCCCCTACGAAAATTTATTGAAAAGGTAAAAATAACAGTACAATAAACTGGAGGACCAGACCAAAGTCATCCATATAATAACAATAACATTATTACAATGGATAAAGACAAACAATCATAATCGTACAATCAGACGTAAGATACAATCAACGTTTTCTATAAGTAACCGTAGACACCAAATCTCTATTAAACTACTGAAGAAGAAAAGATAGAATAACTTCCCACCAAGAAGAACCAATATAGTGTCACCATGATTTGCTAAAACATCTGCACTGGTATTCCCTTCGCGATATACGTGGGACAGTCTCACATTCATTTGCCTAGCAAGCTACATAGCATTTCTCTATTGAATTTGTAACCTCCAAGGAATAGACATTGGCTTGTGAAAGTAGTGAACCACTAAAGTAGAATCAGTTTCTACCTATAGATTAATCCACCCTCTTGACCAAGCAATTGTGAACACCTCAATGATAGCAAACACTTTTGCCTCAATAGCATTATTCGCATCTACCCTACGAGAGAAATAACCCAAAAAATAGCTAAATGATTACAAAATATTCCACTAGAGCCAGCCTGGTTTGGACCATGAAAAGACCCGTCTGTGTTAGCTTTCACCCAAGAAATATTAGGAGGCTCCCAAACCACTGGAATAAAGCTACGGGCTGCAACTCGTAAAGGAGACAACTTCAATAATTTAAAGATTGGCAGATTATTTGTTGATTGAGAGGCATGCTTAAAAGCAAGGCTAGCTGAATCTGTTAGAGCTAAAAGGAAAAACTGTTGAAACCGGTTTGGACAGAAAGACACCTCATTATGCTTTATTCGGTTCCTCTCAAACCAAATGCACCAAATCAAATTACACCCAGCTATGCACCATAAAAGCTTAGAAGAGTAGCTTAGACCATTTAACATAGAGACATTGAAATAGTTAGAGAAGGACATACCCGGATCAAAAGTTTTGTTGAACATTGAAGATAGCCAAGCCCATAAACTAAAGATCACCGGGAAATCCCAAAACAAATGCCGCCATGTTTCTTTAGCTGCTTTGCAAATGACACATCTGGATTTTCAATTGAACTCCTCTTCTTTGGAGCAACTCATCAGTGAAAATTCTATCATGAAGAACTTTCAAAGCAGTCAAATTTTTATGCGGTTGTATTGCTGAATGCCAGATAGATCTACCCCAACAAATACTAGGATGCATGCCATCAAGAAAAGTATAAGATTCCTTGGTTGACAAATCATCTGAAGACGTACATGTCCAAATGACCATGTCATCATCCTCATCTAAGGCCAATAAGATGTCCATAATCTGCTGAGCTAGCTCCGGATACATTAGATGGAAACTATTTGACAAGCTCCATCTATTTTCATCAATGAAAGAGCTAACTTTGTCATCAAGAAATTTTAGGTGCTCTTTGTCGATGTTGAGACTTTCAGCAAGAGCTTGACCCATCCAATTATCCTTCTAAAATCTCACTGACCTACTACTGCTAATCAACCAGAGAGCATTAGTCAAAATTTCTGGCCAAATTGAAGACTCCTTGTAGGAAGCAGCCAAAGAAAGACCAGCATTAACAAATCTAGAATAAAGCAAACAAGCCGATTCGGATGATTTGGTTGCTACAACCCAACCATGCTTCAACAAGAGAGAATTATTGTGAGTGAAAATATTTTTCAACCCTAAGCCACCACTTTCCTTTGGAGAGCAACAAATATTTCAACCAATAAGACTGGACCCATCCTTCAAAGGATCCCCATTCTAGAAACAATTGCGAATCCAACTTTGAACTTTGGACAGAAGATCTATGGGCTAAGCATATACCTGAAAGCTATAGATAAGAAGAATCTGAATAACATAGTCAATTAATTGCATACGACCTGCTTGTGATTTGATAAAAAGGTTTTGGTGTCTTTAAGTAGCTTAATATTGCTGCTGGCTAAAAGAATGTCATCTACAAACAGTATAAGCAAAATGAAAGTTTTCCCAATTGTCTTCATATAAACACACTCAACAACAATATTTTCTGTAAAACCAAATGAAGAAATCACATAATCAAATTTCTTATACCATCGTCTAGATGTCTGCTTCAGTCCATAAATGGATTTCGTAAGTCTGCAAACAAGGTGTACTTTTCCAGGTTTCACAAAACCTTCAGGCTGTTTCATGTATATGAGTTCCTTTAATTCTCCATTTAGGAATGTTGTTTTAACATCAATTTGATGTAGTTTCATATTATAATGAGCTGCAAGAGCTATTATAATTCTGAATGAATCTTCGGTGGACACAGGAGAAAAAATTTCATCATAATCAATGCCCTTTTTTTGTGTGAACCCTTTTGCTACAGTCTAGCCTTATACCTCTCTATGTTACCATTTGAATCCCTTTTGGTCTTAAAAATCCACTTAGAACCTATAGCTTTCTGGTTGGATTAGGTTTAACAAGTACCCATACTTGATTTTTAGACATGGAATCCATCTCAACTTCCATTGCACATTGCCATTCTTTAATTTTACTGCTTCCTAATGCTTGTTTGTAGCTCAATGGATCAATATCTTCTGCTAATACATCCAACTCTTGGAGATAGACAATGTAGTCACTGTCCTCACCATAAGTTGTTTTATTTTGCCTTTCAGTTCTCTTAAGTTTAGGTGGTTCTGGATTAGGCTGTTCATCTAGGACTTGGTTTCCTATATGCTCATTCTAGTCTTGGATACGTTCTGCATCATTTAAGGTTGCAGGTTCCTCATGATTTTGATTTTGAACTGTATTTTTTGTAGCAATAGTTGTCATTTTGATTTATGTTGTTGAAGGTAAATATTTTTCTAAAGCCTCATTTTCTGTAACTTCAAATTCTGAAGACAAGTCTTCAAAACTTGTGTTACAACATTCTTCATCCAAAAACTTTGCTTGATTTGTTTCAAGGATTTTGGTATAATTATGAGGTGTATAAAATTTATAACCCTTAGATTTTTCACAATAACTTATGAAATGACAACTTATTGTTTTTGGATCTAGCTTATGTGTTAGTGCATTAGGAGTTTTAGCTTCAGCCTTGCATCCCCACACATGAGTGTGGTGCAGACTTGGCTGTTTCCCAGTCCAAAGTTCATAAGGTGTTTTATCTACATATTTGCTAGATGATCTATTGCAAATGTAATTTGTAGTCTTAAGAGCTTCACCCCACAAAAACCTTGGTAAACGTATGATGCACATTATACTTCTCATCATATTTAATAAAGTCTTATTTTTCCTTTCTGCTACCCCATTTTTCTGAGGATTATAAGAAGTTGTATACTCAGCATTAATGCCATTCTCTTGCAAATAAATCGCAAAAGGTCCCTTTTGTTGGCATTTCTTAGTATATCTTCCAAAATACTCTCCTCCTCTATCAGACTTTATACATTTAATTTTCTTTTCAAGCTGTAATTCTACTTCAGTTTTGTAAATTATGAATGCTTGAAGAGCTTGTGACTTTTCTGATAATAGATAAATATATGTAATAATACCTAGAAAAATCGTCTATGAAGGTGATGAAATAAGTATTTCCACATATAGTTTTATGTTTGAAAGGACCACATATATTAGTATGTATTAATCCAAGAATTTTTGACTTCATGATGCATTTTTAAATTTGATGGTAGTCAATTTCCCTTTATAACACTCAATGCAGTCATTCAAATCAGAATAATCCAATTTAGGTAAAATTTTAATTTTTTTGTAATGTTTTAAGTCTTTCCTTGGATATATGGCCTAGTCTCCTATGCCATAAGTTTACATAACTGTTATTGCTTAATGTTCTTTTTACACCTGTATCATTACTTCCTTTATTGTTTTCAGTATTCTCAATCAATAGAATCTCCTGTTTAATAACAGAACAATCTAATCTCAAATAATTATTTGAAAACATTCCACAACCAATGTATTTAGAACCACGAAATAAATTTATTCCTTCAAAGTCAATAACAAGTTTCAATCCCAGACTAACTAAAACACCTACTGAAATAAGATTCCTTTTTAAAGAATGAATATAATAAACATCGTTCAGAAAAACAAACTGTCCTGGACCTAAATCAATCTTCAAGGTCCCAATTGCCTTAACTACTACCCTTGAACCATTCCCTTAAATCAAGCTTCGAGTCTACTTCATTCCTAGGTAAGTTTTCCGACCTAACTTGCCGTAAATCGGGAGAAATTCCGATTTGTTCATCATGTGTACAGTGTTTTGATCTTGATCGAATTTCTCCCTCCCTAGATCACCAATTGTTGAGTTCTTTATATGATTAGGATGGGTTTAAGGAGTACTATAATCTCCTAGAATTTGGTAGCTTGATTCGAAGTGTGTAGGAAGAATTGAGGATTTGAAGTGTAAATTTTCGGGTTTACTGTTCATCACGTATTTGACCTAGTTAGAGGCCGAATTGGCATTCGAGTTGAACTAGAAAGTTGTTCCAAATGACGAGACGAAGCTACTGATAAAATTTGGTGGCGATCGGAGGTCGCCGGAATTTTGGCCGGCAGCTGCAGCCACTTTTTGGGCAGTTTTTCATGCCCATTAAATAGTATATATTGTGAGGAGTCTATGGTTTAAATTTGGTAATTTTTGGAGGAGTTTTGGTTAGGTTTTGGAATTTTCTAGTTTAGTATTATTGGCGGATAATTAAATATTATTCCGACCATCGATTATTGCTGGATAAGGTTTAAGAATTATTTTAAGGACTCATAAGTTGTTGATGAAGGTCGGGGATTTTTAGTTGACAATTTGAGAAATGTGGAGCCAATGAGCGAGATGTACGTTTTTAGAAGTGTACGCTTATGCTATTTAATTATTATTCTAGCGTCCAGAAAACTAATATTAATTTTGGAACAAAACGTGAAGAGGCTCGTGTTGTGGAGACTTGGCTTGAGCGGAATTCGGGTTTTCGTCAGGCTAATGCCTCAGTCTGTGAGTGGACCTTTATTTTTTAAATATAATGCATGCAATAGATTTTATTTAGTTTCTTCTTTATTTATGAATTTCCTCCATTTTAAGTTTTATGGTGATTTTGGGAAAATGGGAATTTAATACTTTTTAAAAATAAGTGCGCCTGGGAAGAGGTTCCTACCTTTCCCGTGATTTTAAAGGATTTTCCCGGAATATGGTTTTTAATTGTTATCACCATTTTGGGTTATGGAGGGGGATTATTTTAAAAAGAGGAAACTTGGCTCTTGGATTTAATGATTTTAAAGTAAAGTCAGAGAACCGGTTTTGGGTTCCTGGAAACGTTTTAAATCCAATATATTTGGGGTAAAGTCATAGGAATTTTGACTTGGTTTTCGATTTATTTTACCACGAGGTTTTTAAAGGATTTTCAAGGATATGGTTATATGTATTGCATTCTAGCATGGACCCTCTCCAGATGGAGATAGTACCCTCTCTGGATAGTAGCTGGTCTGACCCTCTTCGGTGGTAGCTGGTCAGTAGGACCCTCCCGGATAGAGAAGGTCAGGACCCTCTTCGGTGGTAGCTGGTCAGTAGGACCCTCCCGAATAGAGCAGGTCAGGACCCTCTTTGATGGTAGCTGGTCGGTTGGACCCTCCCGAGTAAAGCGGGTCATGAGACCCTCTCTGATTGAGCTGGTCAATAAACCATCTCGTGGTAGAACGGGTCGGTTGTTTTCTCGTGGTTGAGGTTAATACCCCACATCTTTAATTATGGATTTGAGCCAAGTGATTTATTTTATGAATTATTTATTCATTTCCTATTGGTTGCGTGCATGTGAAGTTTGGAAAATCAAAGGGAAAGCATGAAAAGATTTTTACCTTTTCATATTTTATTTTCGTCCACACGCTAATATTGTTTTTAAATGTTTTCCCCTAGGCCCTTCGTTTTCAAATGCTCAGTGTTGCAGGGTTCCTGAGAGGAGGTCGCGCGTACCGAAGTCGAGGCATAGCTAATTAATCCGATGTTGCTCACTTAGTGTTTTAGGTATAACTTCCATGTAGACTGCTCTGATTACCCCAACTATGATAGTGGAATGAGATAGTAAATCGTAGTTGTGACTTGGGGAGCATGATGACACCAGGAGTTGGGGGTGAGTTTTAAATGATTCATGGAATTGCTGAGTTGGTTTGTAGGAAGGGTTGTCCATATTAAGGGGGTTTCAGAAAGAAGTTCCCTTGAGGTGGTCCCCGCAGGATTTACTTCGGGTTAAAGGGGTTTTAACCCGGGATGGGAACTGACAGAGACTCCCACCTATTACATGTCTCTGATGTGGGACAAGATGTCCATAGTGTGTTCCGTGAGGGCATGTTGGTGAGGCCGGCAATATAGCTTCCCGATGTCGGATCAGCGACTTCCGAGTGTCGTTGCGTAGCTTGCATGGCGGTTTTCGTGATGTATGTCGTGGTCGGGTCTTATTATGGCTCGTGGATCCACATAAAGAGTGTCACTTATGCTTGGGAGAGTATTGTTGATGGTTTTAATCTTGAAGTAACTAATTTTCTTGGAATATTTATTTTTTTGTCTACTCACGCTAAAGTTTTTAAATATGTCTCCCCTGGGCTCTTTGTTTTAAAATGTCATGTCTGTAGTTTTTCCGCTCGGTTATAACAAGGAAGCAATGCATAGTTACCACACATCACCCAGTTTTCACCAGTAGGTTATCGGATTAACCTACCTGTGTATTTAATTTTTCGCTTCCTTTTATTTTGAGCTCTGATAACCATGAGATTTGTATTATATATTCGGTGGTGTGTCAGAGGCTTACAACTCCAACTTAGTCTCCTTGGAGAAATATTACTCTGAATGTTGTATTGGGTTTGAAATTTTACAAGGATGATCTATACATATATATATATATATATATATATATATATATATATATCTAGATATAGAACGGTTAAGATCTTACTAAGATCGAAAAGTGGGAAAAAAATGAAAATCCGCACCAAAACTATTGGTGCGGATGTGTGTAGCCTAGCAGGGCTGTGTGTGTGTCTATATATATAAATTCCTTACATAATAAAAAACCTTGGTTACACCTTTCTGTCCCAGTTAAAAGAGTTTGATCCATTCTTATTGCTAGGGGTGGACACTTAAATCGAAAATGTGGGTACCGCATCGGTTTTAATAGATCAGAATAGGGTTGAAAATACTCTAACCCACATGAAAATGGATTGGATTAGATTTGAGAAATTTCTAAACTAATTTAAACCAACCTGCACCGGTTGTATTTGTTTTATTTATTAATTAATTAATTAAATTTATCATATATAATATATATAATGATATATGTACTATAAATGATTAAAATCTTTAAAATATTTATAAATGTGATATTCAAATTTATAATTTCATACCCAAGCCCATAACACTAAAGGTTCTACGTCTCTTATGATCTCTTTAACACAAATATTTTTCAGACATGTTAATTTGGTATCTAATTAACTAGTTTTTATTCTAATATAACATCTATTTGTTTTTGATATTCAAAATATGGGTTCAAACTGAATCATGTCCGGATCCAGTCCAGAAAAACGGATCATCCGAATATGTGGATTGATCTCTCAAAATGTGATTATGGATTGAAGAATGTCAAACCATTTAAAATAGATTGAATTAGAATTAAGCCCTAACCCGTACCACACCAGGCCACCAACCCAGACCCACCCCTACTGACTGCTTTATTCAAATCTTCTACTGTCTTAATCAACGTCTAGGCATTCTATTCTATGCTTGATATCAGAAAAAAATAAAAATAAAAAACAATTGAGAGAGAGGTCAAAGCAGATATACATGTGTCACCTTCTAATTGGCATGATGAGTCTTCACACCAAGAGAAACCTTGAGCCGTTGTGTTTTACGTTTCAGATATATAGAAGTATCGCTCTCTCTCTCTCTCTCTCTCTCTCATTCTCTTCAATTTTGAAATTCAAACGTCTCTCTATCAGTCTGAGATTTTTGAAATTCAAAATTGTGTGAGGGGGTTCCACCGACGTGGCTCCGCTTCACCACCGCAAGGTAACACCGTCAAGCCTTTGCCTCTGTCTTTCTCTCTCTCTCTTTTGGTTCTTTACATTTTTGGTAATCATCTTTTACAATTTCAATTGAATCGATCCTTGATTCTATTCAATTTCATGTCTAGGATTTTGATTCTAGTTTTTTGTTGATTCAATTTCAGATCTATTCGCGGCAGTGGGTTTCAAATGGGTTTTACCATTTGATCATCAATCAGTGATATGGTCTTGATTTGCCCCTTCGATTTGTCTCGGTAAATCTACATGGTATGCGTGAAACCTCAATTTAAAATATTGGTGCTCCTTCTAATCTAGAGTTAAGGAACCATCTTTGACTGGGTTTCATGTTGTCCTTCTTCTTTAATCTCTCCCTTAATTATTCTTACAAGGTAACAATTTTGTGCCAAGGTTGAAATGTCTAGTCGGAATTGGATCTTATTTGTTGCCTGAAAGATAAAATCATTGTTGGGAAGATTACTGATTTGATCCATATTTGTTGCCTCTAAGATTAAATAATTTTCGGTTTCTCGTATTAGCATTGATGTCTTGGAATTGATCCCTAATTGTAGCCTCTGAGATTGAAGTATTGGTTGTTTTATCTTATTGGCATTGTTATCTTGTTATCTTATTATCTTATTAGCATTGCTTCCTTGAAATTAGTCCATAAATGCTGCCTATGGGATTTAAGATTGTTGCCTCTGATACAGTGTTAACAGTGTCGGTTTAGCTTATATGAATTGTTGCCTATGAGGTTAAATCATTGTAGGTTTAGATTATATGCATTGTTGCCTCTGAGATTAAAGCATTGTCAATTTATCTCATAAGCATTGCTGCCTTGAAATTGGTCCCTAATTGTTGCCTATGAGATTAAAGCATTGTCGGCTTATCTTATATGCATTATTGCCTATGAGATTGAAGCATTGTCGGTTTAGCTTATATGAATTGTTGCCTCTGAGATTAAAGCATTGTCGGTTTAGATTATATGCATAGTTGGTTTATCTCATAAGCATTGTTGCCTTGTTTTGGTCCTCAATTCCTGCCACTGAGATAAAGCATGGTTGGTTTATCTTATCAGCATTGCTCTTTGGAGTTGGTCCTTAATTGTGTCTGATATTAAAGCATTGCTGGTTTGTCTTATTAGCATTGTTGCCTCAGATTTGGTCCCAAACTGTTGCCTCAGATTTGGTCCCAAATATTGCCTCTGAGATTAAAACATTTTCGGTTTATCCTCATAAGCATTGCTGCCTCGGAATTGGTTCTTAATTGTTGCCTATGAGATTAACGCATTGTCGTTTTATCTTATAAGCGTTGTTGCCTCAGAATTGGCCCCTTATTTTTGCCTCTGAGATTAAGCATGGTTGGTTTATCTCATAAGCATTGTTGGTTTATCTCATAAGCATTGTTGCCTTGTTTTGGTCCTCAATTCGTGCCTCTGAGATTAAAGCGTAGTTGATTTATCTTATCAGCATTGTTGCCTTGAAATTGGTCCTTAATTGTTGCCTCTAATATTAAAGCATTGTCGATTTGTCTTATTAGCATTGTTTCCAGCATAGTTGATTAAAGCATAGTTGGTTTATCTCATAAGCATTGTTGCCTTGTTTTGGTCCTCAATTCGTGCCTCTGAGATTAAAGCATAGTTGGTTTATCTTATCAGCATTGTTGCCTTGGAATTGGTCCTTAATTGTTGCCTCTAATATTAAAGCATTGTCGATTTGTCTTATTAGCATTGTTTCCTTAGATTTGGTCCCTAACTGTTGCCTCTGATATTAAACTATTGCTGGTTTGTCTTATTAGCATTGTTGCCTCGGATTTGGTCCCTAACTGTTGCCTCTGATATAGTGTCATTAAAGCATTTTCCGTTTATCGTATAAGCATTGTTGCCTTTGAGAATATATGCATTTCCAGTGTATCTAATAAGAATGGTAATATTCTGTGTTTACCTCTTGAGAACAAACTGGAGAAAGCTTGCTGATGAGTTGGAGAAATTTGGACATAACATGCTACATAAGAGATCTGTTGATGTTATGTTTGTTAGTGGGGATGGAATATATCTTGCTCCAGGAAGCAAAGATGGAGATATGTGTGTGGTTGCAGTTAAGAAAATTGTGCATGAATTGGTGTGCTGCAAAATCACATTTCATTTCAAGGAATTGTGAACTTGCTTTTGCAAAAGAGGACATGCTACAGCTATGAATCTTGAAAACTTAATGCAGCAACATATGTGCATCAAGATCATGTTTATGTTGTGATTGACTTATGCTATTATATTTATGGCATAGAATTTATGGAGTCTTCTCATAGACCGGTGCTAATTTTCAGCAAAGTGGTGGTCGCAGCCGAGAAATTTATCATGTTTATTGGATTTCAGAGGGTGTGAGTTTTAGAAATTTCGTTGGGGATGAAGCTTGGATGTTGCAGAAGAAATTACAATGGCATATTTGGGTCAAGGTATTGTTTGTGTCTCCAAAGGACCCAATAAATTCATTTATAAACAGAAAGTTCCATGCATGTGGAGTCAAGAGCTATGACGATGATGTCATATGTTAGGAATTCATTGTGAAGCCATTCACGTTGTTCTTTAGGTTGTATTATGTCTACTACAAGTTACATGTTTTCCGTGGCATAGAAAAAGACTTGAGGTCAACAAAGCATGGCTGCAGCGGTTCTCTTTCCTAGGAGACAATAATAGAAATTAATTTGAATGATGCTTCACAAGAGTTAGATATCTATCATATTGTATACTTCATGGATTGTGACTTTTCAGAAATCATAGCTGCTTATGGTCAAAAGCAAAACGAAGGGTGTGCAAGGATCCTTACCTGCAGTTGTAAACCCCAGCAATATGAGCATCTTGTTGCACAGTGATACAATAGTTTTTCTGATTGCAAAAAGAAAAATGCTGATTGCAAAAGGAAAAAAATATGAGTTAACATGTTACTTACTACTGATATGCTTTCTAGTTTGCTTTAATGATTTACTTGCTACTGATTAGCCACTTCGATTTGTCTCAGTAAGGTATGATGAAGAAACCAGTAATCTAATAGAGACATGCGTAAAATCTCAGTTCAAGATATTGGTGCTCCCTCTTTTCTTAGGGTTGGGGAACCATCTTAGACTGAGTTTCATGCTATCCTGATCGAGATTCTAAGGTTCCTTCATCAGCCCCACAGTTATTTTTCAAAGTAACATCAAGGTTTTCATTTGCTCCCATCGAAACAAGGGTATATGAATCTTTCAAAAAGACTGGTCAGAATTGGTCCTTAAAAGGATGCCTCCGAGATTTAATGCATAATGTTTTGAAAGGACTTGTCAGAATTGATCCCTCAAGGTTGTCTCTATGACTTAACGCATTGTTGGGGGAGACTAAGGAAATTGTTGCCTCATCCGTTTATCTTATAAAGATTGGTGCCAGTACCACTCAAGAGATTATGTTCAGTTTGAGGTTTCAACAAACAAGCCATTGATTCTGTTCATTCTCCAGCCCTTTCAAACACTCCGGCATCTGAAGATATATGTCAGGACGTGCTTGAGGTTCCCATATATATTGAGTTGACACTAGTAGAACCAAAGAATAGGACTTTTGGCTGTTGAGAGAATAATTCAGTCATACAAGTATTTGCACAGGACCTTTTGTAGTCAGATGAGCTTAGCATTTCTAGCTTGATTAGTTGCTCAGGTAGGGATAAATCTTATGATTATATGCTCTCAAATGCACAATCAGCTTATTTTCTGAGTCCAAGTGCAGGTACATTTCTTCTATAAATGTCATCTTTCTGAATTTTCTTTGAATAACATTTTTCCTATATGTTCAGAGCCTATGTACAATCATCTGTGAATGTTTTCATTTCACATATTGATGCATATGATGAAATTGTTGTGATGCTGCATAAACATAAAGATGCAGATTATTAACAGAAAAAGGTATGTTTATTTATTTATTTATTAGTAATTCATAAATTTTCTAATTTGGGTTATACACGAATGATAGTTGTCACTGTGCTACATAGATACATACAATTTGAATTTAAAGTCTAAAGTGGCTAGGAATAAATGTAAAATGAAAGCTATATATTGGTTTGGTGACATGAATTAGTCCAATTTTGTTTTGTAAATGGTCTCTTTTGGTTATGAAGGTATATGGAATGTTTTGATTACTTTGTTTATATTAAGGGAAATGGTTTGAAAATTGTGTCTGTTGGTTATGAAGGTTTATTGATTACTTTGTTTATGTTAAGGGAAATGATTTTACTATGTGTTAAAATATGCAAACAGTTTTTGCTAAACATCTGGAACTTTGTATTTGTGCAGTTCTCTAGTAGTTATCTTTTGGGCACTATTGCACTTTGTCAGGTTTTTAATTAAAAGGAAAAAAAACAATATGCAAAAAAGTTTTAGTTTTCTTATGTGCATGAGGATAATCGTGTGATATACCTCATGGAAGTATAGAACTTAGTGCCTTCATCTCATGTCCTTGGAGAAACATTATGACTAACCATAATGTTTCTTCAAGGTCAAAACAGATTAACTATTTGATGTTGTGTAATCTGATTAGAGTACTGATTTTATTTTAGGGGCCTGAGCTAGTATTGCATATCTTGTGCTGTTTGGGAGCTCTGGTTGCTACTCTAATGTATGAAAGCTGCACATTTGTTGTTAAGTATGAAAAGTTCCTCCTGGCAGTGGGCAGGTGTTTTTAACCTTTTCTCGCTTTGTGTTTGCTTTTCTTTCTATTAGAACTGAATATATGAGGACCTTATTGTAGGCTAAGGGTTTGCTGGAGTCCTTACCAGAGTCAGGCAAGTCGTTTAGTAGATTTCTTGGAAGAGTTCCAGTTCTGCCTGACTCCACTTTCAAACTGCTAGTTAATCTGATGTTATTGATCAACATGGAAAAGATGTTAGGGACACTGAGCATGTCACTCAGGGACTTAGTGCTGCCTGGAGTTTAATATATTTGAATGGCAACATTATAGACAAAGCTGATTGGATATTAATTTGAAGGTATCTTGGACCGGACTTGAAGGAAACAAAATTATATAATGACTTTCCCCGTAGATAGTTTTGCTAGTTGTATCCTTCTCAAATATTAAGACAATAACCAGATCCTGACATTTTGCAAATTTTGGATTGTCGTGTGCTGATCCACAAGATGACATCGACACCAGAGGTGTCCGACTGGTATGTGATGTTAATGTACATTAACTTCTTCAAGTCTATTTTACACTTGTACTTCAATCCCTATCCTGAAAGCAAGAACTATAGGGTGGAATCTTTATGCTCAAAACCCTAACTTAAGTAGGTTCAAGTCTGTATAAACCATATGCCAACAAATACCAATAAACCGTATCTTCAGGTATCTCCTTTAACACTTTCTTATGGTTTCAACTGAACCCTTTGTTCTAGTTGATGACCTAAGTAATGTGCTAAGCTAAATGTGTGATGAAAATGGATAGTTTAGGGAATTTTGAAAACTGAGGCTTCGATTTAGTGTGTTAATCATTTCTATAGAAGCTGGCTTATAAGTTGTAAGGGTACTCCCACAAAAGAGTGAATAGCTATGATTGAACAAGGTTAAGTTTAGATTTGGCTGCTTTGCTATGATTGAGGACCAAAGGCCTTTGAGTGTAGTAGGTATGACTGAGTTTTTTCTTCTAAAAAACAAAGGCTTGAGTAACAAATTTTAGCTAGCAACAAGGTTAAGTTCAGGTTTGGCTATTTTGCTATGATTAAGGACCAAAGACTTTTGAGTGTAGTAGGTATGACTTTCTTCTAAAAAACAAAGGTTTTGAGTAACAAATTTTAGCTAGCATCAAGGTTAAGTTTAGGGTTGACTGTTTTGATATGATTGAGGACCAAAGGATTTTAAGTGTAGTAGGTATGACTGAGCTTTTTCTTCTAAAAACAACGACTTTTGAGTAACAAATTTTAGCTAGCAACAAGGTTAAGTGCAGGGTTGGCTGTTTTGCTATGATTAAAGACAAAAGGTTATTGAGTGTAGTAGGCATGACTGAGCTTTTTCTTCTAAAAAAACAAAGGCTTTTGAGTAACAAATTTTAGCTAGCAACAAGGTTAAGTTCAGGTTTGGTTGTTTTGCTATGATTGACGACCAAAGGCTTTTAAGTGTTGTAGGTATGACTGAGCTTTTTCTTGTAAAAAAAAGCTTTTGAGTAACAAATTTTGAATCTGTATGGGACTTGATTAGAACTAGGTTCTGAAAACTTTAGACATAAAATTGTAGGGACTGCGCGAACGCAAGCCCCCTGGCAAATAAATAATGATATAGCTCCCTCTTGGGGAGACCTTAAGGGAGCACCCCTACCAAGTGCAATCGAGGTCACTTGCCTAGGCCATGAGACTTCTTGATCGCCCGTTGATCCTGTCCAGGTAAGTATGTTACAAAGTAGCTTCCCTTTTTGGAAGCATACTCGTCATTGATGAGTCTTGGAAGCATACTCGTCATTCATGTTTTTCGGATCGTATTTTTGATGTGGGAATCATGTGTAACACATAAATATAACTACATAACCATGTAAGAGCTCCTCAATCCCTCTCTGTAAATAACAACTTGGACTGGACTTGAAAGGTTTAGCCCCTGCTGCTAGTTACAAAATACTTGTACATAGATTTTGCTGTACATAGTCTGAAGCGGTTCGGGTATCACAAACAAAGGACCAAATGAACAAACACTCGACACATAGAAATCGGATGAAAGCATCCTTATCACGTTCCCTTCTCTCTCTCTCTAGGGTGTGAGTAAGGGTTTCGGGTAGTTCCTTGGCAGTCCCTTGACAGCAGCTGAGTGAACCCGTTTTTCAAGGTGACTCATGTCCCTTGTCCTCAAAGTTATATTGAGAGTGTGGTGGTGTGTCTCGGAGAAGCTTTGTGCCATGGAAGACGTAGTCGGTGATATGGTGAGGAAGCTATCCCTGTCGGAGACCGAGGTGGAGGTGGTGATCCCGGAAGAGGTGGAGGAGGAGGCCCCCCAACGGAGCTTTCTGGTTGGAGAACTTCTCACTTCCAGAGCATACCGGGTAGAATCTTTGATTAACACAATGAGAGGTTTGTGGATCCCTCGGACTGAACCTCCTGATCGAGCTCGCTTAACGGCCAGGCGACTTGAGGATGGTCGCCGAATCTTGTTCGCCTTCAAGCATGCAGCGGATCTGAGGGAAGTGATGAGGAGATGCCCGTGGTCGTTTGAAAACAACCTATTGGCGGTGGCGGTCACAGATGGCCGAGAGGACCCTCTGATGGTGGACCTTTCGATCCAATACTTTTGGGTTCGAGTCCGAGGCCTGCCCCCATTGTATATGGAGAAGGAAAGATTAGCGAGGACAGGACGGAACATAGGGGAGGCGATCGGAGTTTTTGTGTCCGCAGCCAGAGGAGGAGGAGGCTGTCTAGGAGAATATCTAAGAATTAGAGTGGGAATCGATGCTGAGAGGTCCTTGAAGAAATGGGTGCTGTTTAAACCGGCGGGATGGCCAGAGAGTAAGCGGTTTGACATAGAGTACGAGCGACTCCCACACTTCTGCTTCTTCTGTGGTGTCCTCTGCCATATCAGTAAAAATTGTCCCAGGAAGGAATCTGGCGAGCTGTCTGTGGCAACATATGATGTGCTGCTCAATGCGGAGAAAAAAGAAGAATGGCTGCTGGAGCAAAGAAAGAAAGAGCAGAAGGCCAGGGAATCGATTATTGAGGGCTCGAACAGTGGCGGTGGTGGATGGAGATTTGGATTGAAGCCGAGAAGACATTTAGGCTGGGGTATGGCAGCGTCGGACATGCCAGTGACAGGATCCACCCGCACTCGGGATGAACGGGACGAAAGTTCGGAGCCTAGTAAGCTGATTCAAAATGATGTCATGGAGATTGATGCAGCTGACCGGGAGGGACAACTGCAGTCCGAAAGACCGGAAAAGAGGCGGCGTCTGTTCGGAGAGGAACAGGCCAGCAGAGAGTTAACGGTGGCCGGCGCCCAGTCTACAAAAACCCTAGCTCAGCCTGCATTGGAAACTGTGAGCGGTGAGGATCGGATAGGGGATTCTGCATTAATGACGCGTGATGCGGAGAAGACTTTGGTGGCGAAAAAGCCACAAATCCTGGACCTCAGTTCAGACCCAAATCCTGAACAAAATCTGACTTTTCCAAGAAATATGCGGCGAAGTGCAGGTCCTCTTCTTTTCAAACAGCTGGATGGGCGGCAGGCACGTGAGGCGGGCGAGACTAAGAAAAAGCCGGTCAAACAGATGAAGGGACCCGCCAAAAGTGGAGGGGGAAGAAAAAAAGCAAAGGAGCTGTTGGGCCGGATCCAATTGAGAAGGAGAGAGAAGCTCGTGCTCGTGGGCCAAGGGGAAAAGGAAAAGAAAAGGCCTCACCGAGGAAGCCTGTTGGGCTAAGTCTTCGTAGAGTGCTGGTACATGGTTTGTCTCCGACTAAGAGTCAAGACGGTACTCCAAAACGTCTTTCCGTGATGGGCCCGGATTTGGCCCATCACGAGAAATGAATGTGTTAAGCTGGAACTGTCAAGGGATCGGGAACCCTTGGACAGTGGATGCGCTTATAGGGCTGTGTGCCTTCAACATTCCCGATATAATTTTCTTAAGTGAAACAAGGTGTTTGGAGAAAGAGTTGGATAGAGTCAAGTTACAAGTGGGCTTCAAAAATATGATAGCTGTGGCCTGCAAATTCAAGAAAAAGGATGATGGGCGTATATGTAGGTCCGGTGGGCTGGGCTTGTTGTGGAAAGATGATGTGGTAGTTGAGCTGAAGTCTTATTCTCAATCTCATATCGATGTCATGGTTGGAGACGCTGCCGATCCCCATCGATGGAGATTCACGGGCATCTATGGTAAACCAAAGGTGGAAGACTGGCATCTCACATGGGATCTCCTTCGTCACCTCAGTCGCGAGAGATGCGGTCCGTGGGTGATGGGAGGAGACTGTAACGAGATCTTGAGGTTGTGTGAAAAGGAAGGTGGTCCGCCCAGAAGCTTGCGGCAGATGGAGGAGTTCAGTCGCTGCTTGCAGGATTGTGGTCTGGAGGACCTCTATTACTCGGGTCCGTGCTTCACCTGGAAAGGTACCCGAGGTGGCGAGCTGATTAAGGTGCGTCTAGATCGCTTTACGGCATCTAGGGATTGGTCTGATTACTTTCTGGCTTCGAGAGTCCGTCACCTAAATCTGTCCAAATCTGACCACCTGCCGATCCTGCTTGAAGTTCGGTGTAGGCGATCAAGACGGAAGAAGAAGAAGAAGAAGAAAAGATTCCGCATCGAAGAATTCTGGCTGCAGGATGCAGAGTGTCGTTCAGTGATTGAGCAAAGCTGGAAAGGGGTGTCCGATCCGGACCCCTATGCGGCAGTGCGACGTAAGATTGAGCTTACCCGGCAGAGTCTAATTAAATGGAGTAAGGAGAAATTTGGAAACATTCGGGAAGAAATTGAGAGGACCCGATCAAAACTGGCTGTGTTCTATGAGAGGGGAGAATCTGATAGCGAGATGGTTCGGATGGATTTGGAGGAGAGGTTGAATGAGCTTCTTAAACAAGAACATTCTTATTGGAAGCAGAGGGCCAAGGTTTTATGGTTAAAAGAAGGGGATCTGAACACGAAATATTTCCACCAGAAAGCCAGCAATCGAAGAAGGCGAAACAACATCAAAGGCTTGTCAGACCGAGATGGTCATTGGTGTACTGACGACGGCGACCTGGAGAGAATTGTTCTGAATTACTTCGGTGAGCTGTTCAAATCTAGCAATCCAGTTAATCTGAATTTGTTTACTGAACTGTTTTCACCGATTGTCACTAGCGAGATGAATAGTGAGTTAACCAGGGAAATTGAAGCTGGGGAGGTGTTGCAAGCTCTAAACCAAATGCAGCCGCTCAAAGCACCTGGCCCGGATGGTTTTGCCCCTTGTTTTTACCAGAAATTCTGGCCGATTGTGGGTGATGATGTGGTGAAAGCTATCAGGGTGTTCATGGAATCTGATGATCTCATGAGACAGGTTAACCATACTCATGTTGCTTTGATCCCGAAAGTAAAGAAGTTGGAGACGATGCAGCAGCTGCGCCCTATAAGCTTGTGTAACGTCATCTACAAGATGGGATCAAAAGTATTGGCCAACAGATTGAAAGGGTTACTTCAAAACATCATTGCGCCAAACCAGAGCGCCTTCGTGCCGGGAAGACAGATAATTGATAATTCTCTCCTAGCCTTTGAAATTTCCCACCACTTAAAGAGGTGCTACGGGAGTTCGCAGAGATATGGTGCTTTAAAGCTCGATATGAGCAAAGCATACGATCGAGTTGAATGGCCTTTTCTTGAGCAGGTGATGTTGAGTATGGGATTTGAGAGGAAATGGGTGGAGTTGATTATGTGATGCGTCAAGACGGTTTCTTACTCTTTCATTGTGAATAGGGAACCGAGAGGGAGGCTGGTCCCATCAAGGGGAGTGAGACAAGGGGATTCTATCTCTCCCTATTTGTTTCTTCTTTGTGCGGAAGGGCTGTCTCGTATGTTGGCAAAGGCGGAAGTTGAGGGGCGGATCCACGGGGTGACCATTGCCCCGAATGCTCCTTCCATAAATCATTTGTTTTTTGCGGATGACTCTTTTATCTTCATGAGGGCTGATGAGGCTGAGTGTGGGCAAGTCAGTAGCATTCTTTGCCAGTACGAGGAGGCGTCGGGCCAAAGTGTTAGTCTCCCTAAAAGCAGTATATGTTTCTCTAAAAATGTGGAGTTAAATAGACAGGAAGAATTGGCGAATGTTCTGGGGGTGGCAAGGGTGGAAAAGCATGATAAGTACCTTGGTCTCCCTACCGAAGTGAGTTACTCGAAGACCGAGGCGTTCCAGTTCATAATGGAAAAAACGAGAAACAAAATGAAGGGATGGAAAGATAAGATGTTAAGCACGGCGGGTAAGGAGATAATGATTAAGGCGGTGGTTCAGGCTGTTCCAAATTATGTGATGAGTTGCTTCGAATTACCAAAACACATGTGTATTGAGATGCATAGATGTATGGCAGAGTTCTGGTGGGGAGATTCGGAGAAGGGGAAGAAGATACACTGGATGGCTTGGGATAAGTTGTGTGTGCCTAAGGAGGAAGGAGGTTTGGGCTTTAGAAACATGTGGCAATTCAACTACGCTCTACTGGCTAAACAGGGGTGGAGGTTAATCCGCTTCCCTGATTCTCTTCTTGCAAGATGCTTAAAAGCGAAGTACTATCCTGATACAGATTTTTTACACGCTCAAATAAAGGCGGGGGACTCGTATGCGTGGCGGAGCTTGATGAGAGGTCAAGAAGTGTTGAATAGGGGCACCAGGTTTTTGATTGGAAATGGCATGAATGTTTCTGTGTGGAACGACAGATGGCTCCCTAGACCGCATACCTTCCGTCCTAGCTTACCCATGATGGAGGGTCTTGAAAACCTGATGGTGGCAGATTTGATCGATGAAGATATGAGTTCATGGTGTCTTGATTGGTTGGAAGAGATCTTTACACCGGAAGAGGTGAATATGATCCACATGATTCCTTTGAGTAGCCGAAGGGTGGAAGATCGAATCATATGACACTTTGAAAAAACTGGAGAGTACACTGTCAAGAGTGGTTATAGGGTGGCTCGGACTGCTGAGAATATGTGTGCGCAAGCCTCCTCCTCGGCCGGAGCTGGTGCACATCAAGACTTCTGGCAGAAGGTGTGGAAGTCCAGGACCCCCCCAAAGGTGAGAGCATTCATTTGGCGTCTTCTAAAGCAGATTATTCCCACTAGAGATGCACTTTTAAAGAAACGAGTCCACTTGGAGGATGCATGCTGCCTCTTTTGCAGAGGTGAAGTTGAGACTACTATGCACCTTTTTAAAAACTGCAATGTTACAGCCTGTCTCTGGTTGCAATCCCCGATTGGTTTGAGAGCTCGACATCATGATGCTCAGACGATTTGGGACTGGATTCAAGATATGATGTCCAACTTACGACAAGGTGAGCTTGACATTTTTTTCACCTGTTTATGGACAATTTGGGAGGAGCGAAATAAGTTATTATGGAATGGAGGTCTGTTTGATCCCATGGGGGCCTTGGCATGGTCCATGAAGCTGCTTCATGAGTTCCAGGCTATTCATCCGGCTAAAATGGGAAAGAAGAACAAGGCCAGAGTGCTACAAAAATGGGAAGCTCCCCCAAGTGGAAGACTCAAGATCAATTGTGATGGTTCCTTCTTCAGAGACAAGGGTGAGGGGGGTATTGGTGTGGTGATCCGAAATGCTAATGGGGACTGCGTTGCTGCTGTGTCTAAATTTTTGCCGTATCTCAACTCTGCTTTCCATTGTGAGGCGGAAGCGTGTAGACTGGGTTTGAAGTTGGCAGCTGAAAAGGGATGGAGGCAGCTGGAGATAGAAAGCGACTCTAGCCTACTGGTCTTGGCTCTAAATAGTAAGAGTGATAGCTCAACTGAGGTTAGAAGTATTATTGATGATTGTTTAAGTGTGATGAACACGATGGATTTTTGTGTGGTTCGTCATATTCATAGAGAAGCAAATGGTGTGGCCGATAGATTGGCACACCTTGCTAGTAGAGGTCATGTTATCGACCTTTGTTTAGATGAGGCTCCTGGTGTTATAAGGGATGTTCTCTTTGAGGATCTTTGTAATGTTGTTCCGAGTCAAGAGGCAAGCGTCATGCTCCCTTGATTAGGAACGACCTCTGGTTTTCTTCTATAATATATCTTCTTCTGCTCAAAAAAAAAGAGATCGGATGAAAGCAAAACTCACAATTGGGGCAAATTCATGCCACATTAACTCAATATTCATATACTCACATAAACTACTTAAAAGTTACAAAGCTATGTTTATATAGGAAGACAACTTAGATTATAGACTATTCTAAAGAGATATTTAAAGATAATAATACAGGACTATTACAATACCTAGGTGATTAATTACTAGAGAAATGTGATACATTTAACTTAGTGTTTGATACATGTTTGTCTTTTGAGATGTCCTACATCATAGTCTAAAGGACACGAGCCACCTAGCTAGATAACAACAATATATCTTCTAGGACACGAGCCATCTAGAGGTTAGAGATATTAATCATACATGTATACTTCCTTTTCCATAGAGAAAGTTATATAGGAGAGACTCCCATGCTTTCTATAGATATCTCAAATTTGTCTAGAAATTGAGTTTTCGCTGATATTCAACATTAAGTCTTCATTACAAAATACAAATTGAACTTTACAAAATCAGAATCAGCATCTTGCATTATGAACTAAATTTCCAATGCTTGCTTAAAATAAATGAAAGACGATTTAAAAAGCAGAATGATGAAAACAGTTTGCAACTGCAGATAAAAGGTCAAGTCATGCATGACCAAATAACTATGCTTTTCTCTAAGCCTTGGCCAACTGAGAAAAATTAATTTGAGATACAAACTGTGCTCCACCACTGTAGAGCTAAGTACAGGGTAACATCAGCCAACGTAGAAGCAGCCTATATTGGATGAAATAGATCCCAAAACAAGTATTGGTCGCAATTTGAACAAAGTGTAGCATCTGGTGTTCAATAGCATTCAGCATTGAGCTTCCCAGCTCCACAACTGCAGCTTCCACTTGTGCAAAGTCTGAAAAAAAAACAACCGGATTAGAATTTATAATGCAAGTGTTTTCTTTATATCATGTTATAGACATGTATGACAAAGTGTTAAGCATTATGACTTTGCTTACTGAATGGAAGAGGGTTCTGTTTGACACATTTTATATGAATTTCCAAGGGAATACTTAAACCCTTCGTATTCGGTTCTGCGCTTGCACAATAAGGCGTCCAGCTTCTGGTGGAAGGCTACTGCACACTCATTCCACTCCTCCAAACATCCCCCAGTAGCATTGAAAATCCTCTGAGAGGGACAACACCCAATTTGGAGCAACGCTGATGATGCCAAACTTCCTTGCTCCAAGATTATATAGTCTGCAATTTTAACATTGGACATCATTACTCCTCCAGACATATATTATCAAGTTGATAATTATCTCTGTCTATGATTCTAAGAAATAATGTGCTTAACATGAAACAAAGTACGTCACCTTCAAGCGGTTCTCATAAGCGAGTTCTAAAGATCACAAGAACTCTTCCTTTGGAATGGAACTCTTTGAATGGTAGTATCCAAAAATGTCATTGCTGCCGATGTTGATGAAGATCAAGAACTCTAAGAAACTCCCTGTTGCTACCGCACTCATCAAGGCCGTAAGATTGTTTTTACATGAATAATGTATTGTAGTATTGATCTTGACAGAAGTCTACAATATATATAGAAGGAGAAGTTAATTGCTCAATTATAGCTAACTACAAAGAGGAAAGAGATATACATGATATACAAGATATTTTACAATAACGTAAAGATAGCTATCTACAACTAATTACGATATGTTACAACTAATTGCAGATGTTATGTCAACCAATTAACCTGGTGGAAACCACTGCAAGGAAGAAGAAAAATTAAAGAAGATCTATATTTGATACAGAGGTGGACTGAATACTGATTCATGCAAAAAATAGTCTCTGGTCTCAAACCATTTCTGCAAAGTTTCAGCCATATTGAAAATCGTTGAGATATGAGAGAATTACATATAATGAACTAACACTACAACAAAATGTGATCACACAACGGTGGTATTTCGTTGTGTATGAAGGATTAACTGTTGTTAATCGCGTCGTTGTGTGATTAAAACATCACACAACGTTAAAAAATTTCGGTTGTGCGTTACTCGGAAGATGCTCTTAATGTCTCGACAGGTGCACTCGGTAGGTGCGCTTAGCATGTACATTGACATGTTCGTCATATAACGAATTTTAGTAAACATACAGAATGACTTATTTATATTTTGTTGTATGATTTAAGAAATCTACAACAAATGTTGTTGCTCCTTTTGTTGTGTTAATCGAGATCAAACAACATACAGCTTCAGTCATATTGTTATGGAATGGTGCACTGCTCTCGGCAAGTGCGCTTAACATGCGTATTGGATTTGATTATTACACAACGAATTTTACTAAACATACAACTTTACTTTGGCTTTGTTGTATGGGGGATGAAATTGACAACAAACATGCTTCTCTTTTGTTGTGTGAATTACAGTCAAACATCGCACTACAATCCTATTGTTGTGGGATGGTGCGCTTACACAATAATGTCTTTCAAATGTTTGATTGTTAGATTTACAAGCAGACAACAAATTTTTGCTAATAGACATTGTGTGAATCAATACTCACACAACATTACATTACAAAATAATTGGTTGTATGATCATTTTCATTAGACAACGTTGAATTGTCATTAACTTGTTGTATGATATGTCTTACTTATTTTTATTTACGATTTTTATTTTCATCCCATTAACACAACGAATGTTCTAAACTATGATTGTCTAAAAGAGTAAGAGTTATCAGGCAAGGGGCGACTCTGGTTCTGTTGTATGATTAGTGTTGTCTGTTGAGATAATTGTTGTAGTGCAACCAAATTTGCAAACACAAAAACTTCACTATCATTACTTGTTATACAAATTACTCTATGAGCTCAAGCCCAAACCTTATTGCATCAAACCTGATCCATATTTCATCTATTAATTGACTATAATGCCCTCTAACCTTCCTCTACCACCTTCATCTTTTTCAAATCTCCTCTCTCTCTCTCACTGGAATCATGACGACCATCCCTGCCTCTGCTACTTCCTAGACGATGACGCTGTTATTGCCTTATGATAGCGCTGCTACTGTCTCAACAAAGACTAGATCACATGGCCTCCGTCCTCCGACGTCCAAATTCTATCGTTTCTGTCCTCCGATGCCAGTCGAAAAGGCTCGATGACGACGTCAAAGCCTGGATCGCACCGTATCCAATCTTTGATGTCGTATCTCGTACAACGACAAGCTCTTAGATCAGGTTATGACAAGGTGTTGTGATCTAGTCTTCATATTAAATGTTTGCTACTGTTTGTTATAGATTGTCAAGTCTTCATGCTACTGTAACAGTTCATCATCAGGTCTTACTGCTACTGCTGTAAATCAGGTTTTTCTATTGCTATAGAAAATCATGTTTTGGATCCTACCAAGGAGTCCTTCATTGTCGCCTCAAGGTCTAAGTCCAAATACAACGACACCTGTCGTTGGTCACAATTCAATGGTATCTAGTTGAGTTTGGTATATCTAGATTGTGGTCAATGTACTCTTTTCTCTGATTTTGTTTTGATTCATGTTTGTTTGCAAAAATGGACTCTCATCGGCAAAGCTTCAATTGTGTGCTACTACCGCGCCATTGTGCTGGGTACGACTTGCTGCTACTCTATGATTCCTTGCTGCTACTGTGACCCCTTGATGCGTACGGCTGCTTCTACTGTCCGGTGGTGATACAGGCTGCTACTGTGTGGTGGTGATGCAGGCTGCTACTGTGCGGTGGTGATATTGTGTGGTGGTTCTGCGTATTGGTACTGTACGTCTTAGTAGGTAGTAACAGCTGTAACATCGTCCTTCGTCATATTAGGAAGTAGCAGCGTATTTGTAGGCAGTAAAAGCAATAACATCGTCCAATTTCGCAGTAGCAGCGACGAGCATCCGATTTGACAGTAGCAGCGATGAGCATCCAATTTGACAGTAGCAGCAACTGACATATAATTCGGCAGTAGCAGCGATAGACATTCAATTCAGCAATAGCAGTAGAATATGCTAGGAAGGATAATTTGATAAAATATGTAATGACAAATAGCAAGTAGATATCAACTTGTCCTAATTTGTTAATTTGTGTCTTTAAAAGTGTAAGATATTGTCTAAATGATGTATTTGTAAACTGAAATATAGATGATAACTAAACTGTAGTTTACTATTAAGATATTCATAAGTGTGATTTACTAATTTTGAACTTGAACTGTTCATGTTTGACAGATTTGATTCGTCCAAAATTAATCTAGTTTGTTACCTTAGCGATCACCAATTTGATTGAAAATTTACAGAAGTGGTCTACTCATATAGACCTAAAACTGAACGGATGAAATGCTAAAATATAATCAAAAAATGGATCTTTTAAACCATAAGCCAAAAAATCTTCAACTACAGCTCCACCGTTACTAAATTTTAATTTTTTTTTAATTTTTGAAGTAACAAATTTCAAATTGCTTAGAAACATCTAGCCATTACAAACATCCACCCTGCTCTAGTTAGTTTATGACATCAGGAATTTATCGAAAAATGGAAAATGGAGATGGAGATGGAGACTTGAGAGAGATTATCATCGGTACAAACACAGAAACTATTAGGACTGTTTTAGATTGTGAAAGCCTTATTTACGAAAGAATAGAATAAATGTCTGGATAACAAGCAATCCATCAAAGATATTGCACGATGAATCCTTATAACACTAGACCATACTTGAAACAAAACTGAAAGCAACCCAACCATACTTGGACTGTTCCACTAGCTTGCCTCCAACTTTAGCCATTACTGATGGAATCATTGGTAAAAGAATGTTTGTATTTTCATATCTATTTCGACTTTGTTTTGAAGTATCAAACTACCAATCATGTTGCATGCAATGATATAGTTATATGAAACAGCGCCTTTGCTTGTGAGTTTAGAGTACATACCAGATTTTAAAAGACAACACCTTTTGTAGATACATAATATACATATGATGTTTGTAAATGCGATATTTTCAAGCTGAACCATATTGATAATATACCCACAGAATCGTGCGAGCACCATTTCCTAGTTTGATTGAATTTTGAGTCTTACATAACCCTTACTGGCATATTTCGTTTGTAATAAACAGAGTTTCGTTTATAACCTTGGTTCAAGATGAAGTAGATCTGCATGGATCAATGCTGCAACCCAGGCCCTTGCAGACGCTGGAATTCCAATGCGGGATCTTGTTACTTGATGCAGTGCTGGGTACCTTAATAGCACACCTCTACTTGGTAATATTCATGTAAATTTCTATTATTGAGATCATATTTTGTTGGGATCCCTATAATGGCTTCATACTAGTATGACACTACAGATTTTTATTGGCTAGACAGATTTAAACTATATAGAAGATAGTGCCGGAGGCGCTGATGTCACTTTAGGAATTATGCCGAAGTTGGACAATGTGACTCTTGTTCAGGTTCTCAAAATCACATTCGTCTCTTTTAAGTTGCAACAACTAGCAAATTATTTGAACTGGCAAATTACATCTGGGGCAAGATGGATGCTAAGTTGTCATTGGATACTTATGAAAATGTAATGCAAGTTGCAATTGAGTTGCAGATTATATTAGAGAAGTAAGCGCTTTTCATTTTTCTTTTCTTTCCAAATCACATGTTTTCATTTTTACTGCTTATTGAGTACTTATGGCAGATATTATTGGAGAATACAAAGCAATTGGAGTATCGTCAAGGAACATAGTCTGATATCATGGTAAAATTGATCAACTTGCTTTCTTAATTGTTAAGTATCAAGTTCTAACAGTCACTCACAGGTCCATTTTCTCTTTTTATACTTTTAGGCTGGTTACTGTATGAGATTATCACTGCTCTTATATTCTTCACTTCACCCAAAATAAATCTGTTCTAAGATAATTCACTTTGTGTGTCTTGGCTGATGTTCCAAAGGTGGAGGTTCCGGTTAACATGAGTCAGCTGCGTCTCATAAGCTTGTGTAATGTCTTGTATAAGCTAGGCTCAAAGATCCTTGCTAATAGAATCAGGCTTGTCATGGACTCGGTGATCTCTCCTTTTCAAAGGGCGTTTGTGTCGGGAAGGTTGATATCAGACAACTCCCTCATTGCTTTTGAAGTGGCTCATTGTATGAAAAACAGACATCATGGGAAGGACTTCGGGGCTCTTAAACTAGATATGAGCAAGGCCTATGACAAGATAGAATGGGGTTTCCTTGAGGCTGTCATGTTGAAGCTTGGATTCAACAACTCTTGGGTGCGGAAAGTTATGGCTTGTGTGACAACGGTGTCCTACTCTATCCTTTTGAATGGAGTACCGAGAGGGGAAATTAAGCCACAACGGGGCCTTCGTCAGGGTGACTCCATTTCACCTTATTTATTCCTCTTATGTGCAGAGGCCTTGTCAAGACTCGTTCTGCATGAGGAGGAGCAAGGCCGGTTACGGGGTATCAGGGTGTGTAGTAGAGCTCCAAGTGTCTCTCACATTTTCTTTGCAGATGATTCTCTTATTTTCTGCCAAGCGGATACGTCAGACTATGTGAGTTTAAAAGGGGTCTTGCATATGTATGAGAGGGTCTCGGGTCAAGAGATCAACCTTCAGAAGAGTGTTATCTCTTTCAGCAAAAACCTGGGTTTGGAAAAGCAGGAACGCTTAGCGGAGCTTTTGGGGGTGCAGAGGGTTGACAAGCATGAGAAGTATCTATGGTTACCAGTGGAAATTAACAACTCTAAGGATGCAACTTTTGGTTACTTGGTGGAGAAAGTACACACAAGAATCATCGAGTGAAGAGATAAACTTCTTAGCCAAGCCGGGAAGGAAGTTCTAATCAAGGCAGTGGATCTATCCTTTCATATGTTATAAGTTGTTTTGAGATTCCCAACTTCATGTGTGAGGAGATGCATAGACTTATGGCTCGGTATTGGTGGGGAGATGGTGAAAATAAGAGCAAGATGCATTGGTTTTCTTGGGACAAGCTCTGTGATTCGAAGAAAGAGGGTGGGTTAGGATTTCGTAATATGCATCATTTTAACTTGTCTTTATTGGCAAACCAAGAGTGGCGGCTGATCAGACACCCTAATTCATTGGTGGCCAAGGTCCTGAAGACTAAGTATTATCCTCATTGTGGCTTTAAGGAAGTTGAGCTGAAGCAAGGGGCTTCATTCACATGGAGGAGCATAATTGCAGGGCGGTAGGTCTTACAGGTGGGGCTTCGCTATCAAGTTGGGAATGATCATGACATTAGAGTATGAAATGATAGCTGGATGAAGTTACCTTATAGCTTCAAACCGTACTCACTCCTTGTTGAAGGATGGGAGGACATGAAAGTGGAGGATTTTAATGATCCTGAAGACAAACCATGGATGGTGGAATTGTTATAGAAACTCTTCATGCCGCATGAAGTTGAGATGATAGCTAGTATCCCCTTGAGTATTAGACATTCAGAGGACAGGAAGATTTGGCATTTTGATAAAAGAGGTTGTTATAATATCAAGAGTGTGTGCTTTGCTTGGAGACAAGCTCATAGGGCTACTCACCATGCATCTTCATCGAGTGAGAGAGGTGGAGGCCCTATGTAACGATACTGGAGTGTTATTTGGCAGGCGCATATCCCCTCAAAGGTGAAAGTTTTCATGTGGAAGCTGTTGCGAGATATATTGCCGACGAGGACGGCATTGGTGAGAAAACTAGTCCCGATGCAGGATTTGAGGTGTGTGATGTGTAAGGAGCAACCAGAGACTAGTGTTTATCTGTTCGAAGACTGTGGGGTGGCTGGTATGCTGTGTAAGCACAGTTTTGGGGTGGTTGATGTGTGTTCTACTCAAGCTTCCTCAATTCAAGAATGGGTCTGGTCTGCCATTGATAACCTAGAGAGGGATATGCTCTGCTTATTTATGATGTCTCTGTGGTCCTTGTGGATGGAGAGGAATAAAGTTATATGGCAGGGAGTTCCAGTCAATGTGATGTGGTTAAAGCAATGGATTCCCCAATATCTTGGAGAATTCCAACAATATCAGTACAAGTCTTCCATCAAGCAGAAGAGGAGTAAGGTTAAATGAGAGTGTCCTCCGAGTGGTAGGCTCAAGATTAATATTGATGGAGCTTTTGATGCAAGTAGTGGAAGGGGTGGTGTAGGGTTTGTGGTACGTAACGATGTAGGTGTGGGAGTTGCAGCATTAGTAAGACCGTTCGAATATGCTCACTCAGCACTTAGCATGGAGGTTGAGGCATGCAGAGCTGGTCTCTTACTTGGAATACACCAAGGCTGGTCAGATGTTGATATTGAGAGTGACTCTATCCTAGTAGTTAATGCCCTGAAGATAGAGGAGGAAGATTGGTCTGTGGTGGGTAGAATTGTGGAGGATTGTAAGGCCTATGTTCAAGCTTTCCACTCCATCCAAGTTCGACACATCTACAGAGAAGCAAATGGTATTGTTCACAGGTTGGCTCACCTTGCTAGTACGAGTTAATGAGGTTTGGTTAGAGGAGACACCTGCTATAATTCAGAATGTTCTCTTCAAGGATATTAGTACAGTTTATGATGTAATTCGGGGGTCCGGTTCATGTCCGCCCTCGTTGCAAACTTTTGTTTCTAGCATTCCTTAATAAATAAGACCAGGTCTTCTTGCCTACATTCTCAAAAAAAATAGAAACAAAAACACAAATCAAATCAAATGCCCAAAGGTAATATCTACCCATATTACTTGTTCCTAATTAATTAACAGTCTTAAAGGAGTCAACAATTGAAAGCAAGAACACATGACTATTCTATTCTTACCTACCTATTTGTGAGAAAATACTTCTCATTAAGTTAAGGACTAAAATTCATCTAGCCTCCTTTTAAAGTTGAGGGCTGAATTCCACCACCCACTAAACTTAGGGTGACTCCAGTCTACTTCGGTTCGGTTTTTACTTCAAATCGCAAATCAAACTGAAGTGTAACTTTGGTCCAGTCTGGTTTGATTTTTTGTTTTTCCAAACACCAAACCTATGGTTCGGACCGGTTCGATTTTTTTACAAATCTATGGTGATTAATCTTTTTTTTTGTTTTTCTACTTTGTAAATAGTAAAGCTCCCGTTTTCAGCCTTTTGCAACTATCAATATAATTTATTACAATGATCCAAAACAACAAACCATGTGTAAAAATGAAATATAAAAAATCAAAACACTCGGCGCCTTAGGTCAGGGTTTTTAACTTCTTTTTTTCTATAGAAAACGAAATCGTTTTGACGATTTACTGTTGACTTCGATTTGAACAGTCTAGTTTGGTTTTTGAGGGATTGAAACCGGAAATCAGACCGAACATATATGGTTCGATATGGTTTTTTTTTCTTTGGGTGCAGTTGGTGCAGTTTTTCCGGTTACGGTTCGGTTTTCAGTTTTCGGTTTTTTATAAGGCTGCATTCGTATCAGATCTTTTTTTAAAAAAAAAAAAATAGGATCCGTGATCCGATCCGTTTAATATTTTCGGATAGGATTTGCATTTTTAAATTCCTAATCCGTTCGGATTTGGATCCGAAAAAATTGGTTCGGATCTCGGATTTTTGTTCGGATCCGTAAAGTCTTGAATTTAAAACATTTTCCATGAAAGCAAAGACATATTTTTAAGATTCCAAGTTTTTAAAAATTCAAACCAACTTTAACACAAAATAACACTAATCATTAAGCAATTCAAAATTTCAAAACAAGAAAATGTACAAGGAGTGTTTTAAGCGGCGCTAACGATTTAATAACTATTTTTGCAACACATTAAACTATATGCTTAATGTCTACACTTCAAACCCAAGTTTCATTTTTTATACTTGGATATTTTCTTACCCTAAGAATCTAACGACGTAAAATATATATAGTTTCGGTTATTCGGATTTTTACATTATTTTTTAAGGATCCGATCTGATCCTATACTTTGTTAAACAAATCGGATCCATCAACAAGTTCTTTTCTCATAAATAGGATCCAATCGGATCATGCTTTATTCGGATCGGATTGACTTAGATCTGAACCAAACATGCTGCATTAGGTTTTCCGGTTTTTGGTTTTCGGTTTTTCAAAGACCCTCTTACTTTCACTCTGGCTGGGGACGTAGTCCAAAAGAGTCGTTCCAATACATAGGCTTAGATGAGCTAGACAAATCCGGAGTCGTGACTTGTTGAAACTAAACCCTAAACCTCACCTTGACGAGCCTCAGTCCCCATCGACAGTCACGCAAGATCATAGAGGGCTTACCAATCCGTTCCATAGTTCCTGACTGAGTCTAGTGGAAAGGGCTGACCTTCACGGCTTCACTGAGCTTGGACAAATAGGGTGAACTACTAATGGGTGGACTACAAACCCGTCGAGGGATTAACTTGTCTGAAGTTGCTCGTGGCACGTTTTAGTTGGGTGGTTTGGGTAGGAGGATGGCAAGAGATCCAGATCTCGTGTCTTTATATCGAGGGAACAATTGGTTTTCCAATTCGGTGAATGACTGAAATCACTGAATGTTGTTCCTTGTTGATATTGGTCAAATAGTCAAAATAATCGAATGCCACAGTTTTTCTCGAAATATCAAATGCCACATAGTTGGGCAGTACCTGCTTTATTTTGATCTTTGATCCCCACAGGTGCAACATCAACACCCTTCCCACACAATACTAGAGACTAAATCTGAACAGAGATGAAATAGGAAGATATCTTCAATAAAATGTTGCAGTAATCACAGTTTATTTAATCTATCTGCCACTTGTTTACAACAAAAACTCTAATGACTGATCCTTAACAAGAAAAATATTGTAACAATCGTAAACGCATCAAAAACGGAGGGTCTCCAGATTTAACTTGAGAACTAGAGTGGGGCACTTTCCAATATCAGCAGAATTAAGAATTGAAATTTTACCTTATACCCATTAGCCACCACCCTCTTCCACCAACAGTACCCAAAAGTTGAATGAGGCATGATGCAAATTTGATAAAATATATCTGGTTAATCACAAAACGTTGATAAATCAACCATGCAATATTAGCCGTTTTCTGCTCGGTCGTAAGCATTGGATTTATGCTTTGGTGCAAATGTGAAGCCATCTGGAACCTTCCCAAGCAACATCTCAGACAGCCTAACCTGCATAAGTAAAGACAAAACATAAGTATCAAACTATCTCACCTATTGGTTCAACAGATTTGACAACAGAACGAGAGAGTAAAGTGGTACCCAGTCTGCGGCAGAATCGGAAGCCATTAGTGTCTCAAGGTCATCACGTCCAAAATAAGATGGTGGGCGCCAGCTCAGTCGTTGTGGGATGACATCTAGAAGACCAACGGGTACATATCTACAAGTGTAGCTGAGCCATTCTAACAGAAAACGCCTAGTTGTCTCGACACCTGGGACATAAGACATGATAAAGCCCATAAAATCAAAAATTTGATAAGCACAGATGTTCCAGACCATTAAGTTGGGTGACATATTTTTCTCAAGAACCATATAAAAGAGTACATTTATGTAGCTAAACATACTTTCACTGCAAGGAAAATTTTTGGTGCCAATTATAATACCTTTATATAAAAGAAAGTTTTTGATAACAGTATAAGTCATAGCTGGTATGCAAAACATACAAATGATACAAACCTTTTGTGTCAGACCCCCAATGTTCGAGGCCACAACGTACATATTCCTTCAAAATATTAAATCGCTCCCCAGAAGTGATGTCCCAGTGCCTCTGCTCCTTTATTTCTGTGAAAACCCAAGGCTGACAACACAAGGAGGGTTTAGTACACTAAGGTCCTAGTTTCCAAACTCAAGCAGAAAACTTAAAGCCACGTGCGCACAAACATAATATATTAATCCTAGCTGTCTAATAGAAAATACGTGTTGGGTTGGGTGTGTTTAATTCATACCTTAATTAGCGCTCCTCGAGCAATCATGCATGAAGACAGTTCAGGGCACTCAACCTTGTGCTTGTTCCAATCTACATAGGAAAATACATCTCCATTTCCAAGGACTTGCAAAGAACCAGGGGCTTTTTTAGCACATTGGTACACATATTCCCAATCTGCAAGCTTGCTGTAGCGTTGTTGTCGTGATCGACCATGTATTGTTACTGCAGTGGCTCCCCAGTTTCCCATGTCAGCGATAAGTGAGTCAATACGATTCTTTCCCTCAAAATAGGCTGTGCGGACCTGTAGCAAAATAGCAGTAGTTAACATTCCTTGAAGACCCCTAAAGACTAGGAATTTACAGACATCAAGAAGAACAATCTTTTTATTCGCAGTTGTACACTTGTACAAAACTGCCATAAAATTTACCTTGATAGTTATAGGAATGTCAACTGTACCAGAAGCTGCTTGAACAATGCCTTTCATTCGCATTGGTTTTGTTAGAAGAGCTGAGCCAGCACCTTTGTTCACAACAATATCTATTGGGCACCCCATATTTATATCAATGAAGTCCACGGTACATTCTTGTTCTATAAGTTCAACAGTGCGTGCTACAGTGTCTGGATATGACCCACATATCTGAACTCCAAACAAATCCTCAGATGAATGTCTCCTCAGCAAGGCCCATTCTGATGCTTGACCCTATTCCCATTTGAAAGTTCCAATTAGATTACGTAACATATATCAAACTAACATATTCATGCGCAACTAGATTGTAGATACATATGCAAATATGAAACAAGGGCAAAAGACTAGCCCTTAGCTTAGCTAATGTGAATTGAAATATCTTCATCTGTCAGGAGACTACACTGTCTACCAAACTAATACCGATGGCCCTATCATGTATAATACGTTACAAACCCTAGAAAAATGAAGTGATTAGCTTTTTGGAATGGCATAAAGTACTTTTGTGTGTGTGTTGTGGTTTTTCCATTGTAGGATACTGGTCATCTGGATCATCAGAGGTAGTTGATCAAATTGACCACACAATGAACTTAATGAGCATGAAGGTCAAATTTCAGGTATATTTTAAAAAAGATAAAGGCAGCTCAGCAGGAAAAAGTTCAACACAGACCTGCAAAAGATTTGTACACATTGCCATTTCACCGCATGTTATATCAGCCCCTAAACCTTTGCAAACCCTTCGGAATGGAAGATTTCCGACCGTTGTCAGAGGTGCAAGGTACAACTTTTCTCTGAAGTCAATAAGCTTCTTTTCACGTGGGTGTGTCTTTAAACTTTTATCATTTTCTGAGAATTCAACATTAGCTGCAGCTTCAGGTTCAGGTTGCGTGCAGCTTTGCCCAACAACTTTTTCCTGCACACTCTCACCTGTTGCAGAACAATCAGCACTTTCATTGAATGCCTCCAACAATTAGGATATGTTATAAAACTGTAAAGAACGAATAGAGCCAAAACCTCCATCATTTGCTTCACCAGAGACAAACTCCTCTTCAATTTCACATCTTGCCTTTTTTGACGGCCTAGATTCTTCAGATGGGAATTTTTCATTAGCACCTCCCTCTTCTTTTACTTCAGCAGACAATTCCATTTCATCAGATTGAAATGTTTCATCGGCACGCCGATCTTTAATTTCAGCATTGGACTCCACTTTATCATCTGTGCTACGGGGAAATTCACTACAGTCTTTTCTATCAGTAACATCAGAATTCTTGGAAACATCCAATCCATTCTCCTTTAACAAGGCATTTAGTTTTGACTTGGCATGCCCCTGCAAAGATAGGTCATAGAATTTTTTATCATATACAAATAGATCGTAAAATGATGCATTTAAATCAAACAAAATTTTGATTACCGCATTACTGATTGTTATGGAAGGAAAGGGAAACCATGATCATATGAAGATATTTCATTATGTCACACATAATTGTCGAATAGTCTAATTCCCTACCATAGACATTGCCATACTTCAACCAAAATAGTGGATTATTAAAACAGAACAAACACTCCAAATGTCCAACAGTTACAGTGTAGAAGTTTCATGTGTCAAAGAATTTAAGCATTGTGTTTCTTTATCGCCCCTTCACTTTCATAGGGAACCAAAAACTTTATTAAAGAAAAGAGTAGACACCGAACAAGGAGTCCTCAGAATTATATCAAGGTGAATGACACAACAAAAAACCACACCACCCTACAGGAACAGAACAACAAAAGGAAAGACTCAGTAGCTCTCAAATCTGAAAGTACAGTAGAGAAAGAGCTTTTGATTTGGACCTATCTTCTCCCGACCAAATAACTTAAACCCAATATACAGAAAAGCATTGCTGACTGACCCGGCTGAAAATCGCAAACTAGCCTCGTCAAAAACCTTTCACTAGGTCACTGAGAAACCTATAGATTCCATACTTTCACAATAATTTCAACACAAAATGCCAATTGCAGACATGAAATACATGTCGTCTCCTCCGAACCTATAACAAATATTCACCTTGCAACTGTCCAAGATAACAATCACACCTTAGGATATCTTACCTAAGACATGAGAGGATGATTCAAACTTCCAGACCATATTCCTAAACATAACACAAAACATGAAACTACCCTCCAGACCATTGGATATCATTAGAAAAAGAAAAAACAAAAAATCCAAACTCAAAGAAATTCCCATACACTCTAGCAATGAATTTTTACTTAATGTACTATGATAAATGGTAAGAACATAGATAATTTCCCACCCAGTAGTCTTCCTTAAACCTATCTCCCCATTTTTTCACCTCATAGTAACATAGAGAAAAGAAAGAAACAAGACCTGAAGCATTGTCTATTTTTAGACATCAACTTACTCCTAATGACAGCATGAAACTTCCATAGCTATTTTGTAAACCAAGCTTCATTCACCAAAACCCCCCATTTCTAAGCCAACGTTTCCTTCATCAGTGCCACTCTTCTCATTTTACCAAGCATTCCTTTTCCCCTGACAAAAGCCCTTCCCACAAAACTTTCTCATCAATCTCTCCCAGTCTTAGTCACACCGATGGGAATTCTAAGAATTGACTGATAGTTATTAGGAGGCTACCCTGCAAAACTGCAGTTTTCAATTTTCTTTTTTCTTCCTGTTTAAACATTCAATCCCTGGCTTTTGCAAGCACCGCAATAGACCCCAAATCTCTTTACATATCAAATACTCTCTCTCATATTCTTGGGTGAGGTATTAATATATTACACACTTCTAATAAGCAACTACCTATATAAAGAATCATGGTAACAAAACATTACAGATGAACAACAGATTAGGATTACTTATCTGAGAAACAACCCAAACATAGAATAAAGGGGATCAAAGAACCAAGTTCCTACAACCTTGCATAAATATGTGTGCAAACAATGAGAGAGAGTATAGAGATGATATTCTCAACAGAAGGATGTTGGATTAATACCATGAGACCAAGAGCCTTGAGTTTGGCATCTGCCTTGGTAAACTTCACTTTATCTTTCCACAAAAGCCTCTGAACATTTTTGCTTAATCCATTCATCTCAGAGCTTCTTCTATGAGCATTCACATCTCCATCCGCAACACCATCTTTATGAGTGCCCAAAAACCTACAAGACAAACCATAAGGGCATTGGTCGTCCACAGCCATAAAAGGACACTCTCCCTCTATGTCCTCAGGTTTCTGCATTAAAAACACACAAGAATTCGTAAAATTGGCAAGTCCAATTACTAGACTAAGCGTTCGAAACTACCAGAGCTTTAAAGGCTTCGATGTCGTGGCTGTAGCGACACTTATCCTTATAGGGACACCTAGTAGCATCTCCTCTCTTTGCTACCTCTGGACAGATACCGAGTGGCGATTGCTGTGCCTGCTACAACAAACTTAAATGTTGTTAAAACTTGGGTGAACATTAGTATCAACGTCACAATTTCAACTCGCAAATGAATCGGTTTAGCAAAATTGAGTAAAATCGAATAATAACCTCGCGGCGTTCACGCTTGAGCTGCCGCTTGGACTTCTTCTCCTTGACTACGCTGGGCTTCGCGTTGCCCTCAGAGACGGCGTCGTTTTGATCCTTAGACCAAGGCCTGATGGGAGTAGGGCGAAGGAACTGTTTCTTCACCGGAGCGATGGACTTGGCTGCGAGCTCCTCCGGCGTTCTCTGAGCCGCCATGCCGTTGGAGGCATCGAGGGGCGGTCCAGTTTCGGCGGGAGAGTCGTCGCCCATGGTGCTATGTCGGAGGTTAAAGGGAGTGAGGGTATAAAGAGACCAGAGTTGAGATAAAACGACGGCGTTTCATTTGGCCGTTTATTTTTATTTAATCTTAATTCTTTTCGGAGTGCACGCTTACAATTAGAAAAGTGAAATCACACCTTTTTTTTATTAAATGTTGAGTTAAACTCACGATCTAGAGTTGATAAGCTAAAAAAATTAAAAAAGTATTAATTTTTAATTGAATCTTTATTTCAATAGAATACTTAAAAAGTTAAAAATTTTATGAATTGACAAAAAAAATTGACAAATTTATCAATTCTGGACAAAAAATTTGTCAATGAATAACTAAATATTCTATGATAACTACTATGCTGGAACACAACTTTTAAAATTGATTAATAAATATAACTTTGGTCTAAATTTATCAACTACTTTATCCACCATTGCTGGAGATGCTCTTAGTAAGAAGCAATGTTCGTAAAAACGGGAGCCTAGGTAGAAAAACCTAGCATTGTAAACACCCTGTCCTAAAAATTTACCTTTTAGCGGGACCAGACAGGTTATAGAGAGTTATAACCGCACTTTTAGCTCTCCTCGAACTAATATTCGAGTTTAATATCAAGATATTCTCGATTCTGGGAGAAGATAAAATTTATGTCTCGAAGTGGTAGATGATGTTAATACGAGTCCTCTGGTACGTCCGGAGTATTTTTCGGAGCTACGAGCTGTTTAATATGAATTTATTCAATTTACGAAAATAGTGAATGATATTTACCTTATCGTAAAAAGATGACTACGATAAGTCGAGAATTTAGGAAAGCTTCCTTCGGGAAAGTTGCAGGGGGTGTTAATACGAACCCGTGAGTATGTCCTACACTTGAATCGGAGTTCGTATGCGAAAGTTATTAAAGATAATGTGTTGTTACTGTACGATAAATAGTAAATAACAAAATATATATTTATTGTTTATGGTAACTTTTTATAATTAAATTTAGACCGTTAGATCTTAACAGATTAAATTTGAGCCGTCTAATTTTGTTTAAATAGATGGAAGAGGGTTGACTCGGTCAGACCCCCCGATTCTCTCTTCCTCCTCTCTGCTCCGATCGCCTTCACGGTGGAGCGTCACCGTCAGGCCGCCTCTCAGCACACTGTATCGTCACCGAAAGAATAATAATATATTAAAGGAAATAGTAGGAAATATGGTAGTTCTATTTCCTCTGCACACACGTAGTGATGGGTCATGCTAGTCCTGTATGTCTAAAATCAACATGAAACTAGACAAAGATATATTCAAAAAGAAACAGAAGTTATAACTTATAACCATTTAACTTTGTATAAGACCTCATAACAGAATCCGCGCAGGAATAATTTATGATAATCATGCCTTTGTGTCTATGTAGGAGACAACTAATGAATGAATGCACTGAAGGTAACGACTGTATTAAAAGCCAGAACTTAGAGAGAGAGAGATTCAAAGCCAGTCAGCATCAGTCCCTCCAGATTTATTGATCTGGCTTCGAGGTGGTTGAGCCAATTTGCTGCAGTTGCTGAGGTTGCTGCTGCTGCTGCTGTTGCTGTTGCTGTTGTTGCTGCTGCTGCTGCTGCTGTTGTTGATGTATGTAGAACTGAGTCTGAGGTGACTGCTGCTGGAGCTGGAACCTCTGAGCGTTAATCATGCTCTTAGAAGGGTGAGATTCCCCATTCAGATCTGTTGTAGCAAGCTTCAAACGTTGAACCTCTGCTGTTAGGGCTTCATTTAGAGCTGTCAAAATCATCAAAGCAGCAACTATAAGCACTCTCATTTCTACCCTTAACAAGGAATGAACTACAGATAGCAATCATAGCACTAATGCACTGGGAAAGGTTATGGTGAGAGCAGATCAGAATCAAAATGCAATATTTGAAGCACCTATTTGTTTTTGTTTTTGGTGTTTATAAAATGTTTATGTACTCGTGTGATAAATATGTTCCTAGGTCCTAGGTATCACAAACGATACGTGGAATATTATAATCATCTAACAACTAAGTTTAAATATTATAATCATCTAACAACTATGTTTAAATATTATAATCATCTAACAACTAAGTTTAAATCAGAAGTACTTTCAAAAGAGTTTAGATGGCTGCAGGACCAATGGCCATCTAAACAACTACATGCTTGTCTATTTCAAGTTTACCCTTCTATATCTTAAAAATTGAAATTTAGATCACCTGGCTACTACTTTATTCTCCTTTTCCAGTTCTAAACAAACTAGTTTACTAAAAGAGGTTCAAACTTATTTTCCATTGCTGGAAATGAAAAGAAAAAGAAAAAAACGAGCAGCTGCACATTTAGATAACCAGAGTGGATACATTTTAGGTTTATTGTCCGCACACAGAAGATCTTAAAAGTTTAAAAATTCATTATAAAACTTCTGTGTTACTCACACTGGGTATGAGTGAAAATTGTGTAAATTGAAAGTGGGAGAGATATATGTCAAGGTCAGTCACTGCTTATAGAAGGATTGTCCATAGAAAAGCTTTACTCATAGGAAATCCCAATGGCATCTAAAACACTAGGTGGAGTTTGCTATCCAGCCGCTATCCAGAATCAAGAATGGGAGAGACTGACCAAGACTAGTCACGGCTTATAAACTCTGAAGGATTATCCATAGAAAGCTTTTATACATATGAAGTCCAATGGTATCTAAATCACTAGGTTGAGTTTGCTAACCAACCTATCCAGTTGCTCAAGCATCTATTTTCCATAACCCTATGACAGAAACCATCCAGGCATCCTTCGTCTAGTGCAAAGTATAACCCTCTGTTTCACTACGCTATAAGAATGGGAAACCTCGATTTGTATACAAGTTGAAAAGGCAGAAGGGTTTCAAAAGTGTTCATCCAAAATTCAGACTCCCATTAGTTTGTCGAAAGACTCGAACTTGAAAAGACAGCAAGATCTTTCCTCAGAATTTCTTCCAAAGTACTAACCTTCTTGGGTGATAAAAGAAATCTTCCTCAAAAATAGCATTCCATAATTCCTGTTTTATTTATTAGAACTTATAGGAATTCCAATAAGACCATGTATCCAGTTTTTATTAAAAGCTTTTGAATTTCTGAACAGCAATTGTTTTATCAAGCAAATCAAAACCCACACCAAGTATTTGCAAAATTCTTAACCAATGTATGAGAATGAATTCTTAAGGATAAGTACTTCAAAATTCTCATGGACAAAGTAATCTAGTTTCCTAACATTACAAGTTAGGGGAGGGGATTTCAATTAGAGAAGCAACAATCACTCCACCAGTTATCATCAGACAAATATGAAAGAATGCCTGTTTTCTACAATGAATTGAATGATTTAATATATGAACCATTAAACCTAAAAGAAGTTGATACATACCATCTCTGAGTTGGGCCTGTTGTTCCATAGCTTGAAGGCGAAACTTCAACTCATTATTCTGGTTACTGAGACCAACAGAATCTCTCTGCAGCAAAATAAGACAAAATCAATATAGCAAGAAAATTTGAAAGCAGAAATAAAATTACTGCAGTTCAAAACCGCACTTGCAATAGTGTAAGCTGTGCGGACAGTGTTGTTGCTTCCGTCTGTAGAGTCTGAACCTTGTGTTCCAACTCTGAAATGTAGCGCATTTTCCGTTCTTTGGATCGGGCTGCTGATTGACGATTTGCCAAAATCCTGCATATAGATTCGTTGTTAGCATTGTAGGTAGTTTATCCAGCAGACCATAGTGAACTGTTAGGACTTAGAAGATGAAGATGCAATACCTTTTTGCACGCTTTGGATCGGTCAATGCAATCTCTGCAAGTTTTTCATTAGCCATAATTTTCTTCATCTCAGCCCCACTGAACTCACCATTTCCAAACTCCAAGCTAAAGGCATTTGAATTTGTATCATTTGAATTGCTGGGGGAAAGTTGTCCTGGCCGGGTTCCAAGAGAAGGTGGTAGTTTAGGTGACTCATCACCAAATTGCAGCTTACCCATAAAACTGTCCATCGAGACACTTCTGAAGTGACGAGTGGTTGGTGCAATATCTCCCCCCACACTCCTTTTGATCCCTTCTCTCATATTAGTCAAAGAATTCAATCCCGGTCTCTGAATTCCTCCACTTTCATTAACGCTGCTTTCCACTTCATTATCACTGCTATCACAGTTTGTCTTGGTCCCACTTGCTCTACTACTATCCATATCCTCGTGATTATCATTACCATTCTTGTCATCAGTCCCCGAAGAGTTCAAAGCATCAATGCTATCCAAATTCATATATGCAGAAAACAGATCATCCACTACTTCCCCTTCAGACTTCCTCTCACCCGTCCCTTCTACATTGTTACCGCCAGCTCTCTCCCAACTACATTCCTTCTTAACCAACTGAGCTGGCTTAACCATCCCTGAATTTTCTGTACCAGAGATTGACAGCTCCAAACTACCCGAACCCCTCATGGGAGCAATGGGGGGTAGAGCTTGTTGCATCATAGTAGAGAACCCAAATGGTATATCACTATTAGACCTCCTATGTGCCTTACGAGGGGGCAAACTCTCACCGACCATCGAGAAATTACCCCTGCCAAATGGCGATTGGGGCAACAAGGAATGTGAACTTGCATCTCTATCCTCCATTGACACATCCACCTCGGACATGGAGGTGGATGGAGAATCACGGTAGGGGGATGGACTCAATGGGGGCAGTGAATCAAGTGAAAAGAAGGCTGGTTGAGACGATGACCGTGAATGGTTCGGTCTTGAATTCTGTGAGCACATTTTCTGGTTGATCGGCCTAGCAACCGGGATCTGAGAATGAGGTGATAGTGGTGGCATGTGGTTTGGGTGTGAGGGTGGTATCCCCACTCTTTTACTAGTATCCCCAGTAAAGCTCTGTCCAAAATGGCATGAACGCATTAGTGAAGGGCTGAATTGGGGTATGTTCAACTGGTCCATAGACAAAGGCTGTTTCAATATCGAGGATGAAGATGTTCCAAACGAAGATTGAAGCCTTTGCATCATATCACTATTACCTTCTTCAGTGTCACCCATTGTAATCCCACACCCCCAAACAACAATTAACAAAAACAAAAAGCTTCAATCTTTATCAAACCCCACCTCTAAAACCTCTGAATAACAACCTCAACCCACTTCACTCCCGCTCACAACTAAACAACCCAACACACCCAGAATCTGCACACCAACCAAAACAAATACCCAAAACAATGAACATTTCCATCAAAAACTAGAAAACCAATACCAAATTCTTCAAAACACTCCCATAAATCTACTCCACTACATAAAACAGGTTTAAAGAGCTTACCTTATAGCCAGTGTGATCATCAGAGCAGCAATGGCAATAGAGAATATCAAACGGTCGCGGTTGTTCTGGTGTCCGTGCACAATGAAGACCGGAAATGGCGGAGGAAGGTAAGCGTCTTTATTATTGTTCTTGCTCCTAAATCGTCGGGCTTTTTTCGTTGGAGTTGTCGTGTAAACGAAGACGAAAGCAACCGAGAGAGCGAGTTCAAAACTATTACACGGATTTCATGCCCACTACTTCTCTCTCTGCTATAATACCCCTCCGACGCGTGAATTTAATAAACATTTCCCTTTGCATTTCGCGTGCATTTCAATTTCATTCCGACCTCATTTGACTCCCCTGTCTGACCCCAGTTTACGTAGGAAGGAAATGCTTTCCAAACAAATTCGTTTTCAATTATGAATTTTTTGTAGAAGAAAATCAGTATTTTTAGAAGGAAAAATAGCACATGCGTGAAACGCGTTAGTCTCGGATAATTTTTTCTTTAATTTTCTTTTGGTAGGAAAGTAACCATATCTATGTATTGGTAGTAATTCTATCTTTCTACAATTATGTCACTGGGTATTCAAAATATAAAGGATTAACATGTGCTAATTCTCCTTTCCTCCATCCTGTCACGTCTTCCTCACTCGAGAACGTGACCAAATCCGTCCCTCTTCATCATTGCTTTTGATTTGAGATTTGATAGGAACCAAAAGAGCAAGGTCCGAGTGCGTGTAGAACATGAACTTGATGCTCCTTTCTATCTCAAGGATTTTGAGCACTATGATTCACTATGATTTTTGAGCCTCTTCATTGGCATTGTGAGCACTGCCTTGTAGTGTTTCATAACAATGGAATATGCCCTAAACTGCCGCGGGTGATCTCGGCTCCCAAACCTCCGGTAAAGGCTGTTGCAACCTTAAGTGCTCCACCGGGTTTTGGGAACACTTTTGTACAAGGAACTTTCATGGCACAGGTTTGACACCGGTTAGCAGAGAAACTGCCTAGTCGCAAGCCGATAGTCATCAAGAGGAAGCTCCTGGACTCCGAATTTGAGTTGGAAACCCTAGAGGAACAGGATGAGGTTATTGAGATGACCACTGACTCTATAAATGGCAGAGATATTGAAGATGCTCTCGGTATAGAGACGGTGATCGATCCAGCCGAGTTGAACACTGAAAAGAGTGATGGTGTAGCCGGCACCGTATCCAGTACCGCAATCGTTCCTTTTGCACCGGCACCACCACCGTCTGAGAAACAAGACCCTACACCGGTGCTACACATTTGTGGTCTGGAAGAACCTGATGATATGGAAGACTTGCAACTTGCAAGTCTGTTTGCTGAAGAAGAGGAACCGGGACCTAGAGGAACCAAGAACTATCTCTCCTTGCAAGCTCAAAACTCCTCTACCTACTCTGGTAGTGCAAACAAAGAAACTCAAGGGACTTGTTTTCCCTGGTAAGTTCTCGGCTGCCTCCCTTGGCCTAGTTGAGAAATCTAGTGGTGTTTTTAATTTGCAATTGGCTTCTACTGAATGCAAGCCTAAACGTGGACGCCCCCTTGGTGCCAAGGACAAGAAGCCTAGAAAGAAGAGGAAACAAAGCAAGGAAGCTGCAACAAATGTACTTAGTGGTGAAGCTGAGAAACCTACTAGCCCTTCTGTTAAGGGCAAAGAAAAATTCTGTTTAAGTTGTTTTTACAGTCTGCGAACTATGTAGGTTTGCTTTTAATAAGTGAGCCAACATCAGTATATAGGTAATCTATACTACTTATCACTTTAATCTTAGGTTACGAAGTCTTGTCTATTGTAGGTGGTAACGGAAGAATTTGTAAGAGTTACCATGATATGAGATCATTAGTTATGTTCATCATTTTTCCTAAAAAATGTATTTCTGATAAGTATTAGGAGATATTAGAAAAGAAAATAAAACTGTAACAAAAAGGGGTTAGATATTACATATATATTGACAGGACCCACCCCGGGTTAAACCTCTTTAACCCGAAATAAATCCTGCGGGGACCACCTCAAGGGAACTTCTTACCGCAACTCCCTTGAAATGGCCAACCCTTCCTACACAACTAACTAAACCGGGTTAGTCAGAGCAGTCTATAGAGATGATTACCCAAAGAATTTCAAGCAGCAACGGAAATGATCGACTATGCCTCGACTCTCGTACGCGCTCGACCTCCTCTCAAGAACCCTGCATCACTAGGCATTTAAAAACGAAAGGCCCAGGGGAGAAACATTTAAAAACTGTTAGAGTGAGTGGACGAAAATGAAATATAAAAACTCTATTTCCTTTAATGCTCTCCCAAAACTTTAATGATTCAAATATCATTTATGCATGCCCACAATTACCAAATTTCCACAAACGCATGACAAGGTAAACAATTAAAGAATATGGGAAGAGAAATGTTCACCAAACATAATAAGTCTGACCTCTCAGACTACGGTCGGAGCTAAGAGCTCTAGTAGCGCCCTCACGCTACGCTATGCTAGCTAGATAAAATAATACGGTCAACCCTTATAATATCAACCTGACCTCTCAGGCTTGTCTGACCTCTCAGACCAGGGTCGGAGCTAAGAGCTCTAGAATATGTGATAACGGTCAACCCTTATAATATCAACCTGACCTCTCAGGCTTGTCTGACCTCTCAGACCAGGGTCGGAGCTAAGAGCTCTAGATAAAGTGAAAATGGTCAACCCTCATAGTGCACTACGTAGTTTGCCTGACCTCTCAGGCTAGGGTCGGAGCTAAGAGCTCTAGTAGCGCCCTCACGCTACTCTAACTAGCATATTTATTGGTCAACCCTTAAAATAAAAATTCATAACAAGACAATAATCAAATTCTCTTCCCAAAACAATTAATTAAAACAATTCCTTGTCATATATGCATAAAACCAATTTCCAACGAAGTCTCGGGTTCAAATCCATTCGAAGGACGGCCATCACCGTCTATAACCATTTTCGGGAGAAATAGAAAATTGAGTAATAATGTAAATACTTCACGCATAAGTGTCAATATCTCAAACCATAGTAAAAATCTTTAACCGAGGCTCCCGCTAAACTTTAACCAAATAAAATCGTTCAAGAACCCGAGAAAGATATAATTCTCGAAAACCATCATAAAACCATGCAATTAACTCAATAATTAAAGCATGCATTTATTTAAAATAATATGTCCACTCACAGTACTATTGCGACCTTCCCGCTCGGAAAGCTCCTCGAGCGACACCCTCGAACTACCCGCGTAGTCGAGCCCGTCTCACGTCCGACCAGAGACTGTACAACAAATCATCAAATTAGTCAATCACGGTTGACTTGGTCTTTTCCTAGTTTGACCAGGAAATCCTATTTGACCACATGTTGACCAAGTTCCTTTCTTATAGCACTTTAACCTTTATAACTTTCTTTCCCGGTTATCGACTCTTAACTCAATTTACCGGAAGTCCGACTCAGCTTCCGAACTTTCCTTTATTACTTTAACTTGACGTTAGGGTGTCACGTAATAAGTCGTTGAATTACTATGGACACCCAACGGGTCACACTAACCAATACCTTAGGAGTCCTTAAAATAATCCTTAAACCTTAACCGGCAATAATCGATGGTCGGAATAATATTTAATTATCCGCCAATAATACTAAACTAGAACAATTCCAAAACCTAACCAAAACACCTCCAAAAATTACCAAATTTTAACCATAGACTCCTCACAATATGTACTAATTAATGGACATGAAAAACTGCCCAAAAAGTGGCGGCACCGCCGCCAGCTCCGCCGCCACCGGCGGCCGCCGGCAGAAATTCCGGCTAAAATTCCGACGACCTCGGATCGCCACCAAATTTTACCAGTAGCTTCGTCTCGTCAATTGGGACAACTTTCTAGTTCAACTCGAAGGCCAATTCGGCCTCTAACTAGGTCAAAAACTCGATGAACAGTAGACCCCGAAAATTACACTACCAAACTTCAAATCCTCAATTCTCCCTCACACTTCAAATCAAGCTACCAAATTCTAGGGGATTGTAGTACACCTAAAACCCATCCTAAACATATAAAGAACTCAACAATTGGTGATCTAGGGAGGGAGAAATTCAATCCCGAAAATCTACTGTACACACCAAGAACAAATCGGAATTTCTCCCGATTTACGGCGAGTTAGGTCGGAAAGCTTACCTAGGATTGAAGTAGACTCGGAGGCCGAACTTTTGGGACCGGTGCGCCGGCGGTTGGTGGCCGGACGGCGGCGCTGTGGCGCGCGCAAAATCCGGCAGCATTTCCCGTCGGGAGAGAGGAGAGAGAGCCGGGTGAAAATCTGATTTTTCACCCCGGTAACTCCTATATATAGCCGTTTTACCGCATAGTAACTTTATACTTTTGTTCATAACTTTCTCATACGAACTCCGATTTGAGCGTGCTACGTGTCCCCGAACTCGTAACGACGCCCTCTACAACTTTCAAGAATGAAGTTTTCTCAAATTCTTGACTTAACGAAAAGTCAACTTCACGATCATTGTACGGTTAAACGGTCACTTTAAATGGTAAAAGACCTAAGTAACCAACCGTAAAATAATTCTAGGATCGGGGTGTGACAATTCTCCCCACCTTATAAAAATTTCGTCCTCGAAATTTCTATACTCAAAGTCCAACACAGAGGGGGATAGTACCACTTAAAATAATAACATTGTTCTCCAATATCCACTTCCTTCTGAGAACTCTTCTGAGACGCCTCACGAAAAGCATTGTCAAAACCTAAACACCTGCTCTTTACGATCAACATCCTTACTGTTCCTCCTTGAAAGCCAATTTCCAGTACCAACCAGAAGTCTATTGACATAGGATGTAAGGTAGTAAACTTATTTACGTAACATGGACATACGTGACACTAGGTATCCATTAACTCTAAGGATACCCAACATATTCCTCAAACTCATGTAACCTTGTCACGTGTCACATCTAGCCAACGTAGCACTCCTTCCTACGTGGATGGTAACCTCCGCTACTTCCCCATTTTCTAACACCCGACCACTCTTCTTAGGTCAAAACTAAAGCATAAGGTCTTATCGTGGATCACAATGATTTTCTCTTGAATCACCGAATTCTTACTGTACTACATCTCATTTATGAGGTGGAATACGACACCGCCTATGCTGATCCACCATCTGTAATCCTCGCGAGAATCACTATTGTTTTTTTTTTACCAAAAGATGATAAATTCTGTCACACGCTGAAAACATCATTTGGCAACAATTCCCTGTTGCCTAAACCGGATTATAACCATATCCTTGAAAATCCAATAATCGTCCTTACCAACCGCATGTGACGTCGTCACAATACCGCTATCAATCATTCTGATTCCAATAACCACTCGCTTGTCGTGAGTATAAATTCTTCAAGAATACTCGTATACTTTCGTGGAACCTTAAATATCAGCTCACACATTCCCTATGCAGGTAATGATTATCACGCCTGAGGAGTAGGGTTCGATGTCACTAATGGATTTAAATCCTCTGGTAACACAATACCACGTGGAGCCAAATCTACTGACAACAAGTCCACGAGAAAACCATGGCGACTCGTGTTACACGAACCATCACCTCATTTGAACCAGGCTCCCTGATCTGGTTTACGCTTTCTAGAAACTATTCTGTCATGTTGTAGAGTAATTGTCTTCCCTGACTCTATCAATACTCAAACCACTTGTACACAAAGGACATGAACTGCCGTGAATATTAGCGTAAATCCAAAACCATAGCCTTTAAATCGGGGAGATCCAAAAGCTCCTGACATCGAGATCCAACAATACTGACTCCTCGCATGAAAACAATATTGTCAGGCTTCACACTGCCTACCAAGCTATTCTGACCGGATAAATCTGAACTTTACCAACAAGCCGATCATTAGAATCGCCAACTCAATTATCAATTTGTGAGGTCACAGCATACTTTACAACTGGAAATACATCTCTGTACTACTCATAGGTGAGGCGCCACTGACCTCCCTATCTCTTACCTTAACCTGGAATGACGCATAGTGCAGAACTTGCACTTCCACCATAACCGTGCGTCTATTAAACATTATCCGCATCTCAATCCGGAATAGACTTACCATTAAAAGAATTTCAGAGCCTTACCCGCTCAACAAGTATATTCCATTCCCAAATGCCTCCATTACCACATCGTCCGGTAATAACCAGCAACTTGGACATTTAACCAGATCAGACATCTACATGAAATTTAGTGCCACTGGTGCACGCCCAAAGGAACATCTGATCAAAGCATCGGGAATTAATTTCACCAGACACAACCATGTTGATCACCGAGCATCCAGTTAACGAGGCACAAGATAACAAATACCATTACCGCACTGGGCACGTATACATCACAGAGTCAACTCGTACAACTAGACAGTTTCTAACAAAACTGTCCCCCAGGCGCTGCGGGTTTACCATCCACCGCAACCTCTATTCGGTAAGATTCAAAATTCTCAATCGCTTACCACTCTAGATCTTAAATCACAAGGTCCACTGCCACACGTTAACATCCTCTCAGATCATAACTTAATCTGAACGTAGCTTAATCACTCCACGGTTTCCGATGGAGTGTTGCACAACTAAACGACATACTTTACTACCCTTGTAACAATTTGGTTTCCAAAACCTTGACTCGTAACACCTTTGAGTCATCAAAGAAACTCTTTCCTCAGTTTCACCGCTTTCACACTCACCGAAAATGTTGACAATTTTGAGGGTCACCTCCAATGACCTTTCTTGCTACCACTCTACACTCGTGGCGCCAAGAACTGCCGTTAGGTCAAAAATTCCTAACAAGTAGGGTCACTACTCAAATGACCAATGACCATAGCAACGCCAACTAAACTTTAATCCTCTTAGGATTTCCTTAAATTAACCTCAATAATTGATCTCCCAGATCTTAATCCTTATTCCCCATATCAAGATTGAGAATATTTCCTGTCACTGCAGTGAGTGTAACTTATGAACCCCAAACACGACTAAGTACACATTCGGTTACAATAATTGATTATACCACAGCCAGTGAGTGCACAAATTCCCATGCCATCAAGCTCAGTTAATCGCCCTCGAAGAAACCAAGTGTCATAACGGACGACTTTGGTTGCAGGTTGAAGTTTGACCATCTACAACATTCTCACTCCTATTCAACGATTCAGTAAACCTTGCCTCACTGCTGTCCCTTCACCTTTTCCGTGCATTTATCTCAGAAAACATCCTTCCACCTACTAACGACATTAAACCATTTAATTGACGTTTTACACAGAATCTTCTAACCAAACGTCTTTAATCTCCGTTTTCAATAAATGGAACTCTCATGACACATTCTTAAGATGATGTCATCATCAGCCTTAGTCACTTACCTGATGTCATTTTTGACCACACACAGCTGTACACCATAATTATGCCTTACCAGCATGTGCTACCCAAATTTCAACTTTACCACTTCCCTAAACAGGAGGTTACACGTGCTCATGTGGGGTATACCCATGTACAACTTCGGCCGTCGAAACAATACTGTTTGCACAATGACCGGTTCCTACACCATAATAATACAAAGTCAATCAAGACTCGTATCACTATCTCCGGTACCTCAAGCACTCTTGGTCTGAGACCCGGTGGCTTGTTGCCACTTCCAACATGTTCCTTAAAATTCCAGAACCACTTAACTTTAATTACCACAAGTAACGCTTTCTCGATCTGAAAATCGATCTCTAATACAGCCAACCTGGAGACTCCTCCACTGGTGTACTAATTACAACACTTTGACCGCAGGTGGATAACTCACCTTATGGTTGACATGAGTCCCAAGATCTGGTGACACGATTAAATTCTTGCCTCCACGATAAATGGCCTAATGACCATTGTCACCTATAATTCACGTCACGCTTGGACTCACTAACGATTCGAATATTTCTAGTACCACAAACATGGGTGGCTGGAGCTAAGAAGATCTAGTCGTAGCTGTCGACAACAATGTCAGCACCAAAGCTGACCCACGCCATTAGTTCTAGTGGTTGTCCCATAAAGCATCAAGTGACCAAAACAGCCTTTACTTCCTTAACATTCTTCAATAGTGTCACATCATGGACTCGTCACTAGAAAAAGTCCATTGATCACAAATAACCCCACTCAACTTTCCTTGAGTCATTCCACTTTCACATGTCCGTTGGTTTCTCTGAAACCACACTAATGACGAACCTCAACAAAATCGTGGCAATCGTCAAATCTTATTATTCATCCTCTCAGAATAATCGCGCTAGGCGACTTCAGCTCCTTTTTCCATCACAGGATGCAACATCTTCCAGTAACTCGTACGACTCTTCACTGCTAAGAGCCTCATAACACGAACACCCAAGCCTTGTCTTAGGCTTCTACAGCATCCCTGTCAACAACCATGACAGCCTCCCCGGTGTGAATTAACTGTTTCACCACCGAGTACTTACACATAATGCTCAAACGTTAAACAACGTGAGTTTCCGCTCGATCCCCAACTCAAATCTCAATAAATCAAGGGGGAACACATAAACATAAATACGTAACGAGCTTACCTTGTTCCTTACAGGAGTTCATTGTGAGGTCGGCGTACTGAGGCATAGTCTTGAAGATTCGATCGTTTATAGGACCACTCGGTCCATATCTCAATCAGGAAGTACTAACTCATATCCTCAATAAACACTAAGCGTCCAAGCATAAAATGCCGATGGATCCGCCGCGGTCGGACCATCACTCTATAGACACTAAGTGATACCAAGTATATGAGGTAGTAACAGGAACGATAACCTAATGCTCTGATACCATTGACAGGACCCACCCCGGGTTAAACCTCTTTAACCCGAAGTAAATCCTGCGGGGACCACCTCAAGGGAACTTCTTACCGCAACTCCCTTGAAATGGCCAACCCTTCCTACACAACTAACTAAACCGGGTTAGTCAGAGCAGTCTATAGAGATGATTACCCAAAGAATTTCAAGCAGCAACGGAAATGATCGACTATGCCTCGACTCTCGTACGCGCTCGACCTCCTCTCAAGAACCCTGCATCACTAGGCATTTAAAAACGAAAGGCCCAGGGGAGAAACATTTAAAAACTGTTAGAGTGAGTGGACGAAAATGAAATATAAAAACTCTATTTCCTTTAATGCTCTCCCAAAACTTTAATGATTCAAATATCATTTATGCATGCCCACAATTACCAAATTTCCACAAACGCATGACAAGGTAAACAATTAAAGAATATGGGAAGAGAAATGTTCACCAAACATAATAAGTCTGACCTCTCAGACTACGGTCGGAGCTAAGAGCTCTAGTAGCGCCCTCACGCTACGCTATGCTAGCTAGATAAAATAATACGGTCAACCCTTATAATATCAACCTGACCTCTCAGGCTTGTCTGACCTCTCAGACCAGGGTCGGAGCTAAGAGCTCTAGAATATGTGATAACGGTCAACCCTTATAATATCAACCTGACCTCTCAGGCTTGTCTGACCTCTCAGACCAGGGTCGGAGCTAAGAGCTCTAGATAAAGTGAAAATGGTCAACCCTCATAGTGCACTACGTAGTTTGCCTGACCTCTCAGGCTAGGGTCGGAGCTAAGAGCTCTAGTAGCGCCCTCACGCTACTCTAACTAGCATATTTATTGGTCAACCCTTAAAATAAAAATTCATAACAAGACAATAATCAAATTCTCTTCCCAAAACAATTAATTAAAACAATTCCTTGTCATATATGCATAAAACCAATTTCCAACGAAGTCTCGGGTTCAAATCCATTCGAAGGACGGCCATCACCGTCTATAACCATTTTCGGGAGAAATAGAAAATTGAGTAATAATGTAAATACTTCACGCATAAGTGTCAATATCTCAAACCATAGTAAAAATCTTTAACCGAGGCTCCCGCTAAACTTTAACCAAATAAAATCGTTCAAGAACCCGAGAAAGATATAATTCTCGAAAACCATCATAAAACCATGCAATTAACTCAATAATTAAAGCATGCATTTATTTAAAATAATATGTCCACTCACAGTACTATTGCGACCTTCCCGCTCGGAAAGCTCCTCGAGCGACACCCTCGAACTACCCGCGTAGTCGAGCCCGTCTCACGTCCGACCAGAGACTGTACAACAAATCATCAAATTAGTCAATCACGGTTGACTTGGTCTTTTCCTAGTTTGACCAGGAAATCCTATTTGACCACATGTTGACCAAGTTCCTTTCTTATAGCACTTTAACCTTTATAACTTTCTTTCCCGGTTATCGACTCTTAACTCAATTTACCGGAAGTCCGACTCAGCTTCCGAACTTTCCTTTATTACTTTAACTTGACGTTAGGGTGTCACGTAATAAGTCGTTGAATTACTATGGACACCCAACGGGTCACACTAACCAATACCTTAGGAGTCCTTAAAATAATCCTTAAACCTTAACCGGCAATAATCGATGGTCGGAATAATATTTAATTATCCGCCAATAATACTAAACTAGAACAATTCCAAAACCTAACCAAAACACCTCCAAAAATTACCAAATTTTAACCATAGACTCCTCACAATATGTACTAATTAATGGACATGAAAAACTGCCCAAAAAGTGGCGGCACCGCCGCCAGCTCCGCCGCCACCGGCGGCCGCCGGCAGAAATTCCGGCTAAAATTCCGACGACCTCGGATCGCCACCAAATTTTACCAGTAGCTTCGTCTCGTCAATTGGGACAACTTTCTAGTTCAACTCGAAGGCCAATTCGGCCTCTAACTAGGTCAAAAACTCGATGAACAGTAGACCCCGAAAATTACACTACCAAACTTCAAATCCTCAATTCTCCCTCACACTTCAAATCAAGCTACCAAATTCTAGGGGATTGTAGTACACCTAAAACCCATCCTAAACATATAAAGAACTCAACAATTGGTGATCTAGGGAGGGAGAAATTCAATCCCGAAAATCTACTGTACACACCAAGAACAAATCGGAATTTCTCCCGATTTACGGCGAGTTAGGTCGGAAAGCTTACCTAGGATTGAAGTAGACTCGGAGGCCGAACTTTTGGGACCGGTGCGCCGGCGGTTGGTGGCCGGACGGCGGCGCTGTGGCGCGCGCAAAATCCGGCAGCATTTCCCGTCGGGAGAGAGGAGAGAGAGCCGGGTGAAAATCTGATTTTTCACCCCGGTAACTCCTATATATAGCCGTTTTACCGCATAGTAACTTTATACTTTTGTTCATAACTTTCTCATACGAACTCCGATTTGAGCGTGCTACGTGTCCCCGAACTCGTAACGACGCCCTCTACAACTTTCAAGAATGAAGTTTTCTCAAATTCTTGACTTAACGAAAAGTCAACTTCACGATCATTGTACGGTTAAACGGTCACTTTAAATGGTAAAAGACCTAAGTAACCAACCGTAAAATAATTCTAGGATCGGGGTGTGACATATATTATACACATAAATCCAATTTATAATTCAACAATAATTATAAATAATGAAATGAAATACGAAACCAAATACTATAAACAACTTTGGTTACCACATTTGATTGAAGGATAAGTGAAATTTGTGGAAGCTGAATCGTGTACTTTGGAACACGTAGAACGAAGAACACAAATTTTTTTTATGATTCCAAATTGGACATAGGAGAAGAGGAAAGTGTTGAAGTCGAATCATGTGTCTCACACATTTTTCATAAGACAAATTATGCCTCATCTACCGGTGTAAAAGGCTTGATGCCACTTGTCTCCCAAGATACAACGACTATTTGTGCTTTGGAGCTGCACTGCTGCCAAAACATGCACTCCGACGAACTTGTAGTAACTTTTTTCTATCACCAAAAAACTAAAACTAAAGAGAGAATAACTCTTTAAGAAAATGAAATAATTATCGAGAAAGTGTTTCGAATGATGATCTTTCAAATTATTTGAATGTGTGGTTAGAACAATAGAAGTGATCCCTATTTATACACGGGAAAACCATCCACTACTTAAATTTTCATGAATTATGGATGATATGTTACAACCCTTAGCATTCCAATCTTTGAAATTTTGTGCTACAACCTTTTTCATATGTTTGTGTGGTTACAACCATTCATATTAGTGAGGTTACAACCTTTTATATTTCGCGAGGTTACATCCTTTCACATTCTGTGAGGTTTCATCTTTTCACATTATGTGAGGTTATAGCTTCTAGAATTCAATCAGTCAATAGACTATACAAAATCCATAATACATGGTTTCAAGTAATTAACCATCTTTGAGTGACTATTTCTTATTCACCCTATAACCTATTTAAATTGGTTAAATAAAATGTTTATTTTCACCATTTTTCAGTTTTTCCAACAAAAACTAGCTAGTAAAAGAAATAAGAACAATGCTATTTTTTTCAGAAAAATATTGCGGCAGACCTAAAAATTCATAACTAAATGTAGAAAAATTAGTTTTAGGATATTCCAGTTATGAATCGATCATTAACAGGTCTATTCTAACTTTCATGAAGACACCAAGTTCAAATAACTAGCCAATATGTACAGTTTTCAGAAAGAACGTAACTAGTATGAAATTTCAGAAAATGCATATCTGCAGAATTGCCTGATCCAGACCTTAGACTTTGAATAAATTATAACATAATCAACACAATTCTTTTTCAGGTGATTCAAAAACTGAAACGAAGCTTAAGAATTCAGCTACAACTTTTATGAAGAAACCAACTTTAAATTCTAAAAGGAATTGTACGGTTTTCAAATAAAAGGCAACTGATGCAGAATTGTAGAAACACTCTTTCAGCTTTTACAAATTTTAAAACAAAACAAAGAGCTTGGAATTGATTGAACAACAATGTCCAATCCAATAAACATAGCTTAGATTACAGAAAAGAAGGAACTTATATTGCAGCAAATATAGATTACAACACATACTTCCTTCATAGATCATTATTCCCATAAAAATTAAAAACAAATCCTTCAAAGGCAAAATCACAAGCTGGTAGCCCTTTTCTCTTATTCTAGAGAGAAATTTAAAAGAACAAAGCCATACACGTTCTTCATGCATAAAGCTCTTCAAACATAGAAATCTAAAGCTCATTCAGTACCTGCACAAATTCTCATATGGGTGAGCAATGCTCAGTACGAGGTTAAACCTCTTTAATCTACAAAAACCATAAATAAAAATGCATCAATGCATTGATACCTTCATCAGTGACCCTTTCCCCTCGAATTATAATTCCCTTTTTGCAAGTCATGCTTAGGGGGGTGTATTCAATTAGGATTTTAATTGATTCTGATGGATTTACTATAATCCATGGATTTTAATTGATTCTGATGGATTTATTAGAATCCACATATTGTCATGGATTTAAACAGATTTTGATGTATTGTTTTAACAAGATTTGTTTGGATTTGTTTGGATTTCATAAAACCATGAACCCTTGAAAACTATCACACCATGTACAAACATGTACATTCCTAGTTGATCATATCAGCTCACACATTGGAAACTCAATTAATGCTAAACTAGGATTCTAGAAAAATGAGAACAACTGATCTCTACTTCCTCTCATCTCATAATCAAAATTACATTCTTAAAAAGCATGAATAACAAAGTATGAGAAACAAAGTACATTACATTCTTAAGAAACAAAAAAATTAAAAAGCTGCATATTCATCCATTCCAACCTCATTATCGTCATAATCTTCATCTTCATCCACATCTTCTTCATCTTCATCCACATCATCCATATTTTCATTCTCATTGGTGTCCTCTTGACTTCCATTATCACCATTTCGTGGTCTTTCTCGCCACATAGCTTCAGCAATAGAAAGCCTCCAAGCATTAGCCTCTGCTCTTTGTTGTAGTTGACTTTGAGAAAGAAGTTCAAGATTCTCATCTTCCATATCTAGAGAGGATGAAGGTGAAGAATCATTTTCTAGTTCAACAGGGAATTCATCGGAACGACATTCTTTACGAAGAAAGTTGTGTAGTCCAGCACAAGCTAACACCAACTCTGCTTGTGTTTTAAATGGAAATGGAGGTGCGGTTTTGAAAATTGTGAACCGTGATTTAAAGACACCAAATGTCCTCTCAATCACATTCCTTAATGATGCGTGGCGAAGATTGAACAACTCACTTGCATTTCGGGGATGGCGACCTTGACCACCAAAATCCTTAAGATGATATCGAACACCTCGTAATGGAGCTAAGAATTGACGTCGATTAGCAAATCCACAATCCACAAGAAAATATTTGCCTGACAATATAAAATTTAATAATTAGCATGCCAAACTGTGAAACAACCAACAAACTAATAATTGGGAAACTATTGGCTTTTACTATATCAGAACAAGAACAACATAAGTTAAGTCAACAGATTTCTAGCAAATATCTGGGGCACACACAAATAGTATTTGTAACATGGTATCATCACTGTCATGTCAAATCCTAACCGACATAATATCTTATATGAAAAATTACCTTGAGGAACTTCAAGTCCATTCCTTCTTGATAAGGCATCATTTAACAATTTTGAATCATGTGCTGAACCTTCCCATCCGCTTAGCACATATATGAATTGTAAATCAAAGTTGCATGCTGCTAAGACATTTTGAGATTGAATTCCATGACGATTACGATAGCTACTTACTTCACGCCCTTTTACCATTGCTGGAATATGGGTGCCATCAATTGCACCGATACAATCCTTTGATAAAAGAAATCAAGAACAAGGGGCTTAGCACATCTTCTATTGGAAATACAAATGACAACTTTAAGCAAAAATAAAACTATTTAGATAAGCATGCTTTATAGTAACTTCAAAGAGAGAAGGTACCTTAAAAAATGGGTAAAACCTTGTGTTCCGCCTTATTTTTGAAGGCACAGCTGATCTGGGTTTAACCATCATGTTTGGGGCTATAGTGTTCAAGGCCTTCAAAGTTTTGTTGAAATTTTGACTAGTAGCAAAATGTGAGCGACCAAACCTTGACCGAACATTACAATACCGATCATTGTGGCCCACAACAATTAAGAATGTTGCTACCATCTCTTCAACACATACATACCTTGTATCTTTTAATAGCGTACTTTCTCTTATAATCGCACACAACTTTAGAAACACATCTGGATACATTCTGTGCAACTCTCGAAAGGTTTGAGGATCTTCTTTCAACAAATGATGCACATAGTGATACCCTTTCCTAGTGATAGGTCGTCGTTTGAGCGGAGGATGTATACGTTGATGTATGATACTCATATTTTCTTTTAACACAATGATTACTGCCTGCAATGCCATCAATAAAGACTTGAGTGTTTCATAGAATTCCTCTTCACTTTCTTCTTCATCTATTTCTTCAATTTCTTCTTCATCTATTTCTTCTCCCCCTATCTCTTGTCCATTAACTTCGTCCCCGTCCATTTTGCACAAGGATACAACTTGCTGCAATATTTATGCACATATCATATATAAAATTATACTCCAATTTTTTTTTTGTTGCACATTCATAAAGTAATAAGTCATAGAAGTGTCAAACAGCACTTGTCATATGAGTAAAACTATTTGAACATAAAAAAACTAAAAAAAAACATCTTTAACAGAATAAAGCATCCTTCATTACAAAATTCATCATGCTAACAAAATAAGCAAAAAGTCATCCGATAATATCCAAAACAAAATATCCAAAAGAACACAAAAGACCAAATGTAATTTAATTCATAATACAATCACATAAGACATCATAACATAGTAAGTCACAATCTAGATTCTTCCCATCTTGTGGAATATCCAATCCGACCGCTCTTGAGGAGTCATATTGAAAAATGCATCTTTTTTTGTTTTGGTATCAAGCAACTCAAGAGCAGTGTAACAAGTAGCATTATCCAAGTTTGGGATCTCCTTGATAGCATCCCAAATTTTACTTTGTCGGTCTCTTTTCTCTAGTAAGGCAATCATAGTATCAAAACCAGAAGAAAGTTTGTCAAGCTTCTCCATAACGCCACTTTGAGGGGTGCCTCTAGTTGAGTTAGCATTTTCCCCTTCATACTCAGCTCTACTTCTTTTTCTTTGGGTAGTTCCTTGCCTTGGAATCTCTAAATTTTCAGGGGATTGAACAGGAGTTATCGGATGAGCTGATGGAGTATCTTCCATTGGTCCAACAAATGCTTCATTTTCTACATCATAAGCAAAGTCTTCTATGCATACCTCTCTACCCTCTCCAACAACGAATGTTCTTGCATCAGTGACGTCACTACCCAACCCAATCGAGTTTTTCCCTACCGCTACACCATTCCCAATAGCAATTTCTAAGTTCTCATAATCTTCATACGTCCCATAGCGTAGGTCGGTGTCATTTGGGTGAGCCTAGAACAACAACAAAAATAAATAAATAAAGAAATAAATATATATGTATAGATTATTATTGTAATTTATATAGCTAGGTTTGTGTGCATGTAAGAATAAACTAGTAGACTTAGGGAGCTCACCTTAAGGTATTCATCCCATACTTCATTATTTGCAGTGAACCTCTTTGTACTGGGATCATATCCAAAACCGGAGCTAAAACGCATAAGAGTGGAGTAAGAAATCCACCGACCTTTAAACCATCTTAGCCTGCTTTAGTAGTTTTTGAATGTCTTGTTACACCCAAGTTTTTCATTAAGAACAGGAAGTATTCTTTCTTCCACAGTTGTTCTACTTAAGATGCCACTATTGTCACGCCATCCCCTAATGGCGGCATCAACCATGAGTTCTAGTAAGGCATCACTTTGTTCCTTGGTCCACTGCTCATAGTTCGCACTTTTTTTCCCAACTTGTTTTGGATCAACCATGATGATACAATACTCTATTATACATACGTAGAAATATTTTTATTAGTATGTATACATAATCTTTGTTTTGCACGTCAAAAATACCACAAATGCAAACAAGTCGAAACAAGCATATACTAAAGGTACCATACAGTTCACACACACAAACATACATACATATATAGTAGAATGCAAATGCATCGGCATATATATATCCCCTACATTGAACATTTTGGAACCGATACAAAACGAACAGCAATGGTAAGAGAAAAATCATTTATCAAGTAAGAAACTAAAAAACACATAACTTATGTAGCAAAATCATACCAAATCAGCAAAATCATAACCAGTGAAACAACAGGATATGACTACCTAACCACACGAAAGCAACAGTCTCGCAAACCAGATTATTCTTCTATCGAAAGTACAAGGAAAGTAAGATCAGAAAACAATGAATTCAAGTTTGGAAGTTGATATTGGCGAAGAAAACGTTTTCTATGTCATGCAGAAAGGATTTGTTCTGTTCTGGTGGAAGTGGTGAAAGAGGTTGGCTTCAGACTTCATTCTTCAAAGCATTACCCTTCACATAAAAACTTTCAGTAAAAGATAATATCATAATAATAACTGAGTTTAACATGGTATTGACAACTCAGTGACATAAAAAAAAGCTTTATGGTTTGAAAAGCAAGAGACAGCGCCTGAGATGCAACACTTGTGAAGGAACACTTGTGAAGCGTGTGAGGTTAATGGTTACATTTTTGTACAACAATGAACTTGGTTCTCAAAGTTTATGATCTCAGGGAGGATCACTAAAACAGAGTAACAATTGCAAGTGTTCTGGAAACAAATTGTCAAATGTCAATCAGAAGTAACAAAAAAGCAAAGGGATTTTGCACCAAGATGATCATGATCATATCAAACATAACAAAGATAGGAACATGGAGTGCAGTCTCTTGGAGCTATACGAACCGTAAATAACATTAAACATCATAACCTGGAATCATACACAAGCTACGAGTGCCCAAAATAACAGTTACTATGAGTCCCTCCATCTGTTTCAAGGATTCCTATCGACAAGAATGTTCTTATCGGCTATACATGCTTCTCAAAAAGGGAAGCAATTCCACAAAAGTCATGTCATCAGGTTCAATAAGGGGCAATGCTAAACAGGATATCCATTACTTTGTACTAAGAATTTTCTAGCCAGTACACTCTAGTCCTTCATAATCAACACCAGTGGCAGCTTCATACTAGGTTCTACGACCACGAACGACAGACTTTATTTTACGTGGCTGTTGTGATTGACTCTCAGGGTCAGAAGTGCTATTGCTGTTGTGATTGACTCTCAGGGTCAGAAGTGCTAGTGATATTGATCGACCACGAACAAATCATCACAAGCACATAAAAATCACAGCGAATTCGCAGCTGATATATAAACCCTAACCAGCAAGACCTAGACCTCCAAAACCCTAACAATAATACAAACAAAAACACAGCACAGAGAGAAAGAGAGAGCGACGGAAACGGACCTGGAAAAAGGCGAATCGACGGCCGGCGATGGTGACCTGAAATCGACGGCGGCGATTTGCTTTGGTTTTTGGGGCGAAGATAGTAGCAGCTTCAGGTGGATATGAAATACGTCAAATTCTCAGGGGTGGAGGCCTGATTTCTGGGGTGGTTTGGTATTTATACCAAGCACCCTAGAATCCTACAAAATCCCTCACTTACTCAAATCATTCAAAATCCGTGGAATTTTGAATACCACCAGATTTAAAAGGAGTTTTTAAAATCTGTATTGAATACCTCAAGATTTTAAAGGACTTTTTAAAATCTTAATTGAATACCACCGGATTTCAATGGATTCTCGAAATACAAAACAATCCATTAAAATCCTTCTTTGAATACACCCCCCTTAATATCGATCACCAAAACTGTACAGCTATATTAGCTCATCTGATACTTGATCCTTACAAATTAAGCTCAACTACACAAAAACATTCTCTCACAAATCGCATTCCCCATTTCACCAAACTCCTGCCTCAATTTTATATTTATGAACATGTAGATTAACTATGAACATATCACCAATTACACAAGATTAATAATTCCACAATCAAGTTTCATACACAAAAACATATATAGCAACACCTCAGCCAGAAACACAACTATTACACAGAGCTTCAAAATAACAAACGACAACCAAAACACATATGGAAAACCAGCAAACAAGACACCAATAAATTAAAAAGAAAATTCCCACCAACCTTAAATTTGAATTTTTTTCCTACAAACAAAAAGAGAATCCAAAATTCCCACCAACCCATATAGTCTGTAACACTTTCTTCCCATCAGCCAAATATATACATTTCTCTATATTTTTCTTTACAAAACTACCCCTCTTAGTCTCTCATCTCTATCTTAGTATCTCCCCTCTGACCTCTCTCTCTCCTCGTGCTTGTGCTTCGTCAGAGCCGTCATCTCAGAGCGAATTCACCACTGTGCCTCCCTCACCGGCTCTCCATCCATATCTCCTCCACCGCCACCATCTCCCAACAACTTCTATCTCTACTCCCCAACCTTGTCGTCAAACACATTAACGTTATCACTCGGATATGCATCGAAATTGTTCTTAAAATTCTCGAACGCCGATATGAATCTAACGAAGGTGGTAGATCTAACGGCGCCAAGATCTGATTGTGCTCCGATCCGCCTCTGTCGTCGTCACCGTGTCTCGCCGTAAGTCTCACATCCTTCCAAGCATAGACTTTTGATTGAAAAGCATGCTTAACTAGGTGAGTAGAGAGAGGTGAACTGGTTTTCAATGCCACTTCGATTCTATATTAGTATTTTCTAGGTTAGATTTTCAATTTTGAGTGCTGGATTAGTTAACAACGGACTTTGGGTGGAGTTTTTGTTCTTCTTTAGAATAATTTTGATGTTATTGGTCTTTGATCAATTGTTGGATTATTACTGTGAATTGGTGCATATTTTTTTAATATTAATGTTCGATTTTTTTAGCTTGTAGTAGTGCAGGTTTGCCCATTTGTTTGTTTAATTTTGGTGTTGAATTGTTGAAATTGAGAGTGATTCATTAGCTACTTTTGATTTCGATACTAATTTGATTTGTTAGAGAGAACATAAAAGGATTGAGATTATGTGTTTATGATGATTCTATAGAAACCACGATATGCGTGTGTGCATAGAGCAATAGCTCTGACCACTATTGCCAGAGTGGGGTAGTAGGCGACATACTTAGGGTAGTAGACGACATACCAAAGGTAGTAGATGGCGAATTGAGTTCATCAAACTCTTTTGTCGTTAAACCTCATCTTACCACGAGTATAAGTGTGCTCCTACCACAAGTCTTGGGTTTTTTTTCTTAAACTGGTCTTGGGTGTAAAGTAAGAATAGTGGGCTGGTCCAACAAATATAAAAGAGCACACAGACCCAAATTTACCAATATGGAATTAAGCTAAATAAATAATAAATCATATTTGTACATAAATATAAACACCAATATTTATAAATACAAATAAATAGCAGCTAAAAATAAATAATATTTATTATATCGTATTTTAAAAATACAGGTCGTCACATATCAGTAAAATGTTTTTTTTCATTGGTCTACAGGCAAAGTTATACATATTCTGGGGAAAATTCTGGACTCAAATCTTCCATGGGTTGTAGTAGATATCCTGGTTTTATCAGTCATCACCTCACAATCTCCAGTTCCTTTTAAAATCTTGCTTAGCCACCTAAAACCCTAACTATCAAGGACCGGCTTTGCAAGGCTGCATAAAGGACCATGCAACACTCACGAGCCTTTGGAAAGGAAGCGAGTCAATCTTTTGTGCTCCTTACAGGGAATAATGGAAAACCACGTGATATTAATATGAGGCAGACAACAAGCAAGAACACAGTTTTATATAATTGTGGAGCGAGCTCAAAGAGCAAGCGAGCACTCGAATGACAAGATAGAAATGCTCTCACGGGACACAGATGATTGAATAATTCATCTCTTTATTGATGGTATGACGTTTACAGGGGCTAAAATACATGTGTTTACATATACTAGTTTCATAGTCCAACCATCGTTGACTACGAACTCGCCTGTAAAGAGCATATCGGCCAAATTCCCACTTCGTTGTGGAAAACATCAAAAGGCCAAGACGGGCCAAGCTAAATAAAATAAAATATAATAAAAATAGAAATTACAATAATGTCACTAGCACACAAGCAACCAATTATAGGCTTGAATCATGACCCTAGACAAGGTTGTTTGTGGAATTACAAGTCTTGGACCAAACATCCTCCCCCTGATCGAGCATAAGCATAGAGAATTTGCTCATAAACTCTCTGATATTGTTGGTGTGCTTCAGCCTCATAACTGTTGCCTTGCAATGTAGTCTACATTCTTTGGGAAGAACTACAACTTCAGCTCTCTCTTAAGGTCTTCCCATGTTGCAATTGTACATACATTTCTCTAGATGTCATTATACTTGGTTCTCCACCACAACCTTGCATCACCCGACAAATACATTGTCGCCATACCCACTTTGGCTTCTTCTATATCTAGCTTCACTGCCTGGAAGTATTGCTCCACATCAAACATAAAATTCTCAAGTTCCTTGGCATCTCATGCCCTTCCATAAACTTGAGGTTCCGGGATCTTTACCTTCTTATAGTCAGTCACAGGTTGGTTATTGATCATTGCCCAGATGACTAAATTGAGTTTGGTATTGGTCTCTAATAGCTTGTTTTTGAATGCATCAATAGTGGCTCGAACATCCTCTACTATGGTGTCCATAGTCACTTATAGAGTCTCGAGGGCATCACTCATCGCCCCCATCTGCTCCTGCAAAACAAAACCTCCTCTTTTGGTCTCTGTTTCCACTCTCTGGAACTTCATCTTTTCAAGGACCGCCACTCGGCCACTCAACCCTTCAAGGTCATTGACTTGCGTCACCAATTCATCTAGGTCGACGCAGCCCATGGCTTCTACACACCCTCTCACTTCTTCAAGATCATCGAATCACGTGGCCAATGCATCTAGGCCGATGCGGTGTAGAACGACAGTAATGTCAATCAATCTTTCTGGGACTCCCACAAGTTCACCGAGTTGCTGATCAATCCAATCAAACCTATGTGAGTTTGTCAATCCTCCCGACATGTTGCGAGCGTTCGAGGCAAGATAGCTCTGATACTAGATATCACGGGCCGGCTCTACAATGCTGTAAAGAGGACCGTTCGGTACTCACTAACCTTTAGAATGGAAGCGAGTCAGCCTTGTGTGCACCTTGTAAGAAACAATGCAAACCATACAATATTAATGAGTCAAGCAACAAGCAAGAACATAGTTTTATATAACAGGTGATAACTAGTTACATTTAATTTTATACCTCTTGCTATCAAACGTATCTCAGTCTTATTTAGGACTAGTCCTGCAAACAAACCTGCACTAAAAGAGAGCCCAGGATACTGTCACAGAAAGTAGCCCAAATTCAGCCGAGATTCAGGTCAGCAAAGGCGGACTCTTAAAACCCTCAACCGGGTCGGGTCTCAACCCTAGTAGAAAACCCGTGTCCGCTTTAGTTGCAAAGGGTTTTAGACCTAGAGCTCCTCTGCTTCTCTTTTTTTGGCGAAACTCCTCTGCTTCTCTTTGGAGCTCCTATTGTTACATACCTAATCTCTTCTGTTGTATTCGATTCACGTTTGAGATGGGCAAACTGGGGAAGAAGGCCAGGAAGTTCTCGAAGAAGAATCTTCAGTCTGTGGAGAGAAGAAACCGCAAGTTGAAGTCCACCTTCAAAAAGAGAGGCCACAAAAGTACGCTCCTTTCTCCCTATAGTTTTGGTCTCTCAATGTTATGGAGTTTTGGGTTTTGTTCATAGCTGTGGCTTTGACTAGTAGCTGTTGTTTGGTGTTTACTTTTGTCTTGTTTTGTGATTTGGGTTCATGGGAATGTGTTCAATCCAATTGTTGTAGGGAATGAGAAAGATAGTGGTCAAGAATTGAAGAAGAAGGACGCCGTAGAGTTGTCTAATGGGAGGTAAGAACATGGGCATATGGTCCCTTTTGATGGTTTTGGAAGATATTTTTCGGTTGCATTATATGTTTTTTATGGAAGATGGAACTTTGGAGGACAAGGTTTTCAGCAGAAATCACTTATTGAGCAGAATTTGAGCAAGAGAGCAAAATAGGTTATTAGATTGTTGTTAATATAAAATCTTTGGTATCAACTTAACACACGACGTTTAGGAATGTGTCCATGTGTTTGACATACTCTGATTGTTGTATGGACTGCAGACACATTAATTCTTTAAGTTGTTTGCAGAAATACTGAAGTTGAATACATAGACAACACTCCTCTTGATGCGATATTCTATGAAGATGACAGTGATGCATTTGGGGATGAATCGGACAGCGATGGGTATCTTTCAGAGGTATTGGAAAATACACAGATTAGAAACTGGTCTTCAGTCACTTGGTTTTGCTTTCTTAGTTTGGTTGATTTTTTTATTGTTTATGATTAGGACTCTAGTGAATTGCAACTTGCTGATAGTGAAATTGAGAATTCTCAAGAAGGTGAGAGCACAATACTTTTGTTGTTGTTTTGGTCGTTCATAGGTCAATTTGGGTTCTCTTCAACTCAAAATTTTACGTTTTGATGAAATTTGTTGGCAGGCATCCTTGATGGTAGTAGTGGTGCATTATCTATTCAGAACGAGGAGATTCAAATAGAACTTGTGAAGAAAACAGAAAAACTAGATAAATTGAAGGAAAAGGTGATAGTTGTTTCTATGAGTTTGAAGTAGAGTTTAAGGGCATGTTCTATCTAGTTTTTCTCTTTCATATTACACCTAACCTTTAGTATATTTGTTTTATTTGTTTTTAATATTTGCTTGGAAACATTCCAGGATCCTAAATTTGCTAGCTTCCTGGAAAGCCATCACAAGGAGCATGAACAGTTTAGAAACAAAGATGTAAGTATTATCTCTTATGACAAGTGACATCCTGTTTATATCTAGTATTGTTAGCGAGGGCTAGTCTACATTATGTTTCCTCCATCCTAATGTGACCTCTAGTCTAACTTATGCCTATGGGGACTTATATTTACTAATCCCATAATGTATATGATCTAAAGGGTAACTACCATGAAAATACTCAATTGGCTGACCTAGTTTTGCAGTTTCACAGAAGAATAATGTGACCTAAAGGTGTATAAGACCAGTACATGAAAGTATCAATAAGTTCCTCTGAGTTATTTATATTGTAACTTTGGATATTTGATAGCTGAGTCTATGTGCTTTAGTACTTAGATGTTCAGAATGATGACTGATACATGCTATGGAAGATGAGATTTTCTCCACAAAAAATGCTCTCTTTTATTACCCTCTTCAAAAGTTCCATTTGTCTCAAATGTAGAAGTTAACTTTAGATACAACTTTCTGCACCTTTCGCTCATAACATGTTTTCCATATTGGGAATTTAATGGTGTTTATTTGTTTGTGAAGAGACTGGGGTAAGTGTATAGATTGACGATATTCGACTTTTGTGTTTGTAGAATTTATCATATACTTAATTATGTATTTCATGTGGTTTGGTTGTCTAATGTTCTGTTTCCTTTTCATTATGATGCACTTCTTTGTGACAGTATGCTGATGAGGATGATGATGGGATGAGTGATGATAATATGCAGCCAGAAAATGTAGATGGCGTGCATTTTGATTGGGGCAAGTTGCTGTCAAGCTTTTCTGTTGATTCTTTTTGTCACCTAGTCACAGAGCAACAAAATGTGTCTGCACTTACTTGTCTACTGAATGGTTACCGTGCGGCATGCCACTATGGAGCGGAATCAACTAAAGATTCAGGCCGCAGAATTCAGAATAGTGAAACCCTTAGCAAGATATTGATGTTCATCCTTAATGAAGCCGATAGCACATTGAGGGGGCTAATGGGCATACCAAGTTTGGATTCCAGAAAAGAGAAGAGTGTGGATTTGAAGAAGAATACCAAGTGGAGTACTTTTAAGCCACTAATAAAGTCTTATCTGAGGAGTACCCTTTTTCTTCTGAATCAGGTGGATGACTCTAAGATATTGACCTTCTCCTTGGCACGGATCAGAGCTTCTATGACCTTTTTTACTGCTTTTCCTTCTTTGATCCGCAGACTAATCAAGGTATTTTAACAACATAGAAGCTTACATTGCATATAATAGACATCAATCAATCTGTGAACCATGTATTGGCATCATATTATTATGTACATAGATGCTCAGAGTTGGTGCATTAGTGTTCATGCATTTGTTTAAGGGTTTTCTATGGACATCTTCTGCATGTTTTATGCAAATTTCATTCATCTATAAATATGCACACGCTAGAAAATTTTCTGTTTCTCTCCCACACAGAGGCATGTGCATGGTAAAAGAGATAAGTTATAGCTGGAACTCAGGGAATCTTACAAATTTTGAGTGACCTTAAAGTGCTACATACAATCATATTTGTGATGCATGGCTAAATCTTTGTTTTATGTCAATCTCGTGCCATTTCTTGTGTTATAACACTTTAAAATGAAAAATGCAGACTGCCGTTCATTTGTGGGCAACAGGGAGAGGAACTGTATCATCTCAATCCTTTCTCATCATACGAGATGTGGCTTCTTTGTTTCGCTCTGATTACTTTGACACCTGCTTTGTTAAGACATATAAATCGTACCTTGGTCATTGCCAATTTGTGGAGCCTAGTTTGTTCCAACACATGCAGTTTCTAAGAAGTTCCATTATTGACTTATGCTCTGTCGATGTTCAGAAAGCATCTAGCAAAGCATTGGTTTGTATCCAGCAACTTTCTAAGATAATGCAGGAGGGTTTACGTACAAAGAAAAAGGTATGACCTTGGTTGATCCTTAATTTCAGACAGATAACGCTGACACTCTTTCAATTTAGAAGTTCATGTGTAGCTTTAAGTTATAAGTGACCATGGTTCTCTTAGTGTATATATGACATTCCCTGAACTTGTGCTTGTTTTCCTATGGGCAGGAAGCAGTCAAGAAGATATGCAGTTGGCAATACACGAGTTGCATTGATCTCTGGGTAATGTTTATATCAGCTAATATACAGGATAATGATCTTCAGCAATCGCTTTTTGTGATCATCCAGATTATAAATGGAATGGCTGTGTTGTTTTCTGGACCAAGATATTTACCTCTGAGAATCAAATGCATTCAATGGTTGAATCATCTCTCCTCTTCCTGTGGCATTTTCATTCCTGTTGCCTCTTTTGTGTTGGATATCTTAGAATATAAAATTAGCAAGGATGGGGCAAAACCTGGAAAAGCTTTCAACCATATATCTTCCGTAAAGGTTAGGAATTTAGGAAAGTAGAAGTTATCTTAAAATTTGTGTTGCTGTCCTTGCCAATTAACTTTCTATTTTCATTAATCTTTTGGCACAGCTTCCAAAGCATTGGTTAAAGTCAAGGAACTTCCAAGAACAGTGTGTTTTATCTGCTATCGAACTGCTTTCAGCGCACTTTGCTCAGTGGAGCCATCATATATCTTTTCCAGATCTTGCAATTATTCCACTTATTTGCTTGAAGAAGTTTCATGATATTACTACTATAGAAAGTTCCAAACGTGTAGTGAAGCGTTTCATCGACCAGGTACATTTGTCATAGAACAATTTATTTTTATTTGTGATCTCCCTTCCTTGATGATTAGACATAGCGTCTGCATGTATTAAATTCCCCCGGAGTTGAAGATATGCTTGTTGGCCATAGTTCATTAAAGCTTTAGGGAAGTTTGTGCAATCCCGTATCTATTATTCAATCCCTCGTATTTAAATAGAGGTTGTGCTGCTCATTATTTTGCACATCTCAGCACAACAAACAATCCGACACATCATATTTCTCAATTGTGTGACAGAAATTTGAAGGACATCTCATAGGTTAAATAATGTCTGCACATATTTTTATTACTGCTTGCACTGCCTCATGGCTTAAGGTAGCTAATAATGTGTTATCTATGTTGTGACAAAAAAGCTCTGATTTTTGGACTGCAGGTGGAGCAAAATATTGAATTCGTTCGGAAGAAGAGAGATGAAGCAGCCTTTTCACCAACAGATCAGCAATCTGCAGAATTATTTCTTCAGGTTTGAACTCAGTTAACATCCGGTATATTTGATGAACATAACAAGCCTTTAACTTTTTAAATGGTTAACCTGCAGCTTGAAAAGCAAAATGGCATTACTCCATTTACACAGTATTACAAAAGCATCATGGACAAGGCTGCTTCTAGAAATTTTATTCTAAATGAGAAGGTGTGATATACCAATCTTTTCTCTTTACCTTTTCTAATTTTTATACTGGCGTATTCTGTGGTACCTTGACTATTACCTCTGGCTGTAGTTTGTGCTATAAATGTTAACTATAGATTCAGTCCAGCAATTGCATAATGATACTGGTAACTGTAAGGCAAGCAGAAGGAACAATGAAAGCTTTTGCTTTCAATCACATCCACTGTTGTCACCAGATAATGGTCATTCTGCTGTTATTGGGCATGTAAAGTATCCCTGATTTTGCATGATTTGTAGTTAAAACCATATTGATTGTTATAAGGAAAATAGTATTGATACATATTAGTTTCTCTTCAAATCTGAGCTGTGTTTTACAAATTCATTATTTTAACTCTCTCACCTTTGCTTGTTGCAGTTCTCTGAAGCAAAGGAAGTAAAGAAGAAAGTACAAAGGAAAATTCAATTGCCTCAAGATAAGAGTTTGACTGAGAGAGTTAAAAGCAAACATCCAGAGAAAAGAAAAGGCAATGTTGATATCAAAGGTGGAAGAGAAAGAAAGATGAAGAAAAAAGAAACTATTGAAGGCCAAGTTGTCTGATATTTTAGGTGATTTTGATCCTATTAATATTAAATTACAGTTTTTGTGGTTCTCTATCAAACTTGTGTACCCAAATTAGTTTTGCTTGTAATTTTAGAGAATTTGTTGACATACAATATAAATGCAGAAATATGATGAGAAAGCTTTCTTGGTCATTAGATATTCTTGCTTTTTAATGTGTAGGCGATAATATAAAGGGTGGTTCTGTTGATGAGGACAAATTACAATCTAAGACCCAGTTGATCTATATGGAATGCTGCGGATAGCATGTGGGGATGATCATAACACCACATTGAAGGAGCAGCGTACGAATGTGTAATGGCAAAGCTTGTCAAACGTGACCCTATTTAATATGAAAATGAAATCCCCATTTCTATCACCATCGAAGGAACTCACCCTTACAATCTAAAACCACGTATTGTTTGACATCTTGTTTCGAGTCTAGTGACACGGCAGGGGTCGGATTTAGAAGGGACAGTAATGCATTGCAAAAACAGTGATGTATGATTGTTCGGAAGCGAAAGTGAGCAACGGTGGAAGATTGTAATGCTCCATCCAGTAGTTTTGTAGAAAATGAACTGTAACACTCACTACCCGCAGAAGTTGGGACTGACCAACTTCACAAACCACAAAGGTGTCATTAGACAATATCCAATCAACAGTGTACATCCCAAATCATAGTAACCATTCTTAACCTTTAGCTGAGACATAATCCTAGGATTCATTTCTTTCCCATCACCTCAGAAAAGAAAAAAGAAAAAAACCCGGATGCTTTTATTAACGGCAGCTTTAAGCCCCCAAGTTCTCTCCTATTTCATGACATAGAAATAAGAATAGGATTGACTGCAGCAGCCGTGCCGTAAAGAGGTACAGGCGGTACTCTACAAAATTATCCGTCCTAAGGAGCATAACACTAGTATTAAATCACATCTAACCATAGGGATGCTCTTTCATATGAAAGATTTCCCTTTGCTATCATTCAGTAATTATCCAGTACAGCCACATGCTTATGAAGATAACAGGAGAGGGAGAGGGAGAGAGACAAGGAGAAAAGCGAGATGGAGACACGTAGAAAAGAAACATACGTCTTCCGAATTCCAAAATGATGTTCAATGACCTACTTGATTGTTATGTAGCGATTTGTCCCATGTCTGGCCCAGTATTCCTTCAGATCCAGTGGTACTGATAGATCATGGTCATCAGCTGCTAGCCGACTGAGCAATCTGGTGAAAACACTTCCACTCATTTTCCGCCCGCCCATCCGGGCGTGGCGCTTATTTGGCATTTGAGGTAGTGGATACATCGACATATTGGTGGTGCAGCAAGATGACTGCCACCCACCATTCCCCCATTTGTAGCACTGCCGCGGCATTCCAGTACATGAGCAAACCGGCACAGGCATTGTAGTCTCGTCAAACGAGACAAGATTCAAACCTAAATCCTGAGAGTCCCACTCAGATCTATACTTTATCCCATCAGTCGAAGCCTGCCTGTTCAAATCTTCACCTACTTTCTTTCTTGATGGCTTTGATGCCCTAGATGCCTTATTCTGCTTTGACCGTTTTGTCTGCCGTGATTTGATAGCTTCGGCAGATAATACGGAAATAGGGAAGGCTTCAGTTATAGGCACATCTTTTGTGCTGTAAGAACCATCATCCATGTTAACTGGATGATGTGAAGGGTAGTGCATGCGCTTAGATCCACGTTGCGCACCACCACCCACTGGGAAGTTCATGGAATTATCCTGGATATGAAAGGCTGCAAAGGCATTGTCTCGTTCCATTAGGGCAGTATCACGCTGAGAAAATGCCTCATCGCGCTGCCGGAAAGCCTCATCTCTTGCGGCAAAGGCTTCATTCTTTTCTGAAATTGCGGCATTTCGTTCTCGAACTGCAGCATCCCTCTCAGCAATAATGGACATGATCTTCTTGTTCATGACTAAGGCATTCGGTTCCTTTACTTGCTGTTGGGTGGTCATGTTCCACTGCAAATTAAATTTTTTAATCATATAAATGAATCTCAATGACATAACACAATATCAATATAAATTAGTAAATGCTGCTTTCTTCTTACCGGAGAGGGTGCCCCTCTGTAATAGTCCGATTTGTGTCTCCCATTTTCATGTCGGCCATCATCCATTTTGAACTATTCACAGCAAGTGCTGAAATTAGTTTAACGCCACTACAAGCTTGTTAACTTCAGGCAACCAACAATCCTAGACAGATCTTCCGAATCCAGATTAGAAAACAGAATACAAAAACTTGATTAGGATTGAGCTATAATAGATGGTACTACCATACTAGTCATTTCAGATTTTCTATAACTACATCAAATAGTAATGCACCTACATGCCTTTAGATAACTCAGCAACCTAAAAAAGGTAAATGATATAAGTCAACAACCAAAAAAGGATATAAGCCAAAATCACATAAAAGTTTATTCCTCTCCATAGAAGAGAAAGACATGTCTTATGACTGTGAATAATATGCTTATATTCAATAGAAGTAGAGAAAATAATTACAGCCCAAAACACATCAGCAAGAGTTATACGTTCATTTCATCAGTTTTATTAAGAAGCATGTGTACTGATAGAAATATAAATATGTAGCCAAACTAGGTCATAACTTGAAATCAACCAATTTAAATAGATGGGGCCCAAAACAGAATAAAGAAAACAAGCCTTATTTTAACCGAAGCAGCCATATATTTTCATTTGAAAAGAAGCAAAAAAGCCATATTTACTGGATGATATAGAAAACAAATTGAGCTATGTTATGAAAGTAAATGGCATGAAAAAAATTAAAAGGAACATCAGATGCTAAGTGAATTAATAACTGCTTATAACATTGCCTTTCGAATTTCTGACCATCAAGACACATAACAGTGCAATCAGATACACAAATCAAATAACACACTGTAAGGTATCTTAAATAGAGTGACGAATTGTTGATTTGACAGCAGCTTAATTCATGAAGCGAGTGCAGGCAAGCAGTGCCAATCCATATGCATATTGAAACTTATAGTTGCTAATAGCATCACCACATAATCATGGAGTGGTCAAAACATGAACTCGATACTAGGCTCTCTCTCTCTCTCTCTCTCCCTCCTACACACAAGCGCACAAACACACACACACAAGTTTTAATCTGTTGTCAATTGTGCAGTAGTATTAGATCCTATCCCTACCACTTGAGCTTAATCATAGGATTACCTTGCCATTGGTATCAGATGCTAAGATTTGAATAAAATTGCAGACTTGAAATTAAACGCAAGGTGAACTTTGGGACCTCTCTTGAATTATGGATAAGGTAAAGAGCAGAACAACGATAGAAAAGTACTCATAGAGCATGAGTTCCTAAGAAACTTACTTGATTTAGAAAGTTTTGAGGCCTATAAGTACTGTTCATACTTTTTTGTCAATATGTTCTATGAAACTACTGTCATAATTCTATGAGTAAAGACACTTGATTTACCTTACGTGACAAAAAGTAAGAACACTTCAGGAATCACTGTATCCTCCTCTCTTGAGATTTGCAGATTGCATAGATGCGTCCCATCCTTGTAGATCTACTGTTACAAGACCCCAATAAGTTATCCAAAAATGGAAAACGTTTTTGTGCATTTAGCACGTCTTTGATCTCCTATCTGAAATGCCACAAAAGAAGACAAATGAGGCAGAAGAAATGAATTAGTTGAGACATACATATGCAGCATATTCTTATGCTCAAAACAAAACACTATGTGTACAGGATTCTAGTCAGCACTCTAAACAAGTGAAAGACATGTATATCATTAAACACATTTATGATATGAGTTTCACTAAATGCTCACTTATTCTCCCAGCAGTTTGTAAAATAGAAATCAAGCAAGTTCAAATAGAAACATAAGCAACAACAACTTGAATCTATCGCCTTGTCTCACTCCGCCTCATTGCAGAGCCCAATTCTCAAAAGATACCCTCTTGAGAACTAAACCACATACATGATTCTTAAGCCAACTAAAGAAACTAGTCATCGTCTACATATTCTTGATTTCGAGCACAAATCAATGTCTTTTAAGACTACCTCTCCACTAGAATTGACATTTTCCATTGCCTAAACACTCTCTTTCAGATTGATCTAACTCAATACAAGTATCACAGAGCCTAAATTAGATCATGCATGCACAATCACAGTGATTGAAAGACGCCTTTGTAAATGATTCAGTAACCCAATGAACTTGATTCATGAGTTCCACTTAAGAGTGGAGCTTGAGAATTGAGGAGACAGTGAAGCTCAAAAGCATAAGAGAAGCAAAACCACTCACAGATATTGAACAAGAATCCGCATCGGCTCCGATCCTGATTTCGAGACTTTTTTTTTTTTTTTTTCTATTTTTTCTCTATAATGGCTGAGAGGTTTTGTTTTAACTGCTCCATCATCACTGCGACGACGTCGTTTTGGGGCTTTGTCGCCAAAACGCAGCGTTTTGTTCCTTTGCAGGTTTGGGGTTTTGCTGTGCCAAAACCTCACGTGTATCTTCTTCTTCTTCTAAGGTACGTTGGAGGGGTCATCATGATCGGTAGGATAGTTTGTGCAACATATTCCCTTCATGTTTACAACTTCCGATATCATGATTAAGCTCCTCATCTATCATTTTGCATGCTTGGGAAGGATTTTGATGAAGAAACACACTCACGAACTCGGTAGACAACTTCAGCAAAATCTGTCATGTTTCCAGCAGACTGACCTCCGACCATTGATTCCATCATAACTCCTTTCTCCGAAATTGGATTGCTGCGATTCCAAAATAATTAGAAACTAGACATCCGTAGCTTTCCATCCATATATGACACATCTCCGGGTTCGTCCTGGATCGTCCTAGAGAAATTTTTGAAGTTGAGTTACAGTTTCTGGAAATCCTCTGTTTTTGTTCCGATTTCATGTTTATGGCCTCTTATCTTTCTATACTTCTTTTGCTGCATTCCATAAGTCTGATCCTCATGATTCTTGTTTCGTTAAGTCCATATACATGTCACCTAAACATTAAAGAAAATTAATCAAGTAATGACAATGTATAAATTCACAGAATCATACGAAATATCACGATAACTTCATAAGTCAGCTATTAACAATTTAGTGCATATTTTCTCTACTTTACGTATATTTTAGCTATTGCTTTACATAAAAACCCTTATGATAAATACATAACAATACGAAACTAATAATGGATAAACAAAGCATAAATGGGGATAAAAACATATTAAGAACGTAGCATAAAATGCTCCTATCATTACCACAGACATCTTTCGTCATAATGATTATATCTGACGGTCGAATTTTAATTTTTGACTTTTATTCATCGGAATCACAATATGCATACTAATGTTGTATAAATTTTTATTATGTTTTAAACAAATGCACAACTTTATGAACCAACTCTACATAGAAGCAAAATTATCAAAAAACTCAGAAATAAGATGTGTTCGGAATGGTGAAATACGGCCATGGTTCAAAAATCAAGTAATTCGGTTAACGTTTGGGTGCCGATAGTAGTGGTCAACCCTATTTTCCGTTATTATTCCCTATAGGTAGCCCTATCGTCGGAAGGTAAATGTCCCAAAATTTTTATATGATTGGTTGCGTATCATCTACGTGAGTGTTTTTCATGTAGAAGGTTTGCAAAAAAATACATAATATAAAAGCATATATGAGTGTTTCCGTTTCATAACGAACGATGGATCAGGGTTGACTGTTTCGATCGAGCCCTTAACTTTGTCGGATCCAGTTAAATTTTTTACCACAGACATCTTTTGTCATAATGATCATATCTGACGGTCGAATTTTAATTTTTGACTTTTAGTCATCGGAATCACAATATGCTTACTAATGTTGTATAACTTGTTTATTAGGTTTTAAGCAAATGCACAACTTTATGAACCAACTCTACATAGAAGCAAAATTATCAAAAAACTCATGAAATAAGATGTGTTCAGAATGGTAAAATACATCTCTGGTTCAAAAATCAAGTAATTCGAGTAACGTCTGGGTGCTGATAGTAACAGTCAACCCTATTTACCATTATTATTCCCTATAAGGAGCCTTATCGTCGGAAGGTAAATGTCCCAAAATTTTTATATGGACGGTTGCGTCTCATCTACGTGAGTGTTTTTCGTGTAGAAGGTTTGCCAAGAATATGTAATATAGAGGTAGATATGATCGTTTCCGTGTGATAACTAACGATGGATCAAGGTTGACCGTTTTGATCGAGCCCTTAACTTTGTCGGATCCAGTTTAATATTTTACCCCAGAAATCTTTCGTCTTAATGATCATATCTGATGGTCGAATTTTAATTTTTGACTTTTAGTCATCGGAATTATAATATGCATACTAATGTTGTATAACTTGTTTATTAGGTTTTAAGCAAATGCACAAATTTGTGAACCAGCTCTACATAGAAGCAAAATTATCAAAAAACTCATGATTTAAGATGTGAATGGTGAAATATAACTATGGTTAAAAAATCACTTAATTCGGGTAACGTCTCGGTGCCGATTGTAGCGGTCAACCCTATTTACCTTTAATATTCCATTTGGGGAGCCCTATCGTCGGAAGGTAAATGTCCCAAAATTTTTATATGGGTGGTTGTGTCTCATCGATGTGAGAGTTTTTTATGTGGAATGTTTGACTAAACTACGTCATATAAAGGTAGATATGAGAGTTTTTGTGTGATAATAAGTAACGATGGATTATGGTTGACCGTTTCGATCGAGCCCTTAACTTTGTCGGATACAGTTTAATTTTTTATCAAATACATATTTTGTCATAATGATCATATCTGACAGTTGAATTTTTATTTGTGAGTTTTAGTTATCGGAATCCCAATTTGCCTACTAATGTTGTATAATTTGTTTAGTAGTTTGTAAATAAATGTGCAACTTTGTGAACCATAACCATTTTTCACTATAATGATAATGAGAAGAAAAATTTTCAATTTGAAAAAAAACCGAAAAAATCGAACCGCACCGAACTGTAGGTGTGGTTTGGTTTGCGGTTTGGCCTCTTAAATAGTAAAAAACCGAACCAGACCGGACCAAAGTATAACATTGATTTGGTTCACGGTTTGGGATATAAACCGAACCGAAGTGGACCGGAGCCAGCCCTAATTTAGGGAACTTGTTGTGGGAACCACTGCCAAGCGCTACACTTAGCCTTACGCAAGCGTTCTCACCAACATAAGCTTATGCTAGAGTGCATACCGGCCGCACACGTGCACGCACGAACACAGACCGATTCTATGCGTGCATCTGGAAGCTTCCCGCAAAAGACAATCCTATCTCGCTCATAGTCTATAAATAGACGCCAAGCCTCACAATTCCAAATATTGAACTCATTCCCCAACATTAGAGTTCCAAATTGTCCGACTAAATGACTAACTTGAGCGTCAGAGGGTGATTGTCCAGATCAATCTGGGCAATCCCTTGACCTAATTTCCTCTTTTTGTAGGATCAAGGCGGACAATTTCCCGGAGTAGACAATTCATCCCAGTGGCCGGACAATTGTCATCGAGGCGGACAATTCCAATTAACGCAAATTCATCCTTGTCTGGAACTTGTCCAACACAACCTAAAATTCGTGCATCAACAACAAGCATTTGACTTAGTACGCTCTGTTCAACTATGGTTAAATAATGTCACATGAGCTTCAATATGTAAGAACTAAGAACTATATGTGCATGTGGGAGTTATTTTCCTTTAGTAGAAACGATGATTTTCTTCATATGCTAGCTTGTGAACACATCCCTATTCCAATATTATCAATCACTAAGCTTGGATGCATTTCATTAGGCTAGAGTAATGGAGCACGTTCCAAGCTCATCTATCTATTTAAATCACTAATTACTTGGATAGAACACATTGTTAAATGTTCTCTTTATGTTTATTGTAACATGGGGTTCTTAAGAGTAGCCCCACCGCACCAGCCCGTTTTCAAAAAGAAAAATGAATGATTACTTGGAATTAGAAACCACACTAATTTAATAATCATGTATACACATCTTTGCCAATCTATAGTATTATCGTGCATACATGAATTTTCTCTCACTTGATAAATAACACACCAAAAAGAAAATATTTTGAAATTACTTGTCACCTAGAGAGACTCAAATTTAGTATCTCCAACAGTATTGATAAATATATTGCTAAATCTATCAATTTTTAGATGGTCAATAGCATTATTTATGTCTTTTGCTCCAGCACCATTGCTAAACTTTTACATTAGCTAATTAAGTTTTAACTAATTCTCTCTCCAAGATTGATAAATTTATCAATTCTCACTATCAATTTCTAAATTTATCAACTTTTTAAGTATTATGCTGGAGCAAAATATTCATCTAAAAATTGACAAATTTTCAGTTTATCAATACGGCTTAAAATGCTCTAATACCACACTAATTTTATAGGTAGTCATGAATACATGTCCTCGCCCATCTAGTATTTTTGTGCATACATGAATTTTCTCCCCACTTGGTAAAGCACGCACACTAAAAAGAAAATATTTTAAAATTACTAGTTACCCAAATTGACTCAAATATCTAATACCTTAAAGCTTTTCTAACCATCTAGATAGGCCTCATCATTTGGCCATTCGACCCTAGCCCGTCCTACCCTTTAGGGCTGAAGCCCTATCCGGCCTTCCATTGGGGCGAGCCGGCCCTAGCCCTTCTCGAGTAGGATAGGGTAAGGGTTGAGCAAATGAAACCCAGCCCTACCCTATAACCCTAACCTAATGAGCCCTTTAGGGCCGAACCCGGCCTGACCCTAAAAGCCCACCCTTTAGGCCCTAATAATTTCTTATTTTTTGTATTGTTTTAATCTGTTTCTTATTTTTTAGATACAATACAACTAATCTTCTCTTTTGTAGTTGATTTGCTAGCTTTGTTCCTTTGATTTCCTTTTGTTTTATTGATTAACGATTGTATTTTGATAATTTAGAGCATTAGTTCGTGAGATATATGAGTATAACCACTTAGTTTATAGATAAACGTCTTAAATTAAGTATAATGTGTATGCATGCATGTTAAATATAACTCAAAAAATAAGGTTCATTACATATAATTTTAAAGCTAAATTGTGAGAAACAAAAAATAACACGCTCATCTCGGTCCTGTTTAGCCCTATTTAAAGGGCCGGCCCTACCCGACCCTATTAGCCATAATGAAATGAGCCACTAGGGAGGGCTAGGGCTTACATATTCAAGCCTTGGCCCTATCCTACCTGGCCTTAAATTTTGTTGACTTTGACCAAACCCTACCTTACCATACCCTAAGCCCTAAAATTTAGGGTCAGGCCGGCCCTAACCCGGCCCATGATGATGCCTACATCTAGACAAGGCCAGAAATTTGGCTAAATAGAAGACATCAAGCCACCAATGGTGCCATAACTAGGAGCCGGCCAGTTAAATACAACGGTGGAGTCATAGGATTGTGTATAAAGGAGGGGCCAAGATATAAAGCATTGGAAAAATATATGTAATATATCCGGTTCGTAGTCAACAATGGCAGAGTTAGAATTTAAAGTATACTGGGGCCTATATGTGTACATATATATGTATGTACATATAAGGGTCCTTTCAATGAGGGATCTCTTATTATGACATATATGATAAATTGAGCTTTTGATCAAATTTTTCAATCTACACCATTCAGTTTTTAAGTCATAATATGTAGATCATTTCTGTAAAATTTCATCCAAATTGGTGATAGTTCAGATTTGACATATTTGAACTATCCATTGATTTAAACTAGTTTGAAGTCTTAACGACCACCAAATTTACTGAAAATTTCTAGAAATATTCTACTCATATATACCTAGAGGTTGAATGATGAAGATTGAAAAATGTGATCGAAAAGTTGTTCTAATACTAAATCCTTCATATATATATATATATATATATATATATAAATATAAAAAGTCACCATTGGTTATAAAATTCTTATTATTATATATACAGTTTCATATTTTAAAATCATTTTAAGACTATATATTTGTATGGTCTATATTAAAAATGTATATGAAATATTTATAGGTCAAGCAATTGTATAAATGAAAATAATTAGTAAATAAAAACATCCACAATCATGTGAAAAAAATAAACAAATTAAGTAAAAGAACTGAAAACAAGCAATTGCGTAAATAAAAATAATTAGTCAAGAAAAACATCCATAATCATTTGAGAAAAAAGGGATAATAAACAAATTAAGTAAATAAAAACATACCAAAGGATAATAAATAAATTAAGTAAAACATGCCAAAATGTGGTGGAAAAAAATTGCGAGTGAGTCTTGAACTTTAAACCTCAAGGTAAAACTGAAATATCCTTACCACTAAGACATGCTTGCAGTTTGTGACCCACTGATTACTAAGAAAATATTTGTAGCAAATTTTAGTAGAACACACACTACCAGAATAAGTATCATAGCCGACAAAAAAAAATTAACAGGCCGACTTTTTCGTCGGCTAAAGTCTATTTTAGCCGACGAAAAAAAATATCGTCGGCTAAAGTGGAGTTTTAGCCGACGAAAAACAAATTCGTCGGCTAAAATGGTTTTTTTCGTCGGCTATAGTCTGTGAACTATAGCCGACGAAATTTTTAAAGTTTAGCCGACGATATATAATGTCGTCGGCTAAAAGTCCTTATATTTCCAGATCTAGACTGCAGCTGATGTGAAAGAAAAAACGGGAGAAAAAGTTTGGGGTTGGCGAAATTGTTGGGTGTTGTCGAAATCTGTCCGAAATTAGTTTGTGGCGCTATATATAGGTACGTATATGTGTATATATATCTTGTTTTTGAGTTGATTTAAGAGTTTTATTTTCGTTATGCATTGATTTTGAGTTTTAATTAGAGTTGATTATATTGGATTTTGAGTGTGATTGAGTTGATCGATTTGGGTTTGATAATATATATGAAGTTGTTGTTATATATATATTAAATTGATTATATTAATTAGTAATTATTATATATATTTATGTATATATATTAATTAATTGTACGTTAACTGCACATAGAATATTGAATGATTTGTAAATTTAATTAATTAATTAATTAGCGTTTATACATATATATTATGTTATCTTCTCAGGATATGGATAAGAGTTGGATTTCGCTTCCAAAATGGGACAAAAGATATACTAAAGGAGTTGTTAGTTTTATTGAATATGTGATGGATAATGCTAAAGGGAATACAATTTTCTATTGTCTGTGCACTAAATATCAGTGTCGCAGCGATATGCATCGATTTGCAATTGAAAAGGTTTGGCAGCACCTTAAAAGTAATGGGTTTTGGGAGAAGTACACATGTTGGATATATCACGGTGAAACATCATCAGGGGGTCCGCATGATCATGGGCAATTTTCTGAGACGGGTAGTACATCCAACGATCCAACAACGGCCTTCATCAACGATATGTTTCCTTATGAGAGCGGTGTATGCTCTAAAGGACCGTATATGTTTGAGCCGGTGCAGCCCTTCCCTAGAGTTGTCAACACTGCTGGTATTGACAGGTACAACAAACTACTTGCTTTCCAACAGACCCCTGTGTACCCTGGTTGTCAGAAGACAGTTCTTGAAAGTGTGATGGACGTTATGAAGATTAAAGTTGAGACAAAATCGACTGTGAAGGCTGTTGATGACTATCTACAGTACACTGCTTCGATGCTGCCCCACGGTCATCGTCTTCCTACCACTCATCATAAGGTCCGATGTATACTGAAAGATCTTGGGCTTTCCTACATCAAGATCCATGCATGCAGATATGATTGTGTTCTCTTCCGGGGTAAAGATCCAAAAGGGAATGACCTTGGTAACCTTGACACATGTCCAGTATGTCAGAGTGACATGTATAAGCTGACTACTGCAGGCAATAGGAAACCTATGAAGGTATTTCGGTATTTCCCGTTGAGGGATAGGCTGGAACGGTTGTACATGTCATCACACACGGCCAAATCTATGAGATGGCACGCTGATAGGGAATTGCACGGCGAAGATACCCTTATACACCCTACTGACGGAGAGGCTTGGAAGCATATAGATAGGGAGTTTCCTCATTTTGCGTCAGAGGTCCGAAATGTGAGGCACGGGCTCTCATCCGACGGGTACAATCCTTTTGGCAACATGAGTCTTCAATACAGTGTATGACCGGTGATTTTGGTACCATACAACCTTCCTCCATGGATGTGCATAAAGAAGGAATACAATATCTTGAGTTTGTTGATTCCGGAACCCGGTTATCCAGGAAAGTGTCTCGATGTGTATTTGAGACCCTTGATTGAAGAGCTTAAGTTTTTTGAGACGTTGGTCATCCCACTTATGACAAGTACATGCACGAGATGTTCCAGATGCATGCTATGGTTGTTGGTACCATTAGTGATTTTCCTGCCCCTGGGATGTTGTCGGGCCACGTTGTTAGGGGATACAAGGCTTGTCCAGAGTGCCTAAGCGATGAGGGGAGCAGTAGTCATTGCAACAAGATATGCAGATTGGGTCACCGTACTCTCCTTCCGTATGATCACGAATGGCGGTTCGATGACAAGGCATTTGATGGGACTGTAGAACTTGGTGTGCCTCTTAGAAGATGGACGAGGGAAGAAATTTTAGCAGTGCTTAATGGGTATGATTTTGGACAGCTCAGCAATCATCCCAATATAGTGGCGGTAATACCTGACAAACCCGACAGGTATAAATTTTGGACACATAAGAGCATAATCTGGGAACTCCCATACTAGAGTAAGTTATTGATCAGACACTACCTAGATGTGATACACATAGAAAAGAATGTGTGTGACAGTGTGGTGGGAACCGTGCTGAATTTGGAGAGAAAGACGAAAGACGGTCCGAAGACATGCATCGATCTTAAAAAAATGGAGATACGAAGACATTTGTGGTTGAAAGAAGGGAAGAAAAAAATGCCTCAAGCTCCGTACACCGTGAAGCCTGACCAGAAGAGCGTAATTTTCAGGTGGTTGAGTTTTGTGAAGTATCCTTGAGGCTACGCAGGAAATATAGCCCGGTGTGTAAATATTCGGGACAATAAAATGTACGGGTTAAAGAGTCATGACGGGTTATATATGCAGGAAATTGGTATGCCTACGGTTAAACCACCTGTTTTTTTTACGGCTAAGATAGTTTTAGCTGACCAAATTTGTTGTGTTTCGTCGGCTAAGATGGTTTTAGCCGACGAAATACAACATATTTCGTCGGCTAAAACTGTCTTAGCCGACGAAATACAACATATTTTGTCGGCTAAAACCATCTTAGCCAACGAATACCCTAATTGTCCGTCAGCTTAACTATAAACCCTAACCCCTAAACCCTATAATATAGCCGACGAATACCCTAATTATTCGTCAGCTAAAGTTAAATGAATAAAATAATAATTTATACCACTAGTTGCGTCTCCTCGATATGAAACTATTTGTAGTTGAAGGTCCGGACAGAATACGTAATTTAGGCGGTCAAATCATCGTTTGTTTGCGATTAGGGGTTTGACTAACGGGATTGACCGTGCAGATCGAGTCCTTAAGTTTGTCCGATGATGCTGAAAATTTACCCTCACACATGTTTCAACATAATGATGATATCTGACGGTCGGTTTTTCGTTTCACAAGATTGATCGTCACCATCAAAATATGCCTACTAATGTTGTATAACTAATTTACCAAGTGTGAAGTAAATGTTCCGTTTTAAAAACAAACTATACGAAGAAGCTTCAAACGAAAAAAAGCCGTGAGATAAGATATGACCGGAATGATGAAATATGTCTATGGTTGAAAAATTACGTAATTCCGATAAGTTTCGGTGCCAATACTTGCCGTCATTTCATTTTTTTCATTCGTTCTCCATAGAGGACGCCCTATCTCCGACGGTTATTTTTCTTATAACTTTTATACCACTAGTTGCGTCTCCTCGATTTGAAACTATTTGTAGTTGAAGGTCCGGACAGAATACGTAATTTAGGCAGTCAAATCACCGTTTGTTTGTGTTTAGGGGTTTGACTAACGGGATTGACCGTGCAGATCGAGTCCTTAAGTTTGTCCGATGATGCTGAAAATTTACCCCCACACATGTTTCAACATAATGATGATATCTGACGGTCGGTTTTTCATTTCACAAGATAAAACATATAAATTGTACATAAAATTACTAAATAATTATAAAATGTACTTTAGCCGACGAAATTACTAAACATTCGTAGTAATTTCGTCGGCTAAAAATAGGACTATAGCCGACGAAGTTTTTTAATAATTTCGTCGGCTAAAGCGGTACTATAGCCGAAAATTTTTTTAGTCATTTCGTCGGCTAAAGTGGGACTATAGCCGACGAATTTTTTATTTCGTCGGCTATACTTCTTCCTATATATTCAGACCTTGCGACAGAACCCTATTTTCTTATCCTTTCTCTTCTGCGCCGCACAGTTCTCCCTCTCCTCTCGATTTTCTTTCACTTTTTTCGACTAATTCCGGCCTCCACTCCGCCTCCCCTATCTCCCAAACAAATAAGATATACAATTTCATGTTTATATTGTATTATAGAACTATTTTCAATTTTTTCATTATATTGAATTATATGATAATTAGGATTATATTAAATTATATGATAATTAGGGTTTGTGCTAATGTTGTTATTTTTTAGTATGTTGTTAATGTTGATAATTTGGTATATTTAGTGAATTTGGTATATTTAGTAAATTGGGTGTATTAAGTAAATTGGTAATTTTTAATATATTTTGGTATATTTAGTAAATTTGGTATATTTAGTATATTTAGTGAATTTGGTATATTTAGTAAATTGGGTGTATTAAGTAAATTGGTAATTTTTAATATATTTGGGTATATTTAGTGAATTTGGTATATTTAGTCAATTTGGTATATTTAGTAAATTGGGTGTATTAAGTAAATTGGTAATTTTTAATATATTTGGGTATATTAAAATATTAAATGGTATATTTAATATATTTTGGTATATTAAAATATTAATTGGTATATTAAATATATTTGTGATAATGTTGTTAATTTTTTATAATGCTATATATTTAACAAAATATTAATTATATTATTTAGGATGAAAGGATTATTTAGTAAATCAAAGAGTTCGAAGGGCCAAAGAGGTAAATCGTCTGAGGGAACGTCTAGCAACCCTCGGGGTTCGTTTCAGGGCCCAATGACGGCCCGACGGGCGTCTCTTCTAGAGCCGACATAGCGACAGCTGGGGGCCACACATTCCTCCAAGCAACCGGATGCTGCTCGCTCCTCCAGGCAGCCGGATGCCGCTCGCTCCTCCAGGCAGCCAATCGTCCCTCGCTCCTCTAGCCAGCCGGACGCCCCTCGCTCCTTTAGGCAGCCGAGCGCTCTTCACTTCTCGAGGCAGCTGTGACCTCCGACTCAGGCGGAGGTGTCTGCACCACGTATGCCTGAGATACACAGGGCACCGGCTCTGGGCCCTACTATTTGGAGGGTGGGTCTTCTGGGGTACAAATGCCGCCGCCTCTTCTCTACCTTCCGCGCTTGATACCGGCATTATCTGCAGTCGATGACTCAGGGGCGCCGATTTATCCACTATCCCCGTAGGTGACCCCATCAGCGTTGTACCTGTTCATGCCGTTTGATACAGATTTAATTTCTGCGAGGGTATTATTATCGACGACAGAGTCGGAGTCCGTCGCATCCGCCCCAACGCCCTCAGGTAATGATTTTATAAATAATTTTTTATGTTATAATGTTATAATAAAAATAATTTATTAATAATCAATTTATGATAGGCACCGTCGGAGCCAAGCCGACAAGGAAGAAGAGAGATCCCGTCACAGGGAAGGCTCTCGAGAAGACAATGAGTACCTCGGGAAGGATCGTCATTGATACTGACGGGGATGGGAATGTAGTATCGGGCGGCAAGACGAGGATGTACTCCGGCCGCGTGAGAGCTCTTATTAGGGATAGAGTCCCTATGTTGTGGTCAGACTGGAGCGAGGTCCCACAAGAGGTTAAGGACATGGTCCACAACGCAATGTCGGTAAGTATAACAAAATTCACATTTAACATTATTTATTACATTGTAGATTTATGAACGCCTAAACTAATAAATGTTTTAATGCAGGTGTGGTTTGACGTTCCCCAGTACATGAGGAACACCTAGGCGGACGTTGTGCATGGGGGAAGATACGTTGCAAAGTTAATGACAAAAGAAAATTATGTATAATTTTTTGGCGTATTACAGGTACAAGGAGTGGAAGAACGAGTTACGGATCCACTGGACTACGCATGGGAACGAATGTTCTAGCACCCCCCTTGAGTTCCAGTTCAGGGAATACTAGTGGCGTTGACTTCTGATATCGGAATTCAACAATCCACATAAACAGGTAATTAAAAATAATATCTTATTATATTGAATTATATTTAATACGTTTTAAAATATTTTACTAATTTTTTCCTTTGTAGGCCGTTTCCCGGGTGAACGCTCAGAACCGGCAATGCAACACAAGGAACCATCATGCCGGTTCTAGACTGTTCGCATCGTTGATGGAGGAGGCGGCCAGGGAACATCCAGAGGTCAACCGGTACGACTATACGTACGAAAAGGCATATCCAGACGCCTAGGAGGATATTATAAGTCGTTTTACGTTTTCAAATTTAGTAAATTATATTTATATATATATATATATATTTCAAAATGTTAATTAATTATTTTTTTCTATCAAATTAGGCGAGGGTGAGGCAGGCTAGTGACGAGGTGATGGCTGCTATAGTTAGGGAGACATGGCCTGACACGCAAGAGGAAGACATGTCTGAAGCCATGTCCCGGATCGACACTTCGAATCTCAGCGTTGGGGCGAGGATCATGGGCACAGCATTCCCACTGCGAGGAAATAACTTCTACTGTCGGGGTCTAGGAAAGAAGGGCGAAGGGGTACTGAAGACCACTCCCGGATTTCAGAAAAAAGGAGCCTCGACCAGCAGCAGAGCGACTCAGCTTGAGGCAGAAGTTCAGATGTTACGGGAACAGCAAACCGCCCAGACAGCATATACTGCCGCTTTACAGGAGTATAATGCAGCAGTATATGCCACCCAGCAGGCACAGCTGCAGCAGATGTTCCAGTACATGCAAGATTTTTTAGCTGCACAGCTTCACGGACTTCCGCTTCCGCCCATGCCCACACCTATTCCCTTACCTCAACCACGGCAACCTCCCCAACAACTTTAGACGATATCGACTTTATTTAGTTTTTTAGGTTTATGAACAATTATTTATTTACTTTTTTAGGTTTATGAACAATTTATAAATTCAAAATTTAATGCAAAATGTTTATGTTACTTTTGATGGTTTTTGTTGTTGGTTGTCAAATTGCTTGTGTAATTTACAGTTTGCTTGGATTGTAATTTAGAAATTTTGTAGTTTTTTTAGTATAAAAAGTACTATAGCCTACGAAATTTACCATAATTCGTCGGTTATAGTAATTTTTTTTTCAACGTTTAGCCGACGAAATATGGTAAATTTCGTCGGCGAAAGTTGTAGTTAAGCCGACGAAATGTACAATATTTCGTCGGCTTTTCTCCATTTAATTTTTAATTTTTTAAAATATTTAGCCGACGAAATATTGTACATTCGTCGGCTAAAGTATTTTAAGTTGGCAGACGAAATATTAATATTTCGTCGGCCAAAGTCTTATGTTTAAACAGACGAAATATTAATATTTCGTCGGCTAAAGTAAGAGTTTGGCCGACGAATTTTTTGAAATTATGTCGTCGGCTAAGTGTTACACTTAGCCGACGACGAATTTTATTTCGTCGGCTATAACTTTAGCCGACGAGTTATAGCCGACGAATTGATGAAACAAGCCGACGAAAAAATTTCGTCGGTTAAAGTGCTTATCCTATTAGTGACATGACCCATTGAGCCCCTAAATGGCTCCGCCACTGGTAGTCTATGTGAACCAAGAAATAAAAAGCAAAAGAAAAAGTTATTTATTTATTTTATTTTTATTTTTTTGCATAGTAAGAGCATCCAAATGGCTGAATGACTAAATGAAACTTATGAGTTATGAAATCAAACTCTTTTTCCTTTTTCTTTATTTAAGTCATAAAAGTTAGGCGTTTTCTGGAGATCACCAGCAAGTGACATCGTAAGGGAATGGATCGAATAAACCAATCATCAGATTGATCAAGCTCGTTGGTTCTCACAATGACTCGAGTTTAATTAAAGTCTTCATGGGCATCTCTCGATGTCTCATCAGAGTATAAATTCTTCATGGCATCAAATTAATTAAAGTCCAAAGAGCATATGCAATATGCGTTTTATTTAAATTAAAAATGCATATGGTGTGGCCGTGTGGTGCGATGATCTTTTTCAACCAAAAAACAACGGACTAGCTTGAGCTAGCTAGCCAGCCAGTCGAATATTGTCCCTAACGTAAAGGTCACATACATGCATATATGTAAGGACCTCTCTAGTCTGCAGTTTTAAGAATATCGATTCACTACGAACGCTCATTACAAAGCTAAAGTAATAATAGAGATTCCCAGGTGCCTTCCCTTCTCTCTCTCTTCCCTGGTTGGTTTTCCAAAGAATCCCCATATATTGTATGCATGTCCTATATATGTATGAGTTGTAGACCTTCAAGCTAAATGTATAAAACACATGATTGATATGGAGCGGCGATCCATTAGGGGAAGCACATCAACGACAATTAGTTGTAGTAATTGCAATACTAGGTTTTCTCGTGTAACATCCGGTGTTGCTCAATATCGCTGCTCCTGCTGTGGTTATGTTACTCTGATTGAGACGACCAAGCCTGCAGCCCTTGCACAGCACCACGATATGGCTGATCAGCGACAGCAGCAGCATAGCTGCCGGAGACGTGCTTCCAGCTGGATTTCGCATATGAAGGGACCTTCAGCATCATCTTCGTCGAGGAACTCTAAATCCCCATCTCCGTCATTGTCGTTGTCACCGTCACCATCATGCTCCTTCTCGTCCACGTCCTCGTCGTCATCATCATCATCAAGCAGCTTAATAAAAAGCTGTGGCAGAAAGCGCGCAGTTCTTTGCGGAGTGACATACAAGTCACGCAAGTACACGCTCAAAGGAACTCAGAATGATGTCAACAACATGAAAGACTTGTTGATCAAAACATTTCATTTTCCATCCAAATGCATTCTCTTACTCTCAGGTTCGTGTATGTATATACTATTAGACGTACGTACTTATTTACTCTGTATTTACGATTAAAAAAACCAGACGTACGTATAATTAAGTTATTCTCTAATGGATAGATGAAGAAAAGAGAATATAATCTTATCATTTATAAAGTAGAAAAGAAAAAAAAGAGATAGAAGCTGTTGTGGAAACGATGCTGTATTCCTTTTGATACGTTTAAATTATATTTTTTAACGAAAAAAACATAACCGTTTTTGATTGATTATAAATTATGAGAAATTGGTCAGAATTGTACATTCCCTTATAATGGTAAAGTTAAAGAAGGTGCTATGTTAGTACAATTCCATTATACATCAGCTCAATTATTTGCAAAAAAAACAATTAAAAACCAAGTAAAGATGTAAAAACACCCTTCTTTCATCCAGCTCACAACTTGAACCCAATATTATAAGCTCCCAACCACATTCCAACTCGAGAGCCCAACAACAGACCAGGCCCGAGCCCAGACCCAAGAGTTTCAGCCCAAACCCATCTCCAGATGAGATATGCCTCTTCCCCGACAACAGGTCTGCCGCCGTTGCCGGTGGTTCCACCATCGGTGCCTTCGGCAACCAACCAGCCACCCTCGCCACCTCTTCTGCAACATGGACCACCACTGGCCCCAGCCTTCCAAGCCTGATCGCGTTCTGCAAAGCAGTAGCCAGATATTGTGTTTAGTCAGCCCCGATCTCTGTTGCTATCCCAACCACTTCAAAAAGGAATTCCAACCACCACCCAATCTTGCCGCTAGCGCAGCTGAACCAAGCTTTTGCACACGCGCATGTGATACAAAGGCCGCCACCTTCCGCTCCTTTACAGAAGCACCAAACCCATCACAAGCAGAGCCTGCAATAGCAAACACAATCGAAGAAATCTCCTCCGGCAGCATCAAACCGCTATCGAGATGATTTCTCGCCGCCACCGCAGGTTAATGTTGAGCGTACTCCCCGCCGCCACCATATGCCTCGGAACATCACGATCAACCCTCTTTCTAAGAAGGAGAGCAACCGCCAAGACGAAACCCTAGGTCGCTACAACGGAGCTCCTTATAACTCGGAGACGCTCCAACCTCACCGTCTTCGACCTTGGAAACAGTTTACAAATCTGAATCAAGCTATCAAACTTTTAAATCAAAAGTTTAAAATATATATGTGCACGGGAATGCAGAAAAGGGAATAATTATGTGCATTGTACAGTCTTCTGTATAAGTAATATGAAGCGAACACCTATTAATTAAGATATTACATACATCTGACCTTATGTGATAATGTATTCAACTACAACAATCGCAATGTATGTAGAAACAAAAATATAACAAAAGTTTTGACTTCAAAATAGGACTTTTTGAGAGTGTCTCGTTATGAGAAGTAGTAATTGATTAATTAATTAGACGTAAAATGGTGTGTGTACAGAAGAAGATGAGCAATCGAAGAAAGATCTAATTCCGACAAAGAAGAACATCGAGAAATCCCTGAAATGGCTTGTGGAGGGATGCGAGGCGGGAGATTCGTTGGTGTTCTACTTCTCAGGACACGGGCTACGGCAGCCCGATTTCAAAGACGACGAGATTGATGGTTTCGACGAGACTATTTGTCCTCTTGATTTCATGGAAGAGGGTATGATTCTTGACAATGATATCAATTCAACCATCGTTCAACCGCTCAAGAAGGGTGTCACACTTCATGCTATAGTTGATTCTTGTCATAGCGGAACGATTCTTGATCTACTCTATGTCTACGATCACAGAAAGTGAGTCAATCTGTTCTCTACATACTGTACGATGGTTATTACAAAATACTAGGATATAAACTGATTGATCTAAATAGGGTTAAATTTGTTGCAGGAACAACTGGAAGGATAATAGTCCTCCTTCTGGTGCTAGGAAAAGTACAAATGGAGGGTTGGCAATCTGTCTCAGTGCCTGTGAAGACGATAAAATGGCCGCCGATACAAATGTACGTATATACCTTGCTTAGTTACTCTTTATTCTTCTTTTTCCATTTTTTTTCGAGGAGAAAAGCAAAATACAACATAAAATTCCTCAAACAGCTGAGTTTAAAAGTGTCTAAATAAAAGGCAGAGTGAGTATAAACATATATGCCCTGAATTCTGCAGGCTTTTAATCGAAATGTAATGAATGGAGCCATGACATACATTCTTATTGAAACTATTAAGAAACACTCTGAGAGTGGAATAACGTATGGGAATCTGCTCGAAACCATGCTTGATCAAATTCAAAGGATTAATAGGGAAAGATGCCTCAACTCCAGAATATTGAGAAAAGTTTTCCGACACAAATTCATTCAGGTCAGTTTCAGCTGGCATCTTGTTTCGATTAATGTTTCGTTGTCAAAAATATTATGAACTGCATACAACCAAAGAAAGTATATATATATATATATATATATATATATATATATATATATATATATTTACTAATGTGGAATCATATATATATGCAGGAACCTTTATTGTCGTCGTCTGAAGACTTCGACGTATACGACAAGAATTTTCTCTTGTAATGACATGTATGCAATTATAATCGAGTATGTTTTTTGTGGGAGGCTGACTATTTTTATGTGTATTGGGTATGCATTCTTGCGAGCATCCCTGGATTATAATGAATTGCATTACTTGGTAAGAGTTGGTTGTGAGTTCCTTAACAATCTCGATCTTTGTCTTCAAGTCGTTGTAGTCTCTAGTCATCTTTGTGATTGTCGATCTAAATCAACTAATATTAAACCTCCAAACACATTTGCACGTAGAGGCTTCTACAACCTCCACACAAGAGGTTCCGATCATCAGCATTGGTTTCTAGTTTCCGCCATCCAAGGTTTGCTTCTCTCAGTGTGGCAGGCCAACCTTTCTCAAATATCAGTCATTTTGTGCAGTGCGACTTTGGTTCAAAATTAAGGTTCACAAAGATAGGAGGCATCACTTGTGCAATGAATGAATGAATGAGATATTAAAAACAAATAACAAGGACATCATTTTTGAGTCTTCACTCCCTTGCAGACCCCCATATTATAAAGCCTACAAACTGCAGTAACCTCAGTGACGTTGGGAGATAACCAATGTGTAACTGAATGAGAACATGACTTCCATGAAAATACCATCCAAGCTTGGTAGACCGATTTATAGCAATTTGCTTTACTAATCTTCTTATTTTCAAATTTTTTTGATACCATGGTCCTAATCTAAAGCAGATTTCTAAGCTATGCAGTTCACATTTGAGGACATAAACTGGTGCAGTATTGAATATAAAACACAGAAGAGGATGAGAAAAACATAGATTTGTAAGCCGCAAATTCACATTTGAGGACAGAACTCACCAGTGTGCGTTGTGGCAACAGGAAAGTGAACAAGATACAGATCTAGGTAATCCAATCGAAGCTTCTTTAGACGATCTTAACACGTCTCCACAACACTTCCATGATCTGAATTCCAAAGCTGCATTATGGATGTAGAAAAAAGAACAAAAACGTTATATATATTCTGGAGCATGCAATATACACACTAGTCAACTCAAGCAGATTAACACTACTCTTGATTGAAAACATAACTAGCCTTGGTGGTGATGAATAGATCCTCTCGCTTAACAAGCCCAGTACAAATTGCTTATTATAATTTTTATACCATTAGTTGCGTCTCATCGATTTGAAACAATTTGTAGTTGAAGATGCGGGCAGAATACGTAATTTAGACGGTCAAATTACCGTTTCTTTACGTTTAATAGTTTGACTCACGGGATTGACCGTCCGGATCGAGTCCTTAACCTTGTCAGATCAAGCTGAAAATTTACTCACACACATGTTTAAACATAATAATGATATCTGACGGTCGGATTTTCGTTTCACAAGATTAAACATATAAATTGGACATAAATTTAATAAATTAGTATAAAAGTACTATAGCCGACGAAATATTAGTAAATTCGTTGGCTATAGTATTGTAAATAGCCGACGATTTTTTTTAAATTCGTCGGCTAAAGTTGAACTATAGCCGACGAAACACATAGTTTTAACCGACGAATTTTTTATCTCGTCGGCTATACTTCTTCTTATATATCAAAACTCAGCGAAGAACCCTAACATTTTCTCATTTTTTCCCTCTCTCCTCTCGGCCTCCACTCCATCCGCTTCTTCTTCTCTCGGCCTCCACTCCGCTCCTCCGCCTCCTACTGCCACTACCCTGCTCTCTCAAGCAATTAAGGTATGCGATTCGATATATATATATATATATATATATATATATATATATATTGAATTATATAATTATTTTGAATTATTGATGTATATATTGAATTATATGAATTTATTGATGTATATATTGAATTGAAATTTTTGTTAATTTGGTATATTTGTTATTGAAATTGTGAATATTTAATAAATTTGGTATATTAAAATATTAATTAGTATATTTAATATATTTGTAATAATGTTGTTGAAATATTTAATATAATTTGGTATATTAAATAAATTTGGTATATTAAAATATTAATTAGTATATTTAATATATGTGTGATAATGTTGTTGAAATATTTAATATAATTTGGTATATTAAATAAATTTGGTATATTAAAATATTAATTGGTGTATTTAATATATTTGTGATAATGTTGTTAATTTTTGATAATTTGGTACGTATTTTTGTATTAAAATATTAATTGTTATTAATTGTACAAATTAAAAATTTTAAAGATTTACTAAATATGATGAAAGACCTGTTTAGTAAAACTAAGGGTTCAAATGGTCAAAGGTCTGAATCGTCTAAGGAAACGTCTAGCAACCCTCAAGCGTCGTTTCAGGACCCAATGACAGCCTGATGTGCGTCCATTCTGGAGCTGACGCAGAGACAGCTGGGGGCCACATATTCCTCCAGGCAGCCGGACGTCCCTCGCTCCTCGAGGCAGCCGAGCGTCCCTCACTCCTCGAGGCAGCTGTGGCCTCTGACTCAGGCGCCAACTTCGGGCCCTACTGTTTCGGAGGGTGGGTCTTCTAGGGTACAGATGCCGCCGCCTCTTCTCTACCTTCCGCGGTTGATACCGGCATTACCGGCAGTCGATGACTCAGGGACGCCGATTTATCCACTGCCCCCGCAGGTGACCCCATCAGCGGCGTACATGTTCGTGCCTTTTGGTACGGATTTAATTTCTGCGAGGGTATCATCACCAGTGACAGAGTCGGAATCCGTCGCGTCCGCCCCAACGCCCTCAGGTAATGATATATAAATAATTTGTTTTCTTATAATGTCATAATAAAAATAATCTATTAATAATCAATTTATGATAGGCACCGTTGGAGCCAAGCCGACAAGGAAGAAGAGAGATCATGTCACAGGGAAGCCTCTCGAGAAGACCGTGAGTACCTCGGGAATGATCGTCATCGATACTGACGGGGATGGAAACGTAGTATCAGGCAGGAAGACGAGGATGTACTCCGGCCGTATGAGAGCGCTCATTAGGGATAGAGTCCCTATGTTATGGTCAACTGGGGCGAGGTCCTACAAGAGATTAAGGACATGATCCACAACGCAATGTCGGTAAGTATAAAAAATTCACAATTAATATTATGTATTACATTGTGGATTTATGAAAAACTAAACTAATAAACGTTTTAATGCAAGTGTGGTTTGACGTTCCCCAGCATCTGAGGAACACCTGGGCGGACGTTGTGCATGGGGGAAGGTACGTTGGAAAGTTAATGAAAAAACAAAATTATATGTGTAATTAATAATATTTATAATTTTTTTGTGGTATCTGTAGGTACAAAGAGTGGAAGAACGAGTTACGGACCCACTGGACTACGTATGGGAACGAACGTTTTGGTACCCCCCTTGAGTTCCAGTTCAAGGAATATGAGTGGCGTGGCTTCTGATATCAGAATTCAACAACCCCCATAAACAGGTAATTAAAAATAATAATTTTTTATATTTTTATTAATTAGTACGTTTTAAAATATTTTACTAATTTTTTTCCTTCGTAGGTCGTTTCCTGGGCGAACGCTAAGAAATGGCAACGCAACACAAGGAACCATCATGCCGGTTCTAGACCGTTCGCATCGTTGATGGATGAGGCGGCTAGGGAACATCCAGAAGTCAACCGGTACGTCTATACGTACGAGAAGGCATATCCTAACGCCTAGGAGGATATTGTAAGTCGTTTTACGTTTTCAAATTTTTTAAATTATATATATATATATATATATATATATTTCAAAATGTTAATTAATTATTTTTTTCTATCCAATTAGGTGAAGGTGAGACAGGCTAGTGATGAGGTGATGACTGCTATAGTGAGGGAGACATGGCCAAACACGCAAGAGGAAGACATGTCTTAAGCCATGTCTCGGATCGACACTTCGGATTTCAGGGTTGGGGAGAGGATCATGGGCACAACATTCCCACCACGAGGAAATAACTTCTACTGCCGGGGTCTAGGAAAGAAGGGCGAGGGGGTACTGAAGACCACTCCTGAATTTCAAAAAAAAGCAGCCTCAACCAGCAGCAGAACGACTCAGCTAGAGGCGGAAGTTCAAATGCTACGGGAACACCAAGCCGCTTTACAAGAGTATAATGCGGCAGTATATATACCACTAACCAGGTACAGCAGCAGCAGATGTTCTAGTACTTGCAAGATTTTTCAGCTGCCCAGCTTCAGGGATTTCTGCCTCCGCCCATGCCTACGCCTATTTCCCTACCTCAACCGCCGCAACCTCCTCAACAGCAACCTCCTCCTGGCGCGGATATAGATTTAGATAATATAGATTTTATTTAGTTTTATGGGTTTATGAACAATTTATAAATTAATAATTTAATGCAAAACGTTTAGACTACTTTTGATGGTGTACGTTGTTGGTTATATGAAATTGTTTGTGTAATTTGCAGCTTGCTTAGATGGTAATTTATAAATTTTGTGGTTTTTTTAGTATAAAAAGTACTATAGCAGACGAAATCTACCATAATTTGTCGGCTATAGTATTTTTTTTATTTTTTTTTCAAAGTTTAGCCGACGACATATGGCTTAATTCGTCGGCTATAGTAGTATTTTTCAAAGTATTTTTTTTATTTCGTCGGCTATATTATTTTAATTTTTTAAAATATTTAGCCGACGATTTATAGTACATTTCGTCAGCTATAGTTTTTTAAATTGGCTGACGAAATATTTACAGTTTGTCAGCCGAAGTCTTAGGTTGAGGCCAACGACAATTTATTTCGTCGGCTTTAGTCTTACTTTAGCCGACGAAAAATTGAAAAATAAGTCGTTGGCTTAGTGTGAAACTATAGCCGATGACCACTTTTATTTCGTCGGCTAAACTCATAGCCGACGAGAACTCGTCGGCTAAGATCTTAATCTACGAATTTGGCTAACTCGGATGGCAAAAAAGCTCATATGTCATGACATTAGCGATGAATTTTACTTGTACGCCCATTCTGCTTCCATATTGGTATCACAATAGTCAATCGGACACGGAAATATCCGTAGTGTAATTTTGTAACTAAAAGGTACTTTAGCCGACGAAATACCCTAATTTCATCGGCTAAACTTTTCAAATTTCGTCGGCTAAAGTTCACAGACTATAGCCGACGAAAAAATTAGTTTAGTCGACGAAATTTTTTTTCGTCGGCTAAAATTCCACTTTAGCCGACAAAAATTTAACTTAGCTCACGAAAAAAAATTTCTTGGGCTAAAGTCCACTTTAGCCGACGAAATTTTTTTTCGTCGGCCTGTTTTTTTATTTTCGTCGGCTATGTTGTTTATGCTAGTAGTGCAGACATATATGTTTTGATATGTTTTTGAGTTTTTTGAAATAAATAAAATGGGTTGAGTTTTTGGATCGACGATTGTTATCTTTATTTGATATAGAATAGTTGGCATGAGAAGTCAAACAGCAGATTGACCGTTACAAATTCAAACCCGGTATGCTGTGGATTTGGCGTTCGGTGTTCGATTGACTATGGTGATATATTTCTGGAAGTGAAACGACCCTACGAATCAAACTTGTCGTTTTGCCAAGACATATAAGCGTTTTTTCTATTTTCAAATTGCAGTTTTTCTATTTTCAGATAATTATTTTTAATAGTTTGTTTTGGATTTGGATTTTGTTTAATCCTTAGGCTTTTAGGCTTTGATGTTAGACGTCTTAGGGTTTTTTTACTCTTATATAAGGAGTTTTGTTTAATCCTTAGACTTTTAGGCTTTGATGTTAGACGTCTTAGGGTTTTTTTACTCTTATATAAGGAGTTTTTATCAGTTGTATTTTATTATTCCTTTTATCAAGTCATATCATTGCTAGATTCCAACACCCTTATAAGTTCCGCTGCATCATTATTACATTAACTAAAACGTATTTGTTCTTATTCATTCCTATCACAACAAGATGGACTTTGCCGAGGCAAAGAATGGACCAACTACTAAATCTTGGATGAAAATTTTCTTTTACCGATCTCTCTCTGTCATCTATTAACAACTTCTTTCCAACTATTTTCACTGTAAAGGAATATTCTATATTCACAACTTGTCTCAAACAAGAGAAATAAACAAATATAAAATTATTCATATATATATATATATATTCATGATATGTTTTTTATGACAATTAAATGGGTTCATGAATAATGGTCAACAAACATTACGGGCTGCAAGGTACATTGGCAAAGATATGTTAATACAAATTGGTATAAAAATGTGTCCAATTTTTATGTACGTATTATTTTTACATTTCATTTTAAATAGGTATGTACCGTATTTTAAAAATATTTTTCACTAAAATTTAACGAATTATAATTCTCATACCGTATTTAACTAACTAGGACTAAGACTTTCAGACGACATGTAGCGAGCTTCTTTTAGAGTAATCAAGACATCTAGTGGCCAACTTTTACATAAAATTGTACTCCAATAATAGCTAAATAAAAGTTCAATTTAGCTATCTGAGTAACATGAAAATGAAATTGTTTGCTTATATTATTAGAAATTCTTTTTATAGAAATATGAGATTACAATGATAATTATAATGTATAAAATGACAATATATAATGACTGATTTATCTGTTACCTCCTTTAATCACTAAGTTCTAATTTATTTATGAAAGTTACTTTGGCAAAGGCACACACAATTCTCTCCCTTTTGTCAAGTTAAAGACTAAAATGTGCGCAGCAAGTAACAAAACTTGGTAGGTTAAAACGAATCTTGATCGAAAGGACTAAAAACACAACACACCTATTACATTTGTTGACAAAAACTGTGTGTTTGACTCTGTTTGAAGTCTGCATATGCCCCTAATCCTTACATCAATCAAGGGAGCTTGAAAAGTCTTCTCAATCATATGTTTCTCACATACTTCTCAAATATAGCCTTAGACAGTGTGCTAGAATATGCCTTGAAACAGGCATAAACCCTAACTTAATAAGGATTATTAAATTAGTCTATTATGCTAGGCTGTGTTTGTTGGGCCTACCATTCGGGGGTATATATATATACCTATTAGGTTATTAACCTAGTGTGTGTGGTATTCTGTTATCTGTAATCCGTTTTCCTCAATGATTAATAAAACTGTTCTCATCTGCCTGTGGATGTAGCTAACACCTTGTTAGTGAACCACGTAAATCTGTGTTCTTTCTTACATTCGTTATAACAAATTGGCATCAGAGCTAAGATGTCTGGTTTGAATGTGAAGATCGACAAATTCACGGGGAGGAACAGTTTCAGTTTATAAAAGATCAAGATGCGAGCCTTGTTAAAGCAACAAGGGTTGTGGGCGCCGCTGATGAAGAAGGCAGGGGATCCTGAAACCGTTGAGATGGCCAGTCTGGAGGAGAAGGCACACTCGACAATTATGCTGTGTCTTGCAGACGATATCATCATCGAGAACGTGGAGGAGAAAACTGCATTCGGTCTGTGGTTGAAGCTTGAGAGTCTATACATGACGAAGTCTTTAACCAACAATCTGTTTTTAAAGCAACGTCTATTTAGTTTGTGAATGCAAGAAGGTGCGCTTCTAAGAGATCACTTAGATCAGTTAAACACAATTCTATTAGAGTTGCATATATTGATGTTAAAATCGAGGATGAGGATGTTGCCTTAATTCTGTTGGTATCTTTACCATTATCGTATGAGGATTTTGTGCAATCTTTTATTGTTGGGAGAGATACTGTGACTCTAGAGAAGGTTAGATCATCCCTTCACACCAGAGAGCTGCGTCATAAGACGACTGGTACAGGTACATATAATCAGGCTGCTGGGCTAGTAGCCAATGAAAGTAAGGGACATGGAAACTTGGAGAAGAAGAAATTCAAGAATATCTAGGTTCTAAGGGTCTTAAACCTAATGATATCTGTAACAACTGTAAAGAGAAGGGACATTAGAAAAAAGAATGTCCAAAGAAGATGCGGCAGGAGAAACCATCAAGAACTGTTACTATAGCAGAAAATGACACCAATTCGGAAGAGGATATTGCCCTAGTTGCTGATGAACATACACATCACACCGATGTGTAGATTTTAAACTCCTGGGCGTCTTATCATATATGTCCGCGTAAGGAGTGGTTCACTACCTATGAGCAGGTAAATGGAGGTAATGTTTCTACGGCTAGTAGTTTTGTCTGCATGGTGGTTGGAATAGACTCGATAAAAATACAGACACATGATGGTAAATTCTGTACATTGAACGATGTTAGGCATGTTCCACGCATAACCAAGAATCTGATATCACTGAGCTATTTGGACAACAAGGGGTTCAGTTTCAAAGGTGAAGGTGGAGTTCTATGTGTCTGCAAGGGTTGTAATGTGGTTCTGAAAGGTGTCAAGAGGGTACCTTGTATATTCTGCTAGGCTCTACGCTGTCAGGTTTTGCTGTTGTTGCATCATCGGAGGTTCACAAGGATGATATGACCAAGTTATGGCATATGAGACTCGGTCACATGAGTGAAAGAGGGATGCAAATTCTGTCAAAAGGGGATCTTCTTGGTGGCTACAAGGTCAAGGATCTTGGATTTTGTGAACATTATGTCTTTACAAAATTGCATCGCAGCAAGTTTCTTAAAGCAATTCACAGAACAAAAAGGCACACTTGATTACATTCATTCTGACTGTTAGGGTCCTTCTCGCGTTGAGTCTCTAGGAGGTCACAAATACTTTGTGTCAATGATGATTTCTCAAGAATGACTTGGGTTATTATGATGAAGGATAAAAGTGACGCTTTTAAGAGTTTCAAGCAGTGGAAGGCGTTAGTTAAAAATCAAACAGGGAAGAAGATCAAAAGGCTGCGAACTGATAATGGTCTGAAATTTTGTTGGTCTGAGTTTAATACGTTCTGCAAGAATGAAGGAATTGCTAGACATCATACAGTCAGGCACACACCACAGCAAAATGGTGTGGCAGAGCGTATGAATCAGACTCTTCTGAAGAGAGCTAGGTGCATGCTCTTTAATGGTGGACTAGAAAGAAGGTTCTGGGCAGAAGCGGTTAGTACAGCTTGTTTATCTGATAAATCGTGGACCTCACACATGAATACATCTCAAAACCCCTTATGAGGTGTGGTATGATAAGTCTGCTGATTACTCAAATCTGAAAGTTTTTGGTTGTACTGTTTATTATCATGTGAGTGAGGGTAAGTTAGAACCAAGAGCTAAAAATGGAGTCTTTGTAGGCTATGGGGATGGGGTTAAAGGGTACAAAATATGGTCTCCATCCGAAAGAAGGGTTATACTTAGTAGAAACGTAGTATTTGATGAAAATTTTATGTTTAACCCTAATGTGAGGTCTATTGTTGTATCAGAAAATGGTAGTGTTGAGAAACAGGTGGAGCAGCAAGACACTCAAGATGAGAGTGAATCATAGCAAGAAGAACAACATCAACACTCTCATTCAGAAATAGAGCCACTAGTAGTTAACTAGCACAGTTTGGCTCTTAATCGACCTAGGAGAGAAAACTTTGGGAAGCCTCCCACGAGGTATGGTTTTGAGGACTGGTGGCTTATGTACTACAGAGGTGGATCCCCACGAGCCATCCACCTACAAAGAAGCAGTTACATGTACTGAGTCTACCAAATGGCTTGCTGCAATGGGAGATGAGATGGAGTCACTTCATAAGAATCAGACTTGAGAATTGGCCAAACGACCTCAAGAGAGGAAAGTTATCACTTGCTAAATGTCAGAAGCTGTTAGTTGCCTTTTTTGAGGGGCAACATCTGAGGTATCAGATTATGATACATCTAGTACATCTGTTTATTTGTGAGAGGATTCAAGTCAAGGTGGAGATTTGTTAGAATATGCCTTGAAACAGGCATAAACCCTAATTTAACAAAGATTGTTAAATTAGTCTATTACGCTGGGCTGTGTTTGTTGGGCCTACCATTCGGGGCTATATATATATATATATATACATATTAGGTTATTAACCTAGTGTGTGTGGTATTCTGTTATCTGTAATCTGTTTTCCTCAAGAATTAATAAAACTGTTCTCCTCTGCCTATGGATGTAGCTAATACTTTGTTAGTGAACCACGTAAATCTGTTTTCTTTCTTACATTCGTTATAACACAGTGAATTTCGTAAACATATTTGTCATATCCTCAGATCTTGATTTACTTGATTTTGAAAGAGAGTCTGTTGTTAATAATTATAGAATAACTTAAGCAATATTTGTTTTGTATTATCGATATAACCGGCTTCAACATGTTTTCTATCTTCATAATTAAATGCAAGTAGCATCTTGCGCGGTAGAAGTCAAACCACTAGTTCCTTAAATATAAGTAATGATGGATCTGAACCACGTAACTAACTGCCTCATATAGAGCAATCTCTCTATTGTAGGATAATAGTATTTCACTACGTATACAACCGATTCGCATCATACTTATACGTGGGCTCGAGCCATTCGCACAGCCTGACCCGAAGGTCTATCTCAAAGACGGATGAGGAAATCCCTTGGCACATGCGGAAAATATTCTTTTCAACGGCCACACAACCTACAAACGGCCACACAACATTATCATCCAACAATTACATTTGTTGAGGCCAATCTTGGAGTTACCGAGCGAGCACAATCGCTTGCCGACATCTTCTCATTCAACGAAGGCTGCTTAAGATGTACAACAAAGGACTCTAATTCTTTCAAGAGGTCGCCAAAGTCATGTAACAAAGGACTGTAACCCCTCCTGAGGCTGCCCTTTACAAACTAAACAAAGCAAAGGAGCAACGTTTATGCAGAGTTGATAAGTCAACATTTCAAGCTGGTCAACGGTTAACCAGTCAGCTGGTCAACGGTTTAGTCCACCAGACTGACATCAACAAATCTTATTTGGGCACCTGCAACACTCGGAGTCATCGAGAGCAATATCTTTTAAAGCTCCTCCCACAATGATCACACATGAGGTAGCCGATATTTGACGATACACATAGTTTATTAGGTCTATTTTTATATTTTTTAAAATATATTAATCTATTAATTAGGTTGATTTATTAAAAAAATATTTATTTATATTTAATCTTAAAAATAGAACATGTTCAAGAATGAAATTGTAAGATTTGTCACTAAACCTTAAACCCTAAAATCTATACCCAAAACTCAATTCCTCAATAAACCCTAACCCCTAAAACCCTATATCCAAAACTCAATTCCTCTATTTGTAACATAATTTAAAGGTAGAAAACAAAATGAACATTAGAAGAACAAAAATGACCGTGAAAAAATTGAAATAAATTTAAATTTCTGAAATAAAATCTATAAAACATGCTAAATTATTGTAAATTTTAAAATAAAAAGTGAATGAATTTATCTTAAAAAATGATGAATTTTTTAGGTTTTTCTTTAATTATCTTACTCTTTCTCTTTAATTACTTTGTACCAGCGATATCTTGCATGCTCAAAACACACGTATACATACATGCAACTTAGCCTCTCATCCTTTCGAGTGCATTCAAGAGACTCATTATACATTAGTGACAAACTTAAATGCACACATGCATTAAGTTGTAAGCTCACACACATATATGGCTACGAACAACCTAGGTTTCGAACAAGCCTCATGACCATGGCCTTAGGGTAAAAGTGGCGTCATGGGTCAAAAGATCAATTCCAAGCGTGAACTTTAATTCTAGCTCATAATTTTATTACATCGCATACGTGATAAAACATGACATGCCTACTGGTTTAAACTCATGCCCATCGTGATTGGGTCAACTAGGGTAGCTCCCCATCGCCCACCCTACGTTCATGTAGGAACCCCCTAATAATACAAAACACACCAATGCTTGATCCTCGATCTGTTCATCAAAGCACATAGGGAAACTCATGGCACTCGTAACGAATGAATGTCATCCCTTACGCTTAACCTTAGAGTGGGAGACTCTTCGGCAAGCGTCTACGCTTATCTACTACGCGTGGGAGACTTCTTAGATGCACCTAAAATATCTTAGCTACACAGCTATTGTGATTGTTGCACTAGCTTAGCCTAACCTATCTAACGCCGAGCCCGATGATTTTACTAGGTTAAGATACGCAAAAGCGCGACCGCTTTTACTATAACTTTGAGCCCTATGTTCAAACTTAGTGTCCTAGTCACACATAAGCATAACTTTTAGCTCAATATCTTACATTTATCTATAAGCCGTCCGTCCGCTCAACCCAAAAGCCGCGCACTCAATTTCTCTCTTTAAATGATTCGTTCAACCTTTCATGGAAATAGTCACATTACCGGAAATGTCGAATCATTGGACCATTGTCCCACTAATATGACTTTTCAATCCCTTATCGCCCTTATGCGAGCGCACATTACCAATTGCAAGAGGGACTTTGTGACGACCTAAGGTGTTCGGGATAACCTAGAAAAGTTTGTCGAATGTTTATCTGTATAAATAAATTAAAAATAAGGATTCCTTAATAAAAAGATCATGCGTGTGTTTATATATATATATATATATGATTAAATGATTAAGTTACGTATGTATAGTTAAGCATCCATGTAAATCCCTTCATATTGCTCGGCGATCGATCAAGTCATTAAGTGATGTATGAACATAAATATCTATATGCAGATAACATTATTACAAGTATCGTACTTAATGACCAAGTTTGCTTGCTGGCCAAGAATCACCAAAAATTTGTTTTTTTGTCGGGCAAGATCCTAACTACTATAAATAGGGGTTGTGTACCTTTTTCTTATACACTTGTAGTAAGATAGCTAGAACTTGAGTGAGGGGTGGTAGAGAGAAAGTAGAGACGGAAAGAAATAAGAAAAGAATAGATGGACGAAAGAGAATTGGATGTGCATGTGAGAATAAGAATAGATGCTCGAATAGGAGATGAGGAAAGGAGATAGGCAAAAGAGTGATCGATATGGGAATACAACTAACTAGTTTCACAAGTATATTTAGGATTCAAGGACATTACATTTGCGATAACTTCGAATCAAGATAGGGGATGTAGGAACCTCTACTCAATTTGTTTGCATATTTCTTGCTTGATATGTTTCTTTGGAATGCTCGAGTATTTGATGAAATTACGTGTTTAAAGAATATATGTTTATTAAAGTCATTTGAAGGATAAGGGTGGTGAAGGGAAATGAAATTGATCTTTGCGTAGTTAAGTCCATTACCTTAGCAGGAACCATGTATCCATGTATGTCGTGATTATTGCACAATTAGTATATGAATAATAAGGGTAATTCAGGGCTAGATGACTACAAAAAAGGGCTAGAGATTGATTTTGTTGAAGTACGTTGTTTATATAGTTGAATATGTTGACTCAATTTCTTGGTAAAATATATGGTATGAGAAATGTAGGCTTAGTTTATTCTTCTATGTGGATTAACTAGAGTAGAACATTCATTCATGCATATCATTTGATGATTGTTTCGTTATTCTTTGTATTAAGAGGATTAACTTCCTATTGAGTCGTATGTTGATCTCACCTATTTACAGTCTTGCAAGTCGATAAGCTGAAGAACTATGACAATTAGTGATCAAGACATAGAGTTAGTTGAAGTTCTAAACATGTAAGACCTAGCTTCATCTAGGAAGAGAGTAACCTTAGTCATTTCGGTTGTATCCAGATATTGAAATGAGAAGTCAATTCTTATTTTTCATTCCTTTTAGCTTATTTTTATTTTTATTTTTAGCTCACTCCTCGGGTTTTTGGAAGAAACTGAAAATCCGGGGTGTGACAGCCTTCTCGATAAAAAATGTATTCTCCATTTTCCCAAATCGTTCTCTTTACAAGCAAAAGAGACCAAAAACTTAGATAGCATTCTGTAGTGATTGAATGATGTATGTAACTATCCCTTTGCATCATATGAATCTGCTATGCGATGTGAACGCATTCTTATATTACATTTATCCGTGCGCTTAAGACATACGCTTAGGAATTTTATGCAACTTTTGCATTCATTAATGTGAACCATATTCATTATACATCTTCACATTTATACAATCATAGACATCACATTACATCATCACGCGAGCGATCATACACATCTTTACATCTTTTGCGTTTGTAATGAATGTTTGCCAGACAATAAACACTAATCGCATCAATGTACACTTTGTACATCCATTCTCGGTTGCAACTCACATGAGTTGGCTGAGCGCTTATTTCTTTTGCATTCGAACATTTCATTTATTTTGCATTTCCCTTCGCTCGAGCGCGAGTCCCTTCTTGCTTACGGAGTTAGAAGACTAGTCAAGTTAGCAAATCATTTGTGTGATTCCTGCATTTGTTTATATTTGAGTTACAAATTCCCTAACCAGGAAGCTCCTCTATTAATCAGGGACTTAGGAGACTTGTGGGATAATATTTATCGCCTGTCAGCCGAACATTCTAGTTCACCCGAGAAATAAACGTATTCGAGGATCCTGGCGACGCTTAGCCGAAAGTCCTTGTAACACAGGCACCAGAACCTACTTGCCGAGAGGGTTCCTTCCTCGATCTACAATCACTTAAAGAAGTCAGATCAGACACACTACATCAATCCAAAACCTTGTTGTGCCGTTCAGCAGCGAGTTGACATGCCCGCGCATATCAGAAGGACATTGTAGCCAAGAACCTCAGATTCTTCGACTGAGACCATTTTTAGCAAACAAGACAGTGTTGGCTAGATGATTTATTGGGCCTCTCTTTGGGCCGTTAAGGATAGACTAGGGCTGGCTTTGTCTTTTGGGTCCGGGTGTAGGTTATTGAGCTGGAAGCTGGGCTAGGGTTCTTTGTTGGGCTATGGATTGGCTTTCTACTTTATTTATATTTGTTTTTTCTTTTAATAATTATATTAGGGTTGGTTGGCTTTGACTAAGGTTCTTTTGATACTCTGGAGTTGTCTCTTCTGCATAAGGTGACCTCGAAAGTAGTTAATAATTAAGGTTAAAGATTTGTCCCTTCCTCTTTGTGTCTCAGTGGCTACCACTTGTCCTATTTGCTACCATGAAAAATTGATTACAGCGTTTCATCTCATGGTGTTCAACATAAAGATTGTTTAGTATCTACTAGATAGTTCTGCATGTTTCATTTCTTACGTAGCTCCCACAAGCGAATCGTGTTCGTGCTGTTGTACCTATTCTCAAGTTATTGTTAATAAAAATAGGCTAACTTTTTTTTTTTATCAAAAGCACAATTGTGATACAATACTATGGGTCAAACCCATGACCTCTCACTTACTTACAAGAGACTATGCCGCTAGACCAATTAGTACTGGGCTACCTTTCTTTGTTAAAAAAACAAACACTTAATTTTTTTTTCTTAATTTCAAATCATGGATTAAATATAAGAGCAGGTGAGCAACTGAGCAAAAAAATCCTTAGCTACTTAGTTAATATAATAATTCAATGTATTACCTTATTAAAATTATCTAAAATAATTGCTTGTAAAAATCAAATATTACTCATTCTTTTGCAATCGATGCATTTGACTTTTTAAAGACAATTCAAATATTGAATAGTTAATGAATACTGAAAATACAATATTACATTTAAAAATACTATAAAATAACAGATAATTAAATCCAAATAAGAATACCATCATTTGTTCCAATCACCAAAACTCTTAAGCTAAAATGGCTTCCCTTATTCAAAAGGTGGTGCTACTCATGCTAGTTCTATTATTGACAACAATGAAAACTTATAGTAAAGATATTTGACGCAAGGCAAGGCATATCAAAATTCAAAATGATTTGAACAGAAACCCTCCCTTGACTGTCCACTGTAAATCCGTTGATGATGATATTGGTGAGAAAACCCTCTGCCACGTTAATTTTTACGAGTTCAGTTTTCAACCTAAGGTTATTCCAAGGACTGCGCTATTCTTTTGCACTTTTCGGTGGAATAGTATACATCATTCTTTCAATGTGTATCCTGAAGGAATTGATTGTAGTGAATGAAGGTACTGTTAAACGTGCAGCGGGGATTGAAACATGATTTCAATCCTCGACGAACTGGATAAAAAATAAAGAAACGAACACAGCTGTTTGTTTACCTAGTGAAACCTCAATTTAAGGAAAAACACTGTCGGGCTTTAACTCATGAAAGTCTCTAATGAAAAAGGATTTCACTATGAATCAAAAATGAGTCAATTACAAACTATGTTGCACTGAACGTGTCTACTCACTAGAACCCTAACAGATATGTTTGAACCACTTTTCTTCTTCATGTAATATTCTTCTTCAATCTCCAAGGTACTGACCGCGTCCTTGAACCTTCAATCACAACTCTACTGGTATCGAGAGTGTGTTAATCACATAAACATAAAGTTCAATTCATCATGAAATAGTTGAACTTCGATCATTTTTCTCAATCTAGTTTGTAGCAGAAATATGCGTCAAAAGACGATATTCCAATAGCTATTGCCTCTTCGTTTATAGATAAAGAGTTTCTACTTTTTGTTCAGGTCTTTAATCAGATTATTTTTCCAATATGTAAGTCATTCTCCTATTATCATACAAAGACAAGAATAATATCATATATAAATATATCTCAATCAAATCACATAGTAATAATCAGAATATATGGAACCTAATCACATTAGTTTTCCATCTTATTGAAGAGCAAAAATCTGATAATCAATATAATAATTTCCTAATCAAATAAGGATCTCTTTGTCACCCATGAACATTGGTGCCATAACCTAACAGATATATATATATATATATATATATATGGTTATATATTTGATTGATGAGTAATTTCATCAATGCTCATCAATCAAATATATAACCATATATATATATATATAAGTTTTAATTAAATTAAAACTTCCTTGATTGCATTTTCTTCATTTTGTATAGGGATGCCAATAACATCATATATCAATAATATCATATAGGAGCTAGGGTTCTAGAGAGAGTAGCAACGTTCAATGCTATGTAGTTTGTAATTGACTCGTTCTTGATTCATAGTGAAATTCTTTTCACTAGGGGCTTTCGTGAGTTAAAGCTTCGGCAGGTTTTTCCTCAAATTGAGGTTTCACTGGGTAAACAAATTCTAGTGTTTGTGCTTTACTTTTCTGTTTATTCATATTGAAAGCTCATTTCAATCATCAGTGCACGTTACAATACCTTTAATTGGTACTACAGAGGGTCACTAGATACTTAGTGAGGTCTGTGGGTTATGCTTAAGGGTGGAATATGATGTAGTTTCTGGTTCGATCAATAATTCTCTTCTCTTTAATAAATCATTGGTAAGTTATCTCGAGACTTCTAAGGTAAGAATCAAGCCAGAGAAAAAGACGAAGTTCAAAAATTAGGACATGAAGAAGGCTGAGTTGATTGATAAGATCAAAGCTCTTGAAGTTAAGGTAAAAGTTTAATCCTATTTATTAATGTGTCTCTAACCCGTGAGAATGAAAGATTGTATGTTGAACTGAAAGAAACTCACAATCGATTCAATAAGCTTGAGATCAGCTCAAAGAGTGGAATAAAGATGATAGGTTTTTTGGGAAAACGCCATAACAATCGAGAAGGTCTTGGTTACAATGGTGATTCAAGTAAGACAACTCATTTTATGAAAAAAAAAGTCTTTAGAAGGATAGCAGTGTGCTTTCAATCCCACGTTCGAAAGCTGATGATGAAGTTGCACCTCAAGGGTTAATTTCACCTCATGTCAAGGTTGCCCGGGTAAGTATTGATGTTTGTTTACATGATCATCAGCCCATGTATGACTATAAATTGAAATTCTTCATTCCTACATGTCACTATTATGGAAAATTGGGACACATTCGTCCAAGGTGTAATTTACTTCGTAGGAACACTCAGAGAAAGAAGAAGCAGTCAATGTTAAACCCAACTGAGTCGCTGCAGACGAGACTAAAAGAGTATATGTTTTTTCTCAAGAGGATTGCAAAGCGTGTTTCAATCCTGAAAGAGCAAAACTCAAATCATAAGCAAATCTAAGTGAAAAAAGGTAAAGTCTGTAGTTTTTCAGGTAAGTTTGATCACTCTGTTTGTACAAAAATCATTGATGCTCCTTGTTTACATTCCCTTTGTAATTCCAATCAAGTTCTTAACTCTCCTAGAAGTGGCATTGGTGTGTGCTCGAAGTATTAATGTTCTTCCTTTGTTTGATATATTTGACATGCATTCACTGTATAAACTCATGATAGTGTAGGTGTATTTCAATTTTTGTTTTGTTTTTGAGTCCACTTCCAGGTTATCCGAGGATTGATTACAGGTTTCAATCCCGAGGCTTCTGTAAGAACAAGTTGATCTGAGATTACCTCAGTAGTTGCCATGACTTTCTGTGCATAAAGTTGACAAATCACAAGCAGATCTGCCACTTGTTTCAATGCTTTTGTGAGTATGTGCATATTTGGTTTATCAAGGTAGTTATGGACTCACTTTTACACACAGCCTTGTTGGGGTATGAGACTTACTTGATGTGTTTTTTGTGACAATGAGCTCGATAAAAATAAAGAGTAAATATTATGAGTGCATGGAGCTAGACCAACTATTCCCAAAGTAAACATATCTAGGTTATGTTAACAATGTCAGTACTGGGTGAGAAACAGGAATAGTTGGGCCACCCCGGAGAATATTTGATGATAGACCGGCTATTCACAAAGTAAACTTGCCTAGGTTGTGACAAACAATATCAGGTACTGGATGAGAAACGGGAATAGCTTAGGCACCCTGGTGAATATGTGAAATAGACAAGGCTATTTACAAAGTAAACTTAATTGTGTGGGTCATGATGAACGATATCAGGTACTGGATGAGAAACAAGAATGACCTAGTCGCCCTAGTGAGTATGTGAAAATAGATTAAGCTATTTCCAGAGTAAACATGTCTTGGTTCTGACACTACCACAAAAATGGCATCAAACAACGGCCAAAAACCGACGTCTGACTTTCCCACATACCGTTGTCTTTTTGCGTGTCGTCTGATGCATCGTAGAAACGCCGTCTGATTTTTGTTGACATATGTCGACAACCATGGGATGCATGCCAACATATCAACATATTATTTGTTGTGTGACATACATTCATACCACAGTTATTTTGTGTAACAGTTGTGTGATTGCTAGTTATACCACGGGTTTTTTTTTTTAAATTTATTATCTGATATGAATTCATAAGTCATTTTTAAACTCAGAGCCGTTTTGCGTATTGCCTACTTATTACAGAAAAACGACTTCTGAGTCTGTCATCCTGAATCAAAACTGCCAGATTGCCATAACACCTCTTCAGACCGCATTTTTATTTTGAGAATGCAATTTACATTGGAAAATTAATAATTTTAATGACATTTAATATACAAACAATTGGCACCAATGTCATTAACCTTGCTCAAGTTTAAGATGCGTATTACAAATGAAAAGTAAGAGTATTGCAAAGAAAAGGTAATGCACACTATTGTATGAACAAATAGAAGATAGAAGTCGACATAATCTCTTCAAAACCATTCATCTGAAATAGGAGCCCACATAGCAGCCAAGCATATTACTCTATGCCAAAGTTCCTCTAATCTATCACCTCTGTCATGTTCTTTCTCATTGTTGTGAATCTTCTCTGAATTGATCCCCAACCAGGGACAGAACCAGGGGTAGGCTAGGGTTTGCTGCAGCCTACCCCAAGTTTTGCAAAGTTTAGTGTATATATACACACCAGCAAAACACAACTCCTCGTTGCTCCTAGTACTGCTACTACTCAACTTCCCTCTTCTAGAACCCCTTCTTTCTCTCACTAGATTTCTGGGTTCCAACTGTTATAGAGAATGAGAGAGCTCTGTCGTTTCAAGAATGGCAGGCTCTGATTTTCCAGAGGGACCCTGAAGAACGTTCTGGAGCGCAAGAGACCCTCAAGTCGGTCTGATTTACCAGAGGTTTCGTTTACTATAACCAACACCCTTCAAAAAAACAAACCTCTGTTATCAACCTCCATAGAAAAAAAGAACTTTTGGCTACCAATCTTATGAATTGGAGTTCAGTATACTCACCACCAACCTATATCGATTTCTTCTTTATGTTATTACTATATATGATTAATGAACAACTCACTACCTTTGTGTATAATTTAATCCAAGAAAAGATGCCTCAATTGCTCATAAACTCATATATACATTATCACATGCTGAGAAACTCAACCTCACTTATTTTGATATTTATTTTACTGGTTCTGTTTTAGTGATAGATCAAAATCAAAATCTTAATGCCAACAAAGTTCTCATAAAAGTAAATTCAGTTATATTCATAAAAATGTTGTCGTTATGAGTAATATTCCAAGTTCATATGAGCAATAGCCAGTAAAAAGTGTCATGCACTTGATCGATATACCGTCATACTACACAGTATTCTGCCAAGCTTTTGAAGAATTTTTGGTAAATCTTGCCTACCCGGATTCTAATTCCTGATTCCGTCGCTGTCCCCAACCCTTAGTAGTTAACTCCAAGTACAACATCATGTTTGTCCTTTAGTTATCAGTTTGGGTCTGATCCACTCTTTCTTGCTATTAACATTGCATTTAAACTACTACAATAAGAACCAAAACACATATACCAGGGACTATTTAATACAATGTATTTGATTTACAGACCCTTTAGTACCTTGATATCATGCCTTCAAATATGTATCATTCATATCATGTTTTCTCACCATGATTTGATAAATCTCAAACACATAAAAAGCCAAATCACAGAAAAGGTGACTACAATTGTGATATAGCATAGAAGCTTACTTGCAAATTAACCCAGAAAGAACTTTTTGTAATATATACAATTGTGATATATACATGTATTTCTAGAGGTTATTTGAGTCACACTTGGATTTCTATCTCCACAACACATGTACTTACAGTCTTACACAGCCAAATGCATGAGGAGACTAATGGTTTGGCCTGATCAAACTATGACATACTTGAAAAGAAAAAGAAACTTACCTGGCCATATACCTCATTCCAAAGAGATCATTGCGTTGCTCCAAAGCTTTGATTGCAGCACTGAAATACTTCCACATTCAAATTGCAGTCATATGATACATTAATATAATCATACACATACAAGAAAAATTAACATTATTGTAGTCAATGGGTTCGTCAACACTTAATCATTCCCCATTAAGTACCGGTATGTCACCAACTATGACCATAACAAACAAACACGTACGTACTTCTGAGTTCGTCAACACTTAGTCGTCCCCCATTAAGTACCACTATGTCACCACTGTGATCCTACACCACCAACTGTGACTGACCCGATGGTCAAACCAAACGACAACACACCCACACAAAGACACTAACACGACTCACCTCAAAATTCCGCTGCTTCTTCTACCGTCATACGGTAAGTCTCCAATACTTGGTCGATCAATAAAACACCTAAAAATAAATATAATCAACCTTAGTGCACATAAAAGCAATTATGACTCGATTCAACCGAATGTCACACTCCAATCCTCCAAAACAATCAATCACAATTTAAATGAACTTCATCACCCCTCAACTACACTGAAACACCCAACGGATTTACCCTCGATAGAAACCGAAGGTATACACTTTGACAAAACACTACGCACACAAACCGTTAAACCGAAACCGGCAAATTATATATTCACGTGCTCGTATCGATGAGTACATAAAGCTGGGACAACCCACTGCCCCTGAGGATGCTAGACGCGTCACCACAAGCGGCTGCGCGTGGGCCCCACATGCCACCACCCTCAAACCTACAATCTTCGTACAAAATCCACATACATGCAACCACAACAACCTTAGAAAGCCTATAGAAGCAACCAGGATTTCCAGAACTGTCGGACACGCCTACACGCGTAGCCACAATCGGCGGTGCATGGGCGTCACACGCCTCCACTAAAACACCGAATTTTTAAAAATTTATTACCAGGAGTTTCGATCAATTCAGACCAGAAGCAGCTCAAAACTGCCCTAAAAAGCTGCCTCCAAGCTCAGCCGCCGCGTCAAGCTTCAGTGCCACCGGAGATGTCAGGACCCATCCTGGATTAACCCCTTTAACACGAGGTAAATCCTGCGAGGTCCTCCTCAAGAGAAATTTTTAATGAAAACCCCCTTGAAATGGACAACCTTTCCTGTAAACCAACTAAACACTTCCACAATAATAAAATCCAAACCCCAACACCTGGAGTCATCTTGCTCCCCAAATTATATCTACACTTCACCAATCAAATTCAACTAAACTAAATTTGGGTATCACTTACATAAACAAGCTAACGACAACGGATTAATTGACTATACCTCGTCTTCTGTATGCACGGCCTCCTCTCAGCAACCCTGCAACACTGGGCATTTGAAAATGAAGGACCTAGGAGAAAACATTTAAAAAACATGATGTTAGAGTGAGTGGGCGGAAATAATATTGAAGGGTGCGAAAAATACCGATTTTAATGTTCTCCCTTTTATTGTTCCGAAATTTGTTTATGCATGCCTCATTGGGAAAAATCCCAAATAATCTTTTCGAAAATCAAAACAAAACATGTACATCTCATTGGCTTATAAATCATTATAAAAAAATAAGGGAAGAGGTTTCACCATGACGGAGAGTCTCCTAGACTAGGGTCGGAACCTTTAAGGCTACTAAGTAATATTACGACCCTTCCTGACGGAGAGATTCCACCATAACGATGAGTCTCTCAGGCTAGGGTCGGAACCCTTTAGGGCTACTATTACAGATAGCTAGCATCTCTATATATATGACGACCCTTCATGGTGAAGAAAACAAAACAATATAAAAAAGTCAATAATGACTCCTCCCCCGTAAATAAAGTATGCATCTCATGCATAAGGTACGATTCCCCGACTGTTTTCAAAACTATGACCATAAATAAATCAAATGTAATCAGCATAACATAAATTCCAGCCGACATACAAAGGAGCTTACGGAAGGGGAGCAACCCGCCTTCCTGACCTCACCGGCTCATTAAATCAATAAAATTCATGTTGTATGTATTTAATAAAAATGTAAGTGCAAGCATGTCATTGAAATCAAAGGCTCACTCATAGAACTTAATGTGACTTCCTCAATGCTCAGAATACTTCTCGAGCGCTACCTCGAAATATCCACATGGTCGAATCCATCTCACATTCAACCATAAACTGTAAAATTAATTCAATATATCAGTTTTTAATATCGTTGACTTGTACTTTTCCTAGTTTGACTAGTGAATCCTAGCTTGACCAAGAGTTCACTAAAATCCTTCCTTTTTAAAAACTTTTAAACCATTACACTTACTTCTGATTATCAACTCGAAGTTTAGTTTCCGGTTACGCCACCTTAACACATCGACTTTTCTTACTAATTCATTTGACGTTAGGTAACACATAGTAATTTGTGGAATTACTATGGACACCCAATCGACCGCTTAACCAATTTACTAATTGTGAGTCAATATATCGATTGTGAAATTATCAAAATTATTTACAACGATCAACTCGATTTTTAATCAAGATTTTTGAGTTAACCAGATTCTCATTTAAAGATCCAATTGGTTTATTTTAACCGGTTACTAAGATTGACTTTTCTTTCTACCGATCAACTTTCCAAAATCGAAATTTTCCTAAAAGGGAAAGTTTTCCAAAATGTAAACTTCCTATTTACGGTAAGTTTTCCGTAATTACTCGATTTACAATTTAGCGAAAACTTTACGACTTATAGCTTAACAGGGGAGTTGATTTCTACCTCTTTGGCTCTCTACTGAAAATTTTGCTACTTCGCCGGATTCGGGCAAGTTGCCGGAATATTATGTCGGATTCTGGCAATCTTGCCCGAAAATGGTCATGGCTTTGCTGTAGCTCCATTTTACTAAGTTCTCGACAAGCATGTACTAAAACACCATAAATTAGGAATTAAAGCACAACCACAACAACACAGTGGAACACAAAAGCCTAGAACTTCACCTTGATTCTCGAATCCAGAAGCCCTCTTGCCGAATTCCTTCACATCCAAAACCTCTACCTCTGTCTCTACCTGACCACCACTATCAGCTACCCTAGCCGAGACACACACAACCCTGTCTCAGTCCAAGACGACGCTACATCGACCCAAACTCATCGTTTGGACTCCGATGTTACACCACCAGCTCACTGGAGGTCGAGAAACCCACTGGAAGACTAAGAACACGTCGCCGGTGGCTAGGGCTTGAAACCCAGAAAACAGAAGAAAAAAGGGTTTCGATCAAGACTTCAAATAAGGGTTTAAGGGCATGGAAATGAAGTAGAAGAGGAAAGGAGCAAGAGCATACCCTCAATTTGTCGATTCGGTGCTTGGTTTGCCGGATTTTCTCTGAGGACAGTCGTCATCCTCCTCTTTCGATCTCCGTCAGTAATGGCTGAATGTTGGGTTGTTTGTCTGGGCTTTGTAGAGAAGATGAAGGGATCAGTTTGGTGGTGGTGCACCAACAGGAGGTGGCCAGACGGCAGAGCGCCGCTCTGGCTGAATCGGAGCAGACGAGAGGGAGAGAAGAGCGTCGAGAGAGGAAAAGGGCAGGGTTGACCCGAGGTCAGCCTTCTCACGCCTTTTTATAGAAAAATGAGCGGCTTAGATTTAATGTGGGTAAGATCGGATGGCCCAAATTTGAGATGGGTAAGAATTATTTACTGAAATGGTAATTAAAATTTACCAAAATAGTAATTTAAGAATTACCATAAACTTTGAAAATTCGTAATAAATAGCTCGATACTCCAAAAAATAATCCGGACCTACCGGTGAGCGCATCTCAACACGTACTACGACTTCACGGCTTTGAATCTATTTTTTCTCAAATCGATAAAAACTCAAAAATAAACTCAAGCGATATCTTATTAAATTACCGGTCGTAGTAAAAAGCTCTGGGTAAGTCATACACTCCTGTAAAAAGGTAAATTTTAGGTATGGGGTGTTATAGGAGATCAACCCAAAACACCATGACCTTTATTTCTAGGCTGGTTTCAGACCTTGTCGCCGCCCCACGCCAGAGAACGAGTCAGGTTGGGAACCGGTTTCGCCGCCATACTGTTTGTCTCTAGATGCGTAGTTCCGAGCTGAATCGACCTAAATCTCCACCATTTGAAAGACATCGCTACCGAGACGAAACGAACTTGACCGGTTTTGCCACCTGAGGTTGCCTGAGTCGGTCGGAAAGTTCAGGTCGGTCGATCGGGTTCGGGTCAGGTCGGTTGCACTTTCACCCATATTTTGGTAATTTTTTATATATTTGTAACATTTTAAACAACACTACCAGAAAAAAGACTTTAGCAGACGAAATAACCAAAAACAGGCCGACGAAAGTTTTTTTCGTCAGCTAAAGTCCACTTTAGCCGACAAAAAAAATTTTGTCGGCTAAGTTAAAATTTCGTCGGCTAAAGTGGAATTTTAGCCGACGAAATAATTTTTCGTCGGCTAAACTATTTTTTTCATCGGCTATAGTGGAATTTTAGCGGACGAAAAAAATTTTAGTCGGTTAAAGTGATTTTTTCGTTGGGTATAGTCTATGAACTTTAGCGGACGAAATTTGAATAGTTTAGCCGACAAAATTAGGGTATTTCGTCGGCTAAAGTACCTTTTAGTTACAAAATTGCACTACAGATATTTCGGTGTCTGATTGACTATTGTGATACCAATCTGGAAGCAGAACGGCCTTGCAAGTCAAACACATTACATTTACAATGATGTATGAGTTGTTTTGGCTATCCCACTTCATTTAAGGCTTCAAAATGACATTTTTCTAAACATTTAACACACGAAAATGTCCATATCTACATCTATATGAGGTATTTTGGTCGAACCTTCAACACAACAAACACTCACCATAATGAGACACAATTGTCCATCTAAAAATTTTGAGACATTTACCCCTCTATGATAGGGCTCCACATATAGATAAATAATGGTAAATAATAGGAATGTTGTGATTCCGGTCATAAAATTCACAAACAAAAATACGACCATCAGATATTATCAATATGTTGAAATATATCTGTGGTAAAAAATTCAACTTGATCCGATAAATTTAAGGGCTTCATCCGGACGGTCAATCTCGTAAGTCAAACCCCTAAATTGTGTTGACCGCAACTATCAGCATCGAGACTTTACCGGAATTACGTGATTTTTCAACCGTAGACATATTTCACCATTCCGGTCATATCTTATTTCACGACTTTTTTGCGTTTGAAGTTTCTACGTAGAGTTTGTTTTAGAAACGGAACATTTACTTAAAGCTTTGTAAACAAGTTATAAAACATTAGTAGACATGTTGTGATTCTGATGATCAAAGTTGAGAAATAAAATTCTGACCGTCCCATATGATCATTATGTTGAAATATGTCTATAGGAAAAAAATTCAACATAATCTGACAACGTTAAGGGCTCGATCCTTACGGTTAATCCCGTAAGTCAAACCCCTTAACGCACGGAAACGGTCATTTGACCGTTTAAATTAAGAATTTTGCCTGGACCATCAACTGAAAATAGTTTCAAATCGATGAGACGCAACCAATGGTATAAAAATTTTATGAAAAATAACCACCGGAGATAGAGCTACCGCTAGGGAGAAAGAATGAAAAATTGCGTTAACCGCAACTATCGGCACCCAGACTTTACCAAAATTAAGTGATTTTTCAACCGTAAACGTATTTCGCCATCCGGTCATATCTTATTTCATGACTTTTTTTCATTTGAAGCTTCTACGTATATGGTTTAGAGTTTTAGCCGACGAAATTAGGGTAATTCGTCTGCTAAAGTTAAATAAATAAAATAAATAACTATAGCCGACGAAATTAGGATAATTCGTTGGCTAAGGTTAAATAAATAAATAAAAAATAAATAACTATAGCCGACGAATTACCCTAATTTTTTCGGATAAAGTTAAGTAAATAAATAAAATAAATAACTATAGCCGAAGAAATTTATTAAAATTCTTCGGCTAAAGTTAATTAAAAATTCAAATTTTTTGGCGGGAATTTTGAAATTTTTCGACTAAAATTTTGAACTTTAGCTGACGAAATTAGAGTATTTCGTCGGCTAAAGTTCAAAATTTTCTATATCTTTCATTTTTCTCCTCCTCCTCCTCTTCATCTTCCTTCCTTCCTCCTCCTCCTCCTCCTCTTCATCTTCCTTCCTCCTCTTCCTCCTATTCTGGCGGCAACAACGTACTCCTTATCCTACCTCCTCTCCTCCTTCTCCTCCTCCTCCTCCTCCTTTCTCCTCCTCCTTCCTCCTCTAAATCCTTCTCCTCCTCCATTCTCCTCTAAATCCTCCTCATTCTCTAAATCCTTCTTCTCCTCTCCTTCTCCTAGCCTTCTCCTCCTCCCCTAGCTCCTCTCTCCTCCTCCTAGCCTTGCTCCTCCTCCGATCCTCCTTTTCTCCTCATTCTCCACCACCGGTGTAGAAACGAAAAAAGAAGTAAAAAAATTTTAATCAAAAATACAAGGAAAAAAGAAAAAAAAAATATGCAAAAAATAAAATAACTATAGCCGACGAATTTTAATAAAATTCGTCGGCTAAAGTTTAAAAAAGAATAAAAATAAAAATAATAACTATAGCCGACGAATTACCCTAAAATTCGTCGGCTAAATTTTAAAAAAGAAAAAAAAATAATAAAAAATAATAATAACTTTAGCCGGCGAATTTTATTAAATTCGTCGGCTAAAGTTAAATAAATAAATAAAAATAATAGCTATAGCCGACGAAATTTAATAAAATTTCGTCGGCTAAGGGCCAAAAATTCGTTGGCGAAAGCCCACAAATTAAGAGACGAAAAATTTCTTCGTCGGCTAAATAAATGACTTTAGCTGACAATGAACAGTAATTTCGTCGGCTAAAGTTTTGGCCAACAGGTTTTTCCCGACGACGTTTCGTCGGCTAAGACTTTAGCTGATGAATTTTAGGGTTTAGCCGACGAAAAAATTTTGTCGGCTAAAGTAGTTGTTCCGGTTGTGCAAGAAAATTATATCATTGTAAAGATCTAGTCGAGATCTTTAAAATGAGCACAATATTTTTTATCTTAATTATTTTTAAATAAATGTGCCCAAATTCCTTCTATGGTGTATTTGGTTTTGTTTAAGTAAATAGCATAATTTCATTAATAGTCTCGTCAAAACCATACTCGGAAATATATTCTAAGCTGAGAAAAAGAGTACTAAAACATTAATAAGAACATAATTAAAACAACAAAACTAACAATTATTGAAACACACATTAAAAGACATTAGCTAATATTCCGGTAGATTAGTATCACTTCCTCCATAGCCATCGCTTCTTCTAAATCTATTACTTTCATTGTACCATGGCACTCCTTCACCGCTACTTGTTTCAAACCCACCATTTCCTCTAGTATGTAGCACTCCTCCATACCCACCACTTCCTCCAAATCATTTTGAAAATTGCGAGGGAGTACCAAAGTTTCCAGAATGAAAAATAGCTTCAGTAGATTGTGATCCCAAATACAGTAGATTGTGATCCTTGTGATTAACTCTCACGAGCTCTTCTTTGCATAACTTTAGCCTTTCTTATCTTCAAGTATTCACGATCTGTTGGATCAGTTATAGAATCCAAACTAGCCAGCATGATTTTATTTTCTCCGCGTTACGTTGAATATCCAACTTCTTTGCAGTGTAGTCGTCGAACTTGGAAGCAAAGCTTGTTCTCTCCTGCATACTTTTTTCAAGTAATTCTTTTATTGCCTGGTTGTCCACCACGATCTTCTCATAATTTTGTTTCTTCTCATCGGTGGCTTTTCTTTTCATCTTTGTCATCTTATTTTACATAGAATGATCATGTGAAACAACTTCATCGTTGATGTACTCTTGCTCATCATCTTCATCTGAATTCAGGTCAAAACAAAATGGTGGAGTTTCAGATGACTTTGACGTGCGAGAACCTGTTTGAGATCCTTCAGACATCTCTTTCCTTCTATGAGGTTTAGGAACGTGCATGGCACCATTATTAAGTAATTTCTCAGCATCTTTTAGAACATGCCATACATTATCATCCAAGATTTCTTGGCTTTATCAAACTATTCAATGGGAAAAGATAGTCAGAAACAAAATATAATGGTTAACACTTATAGTGTATATTGATATTACAACTTAATTTGGTTATGTAATAATTACAATATATTATTCTGATGCGCCGCTTGGATTTTGATACTCAATTTGGTGGAGACCATGAAGTTTACTGACCTGTAAACATAGATCAGAAAAATGACTTTGAAGAGACTGACCATATCGAACTCTTTGCTCTAATTTGCCATCATTGTAGACACTAGCAATCCTCTCTCATAGTGCATCTTTTTTCTAGTTAATGTCATTTATTGGACATTGAGAAAGATCTAGATATATATGGCACAATTGAATATCTTCATCTATTGTAAAGTTCAACCCACATTTGCTAGAAGAAGACATTGAACTAGTAAAATGTGTGTTATGCATTGTTGGAGAAGTGGTGAATTTATAGTCACCATGTATATAAATACTCATTTAAAGATTAAAGTTAGACAGTGTTGATGGATCGACAAAATTTGATCTAATAGCTGTCATCGAAGATAATCTGGTTTTATCTTATCGTACTGGGCAAGGTGAAATAATGTTATCAACTTGATCCTGAAGAAATCATATTGGTGATTGTGAATTAATGTCGTCAACTAACTAATGAAAGAATCGTATTGGTGAAGGTGAAATAATGTCATCAATTGTTCAGATGAAGGAATTGCATTGGTGAAAGGGAAATAATATCGTCAACTGTTCTAATGAAGGAATCATATTAGAAAATGTGAAATAATGTCATCAACTGTTCTGATGAAGGAATCGTATTAGGGAAGGTGAAATAATGTCGTGATCTTGATGACAAACGAATCATACTAGGGAGGATGAAATAATATCGTCAACTAATGATGAAGGAATCGTATTGGGAAGGGTGAAATAATATACTCCATTATGAAGGAATCGTATTCTGAAAGATCAAATAATGTGTTCTCCAATGCACTACCAGCATAAACATTATAGCCGAAGAAAAAAAAATCGTCGGCTAAAGTGGACTTTTAGCTGACGAAATATTTCGTTGTCGGCTAAAATAATTTTTTCATCGGCTATAGTCTGTAAACTATAACCGACGAAATTTTTAAAGTTTAGCTGACGAAATATAAAAGTCCTTATATTTACAGATCTAGACAGCAGCTCATTTGAGAAAAAAAAAACAGGAGAAAAAGTTTGGGTGTTGTCGAAATTGTTAGATGTCGTCGAAATCTGTCCAAAATTAGTTTCTGGAACTATATATAGGTACGTATATGTGTGTATATATCTTGATTTTGAGTTGATTTAAGAGTTTTATTTGAGTTATATATATTGATTTTGAGTTTTCATTTGAGTTGAATTATTAGATTTTGAGTGTGATTGAGTTGATCGATTTTGATTTGATAATATATATGAAGTTGTTATTAATAAGTAAGTAGTAGTATATATATATATATATATATATATATTAATTTAACTATAATTTTGTGTTGATGCATCGTATGAATTAATTAATATGTTGATTATGATTGATGTTAATAGATATATAATATTGTTATATAATTAGTAATTAGTATATTTATGCATGTGTATATATATATGTGTGTGTGTTAATTATTAATTTTTTATTAATTAATAATTGTACGTTGTAGATAGAATACTAAATGATTTGAAAATTTAATTAATTAATTAGAGTTTATACATATATATTTTGTTATCTTTTCAGGATATGGATAAGAGTTGGATTTCACTTCCAAAATGGGACAAAAGATATGGTAAAGGGACTATTAGTTTTATTGAATATGTGATGGCTAATGCTAACGGGAATACAAATTTTTATTTTCCGTGCACTAAATCTCAGTGTCGCAGTGATATGCATCAATTTGCGATTGACAAAGTTTGGCAACACCTGAAGAATAACGGGTTTTGGGAGAAGTGCACATGTTGGATATATCACGGTGAAACATCATCAGGGGGTCCGCATGATCATGGGCAATTTTCTGAGACGGGCAGTACATCCAACTATCCAACAATGGTCTTCATCAACGATATGTTTCCTTATGAGAGTGGTGTATGCTCTCAAGGACAGTATATGACTGAGCCGATGCAGCCCTTCCCTAGAGTTGTCAACACTCCTGGTATTGACAAGTACAACAAACTACTTGTTTTTCTCGGTTGTCAGAAGACGGTTCTTGAAAGTTTGATGGACATTATGAAGATTAAAGTTGAGACAAAATCGACCGTGAAGGCTGTTGATGATTATCTACAGTACACTGCTTCGAAGGCTGCCCCATAGTCATTGTCTTCCTACCACTCATCATAAGGTCTGATGTATCCTGAAAGATCTTGGGTTTTCCTACATCAAGATCCATGCATGTAGATATGACCGTGTTCTCTTCTAGGGTAAAGATCCAGAAGGGAATGACCTTGGTGACCTTGATGCGTGTCCGGTATGTCAGAGTGACAGGTATAAGCTGACTCTTGCAGGCAATAGGAAACCTGTGAAGGTACTTCGGTATTTCCTATTGAGGGATACGCTGGAGCGGTTGTACATGTCATCACACACGGCCAAAGCTATGAGATGGCATGCTGATAGGGAATTGCATGACGAATATATCCTTATACACCCTGCTAACGGGGAGGCATGGAAGCATATAGATAGGGAGTTTCCTCATTTTGCGTTAGAGGTCTGAAATGTGAGGCTCGGACTCTCATCTAATGGGTTCAATCTTTCTGGCAACATGAGTCTTCAATACAGTGTATAGCCGGTTATTTTGGTACCACACAACCTTCCTCCATGGATGTGCATGAAAAAGGAATACAATATGTTGAGTTTGTTGATTCCGGGGCCCGGTTATCCAGAGAAGTGTCTCAATGTGTATTTGAGACCCTTGATTGAAGAGCTTAGGTTTTTTTGGGACGTTGGTCATCCCACTTATGACAAGTACATGCATGAGATGTTCCAGATGCATGCCATGGTTGTTGGTACCATCAGTGATTTTCCTGCCCGTGGGATGTTGTCGGGTAACGCTGTTAGGGGATACAAGGCTTGTCCAGAGTGCCTTAGCGATGAGGGGAGCAGTAGTCATTGCAACAAGATATGTAGATTGGGTCACCGTACTCTCCTTCCGTATGATCACCACTTATGACAAGTACATGCCATGGTTGTTGGTACCATCAATGATTTTTCTGCCCGTGGGATGTTGTCGGGTAACGTTGTTAGGGGATACAAGGCTTGTCCAGAGTGTCTTAGCGATGAGGGGAGCAGTAGTCATTGCAACAAGATATGTAGATTGGGTCACCGTACTCTCCTTCCGTATGATCACCACTTATGATGTCACACCCCGATCCTAGAATTATTTTACGGTTGGTTACTTTGGTCTTTTACCATTTAAAGTGACCGTTTAACCGTACAATGATCGTGAAGTTGACTTTTCGTTAAGTCAAGAATTTGGGAAAACTTCCTTCTTGAAAGTTGTAGAGGGCGTCGTTACGAGTCCGTGGACACGTAGCACGCTTAAATCGGAGATCGTATGAGGAAGTTATGGTCAAAAAACAAAAGTTACTATTTGGGTGAAAAGCCTATATATAGTGAGTTACTGGGGTAATTCGGTGAAAGGGTAAAAAATCGAAAAAGTTACTGTTCACTTCGATTTTTCCTCCGAAACCCGACAGATTTTCCGCCGGATTTCATCACCGGATTTCTCCTCCGTCCGGCGGAGTTAGGGCGCGTGCTAGGTACCGAATTGAAGCCTGCAGCGCCACCTTCAAGTTGGTGGTGGCCATCGGAGCTGGGTCGCCGCCGTTTGAGAGAAATCACGGCGAGAAGGGGGGACCTGTGCACTGTTCATTGACACCGGATTTCTCCCTCCTCCGGCCACCTCCCGGTGAGTTCTTTATATGGTTTTGATGGGTTTGAGGTGTACATTAAGCCCCTAGAATTTGGTAGCTAGATTTGAAGTGTGTAGGAAGAATTATGGATTTGAAGTTTGGGTTGACTTTTGGATTCGGGTTGTGTATTTCTTGTCGATTGACCTAGTTAGGGGCCGAATTGGCCTTCGAGTTGAACTAGAAAGTTGTCCCAATTGACGAGACGAAGCTACTGGTAAAATTTGGTGGCGATCCGAGGTCGCCTGAATTTTTGCCGGAATTTCTGCCGGCGGTGCCGCCACTTTTTGGGCAGTTTTTCATGTCCATTAATTAGTACATATTGTGAGGAGTCTATGGTTAAAATTTGGTAATTTTTGGAGGTGTTTTGGTTAGGTTTTGGAATTGTTCTAGTTTAGTATTATTGGCGGATAATTAAATATTATTCCGACCATCGATTATTGCCGGTTAAGGTTTAAGGATTATTTTAAGGACTCCTAAGGTATTGGTGAAATGGTTGAATGGGTGTCCATAGTAATTCAACGAATTAATACGTGACACCCTAACGTCAAGTTAAAGTAATAAAGGAAAGTTCGGAAGCTGAGTCGGACTTCCAGTAATTTGAGTTAAGAGTCGATAACCGGGGAAAGAAAGTCATAAAGGTTAAAGTGCTTTAAGAAAGGAACTTGGTCAACATGTGGTCAAATAGGATTTCCTGGTCAAACTAGGAAAAGACCAAGTCGACTGTGAAATGTCTAATATAATGATTTGTTGTACAGTCCCTGGTTGCACGTGAGACGGGCTCGACTACGTGTTAGTTCGAGGGTTTCGCTCGAGGAGCTTTCCGAGCAGGAAGAAGGTCGCAAAGAGTACTGTGAGTGGACATTTGTTTTAAATTAAATTGCATGCTATATTCTTTAATTGGTTTCTCCTGCATATATGATTTCCTCCATTTATATGTTTACGGTGATTTGGGAAAATGAGATTTACGGATTTCAAAGGCAAACAAGCCGGGAAAGAGGTTCAAACCCTTCCCGTGATTTTTAAAAGATTTTCCCGGGTTATGGTTTAATGATTATCACCGTTTTGGGATTTGGAGGGGGATGATTTTAAAAGGGGAAACTTGGCTCACGGATTTTAAGGGGTTTCGATTATTATTATTTTCCCACGAGGTTTTACATGTTTTACTGGTTTTAAAGGAATGTTAAAAAAGGGAAAAGAAAAAGGATTGTATGCTAGCATGACCCTCTTCGGTAGTAGCTGGTCAATAGACCCTCCCGAATAGTAGCAGGTCGGGACCCTCTTCGGTAGTAGCTGGTCAATAGACCCTCCCGAATAGTAGCAGGTCGGGACCCTCTCCGGTAGAAGCTGGTCATTGGACCCTCCCGGATAGTAGCAGGTCGGGACTCTCTTCGGTAGTAGCTGGTCAATAGACCCTCCCGAATAGTAGCAGGTCGGGACCCTCTTCGGTAGTAGCTGGTCAATAGACCCTCCCGAATAGTAGCAGGTCGGGACCCTCTCCGGTAGAAGCTGGTCATTGGACCCTCCCGGATAGTAGCAGGTCGGGACTCTCTTCGGTAGTAGCTGGTCAATGGACCCTCCCGGATAGAGCAGGTCGGATTTCTCGTGGATGAGGTTAACACCCCACATTTAAATTATTTATGTTTGAGCCAGGGCATCATTGATGGTTTATTTGCATGCGGTTCTTCTTAAAGAAACTAGAGGGAGAGCATTAAAGATAATAGAGTTTTATATGTTATTTTTCGTCCACTCACTCTAACGGTTTTCAATGTTTCTCCCCTGGGCCTTTCGTTTTCAAATGCCCAGTGGTGCAGGGTTCTTGAGAGGAGGTCGTGCGCGTACAAGAGTCGAGGCATAGTCAATCAATCTGTTGCTGCCGCAATTCTTTAGGGTAATCATCTTAGTAGACTGCTCTGACTAACCCAGTATAGCTAATTAAGTAGGTTAGGGAACAGGATGCCTTCATGAGTTAGGGTTTGTTGTAGATACTCATGGAAGTGCTGAGTTGGATCGTAGGAAGGGTTGGCCATTTCAAGGGGGTTTCGGTAAGAAGTTCCCTTGGGGTGGTCCCCGCAGGATTTACTTCGAGTTAAAGGGATTTAACTCGGGGTGGGTCCTGACAATTGGTATCAGAGCATTAGGTTATCGTTTCCTGTTACTACCTCGTATACTTAGTATCACTTAGTGTCTATAGAGTGATGGTCCGACCGCGGCGGATCCATCGGCATTTTATGCTTTGGACGCTTAGTGTTTATTAAGGATATGAGTTAGTACTTTCTGGTTGAGCTATGGACCGAGTGGTCCTATAAACGTTCGAATCTTCAAGACTATGCCTCAGTACGCCGACCTCAAAGAGAGCTCCTGTAAGGAACAAGGTAAGCTCGTTACGTAGTTACTTTTATGAGTTTCCCCAATGAGTATTTGAGATTTGAGTTGGGGATAGAGCTGGAAACTCACGTCATTTAACATTGGTTGAGCAGTTGGTGTGAGTGCTCGGTGGTGAAACGGTAAATTCTTGTCTGGAAGGCTGCCATGTTGTTGGCAGGAATGTTGTAGGAACCTAAGGCGAGGCCTTGATGTTCGAGTGATGAGACTCTTAGAAGTGAAGAGTCGTAAGAGTTATTGAAAGAGGTTGCATCCTGCGATGGGAAAAAAGAGTTGAAGTCGCCTAGCGCGATTATTCAGAGAAGATGAATATTTAGTTTTGTCGATTGCCACGACTTTGTTGAGGTTCATCTTTAGTGTGGTTTCAGAGGAACCAACGGACGTATGAAAGTGGAATGACTTAAGGAATATGAGTGTAGTCATTTTGGAATCAATGGACTTGTTTCTGGTGACGAGTCCATGATGTGACACTACTGGAGAATGTTAAGGAAGTAAAGGCTAGTTTGGTCACGTGATGCTTTAAGGGACAACCACTGAAACTGACGGTTTGGGTCGCCTTGGTGCTGACATTGTTGTCGTCAGCTACGACCAGATTCTCTTCGCTCCAACCACCCATGATTGGGGTACTAGAAGGTTTGATTTGTTGGTGAGTCCAAGCGTGAATTGAATGGTTGGTGACAATGGTCATTGGGCCATTTATCATGGAGGCAGAAATTAAATCGTGTCACCAGATCTTGGGCTCCTATGAATCATAAGGTGAGTTATCCACCTGCGGTCAAAGTGTTTTAATTAGTACACCTGTGGAGGAGTCTCCAGGTTGGCTGTGTTAGAGTTCGATTTTTCAGATCGAGGAAGCGTTACTAGTGGAATTTAAAGGTAATTGGTTTCGGAATTTAAAGGAACATGTTGGAAGTGGCAACAGGCCACCGGGTCTTGGACCAAGAGTGCTTAGGGTACCGGAAAGAGTGATACGAGTCTTGATTGACTTTGTATTCGAGTCTTGATTGACTTTGTATTATGGTGGTGTAGGAACTCGTCGTTGTGCAAACGACACTGTTTCGACGGTTGAAGATGTACATGGGTATACCCCACAGGAGCACGTGTACCCTCCTTTGTTGGGAAGTGGTAGGTTGAAATATGGGTAGCACATGCTGGTAAAACATAATTATTGTGTGCAGCTGTGTGTGGTCAGAATGACACCAGGTAAGTGACTAAGGCTGATGATGACATCATTTTAAGAATTTGTCATGAGGGTTTCATTTATTGAGAACGGAGATTAAGGACGTTTGGTTGGAAGTTTCTGTACAAACGTCCAGTAGATGGCCTAACCAGTTAAGTATATGTCGGAAGTGGGTTATTGTTAGTCGCTCCGACTTTTATGCTGGTTAGCGAGATTATTAAGTGTCGTTAGTAGGTGGTTGATTGCATGTTGAGATAGATGCACGAAAGTGGTGAAGTGACAGCAGTGGGGTAAGGTTTACTAGATCAGTGAATTTGAGTGAGAATGTTTGTGGATGCTCAAGCTTAAACCTGCGACCAAAGTCGTCCGTTATGACACTTTGTTTCGTCGAGGGTGATTAACGGAGCTTGATGGCATGGGAATGTGTGCACTCACTGGCTGTGGTTTAATCAATTATTGTAACCGAAGCTGTACTTAGTCGTGTTTGGGGTTCATGAGTTACATCCACTGCAGTGACATGAAATATTCTCAATTTGATCTGTGGAATGAGGATTGATCTGGGAAATTGAATTTTAGTGTACATAATGAAATTCTGAGAGGATTAGAGTATAGCTGGCATTGCTATGGTCATTGGTCATTTGAGTAGTGACCTTACTTGTTAGGAATTATTGACCTAGCGACAGTTCTTGGCGCCACGAGTGTAGAGTAGTAGCAAGAAAGGTCATTGGAGGTGACTCTCGAAATTGTCAGCATTTCGGAGAGTATGAAATGCGGTGGAACTAGGAAAGGTTTTCCTTGACGACTCGAAAGTGTTACGAGTCTAAGTGTGGTAATATTTGTTACTGAGACTGGTAAAGTATGTTGCTAAGTTGAACAACACTCCATCGGAAATCGTGGAGTGATTATGCCACGTTCAGATTAAGTTATGATCTGAGGGGATGTTAACGTGTGGCAGTGGATCTTGTAATTTAGGATCTGGAGTGGTAATGTGATTTTCGGTGCACGCAGCTATTTTTCCTTTTCAATTGGAATGGTAAGTGGTTGTGCATCTTGAATCTTACCGAATAGAGGATGTGGTGGATGGTAAACTTGCAGAGCATGGGGGACAGTTTTGTTAGAGACTGTCTAGTTGTACGAGTTGACTCTGTGGTGTGTACTCGCCTAGTGCGGTGATGGCATTCGACGAATTGTGTCTTGAGAACCGGATGCTTGGTGATCAATATGGCTGAGTTCGGTGAAATTAATTCCCGATGCTTGTTCAGGGTTTCCTTTGGATGTGCACCAGTGGCACTAAATTTTATATAGATGTTCGATCTGGTTAAATGTCCAAAGTTGTCGGTTATTACCGGACGATGGGGTAACAGAGGCATCTGGGAATGGAATATCCTTGTTGAGCGGGTAAGGCTCTGGAATTCTTTTAATGGTAAGTCTATCCCTGATTGCGATACGGGTAATGTGTATTGGACGCTCAGATACGGTTGAAGTGCAAGTTCTACACTATGCGTCATTCCAAGTTAAGGTAAAAGATAGGGAGGTTAGTGGCACCTTATCTATGAATAGTACGGAGATGTATTACCCGTGGTAAAGTGCGTTGTAGTTCCACGAGGTGATAATTGAGTTGGCGATTCTAATGATCAGGGTGTTGGTAAAATCAAGATTTATCCGGTCAGAATAGTTTTGTAGGCAGTGTGAAGCCTGACAATTTGTCTTCATGCGAGGAGTAAGTATTGTTGGATCTCGATGTCTAAGCTTTTGGATCTCCCTGATTTAAAGGCTATGATTTTGGATTTACGCTATAATTCATGGCAGTTCAGGTCCTGCGTGTACCAGTGGTTTGAGTAATGATAGAGTGAGGGAAGACAATTACTCTACAACAGGACAACTTGACAGAATGGTTTCTAGGAAGCGTAAACCAGAGTAGGGAGCCTTGTTCAAATGAGGTGATGGTTGGTGTAACACAAGTCATCATGGTTTTCTCGTGGACTTGTTGTCAGTAGATTTGACTCCACGTGGTATTGTGTTACTAGAGGATTTAAATCCATTAGTGACATCGAACCCTACTCCTCAGGTGTGGTAATCAGTTCCTGCATAGGGAATGTGGGAGATGATATCTAAAGTTCAACGAAAGAATACAAGTATTCTTGAAGAGATTTTACTCGCGGCGAGCGAGGGGTTATTGAATCAAAATGATTATTAGCGGCATTGTGACAACGTCACATGCGGTTGGTAAGGACAGTTGTTGGTGTTGTTTCGCTAAACGAGTAGCGATAGGAGGTTGGTTACTGGTCGAAGTTGTTGTGTTGTGCAGTTGGATTTTCAAGGATATGGTTATAATCCGGTATAGGCAACAGGGAATTGTTGCCAAAGGATGTTTTCAGCGCAAAAACAATAGTGATTTTCGCGAGGATTACGGATGATGGATCAGTGGTAGGCAGTGTCGTATTCCACCTCATAAATGAGATGGAGTACAGTAAGAATTCAGTGATTCAGTTAATCAATGATTCAAGAGAAAATCATTGTGATCTACGGTAAGACCTTATGCTTTAGTTTTGACCTAAGAAGAGTGGTCGGGTGTCAGAAAATGGGGAAGTAGCGGAGGTTATCATCCACGTAGGAAGGAGTGCTACGTTGGCTAGATGTGACACGTGACAAGGTTACATGAGTTTGAGGAATATGTTGGATATCCTTAGAGTTAATGGATGTCTAGTGTCACGTATGTCCTTGTTACGGGAGTAAGTTTATTTCCTTACACCCTATATGAATAGACTTCTGGTTGGTACTGGAAATCGGCTTATAAGGAGGATCAGTAAGGATGTTGATCGTAAAGGGGCAGGTGTTTAGGGTTTTGACAATGCTTTTCGTGAGGCGTCTCAGAAGAGTTCTCAGAAGGAAGTGGATATTGGAGAACAATGTTATTATTTTAAGTGGTACTATCTCCCTCTGTATTGGACTTTGAGTATAGAAATTTCGAGGACGAAATTTTTATAAGGTGGGGAGAATTGTCACACCCCGATCCTAGAATTATTTTACGGTTGGTTACTTTGGTCTTTTACCATTTAAAGTGACCGTTTAACCGTACAATGATCGTGAAGTTGACTTTTCGTTAAGTCAAGAATTTGGGAAAACTTCCTTCTTGAAAGTTGTAGAGGGCGTCGTTACGAGTCCGTGGACACGTAGCACGCTTAAATCGGAGATCGTATGAGGAAGTTATGGTCAAAAAACAAAAGTTACTATTTGGGTGAAAAGCCTATATATAGTGAGTTACTGGGGTAATTCGGTGAAAGGGTAAAAAATCGAAAAAGTTACTGTTCACTTCGATTTTTCCTCCGAAACCCGACAGATTTTCCGCCGGATTTCATCACCGGATTTCTCCTCCGTCCGGCGGAGTTAGGGCGCGTGCTAGGTACCGAATTGAAGCCTGCAGCGCCACCTTCAAGTTGGTGGTGGCCATCGGAGCTGGGTCGCCGCCGTTTGAGAGAAATCCCTCCTCCGGCCACCTCCCGGTGAGTTCTTTATATGGTTTTGATGGGTTTGAGGTGTACATTAAGCCCCTAGAATTTGGTAGCTAGATTTGAAGTGTGTAGGAAGAATTATGGATTTGAAGTTTGGGTTGACTTTTGGATTCGGGTTGTGTATTTCTTGTCGATTGACCTAGTTAGGGGCCGAATTGGCCTTCGAGTTGAACTAGAAAGTTGTCCCAATTGACGAGACGAAGCTACTGGTAAAATTTGGTAGCGATCCGAGGTCGCCTGAATTTTTGCCGGAATTTCTGCCGGCGGCCGCCGGTGGCGGCGGAGCTGGCGGCGGTGCCGCCACTTTTTGGGCAGTTTTTCATGTCCATTAATTAGTACATATTGTGAGGAGTCTATGGTTAAAATTTGGTAATTTTTGGAGGTGTTTTGGTTAGGTTTTGGAATTGTTCTAGTTTAGTATTATTGGCGGATAATTAAATATTATTCCGACCATCGATTATTGCCGGTTAAGGTTTAAGGATTATTTTAAGGACTCCTAAGGTATTGGTGAAATGGTTGAATGGGTGTCCATAGTAATTCAACGAATTAATACGTGACACCCTAACGTCAAGTTAAAGTAATAAAGGAAAGTTCGGAAGCTGAGTCGGACTTCCAGTAATTTGAGTTAAGAGTCGATAACCGGGGAAAGAAAGTCATAAAGGTTAAAGTGCTTTAAGAAAGGAACTTGGTCAACATGTGGTCAAATAGGATTTCCTGGTCAAACTAGGAAAAGACCAAGTCGACTGTGAAATGACTAATATAATGATTTGTTGTACAGTCCCTGGTTGCACGTGAGACGGGCTCGACTACGTGTTAGTTCGAGGGTTTCGCTCGAGGAGCTTTCCGAGCAGGAAGAAGGTCGCAAAGAGTACTGTGAGTGGACATTTGTTTTAAATTAAATTGCATGCTATATTCTTTAATTGGTTTCTCCTGCATATATGATTTCCTCCATTTATATGTTTACGGTGATTTGGGAAAATGAGATTTACGGATTTCAAAGGCAAACAAGCCGGGAAAGAGGTTCAAACCCTTCCCGTGATTTTTAAAAGATTTTCCCGGGTTATGGTTTAATGATTATCACCGTTTTGGGATTTGGAGGGGGATGATTTTAAAAGGGGAAACTTGGCTCACGGATTTTAAGGGGTTTCGATTATTATTATTTTCCCACGAGGTTTTACATGTTTTACTGGTTTTAAAAGAATGTTAAAAAAGGGAAAAGAAAAAGGATTGTATGCTAGCATGACCCTCTTCGGTAGTAGCTGGTCAATAGACCCTCCCGAATAGTAGCAGGTCGGGACCCTCTTCGGTAGTAGCTGGTCAATAGACCCTCCCGAATAGTAGCAGGTCGGGACCCTTTCCGGTAGAAGCTGGTCATTGGACCCTCCCGGATAGTAGCAGGTCGGGACTCTCTTCGGTAGTAGCTGGTCAATAGACCCTCCCGAATAGTAGCAGGTCGGGACCCTCTTCGGTAGTAGCTGGTCAATAGACCCTCCCGAATAGTAGCAGGTCGGGACCCTCTCCGGTAGAAGCTGGTCATTGGACCCTCCCGGATAGTAGCAGGTCGGGACTCTCTTCGGTAGTAGCTGGTCAATGGACCCTCCCGGATAGAGCAGGTCGGATTTCTCGTGGATGAGGTTAACACCCCACATTTAAATTATTTATGTTTGAGCCAGGGCATCATTGATGGTTTATTTGCATGCGGTTCTTCTTAAAGAAACTAGAGGGAGAGCATTAAAGATAATAGAGTTTTATATGTTATTTTTCGTCCACTCACTCTAACGGTTTTCAATGTTTCTCCCCTGGGCCTTTCGTTTTCAAATGCCCAGTGGTGCAGGGTTCTTGAGAGGAGGTCGTGCGCGTACAAGAGTCGAGGCATAGTCAATCAATCTGTTGCTGCCGCAATTCTTTAGGGTAATCATCTTAGTAGACTGCTCTGACTAACCCAGTATAGCTAATTAAGTAGGTTAGGGAACAGGATGCCTTCATGAGTTAGGGTTTGTTGTAGATACTCATGGAAGTGCTGAGTTGGATCGTAGGAAGGGTTGGCCATTTTAAGGGGGTTTCGGTAAGAAGTTCCCTTGGGGTGGTCCCCGCAGGATTTACTTCGAGTTAAAGGGATTTAACTCGGGGTGGGTCCTGACATATGACAAGTACATGCCATGGTTGTTGGTACCATCAGTGATTTTCCTGCCCATGGGATGTTGTCGGGTAACGTTGTTAGGGGATACAAGGCTTGTCCTGAGTGCCTTAGCGATGAGGGGAGCAGTAGTCATTGCAACAAGATATGTAGATTGGGTCACCGTACTCTCCTTCCGTATGATCACGAATGACGGTTCGATGACAAAGCATTTGATGGGACAGTAGAAAACAGTGTGCCTCCTAGAAGATGGATGGGAAAAGAAATTTTAACAGTGCTTAATGAGTACGATTTTGGGCAGCTCAGCAATCATCTCAATATTGTGGCGGTAATACCTGACAGACCCGACATATATAAATTTTGAACACATAAGAGCATATTCTAGGAACTCTCATACTGGAGTAAGTTGTTGATCAGGCACTACCTAGATGTGATGCATATAGAAAAAAATATGTACGATAGTGTGGTGGGAACAGTGCCGAACTTGGAGGGGAAGATTAAAGACGGTCCTAAGGCACGCATTGATCTTAAAGATGGATATACGAAGACATCTGTAGTTGAAAGAATAGAAGGAAAAATGCCTCAAGCTCCTTACACCGTGAAGCCTGTCCAGAAGAAGGTAATGTTCAGGTGGATGAGTTCTGTGAAGTATCTTTTAGGCTATGCAGGAAATATTGTCCGGTGTGTAAACTTTCAGGATAATAAGATGTATAGGTTAAAGAGTCATGACTGACATATTCTGCTACAACGTCTCTTCCCTGTTTTCATTCGACCGTTCCTTCCCCGTCAAGTGGTGGAGTCGTTAGTAGCATTGTCAAGATTCTTCCAGAAGTTATACACACGGGAAGTGACAAAATCTGACCTCTGAGAAATGCAAGAGGACATTATTTATATCATGTGTAAATTTAAGAGGATATTTCCTCCAAATTTTGTTGACATCATGCCTCACCTGATGATCCATCTTCCCGAGCAATTGTTACTTACCGGTCCAGTATACTATACTTGGATGTATCCCATGGAAAGGTATGTCTGTTATTTCTGAATTTTTTATTATACATGTTCAATATATAATCATAACACTTTAAAACAATTTATTTATAGGCAACTTTGAGACTACAAAGCTTATGTGGCTAATAAATCCGCGCCTGAAGGATGTATAGCAGAAGCATATATTGCGCACGGGTACGTCACCTACATGAAGTTGTATTTAGGAGCGTTGAAGGAAACTCCACAAACCATACCGGTAGATGTATCGAAGTTCAACATTTCCATAGTCTCTAATGATGTTGAAGTTTATGGAATTTTGCCATACTCCTACAAGTTGCAACAACATGAGCTAGTCATAGCCCATTGGTGGGTATTGATTAACTGTCCAGAAGTTGAATACTGGAAAGACATCCATTTATATTGTCCAAACATTCAAGGTGATCTCGACTACCACAATAAGGAGTTCACAAACTATTTTGGCGGCTGGGTATGTAATTCTTTATTTTTGTTCATGACTCTTTCATTGCATAATTATTCATATTTACATTACATTGAATATTTGGTTACAGATGAACCATATTCAATTTGATGGTCACCCAAATTGGTCACACGAGCTAAAACTTCTAGCGATGAAGCCGATAATGTCAAGAGTTTATCCGATGTGCAAGGTGAATGGCGTGCAATTTATATGTGAACAGAGAGACAATAGATGGAGAACACAAAATTTTGGGGTGATGGCGCATGGTAGGCGTAATGGAGTTGACTATTACGGTGTTCTCGATTCAATGGTGAAACTCATTTATGGGCAAGGCATGACAGTGCACCTTTTCAAGTGTAGATGGTTTGATACTAGCAGCCCGCAAAGCATGAAAATCGATCAGTACGAGATTTTATCGATGAACACTGCTACAAGCTGTTACGAAGATGACCCGTTCATTTTTGCCACATCGGTAAAACAAGTTTTTTATCTTGATGACCTTGTTTAGATTGACGCGTGGAAAGTAGTCAATCTTGTGCACCCTCGAAACATTTACCGAGTGGCTACACTTGGAGAGGCCGAAGACGAGGAAGAAGATATTGCGTATCAAGAGCCCAGCACGATAGGTATTCCTGACTCCTCTACAATTCGCCTTAATAATTTTAAAGCGGATCGTTCGGTTAGAATTCGTGATTTAGACACAAGGCTTATTGATGTTGATCCAAATCAAGAAACAGAAGAAGTCTCTTGTGATGAGGAAATGAATAGATTGCCAAAAATTAATTCTGACACCGAAGAAGACTCATCGGATGATTCCGATTATGAGCCTTCTTAGTTTGAATTTGTAATACAAATTGATGTGTACTTTATATACTACAAGCTGTTGAATTCATAATTTTGTTAAATTTTGGTGATATATGAACAGGAAATTGGTATGGTTTACATTAAACATCCTATTTTTTATGTATTTTTCAGTTTTAGCCGACTAAATAGGTCATATTTCGTCTGCCAAGATAGTTTTAGCCGACGAATTATATCATATTTCGTCTGCTAAAATTATCTTGGCCGACGAATCTCCTAATAAGCAGGTAATTAAAAAATAATAATTCAACAACCCTCATAAACAGGTAATTAAAAATAATAATTTCTTATATTCTTATTAATTAGTACGTTGTAAAATATTTTACTAATTTTTTATTTTTTTTCCTTTGTAAGTCGTTTCCTGGGCGAACGCTCAAAACCGGCAGCGCAACACAAGGAACCATCATGCCGGTTCTAGACCGTTCGCATCGTTGTTGGACGAAGCGGCCATGGAACATCCAGAAGTCAACAGGTACGTCTATACGTACAAGAAGACATATCCTGATGTCCAGGAGGATATTGTAAGTTGTTTTACGTTTTCAAATTTTTAAAATTATATATATATATATATATATATATATATATTTCAAAATGTTAATTAATTATTGTTTCCTATCCAATTAGGCGAAGGTGAGGCAAGCTAGTGACGAGGTGATGACTGCTATAGTGAGGGAGACATGGCCAGACACGCAGGAGGAAGACATGTCTGAAACCATGTCTCGGATCGACACTTTGGATCTTAGGGTTGGGGCAAGGATCATGGGCGCAACATTCCCACAGATAGAAAATAACTTCTACTGCCGGGGTATAGGAAAGAAGGGAGAGGGGGTACTAAAGGCCACTCCCGGATTTCAAAAATATGCAGCCTCGACCAACAGCAGGACAACTCAGCTAGAGACGGAAGTTCAGATGCTACAGGAACAGCAAGCCGCCCAGACAGCCTATACTACCACTTTACATGAGTATAATGCGGCAGTATATGCCACCTAGCAGGCACAGCAGCAGCAGATGTTCCAGTACTTGCAAGAGTTTTCAGCTGCCCAGCTTCAGGGACTTCTGGCTCCGCCCATGCCAACATCTATTCCCCTACCTCAGCCGCCGCAACATCCTCAAAAGTAACCTCCTTCTGGCGTAGATATAGATTTAGATGATATAGATTTTATATAGTTTTAAAGGTTTATGAACAATTTATAAATAATTTAATGAAAAACGTTTAGACCACTTTTGATGGTGTTGTTGATTATATGAAATTGTTTGTATAAATTACAGCTTGCTTGGATGGTAATTTAGAAATTTTGTGGTTTTTTTTAGTATAAAAAGTGTTATACCTGACGAAAAAGCCATAATTTTCGGCTATAGTATTTTTTATATTTTTTTCACGGTTTAACTGGTGAAATATTGCTTATTTCGTCGAATATAGTAGTATTAAGCTGACGAAATTTACTATAATTCGTCGGCTATATTTTTTTTTTTTTTTTTTTCAATATTTAGCCGACAAATTATAGTAAATTTCGTCGGCTATAGTTATTTTTTAATTTTTTTATTAAAAACTTTGGCCGACGAAATATTTACATTTCGTCGGCCAAAGTCACAGGTTAAGGCCGACGACAATTTATTTCGTCGGCTTTAGTCATACTTTAACCAACGAAAAATATAAAAAATAAGTCGTCGGCTAAGTGTTAAACTATAGACGACAACCACTTTTATTTCATCGGCTAAAGTCATAGCTGACGAGTCTTTGCCGACGACATTTTAGCCGACGACAACTCGTCGGCTAAGAGCTTAGCCAACAAATTTGGCTAACAGTGTTTCGTCGGCTAAAGGGCTGATCCTGATTGTGATGATAATATTCTGACAATCATAATGTGGTCTACTTCATTATGATGAAATAAAATGTGGTGCATTATAAAGGAAGATTATTTTATATGTAGTACAATTACAAAACATTGAAGAAAGACGTAAATGAAATACACGAAAGCATGAAACAAACACACAAAGGAAACTTAAAGAAAATTTAAACATCTAGTCTACTACTTCAACCTTAAGTTTTACCATGATGATCTCACAGATGATCAATCAATTCATCCTGAAGTTCAAGATGTGTCTGCTTGTCTTTGATTTTTCTATTTCGAGTAAATAACTGATTAAATCGTGTAGTTTTATCAACCATAACTCAACAATAAGGGCAGGATCTTCATTAAATTCTTTAATAGGAGCTGTCAAATGGCGCTCATCCTCAATGATCATGTTATGCATAATGATCATGTAATCATTATATTATGTTAAACACGTTTATCTCAAAATCGTGTTGTGCCCTTAACAATTGTCCAACATGTTTGAAGAACTCCAAAAGAACGTTCAACGTATTCCTATATGACTCTTGTTTTGTGGCAAAAAAATTGTTTGTTTTTCTACCTTGAGGATCATGAATAGTTTGCACAAGAGTGGACCACTGGGGATAAATTCCATCAGCTAAATAATAACATGGTGGTGATTTACCTACAACAAGCTCTACAAATAGGTAGGATGCTTCAAAAACATTGATGTCATTGTTGGAGTCTGGTAAGAAAATGTATGCATGTCATTTCCAAAGATCGTAATCAGCAACTGCTTCTGGAATAATTGTTAGTGATCCACTGAGCCCAGCCTAAGCACCTGCCCAAGCTGCATGACAATTTTTTCACTTCTAATGCATGCAGTCTACACTTCCTAACATTCTTGGAAATCCACTTTCTTTACTAATATAAAAGAGTCTTGCTACAACATCAGTTGTTGGTCTTCGAAGATATTGCTCTCTCCAAATATCTCCACGATAGCCCAACAGAACTTCCTCGGGCATCTAATTGTTATGGACTCACAAATTTTCAACTATTCGTCAAGCGAATCAGCTGGTACACCATATGCAAGCATTCGAAAAGCAGCTGTAATTTTTACTAAGTTTGATAAACCGAGCCTACATACCAATTCTATCCCGTTGTTGCATAAAGAAGTTGTCATGATTTTTGACCGCGTCGGCAATACGATGAAATAAACTTTTACTCATTCGAAAAAAACTACGAAATTTTAACTCATGGAATCAAGGGGTTGTTGGAAAATGATAGAAATAAAAGATTTTTTGTAATCTTTTTGATAGTTAAAGGTGAATGAAAATAGTCACCAAAGTAATGCATTTAATGGTTGATCTTTCAACTTCCTTGTCTTTTGATTTTTGTAACAACATGAATCAATGGCATGGTAGTGGGCTAATGAAAGGTTGTAACCTTATTCATGACATTCAAGTTTTCCTTCAATCCCACCAATATAAATAGGTGACTCCATCCCTCATTCTAGACACACCAACTAAAAGCATCTCTCCTTACTTGAGTTTTCTCTCTCTCCCTCTCTAAGTTGTGTTCTGGTGATAGACGAATGTACTTCAAGTTCATTCAGTATCCTTAGTAGCAGTCAGCTTCAAGGGACAAGCAGTCGTTATATCCTGGGAGACAAGTGCCATCAAACTTTGCACCGAAGATGAGGCATAATTTGTCTTAAGGAAAGTCTGTAAGGCATAATTTGTCATAAGTTTTTAGTTATAATTATTTATTTAGTTATAATGAATTTATGTTATTATATATTTGCAATATTTGACATATTTTCTAACAATCTTAAGAAAAATTAATATTGCTTTGGTTTATGAATCTTTCCAACTAGGCGTACTCAGTTTGGCATGATGTCTAGGCTAGAACCATTGAGGTAATGTTCTTAAGAGAGTCACCCTCCACTAAAGCTTCATTTTCTTACGTAGTCGTGTCTGACTGGAATTACCGAACGGATTGAAGAGTAACCAAATTAATATTGATGTTGCCTTTATTTTGTGTTACCAATTGCACCGAAGAGGAGGTATAATTTTTCTTAATGAAAGTGTGTGAGACACACGACTCGACTTCCTTCAATATCCTCGTATCCTTGAATCCGAGTTGGTAACATTGGTGATCATCATCATGTTTGTATTATGAGTTTTTAGTTATAATTATTTATTTAATTATAATGAATTTGTGTTATTATATATTTGACATATTTTCTAACAGGAGCTTCTGTAAAATAATCTGTAAACAAATTATGTGCAGCAACTTCTCGACCACGATAACTAACTTTGTGACAGGAATTGAACGTCTTCGAGTTGATTGAGCATCCTCCTCCTCATCATTGAGACATTCCGCCAAGAGGCGATTATTGTTAGCATAAGTACGATGCAACAAATCTTGCTGCCGATCATATGCGGCCAAGACAAAATTATAATACTCAACGGTTTCATTTAAAGAAAGAGATGATGATGATATTTGACATGGATCCATTGGTTGAACTAAATTTGAGAGAGGGATATTTTGAGTGGAAAATGAGGTTTGTACGAAATCATAACAATGGGCTAGATTTATAGAAAATTTTTTTCCATCAAAATATAATCATTTTTTATAGTTGTTCTCAAATTGTAACTGTAACACCCGTCCCGAAATTAACATTTTTACCGGGATTAGACGAGTTAAAGAGAATGGTAACCGCACTGTTAATTTTCCCCGAATTAATATCGAGATATTCTCGGGTCTGGGGGGGAATTAGAATTAATGTCCCGAGGGGTAGATTATGTTAATACGAGTTCCCCGGTTTGCCCGGAAGATTTTCCGGAGCTACAGTTGTTAGTTACGAATTTATACAATGTACGGAAGTAACAAATGTTAAATTACTTTACCGTGGAAAAAGATGACTTTGCGATAAGTCATGAATTTGGAGAAACTTCCTTCGGGAAAGTTGTAGAGGGCGTTAATACGAACTCGTGGGTATGTCCTATGAATTAATCGGAGTTCGTATGCGAAAGTTATTCAGGTTAATGTGTTGTTACCGAGCGGTGAAAGTAAAATAACCATTTACCACTCAGGGTAACTTTTAATAAACTAATCTGGGCCGTTAGATCGATTTAAGATTTGATCTGGGCCGTTGGTTTCTTTATAAAAGAAGAGAGAGGCTTGACCCGAGTCAAACCCCCCCTCTTCGGGTTGACCCGAGTTCCTTCGCTCTCTCTCTCTCTCTCTCTCGCTGCTTCCCTGTGTTCCGCCCGGTGCCGGCGACTCCGGCCGCCCCAGGCCGGCGGACCACTCCCATCTGCTTCCCCTCTTCCTCCTCTACCTAACCCAGCCCTCCAAACTTCCAATCAACCGCCATGGCTGGAGATCGAGGGAGGAGGAGAGCGGCTGTGTTTTGCCGGTTTCTGACAAACCAGGCGGAGTTAGGGCGCGTGGAAGGTAAGGAACTTCTTCTCTTCTCTTCTGCTTCCTTCCTGTGTGTTTTGGTTGTTGGATTGAAGCCTAATTAGAGTTTCCCCATTCTACTGCGTCACTGTTTGTTTGTTGGGTTGGTCGAGTTCTCCGGTGAGCCTTCAGTGGCCGCGCCCTAGGGTGTAAGAGACGGAGGCGAGGCGATGGTGGCAAAGGAGGTCGAGCTGGAGGAGACTGAAGCTGCTGCTATCGAACTTGGAGTCGAGGCAGAGGGTAAATTCTGTCCTCTAGGAATTATGTCTCGAATTGTTGTTGTAGCACTGTTGTTGTTAGTGGTGTGGATGTGTGGTGTTTGTTGAATGAGTTAGGATAGGGAGATTGGCTGGAAAATTCGGATTTCCGGCCAAACCAGTTGACCGGTGTGGGCTAGGGTAATTTGGGATAAATTCTCAAGTTTTACTGTGGTAGATCCAGGTTTTTACCGATTTACCGTGACTGTAAAATGACAGAACTGCCCCTGGCAGTCTAGGGTAATTACAGGGGTGCCATCGTGGTTAAATCCCAGTAATACCCCTGGTAGGTTAAGTTTATTACCGGGCTGCCACTAGAGCTGGAATTCCAATACTACCCCTAGCTGTTTTGTTTACTTACAGGGGATGCCACTAAGGCTGTAATTCCTAAAAGACCCCTGGTAGTTCAGATTAATTACGGAACTGCCATTAAGGCTAGAATGTCCATGTTGCCCCTGACAGTTTGGGCTAATTACAGGAATGCCATTGAGGTGGTAATTCCATAAATACCCCTGGTAATTATAGTTATTTTTCAGGAATGCCAAGTAGGAGGAAATATCTTAAATGCCCATGGTTTGGTTTATTTACGTGGATGCCACTATGTTTTATATTTATAGTTATGTGTGATGGTTGTTTATAATCGTGTGATTGCCTTTATTATCTGTCTGGCCGTGTATGGATGTTATTGTTATGAATGGTAGAATGTTTGGTTTAATCCCGAGGATTAGTTGGTCGGTGGATTCCGCATTTGAGAGGTTAACTCAGGATATGCGTTAGGTGTATGCTATCCTCATTTAGAAAGCAACCGATAAATAGAATAGCGGGATTCGCCCGGTTAGGGTGTTAGTTAATATAAGAGCTACGTGTGGCTTGATCCCTGAAGACAGGGTACGTAGGCAGCCTGACCGGGATTCGGGTGTGGTCACAAATATTATTAGAACCCCTAGGTTCTTTAAATGGCACATTTGAGATTCAAATGTGGGAATCGGGATAACCTCCGGTTTGAGGTCTATTCCGGCACCGCTTGGACTGTTTGAATAGGGTTATCCTGGCTCAAGGGGGATTTCGAGTAAATCTCTCTTGTGTTAGGTCCCGCACGTCTTAACCCAGGGTTAGAGAGGTAATCTTGGGTCGGGGCGTGACAAATGGTATCAGAGCCTAGGTTCAAATCTCGGACCAAAGGATTGCGAGAAACAAATAAATTCTTTCTTTGATTTATGTTGTTGGGGGTACATTATGTTGTGGTTTGTGATGAGAATTACCACCGGCTTCGGATGTTTAATGCGTTTATGATATTGGAAATAAGGATTGAGATTTGGGGTAAAGTCATGGGGGATTTGACTTGGTTTCGGATTATTTTTCCCACGAGGTTTAAAAGGATTGTGTTTTTAAAGGAAAAGGATATAAGGATTGCATGCTAGCATGGACCCTCTTCGGTGGTAGCTGGTCAATAGACCCTCCCGAATAGAGCAGGTCGGGGACCCTCTCCGGTAGTAGCAGGTCATTAGACCCTCCTGGATGGTAGCAGGTCGGGGACCCTCTCCGGTAGTAGCAGGTCATTAGACCCTCCTGGATGGTAGCGGGTCAGGGACCCTCTTCGGTGGTAGCTGGTCAATAGACCCTCCCGAATAGAGCAAGTCGGGGACCCTCTCCGGTAGTAGCAGGTCATTAGACCCTCCTGGATGGTAGCGGGTCAGGGACCCTCTTCAGTAGTAGCAGGTCATTAGACCCTCCTGGATGGTAGCGGGTCAGGGACCCTCTTCGGTGGTAGCTGGTCAATAGACCCTCCCGGATAGTAGCAGGTCGGGACCCTCTTCGGTAGTAGCTGGTCAATAGACCCTCCCGAATAGAGCAGGTCATGGGACCCTCTCCGATGAGCTGGTCAATGGACCCTCTCGTGGTAGAGCAGGTCGGGTTTTCTCGTGGATGAGGTTAACACCCCGTACATTTAGTTATGTTTGACCCAAGGGATTGTTTATGATTTAATTATATGGGTGTTGATTGTTTGAATTAGCTTGGTAATTTATCCTTATATTGAGTGACCGTTGTTTGGAGTTGTAATAACATATAGCTATTCGGGTCGCCAGATTCCGTCAGTGATTCTCACCGGGACCGAGCATACGGACCATAGCTATTCGGGTCGCCAGATTCCATCGGTGATTCTCACTGGGACCGAGCGTACGGACCCTAGCTTCGGGTCGCCAGATTCCGTCAGTGATTCTCACCGGGACCGAGCGTACGGACCATAGCTATTCGGGTCGCCAGATTCCGTCGGTGATTCTCACCGGGACCGAGGGTACGGACCCTAGCTATTCAGGTCGCCAGATTCCGTCGTTGAGTATCTCAGCTGACAAGCCTGTTAAATCCCCACACCATCTAATATCCAAAGTTTGCAAAGCTTCTAATCTGCCTAGTCCCTCTAGAAGCACTTGTATATTGGTATTTTTCAAGCCAAGATATCTTAGGTGTTTTAGGTCTCCCACTTCATTTGGTATCTTTCAGCTCAAGCACTCTCACAGTGTTCACACCATCAAATTGTAGCCAACTATAATCATGTTGAGAGAGATCTTCATTTTGTAGCAGGAACAAAGCAGTAAGTTGAAAATTTTTCGTTTGAGATATAGTTGTGTCTGAAGTTCATACTATATATAGTATAGTGGATATGATGCGGAAGATTGAAGTGTATCTTTTTAATTAAGTTATTATACCTTTATTTTAATGTAATTAGAACCTTGTTTTTGAACCTTGTGAAGTACTATTTGAGGATGAATTTTTGGTTGTAATAACAATTAAATATATTTTGTTATGTATTGAGATTATATATATATATAATGTATTTATTTAATATTTGTTGGAAAGGCGGTCGCTCCGTCGCCTTAAGGCTTTCGCCTCGCAGGGCTTCCACAATTCGCCTTCGCTTTCGTTTTCGCCTTTGAAAACATTGCATTGCATTGAGCAAGTTGCATACGACTTTTGATGAATTACTGGCACCCTAAATTTAAAATGCATCAAAGAAAATAGTAAACCCTAAACCAATATCTACGCTACTTACTAGTTAGATAGATAGACCAACAATGTAATCTCACTGCTTGCCTTCCAGATAGAGGAGCATTTACCTTTGTTTTGTGGTTTCGCAAACTCATCGCCTCCATTTCAATCTCATGCAGGTTTGAACTCATAAAGAAACAGGAAAAATTCCTACATATCAATGTCAGGGATGGATGAGTTAGCTTGCGGTATGGTGAGCTTAGGTCCATGAGTAGATTGTCAAGGAAATGTGGTCATGCATGTATCCTAAGATGTTGTAACGTATCCTTTGGGTCCATGAACAGACTGCAGAAAATGGTACACAGCAAATAACATCCTTTGCATAAAAAGAAATTATTAGGAAAATTAAAAACTCACATTCAAGCACTTGAGCAGCACTGTCCTACAAATAGAAGAAACATGCTCATATAGAAATTAAGCATGCTAACTTTGCATCCTCACAGAAAGAACATGTACAAGTCGGAATATACATTCTTTGTGAATAGGGACAGATGGTGAACATCCTGAGAATTGTTTGGGTTACTATATCTTGACTATACAGATCGACTAAACCCTATCTAGCTTAGGTTCTTACTGTCAACATCTCTTGAATTTGGGTAGTGAAAGTGTTGCTCTCTATATCTGCTGTTATTGTCATCTGTAGTCTATCAATGATGCATATGTATTCCTTATTTTACATTCGCTGTTCAGAAGAACACACACATATGTATGTATAAATGCTGCATGCGCTTAACAACTGCATCTCAGTTCATCCATGTATTTTCTCCTAGACTCCTGGTCTAAATTTTGAAGGGAGGTTGGGCAAATGAGTACTTATTTAAGGAGATTTTAATTTTGTAAAATCGAGAGGTTACAAAGTTCGTTCATTGTAATATTGATCAAAAATCATCTATTTTGAAAGTTTCAAAGTTCATGAGCACTAAAAATCTACAGATTGGTATTCTACTTTCTCATGCAGATATGCTCTATACCTCCTAAGATCATCTATCCAAAAAGAATGACAATGAATGCCAAAAACATGTCAACAGTAGACGACCTACTCTGAACTACTTAACCACTCACAAACAAAGCATGATGCTATCTGCATTGTGCTATGCTCTCAACCAACCCCTTATCCATCATATATGCACACATATCTGGCTACTAGTACTAGCTATTTCTTCCATCACAATCCAACTCCATTTTTTTGCCGAATGCTTCTTCGTTTCTTTGCTTCAGTACCACCATAACAAACACAATGCATCGAAAACTCAAGTCTATCAAACTCTCTCTCCCTCTTCCCTTTCGATCTCTCTTTAACATGGAGAAGAGGAAGCTGAAAGACAAAGAGGAAACATTATTGTTGCAGCACCCTGTTGTGCTTTTCCTTATTCTGGTCTTAGGCTTTGTCATAATGGATCCTCTACAGATAGGCCCACTAGGCGGCCATGAATTCAAGCCAGTTAAGCATAGCATTGCGCCGTACAACACAGTCATGGAGAGGTGGCCGAAGGACAATCTGAGCCGGTTGGGACTAGGAAAGTTGGAGTTCGAGGACGAAGTTTTTGGGCCCGAATCTTTAGAGTTTGACGCTTTGGGCCGTGGACCTTACACCGGATTAGCCGATGGACGCGTCGTGAGATGGATGGGCCAGGATGTGGGCTGGGAGACGTTTGCGCTTGTAACAGCAAATTGGTACAGACTATCCTCATCTACTTGATTGCTTCTTTTTCTAAAACAAAATAAAGGATTACGTAATATCAGCTCCTCATCGACACACACGAGAATCTCATAATTGGCGTTTTATTGACTAATTATATTTTTGAAAAGAATAAATACTCCTTGCTGCATTGCTAATGATAGATGATATCTGTAAACAAACAAAAATGCAAAAACAAAAGGTCAGAGCAGGTTTGTGCAAAAGGCAACGAGTCCACCACATACAAGCAATGGAAGCATGAAAAAAAGTGCGGTCGTCCACTTGGCTTAAGATTTGACAAAGTGACTGGAAATCTGTACATTGCCGACGCTTATTATGGACTTCTAGTTGTTGGACCTGAGGGAGGACTTGCGACTCCTTTGTCAAGTCAAGACGTAGAGGGCAATCCCATACTCTTTGCAAATGACCTTGACATCCACACCAATGGTTCCATCTTCTTTACAGATACTAGCAAGAGATACAACAGAGTGTAAGCATATCAATTATTTTTTCCTTTGTATTCACACAAAATGATTAGGCGAAATTAGTTCCTTGGAGACAATCTATGCTTGAAACAGGACTTGCACATGAAAAATGGGCACTCTGTACCTGTCCCGTTTTATTATCTTTAGTAACAACAATGAGAATTTCTATATGTAACTGCAGGGATCATTTCCTTATACTATTGGAAGGAGAATCCACTGGTAGGCTTCTGAGATATGACCCTACCTCTAAAACAACTTATGTTGTCTTGGATGGTTTGGCCTTTCCAAATGGCGTACAGCTTTCTCAGGACCAGACCTTCCTTCTCTTCACTGAGACCACCAACTGCAGGTACCTAAGTATGTTTTTATCTAGTTAATAATCAAGTTAAGTATCTAGTTAAACTGATATTTAATCCTCATCTCTCTCTCTCTCGGATGACATGCAGGCTCACGAAATACTGGCTAGAAGGTCCAAAATCTGGAACAGTGGAACTTTTTGCAGACCTTCCAGGATTTCCAGACAATGTAAGAATGAATGAGAAAGGGCAATTCTGGATAGCAATTGATTGTTGCAGGACTCCAGCACAGGAGGTCCTCTCTCATAATCCATGGTTAAGAAGCGTCTACTTTCGCTTGCCAATCCGGATGAACTACTTGGCAAGACTTATGGGTATGAAAATGTACACACTGATCTCGCTCTTCGATGACAAGGGAGAAATTTTGGAAGTTCTTGAGGACCGCAAGGGAGAGGTTATGAAACTTGTGAGTGAAGTTAGAGAATCAAAGGGCAAACTCTGGATTGGAACTGTGGCTCATAATCACATTGCTACCATCCCTTACCCTTAACTAAATTTTTAACCTACTCGATTATTGGTGTTCATAGCTAGCTAGTTGCATCAACTAAATGTTGAGGGCTTAATTCATTAAATGCAGGTTTATTTGTGTAACGACATTTAAATTCAAATAACTTCCGTTTTATTTGTGGCTAGTTTTGTTTTACATTTATCGTCTGTGACTGCAATTCTTGTTATAATATCCAAACCTATAAGTTACACCACTAATTCATGATAGGAATGTTAAAGGTTCATGAGTTATAAGTTAGTAGTCTTAGGAGTTAGTGGCTCATAAGTTACAAGGTATAAAGACTTGAGTTACACAAAAATATAGATGATTTTGGTGTCATGAGTTATGAGAGTTACATAGAGCACCATTATGGAAGAGCACTAATGAGGGTTCCTCCTTGAGACTATAAAATGAGAGGTCATTTGCTCATTTCATCACATCGATCATCTCATCCATCTTAAGCATCTTCATCCAAGTAGAGAGTGAAGAATGTTCATTCCAATTGAGAGTGTAGTATAGTGTAGCAAAACAAGTGTGAGAGAGTGTTTCCTTCAAGTGGTATTCTTGAAGTTGTGTATCTCTTGTGTACTCATTATTTGATAGTGGAAGTTCTTGTTGTTGCTGCCCCGTGGACGTAGGCACATTGCCGAACCACATTATATCGGGTGTTCACTTTCCTTTATCCTTCATATCTTTGCATATTTGTGATCTATTGGTTTGAGTTTGTCACTTTCATTATATTATTCTTTCCCAACAGTGGTATCAGAGCCCTGTTTATAGGGTGTGGGTGAAAATTGAAGGTTCAAGGAGTACCATGGTCCAACTCAACCACACAAATTGGATCACATGAAAACCGCGAATGGAGGACATCCTCTATTACAAATATCTGCATGGGCCTATCAATGAGCTGAGGCAAATCCAGAAGACACCTCGGTTGAAGATTGGACGAAGGTGAACCGCAAGGCAATCGGTCATATTCGAGAGTGGATGGATGATAGTGTGTTCCACCATGAGGCGAATGAGACCGATGTGCATGAGTTGTGGACAAAGTTAGAGTCATTATTCGAGAAGAAGATCGTCGCCAAGAAAGCCTTTCTAATCAAAGAGCTTGTCAATATGAAGTATAGCGATGGCGTGAGGGTCACTGAGCACTTGAATAATTTCCAAAGTTCAATTAATCAATTAACCACCATGGACATGACGATTGATGATGAATTACAAGCACTGCTCTGTTATTAGGGTCGTTGTCGGATAATTTGGAGACTTTTGTAGTCACTGTAAGTAACTGACGAGGCCGTTTGTTAACAACCTGCAATTTAAACCCTATCATTGTAGTAACTGTAAGTAGGGATCGTTCAAGCCGGGGACACTAGGGAAGGATTATATCTGCACCAAAACAAGTTAGTAACATTCACAAATATAATATAAACATACAAGTATAATTCTGTCACAACTATACAAGTATAAAACACATACACACATACAAAACATAGACATGACAACGAAATTTATGAACAAAAAGAATTAAATTATTTACAAACTATTCACATATGTACCGAATTATGATGGGGATTATATGAAGTGATTCGAAAATAAAAGACACTTATTTACAAAACATGGTCAATCAATACTCAAGCATAAAACAACATAGCACCGTGAAGAAAGACATGTCACAAATTTCACAAGTTTAAGAAGTCGTATTTACGTTTTCACAACTTGTAATTAATTCCAACTATTTAGACTTCTCATGTAAACTTAGTGCCTACAATCGCCTGACACTAAGTTTGTATATGTGTCATCCTGTTCAATGCCTACAATCGCCTGACATTAAGATAGAATACACTGATCGAACGAGAGTCATTGGAAACATGGTCCTAGGTATGGCGTCACTCATCCTATTCATCATGCAAATCTCTCACCCTACCACCCTTGGTAGTGATTAAGAATCAAGACCTACAATCGCCTGATCTCAACCCTTAGAACACTACGGCATATGAAACTCTCCCCTAATAGCTAACTTGTCTAGATTCAAGCTAACCTAGAGTTCGATTACGTGCTCAGGTGAGGATTAATCAATTCAAGTTATTAATTACGTAAATACAAACAACTTAATCTAAATCGTCATCCTAACATGCAGTTCTACACGTTAAAATCATAAACACAATCACATGAAAATCACAAAGAAGAACATGAAAACATGCTTATAACGTAAAACCGAAAACCAAAACAAACATATATAATTATAACCATCATCCATACAGTAGATACACACATAAACCTTGAATGTATTCATACCTAAACCTACCCTAAGAGTCGGCAAGGATTGAAGAAGGGATTGGTGACGGCAAAGCTATGCAATCGGCAGCAGAAGATGCAGTCGGCAGCAGGGTTGGCGGCGGCGGCAAGGCTTTGTGTTTCTGTGTAGGGAGGATTTTTAAGTAGAGCTAGGCTATTCTAAGGCTTAGAGCAATTGAAAGACACGAAATTTGATGTACATAGGTCCTATTTATACAGAAAGTTTAAGGGAAAACCCTAGAGAAATCAGGAGCTTCAAGGAGACACAACCTTTGTTGGACTTGGAATCCTTCTTGGACTTGGTTTCCTCCTTTCATCTTTGGACAAGGAATTTCGACTTGGACCTTGGATCTTCTGTTCTTGGACTCTCCTACATGTTATTGGATCCATGTAGGCCTCATACACAAGTTCTTGGGTTCATAGGCAGCCGAAATCATGGACAAACTCGGCAAGGATAGACTTTCCCGGTTTGACCGGAAAAGCTCCATACTAGGTTGTTTCGGCTGCCATGATGCATTCTTCGAATCTTCTTCTTCAATGCAGCTTCCCATGACTTCATTAAGCTTCTCTTAAGTCCTTTGACATGCTTGGGAAGAATTTTGGTGAAGAAACATCCTCCCAAACTCGTGTGACAACTTAGGCAGAAACTGTCCAGTTTTGCAGCTTGACCTCCGTCCATTGTTTTGATCATAACTCCTTCATCTGAACTCCAAATGCTGCGATTCAAGAATATCTGAAAACTAGACTTCCGTAGCTTTCCAATGATATATGGCTCGTCCTCAGATTCCTCCTGGATATTTAGATATGATTTTCCGAAGCTGATGTAGGATTCCTGTAAATTTCTGCTCGCGGGAAGATTTCTGCTCGCGGAGAGATTTCTGCTCGCGGGAAAGATTTCACTCGCGGGAGAGATTTCACTCGCGGGACTGACCTCCGGCCATTGTTTCCGGCATAACTTCTTCCTCAGAACTCGGATTGCTGCGATTCCAAAAGATTTAGAAACTAGACATCCACAGCTTTCTACCCATATATGGCACGTTCCCTGGTTCCTCCTGGATCGTCCTCAGGAAATCTTTGAAGTTGAGTTATGGTTTCTGGAAATTTCTGCTCGGATCAAAATTTTATGTTTCGGAGTGTCTTCTTTTTCATGGCCTCTCTTGTTCTCTTCCATGAATCCAATCTTCATGATTCTTGTTCACATATGCTCATTTACATGTCATCTACACATTAAACCAAATTTATCAAAAATGACAATGTAAAGGTACGGTGAATCATACGAGAAATAACCAAGTCTTATTCAAAAACGGTTTTTACAACACTTAAGCACAAATTTCTGTATAAAGACACATATTAACCATTACTCTACAGAAAAACCCTTTTGACTCAATATAAGTAAAAACAACATTACTAAGGAATAAACAAGGTACAAATGAGGGTAAAAACATAGCGTAAAACACACTTATCAAACTACCCCACACTTACCCTTTGCTAGTCCCTTAGCAAACTGACTCTAAACTAAAACAAAACAAACGACTCAAAAACTTCTAATACCCTTAGAAAGATTGTCTCAGGATCTTTAGCATGCATAACTTTCAAGTTTGAACATTTGAATGAAAAGTGTAATTGCAAAGCTTCATAAGCATGAATCATAGCATGAACAAGTAAGATATGAGATCATATAGCACAAACATGTATGATAACCGTTCCACCTCACAATGGCATACTCTCTTCTTTTCACTCATCCATGGTATTCACACAATCGTATATGCAAGGGAAAAGATGATAAGATAACAAATAACTTGCATATTTCAACAAATAAAAGCTTTTTGTGAATAAAATTTTCTGGAAAAACCTCATATAACAACTATGTGCAATAATGGACCAAAATCATATGCTTGACTCATGAGAAAATCTCCACAAATCAAATTTAGCTATCTTAAGAATCATGAATTAATCTCAATAATATGGTTGTAATGGGGCTTGGTTTCATAAGGTAGGAATATTTAGGGTAAGTGGTGCTTTTAAGAAATCACCAAGACTTTAGCAAATTTCGCTCCTCCTCATGTCTTCACTTCAAGGGTCGAGTTTCTTCATGTTGGACCCATACATCAATCTTGACTTATCCCCATATTGTGAACAGGACAAAGGTCATATAAACACTTTTAGACCTTCAAATAATCACTAACTCCAAATTCACAAAATATTACAACACCAAAACTTTGTGCCTTGAACTTTTGATCCGAAATTCTTTTATTTTCCGATTTCTTGTTTTTTTTTCTTTTTTTTTCGGAAATTTTTTCATAATTTTTTTTTCGGATATACACATTTCGGCACATATACAATACAAAACATTGGTGTTTAACCCCACACTTGCTCTTTATTACCTTGTCCACCCCACACTTGCTCTTCAGCATCACGCATTACAGCTCCATTAAAAGTACTTTGCCAAGTCTTGATAACAAGGTAAAGGTTTCGCTATTCTAAGCAAAGGAATTCTGTTTAAAAGGTGATGAAATAAAAGGCTCAATGTAAGCTCAAAGGGGTTAAGACTAAGGAGTCCCACGACGGGCACAAAATAGGCATAAGTTTTATTTGGCAATGGTGGTGATCCTAATGAGATTTAATTCAATCATATTCAAAATCAAGACATGTTATGATTATAAAGTTTCGAAAATCACATAAGCAAGTTCTAGTAAATTCTAGAGTCCATTAAAAAGCTATAGCACATAGTCATTGAATATGCAAAGAATAATGAGGTTTCGAAAGATACTGAAAAAGTAGTGAAATTTTTGAAAAAATTTAGACAAAATCGGCACATCACTCATGAAAGAAAGTTTTTAGGCTCAAAAGCTCACATAGGTTATGTTGGAACAATCTAATCAAACATGCATACTTCATTATCAATCAAGTCTCAAATATTCATACTAAGTCACAATATCCATGAAACTTGCAATTTCTTAAGATAAATGTTAAACCGTCAATCATGCATTCAAAGATATAGTTCATCATAGACTTTTAAGGGTATATCCTAAGACACAAAACAAAACAAAACATGTTACTATGTAACTTCTACCCCACACTTAGAAAATTACATTGTCCTCAATGTAAACACAAAATAATGTCATAATTTCCTAAACATGCGTCTAAGTCACATAATAAACACATAAAAATAAAAACACAATTAATCCTAAAAATTAAATTCGGCACAAAAGATTTAATTGAAAACGAAACAGAAACAAGTGAAGAAGAAAGATTGAATATGCAAACTCTCGTTGATGGCTCCTTCACTGCGACGGTTGAAATGAGTTGCCTCTCATGCAGGGCTTAATGTTTATAGTCTATCAGCCTAGACTTCTTCTTCCTTTCTGATGGCGTCATTGATGCTCTTGTGACGGTGGCTCGTTCACAAGCTGCTCCTCCACATCATGTGATTCGAATACGTCAAAGTAAGGTTTAAGGCGATGCCCATTTACCTTAAACCTGTTTCCAGCTAAGCTCTGAATCTCAACTGCACCATACGAAAACACATTAGTGACAACGAACGGACCTTTCCAACGAGAACGAAGTTTACCTGGAAAAAGTTTAAGCCTAGAATTGAACAAGAGAACTCGTTGGCCAATGTCAAAGCTTTTTCCTTTGATCATCTTATCATGATAAGTCTTCGTCTTTGCTTTATAGATCATGGCGGATCATAAGCATCATTTCGAATTTCTTCAAGCTCACAAATTTGTAATTTCCTATGTAATGCAGCCGCATCTCGGTCCATGTTAAACTTCTTGACTGCCCACCATGCTCTATGTTCTAACTCCACCGGAAGATGGCATGTTTTGCCATACACTAGCCGAAATGGTGAAGTTCCTATCTGCGTCTTGAACGCAGTCCTGTAGGCCCATAGTGCATCATCTAATCGATCACTCCAATCTTTCCTTGTTGGTCCTACAATCTTCTCCAAAATTTGCTTAATTTCTCTATTGGATGTTTCGGCCATGCCACTTGTTTGAGGATGATATGGTGTTAATACTTTGTGGGTGACTCCATATTTCTTGAGCAAAGCCTCAATAGTTCGATTGCAGAAATGTGACCCATCATCGCTTATCAAAACTCTTGGCGTTCCAAACCTAGCAAAGATGTTAGTTTTGACAAACTCTGCAACAACTTTCGAATCATTAGTCCTTGTGGCTTTTGCTTCCACCCATTTCGACACATAATCAACAGCCAATAAAATATAAAGAAAACCTTTAGATGAAGGAAAAGGACCCATGAAATCAATGCCCCAAACATCAAATATTTCGACAACTATGATAGGGGTTAGGGGCATTTGATCTCTCTTACCTAAATTACCTGTTCTTTGGCAACGATCACATGAAGCACATGTTGTATAAGCGTCTTTGAATAACGTTGGCCAATAGAAACCGGCTTCCAACACCTTTCTAGCAGTCTTCTTTGATCCAAAATGTCCTCCACATGCCTCCTTATGACAAAAATTCAAGATGGATTGATGCTCTTCTTCTGGCACACAACGTCGAATGACTTGGTCCCCACATTGTCTCCACAAATATGGCGCATCCCATAAGTAATGTCAAGCTTCCTTCTTGATTTTGATCCTTGTATGGTTCGGCATAGATGAAGGAAAATTCCTTGTCACAATGTAGTTCACCAAATCGGCATACCATGGTTCCTTAACTTCCATTCGAAACAGTTGTTCATCCGGGAACGATTCGGACATAGGAATGGCATCCTCCTCATGCACAATTCGGCTAAGATGGTCTGCTACAACATTCTCGCATCCTTTCTTATCCTTTATCTCAATGTCGAACTCCTGGAGTAGCAAGATCCATCGAATGAGCCTTGGCTTAGCATATATCCTTCTTTGTCATCAAGTACCTTAAAGCTGCATGATCAGAATAAACAACAAAGCAAAAATAACAGCTAAAAGTTCTTTTTCAGTGGTAGTATAATTCAGCTGAGCATCATTGAGTGTCCGTGACGCATAGTAAATGACGCAAGGCCTCTTGTCCTTGCGTTGGCCTAGCACAGCTCCCATGGCATAGTCCGAAGCGTCACACATCAACTCAAATGGCAAATTCCAGTCTGGTGGCGTCATTATTGGCGCAGAAGTCAGCAAATTCTTCAAGTGCACAAACGCATCCTCACACTCTTGAGACCATGAAAACGGCACATCTTTCTGCAACAAGGAAGTAAGTGGTTTTGCCACCAAAGAAAAGTCCTTGATGAACCTCCTATAAAAACCTGCATGGCCAAGAAAAGAACGAACCTCTCTCACCGTTGAAGGTGAGGGTAAGTGATGCATAATATCAATCTTAGCTTTATCAACTTCTATTCCTTGAGCAGAGACAATATGGCCTAAAACTATACCTTGATTTACCATGAAATGACATTTTTTCCAATTGAGTACAAGGTTAGTTTCTACACATCGGTTTAAAATCTTTTCTAGATTCTCTAAGCATGCATCGAAATTTTTGCCATAAACACTAAAATCATCCATGAAAACTTCAATGATATTTTCGATGTAATCGGAGAAAATAGAATACATACAACGTTGGAACGTACCTGGAGCGTTGCATAATCCAAAAGGCATTCGGCGATAAGCAAACGTACCAAAGGGACATGTAAACGTTGTCTTTTCTTGATCATCCGGGTGTATCATGATCTGGTTGTAACCGCTGTAGCCATCTAAGAAGCAGTAGAACTCCTGACCGGCAAGTCTCTCCAACATTTGGTCCATGAAAGGCAATGGCATGTGATCCTTGCGTGTTGTTGCATTAAGTCTTCTATAATCGATGCACATGCGATGTCCCGTCACCAAACGTTGTGGCACTAATTCGTTCTTGTCATTTTCTACCACCGTCACTCCACTCTTCTTTGGCACAACTTGAACTGGTGATATCCACTGACTATCCGAGATTGGGTATATGACACCACAATCTAATAACTTGATCACCTCGTCCTTTACAACCTTCATCATTGGTGGATGCAAATGTCTTTGAGCCTCCCTTGTAGGCTTGGCGCCATCCTCAAGCAGAATTCGATGAACACATTTTGTCGGGCTAATTCCCTTGATGTCTGCCAAAGTCCAGCCAATGGCAGCTGTGTTCCTTTGCAAAACCGCAACTAGCTTGTCTTCTTGTTGCTTTTTCAACGTTGATGACACAATAACCGGTAGAGTGTCATCTTTTCCAAGAAAAACGTACTTCAAATGTGGGGGTAGAGCTTTGAGCTCTAACTTAGGGGCCTGTTTCACAAATGATAACAACTTATTAGTAGAAATTGGAATTGAAAAAGGAGAATACTTATCGTAAAGTGGTTGTGAATCAAGCTCCTTCACAACTTCAAGTATGGACGGCTCCAAATCTTTCAAAGCCTCCTCATCCCGTTCTTCAAACTTGTCAAATCCGACCCCTCGCTCGATGGCTAATTGCTATGCTTGATGGGTGGTCATTACACACGGTGCAACACCACCATACCTCCATTCACTGCCGAATCCTTCCCCATATGCTTCGGCATTGTTGCTTTCTCCATAGTTGAGTTCGGCACTAGGGTGCTTCATGGCATCGAAAATGTTGAATTTAATCATCTCACCATCGAACTCCATTGTCAAATTTCCTCCTGCAACATCGATGTGTGTTCTTGCTGTTCGCATGAAGGGTCGTCCCAGCAATAACTGTGTCGAATTTGTAGATGACTCCTCCATTTCTAGCACATAAAAGTCAGCAGGAAATATAAGTTGATTAACCTGCACAAGAACATCTTCAACATACCCCTCGGGGTACTTGTTAGAATGATCTGTCAATTGGATCACAACATTATCAGTTTTGAGAGGTCCTAGGTCTAGGGACTTATAAAGATTAAGTGACATAACATTAATTGAAGCTCCTAAATCTAGCATGACATTCTCAAAACGAGTAGAACCAATAACACAAGGGATAGAAAAACTCCCTGGATCCTTCATCTTGAGCGGCATTTTCCTTTGGAGAACGGCAGAAACCGTCTCACTCATTTTGACAACTTGTTTCTCCCTTGTGTGCCTTCTTGTTGTGCAAAGCTCCTTCAAGAACTTAGCATACTTTGGGATTTGTCGAATGCACTCCAACAAGGGTAGATTGACGTTCACTTTTCGAAAAACATCCAACACTTCTTCGTCGGATTTATCCTTTTTGCTCTTAGTGAACCTAGAAGGAAAAGGTAGAGAAGAAGATTGATTAGTATTAACTAAATCACTAGGGTTCGAAATCGTACCTTCCTTCGTTGAAGTTGCCGGATCTTTTTCAAGATCCCTCTTTTTCATTGTTTCCAAGTCTGCCTTGCTTGGCTCAGCTTCTTTGTTTCGCACGGTGTTTCCTTGATCTTGTCCATGTGTCTCGGCATTGGCATTATGCTCGGCATTCATCCCATGATCGGCAATCATAGGCTCGGCATCATTCATGTGTAGCTCGGCATCTCCTTCTTCATCACTCATGTCCAACACTCCAAGTCTTTTTGTGGTTTTAGGCTTTGAAGGTGGCGCCAACAAGGTTTTCCCACTTCTTGTGACAACAACTTGTGCTTGCTCGTTCTTGGGATTCTTGATGACACCTCCTGGCAACCTCCCTTGTTCATTGAATTTCCCCATAAAGTCCACAACTTGCCCCATTTGATTCTTTAATTCCATAATATCTTTTGACATCAAGGCAATGTCCTTGGTGTTGGTTTGAGTTGTGGCCAACAAAGATTGTGTCGAAGTGGCAATGTTCTTGAAGATCTCATCATAATTTTGCTGCCCACTCGGCTGTCCTCCTTGTTGGTAGGGTTGGTATGGCCTTGGCACAAAATTGCCTTGAGGCCGTGCCATGTAAGTACTTGGTTGTTGCCCTTGTGCGTTTGGTTGTGGATTCAGCACGTTACTATTGTTGTTCCAACGAAAGTTCGGATCGTTGGCCCTTGGATTGAAATTCTGAAAACGTGTTTGAGCCCCTTGACCTTGGAAGTTGCTGAATTGTCCTTGAAAACCGACGGCATTGACATCCTCAAAGTTTGGATTTACTTGAGTGCACTGATCGGATGTATGTCCTTCCATGCTACACACTCCACAGACTTGTATCCCTCTATTCTTGGCCAGGTTCGAAACCATGAGAGTCAACTTACTCAAGTCATCTTTTAGCTCGGCAATGGTACTAGACTCCCCATGAATGTTTGTCTCATTCACACGCTTTGATGAAAACGAACCAAATTGCTGATTGTTTGTAGCTCGCATTTCCAACAAGTTACTGGCCTCTTCTCTACTTTTCTCCATCAAAGAACCTCCAGCTGCTGAATCTAGAAACTGTCTTTCCATAGGGCGAAGTCCCTCATAAAAGTACTGTAGCAATAGTCCCTCACGTATCCCATGGTTTGGACACGAAGCAACCAATGCCTTATATCTCTCATAATACACTTCGAAAGACTCATCAATGTCTTGCTTGATAGAAGTTATCTCCTTTCTAATTTGCGTCACCCTCGACGAAGGAAAATACTTGAGGAGAAACTCTTTCATCATAGTGGCCCATGACACAATTCGTCCAGCTGGCACTGCACATCATACTTGAGGAGAACCATTCCCTAGCTTTATCCTCTAATGAAAACGGAAATGCTTTCATTTTTACAAGTTGCATGTCTGCTCCTCTAGGGCACATAATGTCACAACAATATTCAAACTGTTGCAAGTGTCGGTTCGGATCCTCTCCACTCAGTCCATGAAATTTCGGCAGTTGGTGGAAGAAACCACCTCTGAGTTCGAAGTCAGCCGTTTTCCCTGTTTCCACAGCAGGATAAGTGACATTTACTGGGCTGACCCCTGTTCCATTAACTTGGCCGTTTTCTTCTCTGAGTGAAGTCATTCTCAATTCAAATGGCGAGTATGGTGGTGATGAATTTGGTGTTGAGTGATGAGATGTTGATGGTATGTTGATGGCAAGCTCCTCTCGGACACGTATAAGTCGGTTGTTGATGTCTCGTGTCCAAGTGTCAGAACCGCTCATTCACCTACAAAACAGGATGGCACAATTGGCCAAGACCAAGTTAGTAAGTCATAAGCAATTTCGAAAAACAAAACGACACTAACTAAGAAATATGAATAGGTTTCGGCAACTAAGATGAAATTAACATAACTTAAATAACACACACAAACATGACATATCAGAAACACACATAACATATAACTAACCATGGCATCACACAAAACTGTAACGAACATGAAAATTGGACAAAAACACAAACACACACACGACAAACAATATCTCGAGCTCGGCATTCATACATACACACGGCAAACACTGACATTTATCAACAAGGCATAAGTATAAGTTAGAAACACACACGGCATTCATAGTTACATATAGACAAAAATCATGACAAAAACATAATGTGATGACTTCTCACCCTAAAATATTTTCTACTTGATTTTATTAAACTTTAATTTTAGAGGTACGTGGAGCAGGGAAGACCACTGTGCAATGGACTAATACAGCCCAAGGTAGTGTTATGCTTCGTCCGATATACCTCAAACATTAAAGTCAAATTAATTTGAAGTTCATGGCGTCATACATGTCTAAGTAAATTCTAGCATTTAAAGTGTGGTGATGCTTCGGCCCAAGCATTTGGCTAGTTCGAGCGGATTCCGTGGTTTCAGAAGGCAAGTGTCAATGTCACGGGGGGCGAACCCCCTACAAGAACCAGGCAGGACTCGTTTGTGATCAAGGAGGCGGACCCCTATCGACCCCTTCACCGAGAAGAGTGGTCAGTCATGATCTTGAGATCCAATTGAACAAACCTGAATTCCATATCTATGACAGAACGACCCCTTACTCAGTTAGGAACAAACTCGGGTCACTAGACCACTCGACAAGTGTTAATCAAAGCCGCCCTCAACCTCATGAAATCAGCAAATAACATGAAGGGTTTAGGCTAAGATTAACAAATGCGGCTTCTCCCTACATGTTACACTTTAAAAACCACAATAAACTCCAAACACATATGAAATAATAAACCTCCTAAATATTTACTAAGTTACAATAATTACAACAAAACACATATGACATGTAAATATACATAAAAATTCGACACTATTCACAAAAATATAAGAGAGAAATCGTTAGTCAAAAATATGGCACAAAATATACAACATTCACACAAAGGAATTCGGCACATACAAATATACAATGTACAAATCGACAATACACACAAATATAAGAGAAAAAACGTTAGCACAAAATATACTTATAAATCCTTTTTAGCGTCCCCGGCAACGGCGCCAAAAACTGACGAAGCAGTTTGTTAACAACCTGCAATTTAAACCCTATCATTGTAGTAACTGTAAGTAGGGATCGTTCAAGCCGGGGACACTAGAGAAGAATTATATCTGCACCAAAACAAGTTAGTAACATTCACAAATATAATATAAACATACAAGTATAATTCTGTCACAACTATACAAGTATAAAACACATACACACATACAAAACATAGACATGACAACGAAATTTATGAACAAAAAGAATTAAATTATTTACAAACTATTCACATATGTACCGAATTATGATGGGGATTATATGAAGTGATTCGAAAATAAAAGACACTTATTTACAAAACATGGTCAATCAATACTCAAGCATAAAACAACATAGCACCGTGAAGAAAGACATGTCACAAATTTCACAAGTTTAAGAAGTCGTATTTACGTTTTCACAACTTGTAATTAATTCCAACTATTTAGACTTCTCATGTAAACTTAGTGCCTACAATCGCCTGACACTAAGTTTGTATATGTGTCATCCTGTTCAATGCCTACAATCGCCTGACATTAAGACAGAATACACTGATCGAACGAGAGTCATTGGAAACATGGTCCTAGGTATGGCGTCACTCATCCTATTCATCATGCAAATCTCTCACCCTACCACCCTTGGTAGTGATTAAGAATCAAGACCTACAATCGCCTGATCTCAACCCTTAGAACACTACGGCATATGAAACTCCCCCCTAATAGCTAACTTGTCTAGATTCAAGCTAACCTAGAGTTCGATTACGTGCTCAGGTGAGGATTAATCAATTCAAGTTATTAATTACGTAAATACAAACAACTTAATCTAAATCGTCATCCTAACATGCAGTTCTACACGTTAAAATCATAAACACAATCACATGAAAATCACAAAGAAGAACATGAAAACATGCTTATAACGTAAAACCGAAAACCAAAACAAACATATATAATTATAACCATCATCCATACAGTAGATACACACATAAACCTTGAATGTATTCATACCTAAACCTACCCTAAGAGTCGGCAAGGATTGAAGAAGGGATTGGTGGCGGCAAAGCTATGCAATCGGCAGCAGAAGATGCAGTCGGCAGCAGGGTTGGCGGCGGCGGCAAGGCTTTGTGTTTCTGTGTAGGGAGGATTTTTAAGTAGAGCTAGGCTATTCTAAGGCTTAGAGCAATTGAAATACACGAAATTTGATGTACATAGGTCCTATTTATACAGAAAGTTTAAGGGAAAACCCTAGAGAAATCAGGAGCTTCAAGGAGACACAACCTTTGTTGGACTTGGAATCCTTCTTGGACTTGGTTTCCTCCTTTCATCTTTGGACAAGGAATTTTGACTTGGACCTTGGATCTTCTGTTCTTGGACTCTCCTACATGTTATTGGATCCATGTAGGCCTCATACATAAGTTCTTGGGTTCATAGGCAGCCGAAATCATGGACAAACTCGGCAAGGACAGACTTTCCCGGTTTGACCGGAAAAGCTCCATACTAGGTTGTTTCGGCTGCCATGATGCATTCTTCGAATCTTCTTCTTCAATGCAGCTTCCCATGACTTCATTAAGCTTCTCTTAAGTCCTTTGACATGCTTGGGAAGAATTTTGGTGAAGAAACATCCTCCCAAACTCGTGTGACAACTTAGGCAGAAACTGCCCAGTTTTGCAGCTTGACCTCCGTCCATTGTTTTGATCATAACTCCTTCATCTGAACTCCAAATGCTACGATTCAAGAATATCTGAAAACTAGACTTCCGTAGCTTTCCAATGATATATGGCTCGTCCTCAGATTCCTCCTGGATATTTAGATATGATTTTCCGAAGTTGATGTAGGATTCCTGTAAATTTCTGCTCGCGGGAAGATTTCTGCTCGCGGAGAGATTTCTGCTCGCGGGAAAGATTTCACTCGCGGGAGAGATTTCACTCGCGGGACTGACCTCCGGCCATTGTTTCAGGCATAACTTCTTCCTCAGAACTCGGATTGCTGCGATTCCAAAAGATTTAGAAACTAGACATCCACAGCTTTCTACCCATATATGGCACGTTCCCTGGTTCCTCCTGGATCGTCCTCAGGAAATCTTTGAAGTTGAGTTATGGTTTCTGGAAATTTCTGCTCGGATCAAAATCTTATGTTTCGGAGTGTCTTCTTTTTCATGGCCTCTTTTGTTCTCTTCCATGAATCCAATCTTCATGATTCTTGTTCACATATGCTCATTTACATGTCATCTACACATTAAACCAAATTTATCAAAAATGACAATGTAAAGGTACGGTGAATCATACGAGAAATAACCAAGTCTTATCCAAAATCGGTTTTTACAACACTTAAGCACAAATTTCTGTATAAAGACACATATTAACCATTACTCTACAGAAAAACCCTTTTGACTCAATATAAGTAAAAACAACATTACTAAGGAATAAACAAGGTACAAATGAGGGTAAAAACATATTAAAAACATAGGGTAAAAACATATTAAAAACATAGCGTAAAATGCACTTATCAGTAACTCTGCTCCAGATGGTAAATTAACCATGCATAATGTTAAAAATAACATGTTAAATGAAGAGACTAGAAATAAATCTTCAACCCCTGAAAATCGCCAAGTCTTTATGGCAGAGAATAGAGGAAGGAGCAAGAGTAGAGGACCTAAAAATCATGGAAGGAATGCAAGCCGTTCGAGGACAAGATTCAACGGAACATGTCATCATTGTGGCATCTTTGGCCATATGAAGAAAAACTACAACAAATTTAAGAATGAGAAGGAGGATGGCTACATCTACCAAAGGAGGGAAGACAAATGTACCACTGCTGCTGCCATATCACATGAGGAATGTGAGGTTCTTTGTTTTGAAGGTGAATGCCTACATGTCGGTGATTCTTCCAGTTCTGATGTTGCATGGATCGTTGATTCTGGTGCCTCTTTCCATGTCACTCCACACATGGAGTTCTTCACTACATACAAAGGAGGTGACCTTGGAATTGTGAAGATGGGCAACAAGGGTTATGCAAAGATTGCAGGAATTGGAGATTTGTTTTGAAACCAATTTGGGCTGCAAACTTTTGTTGAAAGATGTCAGACATGTTTCTGGTCTACGTCTTAATTTAATGTCAACCGGTGTACTTGATCAGGAATGATATCACCATCGTGGAGGTGATCAAAAGTGGAGGCTTACCAAGGGATCTCTAGTGATGGCTAGAGGGAAATTGTGTTGTACCCTTTACAAGACTTATGACATGATATGCAAAGGGGAGTTGAATGTTGCGAACGACTCTTCCCTAAGTCTATGGCACAAAAGGCTAGGCCGTGTGAGAGAGAAGGGATTTCAAGTTCTGGCAAGGAAATCTCTCATTCCTTTTGCCAAAGGTACTTCTCTTGACTCTTGTAATTATTGTCTATTTGGTAAGCAACATAAGATTAGCTTTGCTAATACATTCGCCAAGAAAGAAAGCATCTTAGACCTAGTACACTCAGATGTGTGTGGCCCCGTGGAAGTTGACTCAGTAGGTCATAACAAGTATTTTGTTACTTTCATTGATGATGCTTCACGAAAGGTTTGGGTTTATTTGTTAAAATCAAAAGACCAGGTGTTCCAAACCTTCAAGGAGTTTCATGTCATGGTTGAGAGGAAAACATGGCGAACCCTCAAGTGTCTCCGCAGTGATAATGGTGGAGAGTACGCTTCGAACGAGTTCAGAGGTTATTGTTCGAACTATGGCATTAGACATATGAAAACAGTACCTGGCACCCCACAACATAATGGTGTAACAGAAAGGATGAATCGCACCATTTTAGAAAAAGTGAGAAATATGTTAAAGACAGCGAACCTAACAAAGAGGTTTTGGGGCGCAGCTGTGACAGCCACATGTTATCTGATCAACTGAACCCCATGTGTACCGCTGGGACTGAAGACCCCAGAGAGTGTATGGACCGGTAAGAGCGCTTCATATTCGCACTTAAAAGTGTGTTGGGTGCAAAGCATTTGCACATGTCCCAAAGAAGGACAGATTGAAGCTAGATGACAAGGTCATACCATATATCTTTCTTGGGTATAGTAATGAAGAGATGGGCTACAGGCTATAGAATCTGATAACCAAGAAGTTGTTCAGAAGCAGATATGTAGTGTTCCATGAGGATCAGACTGTTACGGATTTTGACAAGAAGACAATTAATAATGAAAACAACCTCACTTATTCCTCACCACTTCAAGCTACAGGTGTCGCAAATGATGTCGCGAATGAAGCTGCAGATGCAGCGAATGATGAAGCTGAAGCTGCAGAGGCGACGAATGATGTCCAGGAGACCGCGAATGATGTCCAGAAGACCGCGAATGATGTCCAGGAGACCATGAATGATGTCTAGGAGGCTGCGAATGATGATGAGGCTGTCGCGAATGATGATCAGATTCAAGAGGATCATATTCGGGGGGAGCCTAATCAAGAGCAGCAGCAGGCGAATGCCCAAGTACCAGTTTGAAGATCTCGAAGAGCGCCGAAGCCAAGCGCTAAGTACCCTTCTTCTCAATACATTTTGCTCACCAGTGATGAAGACAATCCATATGCCATATATATTCTGTTAACCAGTGATGGAGAGCCTGAATACTTCGAGGAAGCAAACACTCATGCAGATAGCGACAAGTGGATGTTAGCTATGATGTCTGAGATGGAGTCTTTGATGAAAAACAGCATCTATGAGTTAGTGGAACTTTCCAAAGGCAGGAAAGCACTCAAAAACAAATGGGTGTTCAAGCTGAAGAGGGATGAGAACAACAAGTTGACCAAGTTCAAAGCCCGGTTGGTTGTCAAAGGTTTCGGGCAAAAGGAAGGAGTCGACTTTAAGGAGATCTTCTCACCTATTGTCAAGATGACTTCTATTAGAGTTATTTTGAGCATGACAGCTAGCATGAATCTTGAGGTGGAGTAGTTAGATGTGAAGACTGCATTCCTACACGGTGATTTGGAGGAAATATATATGGAGCAACCTGAAGGTTTTACAGTTGAAGGCATTGAGCACATGGTTTGCAAGTTAAAGAAAAGTCTGTATGGGCTGAAACAAGCGCCAAGACAATGGTACAAGAAATTTGACTCTTTCATGGTGAGTCTTGGGTACAAGAGGACTGATGCAGACTCATGTGTATATATTCGCCGATTCGCTGGTGGTAAATTTATCATTTTGTTGCTTTATGTTGATGATATGTTGATTGTGGGGCAAGATGTTTCTATTATCTGCAAGTTGAAGGCAGATTTATCAAAGTCTTTTGACATGAAAGACTTAGGTCTAGCGAAGCAGATATTGGGCATGAAGATTACTCGTGACAGGAAGGCAAAGAAATTATGGCTGTCACAGGAGAGGTATGATGAACGGGTTCTTGAAAGGTTCAACATGAAAGAAGCAAAGACAGTGAGCTCACCTCTAGGTAATCACTTCAAGTTGAGTAGGTTGTTATGTCCAACTACATAAGAGGAGAAAGACAAGATGACAGCTATCACTTATGCATAAGCTGTTGGTAGTCTTATGTATGCCATGGTATGTACTTACCCAGATATTGCTCATGCAGTTGGTGTTGTTAGTAGATATTTATCTAACCCTAAAAAAGAGCATTGGGAAGCTGTTAAGTGGATACTCAAATACTTGAGGGACACCTCAAAGTTGTGTTTGTATTTTAGTGGTTTTGAACCTGTTTTGGAGGGTTTTACAGATGCAGATTTAGCTGAGGACCTTGATAACAGAAAGTCCACTTATGGGTATTTATTTACATTTTGTGGGAGAGCTGTGTCATGGCAGTCCAAGTTACAAAAGTGTGTTGCCTTATCTACCACGGAAGCTAAATATATAACGGCGAATGAAGCGGGCAAGGAAATGGTTTAGCTGCAAAGGTTCATTCACGAGTTGGGTGTGATGCAAGAAAGGTATGTGGCACATTGTGATAGTCAAAGTGCTATTCATTTAAGCAAGAATTCAATTTATCATCCTCGCACCAAACATATTGATCTCCGCTACCATTGGATAAGAGATGTAGTGTCGAAAAAGCTCTTACAGTTGAAGAAAATTCATACCAATAAGAATACTTCTGATATGTTGGCTATAGTTGTGTCGCATTAGAAGTTGGAGTATTGCAGCAAGTCTGCTGGAATGGACTTCAAGTAAAAGTCCCATGTCGTATTACCCCGGGTTGGTCTGGAGGGGGAGATTGTTATAATATCCAGACCTATGAGTTACACCATTAATTCATGATAGGAATGTTAAAGGTTCATGAGTTATGAGCTAGTGATCTTAGGAGTTAGTGCCTCTTAAGTAACAAGGTATAAAGACTTGAGTTATACAAGAATATGGATGATTATGGTGTCATGAGTTATGGGAGTTACATGGAGCATCATTATGGGAGAGCACTAATGAGGGTTCCTCCTTGAGCCTATAAAATGAGAGGTCATTTGCTCATTCCATCACATCGATCATCTCATCCATCTTAAGCAACTTCATCCAAGTAAAGAGTGAAGAATGTTCATTCCAAGTTAAGAGTACAGTATAGTGTAGCAAAACAAGTGTGAAAGAGTGATTCCTTCAAGTGGTGTTCTTGAAGTTGTGTATCTCTTGTATACCCATTATTTGTGTCAGGACCCACCTCGAGTTAAATCCCTTTAACCCGAAGTAAATCCTGCGATGACCACCTCAAGGGAACTTCTTACCGAAATCCCCTTGAAATGGCCAACCCTTCCTACATTCCAACTCAGCACTTCCATGAGTATTTAACGAAAGTTCAACGAAAGGAGTGGTAGTCATTTCCTGCATAGGGAATGTGTGAGCTGATATCTAAAGTTCAACGAAAGAATACAAGTATTCTTGAAGCAATTTCACTCGCAGCAAGCGAGGGGTTGTTGAATCAGAATGATTATTATCGGTATTGTGACGACGTCACTTGTGGTTGGTAAGGACATTTGGTTGTGTTTATTTGGCTACACGAGAAGGGATAGGAGGTTGGTTAGTGGTCGAAGGTGTTGAGTGGTGCAGTTGGAATTTCGAGGACGAAATTTTATAAGGTGGGGAGATTGTAACACCCCGTACCCAAAAGTTACATTTTCACAGAGGTACGAGTTACCGAGAGCTTTTAATTTGGATCGGTAATTTGATAAGACATCGCTCGAGTTAATTTTTGAGTTTTTCTAAACTCTCCAAATACCTGATTTAATGACTTGATGTTGTAGTACGTGTCGACATGAGTCTCCCGGTATTTTCAGAATAATTTTCAGATCTTCGGTTTATTTTCTACAAATTTTCAAAGTTTCCGGTAACTTTTAATTATCAATCCGGTAAAAAGGAGATTTACCATTTAACCTTTTTACTTTTTTACCTTCTTTCAATCTGGACCGTTGGATCTATTCCAGATTGAATCTGGACCGTCTGTTTCAGTATAAATATGGTTGAGACTTTTTACCGAAGTCAAAAGCCTTAACTCGGTCAACTCTCTCTCTCTCTCTTCTTTCAGCTCTCCCGAGCTCAACCCGTCCTTCGCCATGGCTGCCGCGATCTCCGCCGTAAGGCCATGGTTGCGCGCGTGGCTTGTCCCTTTCGGCTCCTCTCCTCAAGCCCATCATCCCTGTGTCCGAAGATCAGGCATTCAGTGAGGTTCACGAGGAACCCCGACTCGACCTACCCACTTTCCCGACAAGATTTCTCCGGCCTCCGGCCACCAAATCTCCAGTTTGAGGTAGGTAGAGATCTCCTCGATGTGTTCTATAAGCTTATGTATTCAGTTTCTTCGATTGGTGACGTTTGGAAATCTTCGGTTTAAGGCAGTGGGTTTCCCGACAAGGTTGCAGCTCCGGCGACGGTCTTCTGGAGGTATTGGGTTGCAATTCGAGCTTCTGGAAGCCTTTTTCACCATCCCTAGCAGCCTGGTAAACTCTTCTCCCTCCTAGCTCGACTCTGCAAAAATTGATGATTTGTGGGTTTTTGGTGATTGTCGACAAACTGTTGTGTTTCTGAGTTGTTGCGGCTCTGCAGATGAAGGAGAAGGAATGGAGGTGAAGGCAGAGTCGAAAGAGCGGCATTGATACTCTGTTTGGAGTAGAGGAATCTCTCGGCTGTGAGCAGTGGAGGTTTGGGTGTAGAAAGCAGTTTTAGTGCAGCTTTGGGTGTGAAGAGTAATGTGTGAGCAACTTGCTTCATTTTGGGATTTTAGAGGTGAATCCCTTAATCTAGAACGAGCTTTGATTAAATGGTTTGTGTAACATCCCGTACCTAAAAGTTACCTTTTCACAGAGGCTTACGAGTTACCGAAGACTTTTAATTGCGATCGGTAATTCGATAATTTATCGCTCGAGTTAATTTTCGAGTTTTTAAAAGTACTCCAAATACCTGAATTGATGACTCGATATTGTAGTACGAGTCGACACGAGTCTCCCGGTATCTTCGGAATAGTTTTCGGAGCTTCGGTTTATTTTCTACGGATTTTCGAAGTTTCCGGTAACTTTTAATTATCAATCCGGTAAAAAAAGAGAATTACCATTTAACCTTTTCACTTTTTACCTTCTTTAATCTGGGCCGTCAGATCGTTTAGGGTTTTAATCCTGGCCATCGATTTCAGTATAAATATTTGGGAGAGGGTTGACTCGGGTCAGACCCTCCCCTCTGACTTTTCTCTCTCCTCTCGCTCTCGATTTCTCCTTTCTGCTCCGACTCGGCCACAGCGGCGTTCCGCCGTCTGGCCGCCTTCTGCCGGTGCACCACCACCAAACTGACTCCCTTCCTCTCCTCGACAAAGCCCAGACAACACACCCAACCTTAAGCCAATAACGACGGAGATCGGAGGACGAGGACGGTGACTGTCCTCAACGGAAATCCGGCGGCTCAGGCGGAGATTCGACGAACCGAGGGTATTTTCTTGCTCCTCTTGTCTTTCTCATCCTTCCCATGCTTCTGCAAGTCGAAGTCTAGCCCAAACTTCATATTCCCTTTTAGGTTCTTCTTGGATGAACACCGAGGTCCCTCTTGTCGAGTTTTTGGCGTCTCCGAGGATCTCGTCGAGTCTTGGGGAGTATTTTTACATCTTGTTGGGGACTAGGTGCTTGATGGTTGAGTTTAGAGTGTTAGCAGTTAGACTGGGTTGGTACAACAACCCTGCCGAATCGAGCAGGAAGGTACCCGACACGAACCAAGTTCTGGTGAGCTTTGTTGTACATCGAGGAGGTCCAGGTACGCCCTGGTGGAATTCCAGTTTGTTTTGAGTGAGAAGGAGGGAGCTATACGTTTTGATCCGGCAAGGATAAGGCGCTGAGTTCGTGTTTCAGAACTAGAGAAGGTAATTTCAGTTCCCTTTGTTGTTGTGAGCCTCTTTGGGTGTTGAATACTAAATTTTGGTGTGGTGGTGCATGTTTGTCGATAACTGGGTGAATGGAGAATAACAGGGAAGTTATGGCGAAATTCCGGCAAAAGCCGAAGAGGTAGGAATCGATTCTTTCAATAACCTAATTGTCGTAAAGTTTCCGTAAATTAATGAATTGGATTAATTACGGTTAATTAGACAAAAGAAGGAAGTTCTATTTTGGGAAACTTCCCATTTAAGAAATTTTCTATTTATGGAAAGTGAATATTTGGGAAGTGAATTAAATGAAGGTGAAATTCAATAGTAAAAGATTTGGGTAATTATGGGAGGCTTGGAGTAAAAGATTGTGTGACTACCTAGGTTGTTGTGAATGAGTTGGGTAAATTTATTATTAGATTTATCGACTCACAATTAGTAATTTGGTTTAAGCCGTGGATTGGATGTGCATAGTAATTTCACAAAATTATTATGCGATGACCTAACTTCAAATGAAATAGTAAGTTAAGTCGATACGCTGAGATTACGAAGTCAGAAACCAAACTTCGAGTCGATAATCGGGAATAAGTGTAATGTTTGAAAAGCTGTTAAAAAGAAAGGAACTTGGTCAAAACGTGGTCAAATAGGATTTCCTGGTCAAACTAGGAAAAGACCAAGTCAATGATGGAATGACTAATGTATTGGTTTATTTGTACAGTCTCTGGTTGAACGTGAGACGGGCTCGACTACGTGGTTAGTTCGAGGGTTTCGCTCGAGGAACTTTCCGAGCGGGAAGAAGGTCGCGATGAGTACTGTGAGTGGACCTTTGTTTTAAATTAAATTGCATGCCATATACTTTATTTGATTTCTCCTGCATATATGATTTCCTCTATTTATATGTTTTACGGTGATTTGGGAAAATAAGATTTAAGGATTTTAAAGGCAAACAAACCGGGAAAGAGGTTCATATCCTTCCCGTGATTTTTAAAGGATTTTCCCGGGGTATGGTTTTATTGATTATCACCGTTTTGGGATTATGGAAGGGGATGATTTTAAAAGGAGAAACTTGGCTCACGGATTTAAAGGGGTTTTCAATTTATTATTCCCACGAGGTTTTACAGGTTTTAAAGGGATTTTTAAAAGAGAAAAGGATATAAGGATTGTATGCTAGCATGGACCCTCTCCGGTGGTAGCTGGTCATTTGACCTTCCCGGATAGAGCAGGTCGGGGACCCTCTTCGGTGGTAGCTGGTCACTAGATCTTCCCGAATAGAGCAGGTCAGGGACCCTCTCTGGTGGTAGCTGGTCACTAGACCTTCCCAGATAGAGCAGGTCGGGGACCCTCTCCGGTGGTAGATGGTCATTTGACCTTCCCGGATAGAGCAGGTCAGTTTTCTCGTGGATGAGGTTAACACCCCACATAATTGTTTATATTCGAGACAAGGCATTATTTATGTTTTACTTGCATGCGGATTTTCTTGGAAAAACTTAGAGGGAGAACATTAAAGGAATTAGAGCTTTTATACTTTATTTTTGTCCACTCACCCTAACAGTTTTTAAATGTTTCTCCCCTGGGCCCTTCGTTTTCAAATGCCCAGTGGTGCAGGGTTCTCGAGCGGAGGTCGTGTGCGTACAAGAGTCGAGGCATAGTCGATCAATCTGTTGCTGCTCTCAAATTCTTTAGGGTAATCATCTTAGTAGACTGCTCTGACTAACCCAGTGTAGCTATTTAAGTAGGTTAGGGAGCAGGATGCCTTCATGAGTTAGGGGTTGTTGTTAGATACTCATGGAAGTGCTGAGTTGGTAGGTAGGAAGGGTTGGCCATTTCAAGGGGGTTTCGGTAAGAAGTTCCCTTGAGGTGGTCCCCGCAGGATTTACTTCGGGTTAAAGGGATTTAACTCGGGGTGGGTCCTGACAATTGGTATCAGAGCATTAGGTTATCGTTTCCTGTTACTACCTCATATACTTGGTATCACTTAGTGTCTATAGAGTGATGGTCCGACCGCGGCGGATCCATCGGCATTTTATGCTTTAGACGCTTAGTGTTTATTAAGGATATGAGTTGGTACTTCCTGGTTGAGTTATGGACCGAGTGGTCCTATAAACATTGGAATCTTCAAGACTATGCCTCAGTACGCTGACCTCACAATGAACTCCTGTAAGGAACAAGGTAAGCTCGTTACGTATTTATTGTATGAGTTCCCTAAGGATTAATTGAGAATTGAGTTGGGGATCGAGCTGGAAACTCACGTTGTTTAACGTTTGAGCATTATGTGTAAGTACTCGGTGGTGAAACAGTTAATTCACACCTGGAAGGCTGTCATGGTTGTGGACAGGGATGTTGTAGAAACCGGAGGCGAGGCCTTGGTGTTCGAGTTATGAGACTCTTAAAAGTGAAGAGTCGTACGAGTTAATGAAAGATGTTGCATCCTGCGATGGAAAAAAAAGCTGAAGTCGCCTAACGCGCTTATTCAGAGATGATGAATATTAAGATTTGACGATTGCCACGATTTTGTTGAGGTTCATCATTAGTGTGGTTTCAGAGAAACCAACGGACATATGAAAGTGGAATGACTCAAGGTAGTTGAGTGTTGTTATTTTGTGGTCTGGATCTAGTGACGAGTCCATGATGTGACACTACTGGAAATGTTAAGGAAGTAAAGGCTGGTTTGGTCACTCGATGCTTTATGGGACAGCCACTAAAACTAATGGCTTGGGTCAGCTTTGGTGCTGACATTGTTGTCGTCAGCTACGACCAGATCCTCTTCGCTCCAGCCACCCATGATTGGGGTACTAGAAAGATTTGAATTGTTGGTGAATCCAAGCGTGATTTGAATTGTTGGTGACAATGGACATTGGGCCATTTATCGTGGAGGCAGAAATTAAATCGTGTCACCAGATCTTGGGGCTCATGTCAACCATAAGGTGAGTTATCCACCTGTGGTCAAGGTATTTTATTAGTACACCTGTGGAGGGGTCTCCGGGTTGGCTATGTTAGAGTTCGATTTTCAGATCGAGCGAGCGTTACTAGTGGTAATTAAAGGTAAATGGTTTTGAAATTTAAAAGAACATATTAGAAGCGGCAACAAGCCACCGGGTCATGGACCAAGGGTGCTTGGGGTACCGGAGAGAGTGTGATACGAGTTTTGACTGACTTTGTATTAGTGTGGTGTAGAAACCGGTCGTTGTGCAACCGGCATTGTTTCGACGGCCGAAGATGTACATGGGAATACCCCACAGGAGCACGTGTACCCTCCTGTGTAAGGAAGTGGTGAGTTGAAATCTGAGTAGCACATGCTGGTAAGGCATAACTATTTTGTACAGCTGTGTGTGGTCAAAATGACACCAGGTAAGTGACTAAGGCTGATGATGATGACATCATCTTAAGAATGTGTCATGAGAGTTCCATTTATTGAGAACGGAGATTAAGGACGTTTGGTTAGAAGTTTCTGTGCAAAACGTCGATTAAATGGCCTAACCATATAAGTACAGGTCGGAAGTGGGTTATTGTTAGTCGCTCCGACTTTTATGATGGTTGGCAAGATTATTGTTTGTCGTTAGTAGGTGGTTGATTGCATGTTGAGTTAGATGCACGGAAGTGGTGATGGGACAGCAGTGAGGCAAGGTTTACTGAATCGTTAAATAGGAGTGAGAATGTTTGTAGATGGTTAAGCTTCAACCTGCAACCAAAGTCGTCCGTTATGACACTTGGTTTCCTCGAGGGCGATTAACTGAGCTTGATGGCATGGGAATTTGTGAACTCACTGGCTGTGGTTTAATTAAGTATTGTAACCGAAGGTGTACTTAGTCGTGTTTGGGGTTCATAAGTTACATCCACTGCAGTGACAGGAAATATTCTCAATTTGATCTGTGGAATGAGGATTAGATCTGGGAAATTGAATTTTTGTGTATATAATGAAATCCTGAGAGGATTAAAGTATAGTTGGCATTGCTATGGTCATTGGTCATTGGAGTAGTGACCCTATTTGTTAGGAATTATTGACCTAGCGGCAGTTCTTGGCACCACGAGTGTAGAGTAGTAGCAAGAAAGGTCATTGGAGGTGAATCTCGAAATTGTCAACATTTCGGTGAGTATGAAATGTAGTGGAACTAGGAAAGGTTTTCCTTGACGACTCGAAAGTGTTACGAGTCTAAATGTGGCAATATTTGTTACTGAGATTGGTAAGGTATGTTGCTAAGTTGAGCAACACTCCATCGGAAATCGTGGAGTGATTAAGCCACGTTCAGATTAAGTTATGATCTGAGGGGATGTTAACGTGTGGCAGTGGATCTTGTAATTTAGGATCTGGAGTGGTAATTTGTCTTTCCTGTGTACGCAGTTATTTTTCCTCTTCAATTAGAATGGTAAGCGATTGTGAATTTTGAATCTTACCGAATAGATGATGCGGTGGATGGTAAACTTGCAGAGCATGGGGGACAATTTTGTTAGAGACTGTCTAGTTGCACGAGTTGACTCTGTGGTGTGTACTCACCCAGTGCGGTGATGGCATTTGTTAATTTGTGCCTAGATAACTGGATGCTTGGTGATCAATGTGGTTAAGATCGGTGTGAAATTAATTCCCGATGCTTGATCAGGGGTTCCTTTGGGTGTGCACTAGTGGCACTAAAGTTTATATAGATGTTCGATCTGGTTAAATGTCTGATTTTGTCGGTTATTGCCAGACGATTTGGTAATGGAGACATCTGAGAATGAAATATCCTTGTTGAGCGGGTATGGCTCTGGAAATTCTTTCAATGGAAAGTCTATCCCTGATTGTGATATGGATAATGTTTAATAGACGCACAGTTATGGTTGGAGTGCGAGTTCTGCACTATGCGTCATTCCAGGTTAAGGTAAGAGATCGGGAGGTCAGTGGAACCTCACCTATGAGTAGTACGTTGATGTATTACCAGTTGTAAAGTACGCTGTGACCTCACAAAGTGATAATTAAGTTGACGACTCTAATGTTTGGCTTGTGAGTAAAAGTCAGGATTTGTGTTGTCAGAATAGCTTTGTAGGCAGTGTGAAGTCTGACAATTTGTCTTCATGCGAGGAGTAAGTATTGTTGGATCTCGATGTCAGGAGCTTTTGGATCTCCCTGATTTAAAGGCTATGGTTTTGGATTTACGCTAAAATTCATGGCAGTTCATGTCCTGTGTGTGTAAGTGGTTTGAGTAAGGATAAATCAAGGGAAGACAATTACTTTACAACAGGACAACTCGACAGGATAATTTATAGAAAGCGTAACCAGATCAGGGAGCTTGGTTCAAATGAGGTGATGGTTCGTGTAACACGAGTCGTCATGTTTTTCTCGTGGACTTGTTGTCAATAGATTTGACTCCACGTATTGTGTTACCAGAGGATTTAAATCCATTAGTGACATCGTACCCTACTCCTTAAGCGTGGTAATCGTTTCCTGCATAGGGAATGTGTGAGCTGATATCTAAAGTTCAACGAAAGAATACAAGTATTCTTGAAGAGTTTTTACTCGCGACAAGCAAGGGGTTATTGAATCAGAACGTTTAATAGCGGTATTGTGACGACGTCACATGCGGTTGGTAACTGGTCGAAGTTGTTGTGTTGTGCGGTTGGATTTTCAAGGATATGGTTATACTCCGGTTTAGACAACAGGAAATTGTTGCCAAAGGATGTTTTCAGTATATGACAGAATTTGTCATCTTTTCATGAAAGACATTAGTGACTGTCGCGAGGATTACAGTTGGTGGATCAGTGATAGGCAGAGTAGTATTCCACCTCATAAATGAGATGGAGTACAGTATGAACTCGGTGATTCAGTTGATCAATGATTCAAGAGAAAATCATTGCGATCCACGGTAAGACTTCAGGCGCTTTAGTTTTAACCCGAGAAGAGTGGTCGAAGGTGTCGAGTGGTGTAATTGGAATTTCGAGGACGAAATTTCATAAGGTGGGGAGATTGTAACATCCCGTACCTAAAAGTTACCTTTTCACAGAGGCTTACGAGTTACCGAGGACTTTTAATTGCGATCGGTAATTCGATAATTTATCGCTCGAGTTAATTTTCGAGTTTTTAAAAGTACTCCAAATACCTGAATTGATGACTCGATGTTGTAGTACGCGTCGACACGAGTCTCCCGGTATCTTCGGAATATTTTTCGGAGCTTCGGTTTATTTTCTATGGATTTTTGAAGTTTCCGGTAACTTTTAATTATCAATCCGGTAAAAAAGGAGAATTACCATTTAACCTTTTCACTTTTTATCTTCTTTAATCTGGGCCGTCAGATCGTTTAGGGTTTTAATCCTGGCCATCGATTTCAGTATAAATATTTGGGAGAGGGTTGACTCGGGTCAGACCCTCCTCCCTGACTTTTCTCTCTCCTCTCGCTCTCGATTTCTCCTTTCTGCTCCGACTCGGCCACAGCGGCGTTCCGCCGTCTGGCCGCCTTCTGCTGGTGCACCACCACCAAACTGACTCCCTTCCTCTCCTCGACAAAGCCCAGACAACACACCCAACCTTAAGCCAATAACGACGGAGATCGGAGGACGAGGACGGTGACTGTCCTCAACGGAAATCCGGCGGCTCAGGCGGAGATTCGACGAACCGAGGGTATTTTCTTGCTCCTCTTGTCTTTCTCATCCTTCCCATGCTTCTGCAAGTCGAAGTCTAGCCCAAATTTCATATTCCCTTTTAGGTTCTTCTTGGATGAACACCGAGGTCCCTCTTGTCGAGTTTTTGGCGTCTCCGAGGATCTCGTCGAGTCTTGGGAAGTATTTTTACATCTTGTTGGGGACTAGGTGCTTGATGGTGGAGTTTAGAGTGTTAGCAGTTAGACTGGGTTGGTACAACAACCCTGCCGAATCGAGCAGGAAGGTACCCGACACGAACCAAGTTCTGGTAAGCTTTGTTGTACATCGAGGAGGTCCAGGTACGCCCTGGTGGAATTCCAGTTTGTTTTGGGTGAGAAGGAGGGAGCTATACGTTTTGATCCGGCAAGGATAAGGCGCTGAGTTCGTGTTTCAGAACTAGAGAAGGTAATTTCAGTTCCCTTTGTTGTTGTGAGCCTCTTTGGGTGTTGAATACTAAATTTTGGTGTGGTGGTGCATGTTTGTCGATAACTGGGTGAATGGAGAATAACAGGGAAGTTATGGCGAAATTCCGGCAAAAGCCGAAGAGGTAGGAATCGATTCTTTCAATAACCTAATTGTCGTAAAGTTTTCGTAAATTAATGAATTGGATTAATTACGGTTAATTAGACAAAAGAAGGAAGTTCTATTTTGGGAAACTTCCCATTTAAGAAATTTTCTATTTATGGAAAGTGAATATTTGAGAAGTGAATTAAATGAAGGAAGGTGAAATTCAATAGTAAAAGATTTGGGTAAAACTAGGAAAAGACCAAGTCAACTGTGGAATGACTAATATAATGGTTTGTTTGTACAGTCTCTGGTTGAACGTGAGACGGGCTCGACTACGTGGTTAGTTGGAGGGTTTCGCTCGAGGAGCTTTTCGAGCAGGAAGAAGGTCGCAATGAGTACTGTGAGTGGACCTTTGCTTTTAAATTAATTTTCATGCCCATAGACTTTAATTAATTTCTCCTGCATATATGATTTCCTCCATTTATGTTTTAAGGTGATTTTGGAAAAATGGGATTTAATGATTTTAAAGAGAAATGAGCCGGGAAAGAGGTTCATACCTTTCCCGTGATTTTATTGGATTTTCCCGGGATATGATTTTACGATTATCACCGTTTTGGGATTATGGAGAGGGAGGTTTTAAAAAAGGAGAAACTTGGCTCTTGGATTTAAAGGGTTTTAAAGTAAAGGCAGAGAACCGGTTTTGGGTTCCTGGAAAGGTTTTTAAATCTAATGTATTTGGGGTAAAGTCAGGGTGATTTGACTTGGTTTTCGGATTATATTTCCCACGAGGTTTTAAAGGATTTTAAAGGATTTGAATATATGTATTGCATGCTAGCATGGACCCTCTCCGGTGGTAGCTGGTCATTGGACCCTCCCGGATAGTAGCAGGTCGAGACCCTCTCCGATGGTAGCTGGTCATTGGACCCTCCTGGATGGTAGCAGGTCGGAACCCTCTTCGGTGGTAGCTGGTCATTAGACCCTCCCGAATAGAGCAGGTCATGAGACCCTCTCCGATGAGCTGGTCAATAGACCCTCTCGTGGTAGAGCAGGTCTGTTGTCTCGTGGATGAGGTTAATACCCCACACATATTTGTATGTATGAGCCAAGGGAGTTTTATTGATTTATTTAATCATAGTCTATGAGGTGCGTGCATAAGGTTTTATTGGAAAACTCTAAGGGAGAATAATAAAGGATAGTAGAGTTTTTATATTTGATTTTTCGTCCACTCACTCTAACAGTTTTCAATGTTTCTCCCCTGGGCCCTTCGTTTTCAAATGCCCAGTGGTGCAGGGTTCTTGAGGGAGGTCGCACGCGTACATGAGTCGAGGCATAGTCGATCAAACAGTTGCTGCTTGCAAACCCAGTAGGGTAATCTTCTACGTAGACTACTCTGACTAACCCAGTTTAGCTAGTTAAGTAGGTTAGGGAGCGGGATGCCTTCATGAGTTAGGGATTGTTGTTAAATACTCATGGAATCGTTGAGTTGGTTTGTAGGAAGGGTTGGCCATTTCAAGGGGGTTTCGGTAAGAAGTTCCCTTGAGGTGGTCCCCGCAGGATTTACTTCGGGTTAAAGGGATTTAACTCGGGGTGGGTCCTGACAATTTGATAGTGAAAGTTCTTGTTGTTGCTGCCCTGTGGACGTAGGCACATTATCGAACCACGTTATATCCGGTGTTCACTTTCCTTTATTTATGATTTGTTGGTTTGAGTTTGTCACTTCTATTATATTATTTTTTTTCCAACAATTCTCACGCTATTATTATTCACCAATCTATGGTGACAATATAGTGGCATTATAAACTGCCTACCAAAGGCCAAAATCGCAAAACTAACCAGCTTTGACAACCCAAAGGGACAACACTACAGTACCACCACTATAGAAGAATCCTCCGGGAGATCATACTGAGCTGATCTACTTGCTTTTTCTTTTGTTGAAGGAGAAAATTTCAGGATTGTGACAGACAATGGGAGTAGATTATGTTGGAGAAAATTGTGACGATGTTTATATTCTGGTGCTGTGTTTTATGAACCAAGATCTGGGTGTATCCAGTTCTTCTATCTATAGAGTTCAAACAACCTGCATATCTTCTAATTTAAAAGCCATATAAAGGTGCTAACCACCTATCACTAACTCTATAATATCTGATTTAATGCAGCTACACTAATCATTTGAGACAGTCTGTTAGTATCAAAAAAAAGTTAATATCAAAAAACAAGTGAATGCAACCCCTTCATCTTAATTACAAAATATACACAAACCTGTGCATTATCCCGCAGAGGAAACTAGCGGCTCTCTAACGTGCAAATGTTGAGTGCCCATGCAAACACGAGACCAAAATTATTAGCTTTTTCAAATAGATTTCTATTACGTTTTTTGAGGCTTAATTTGGTATTGTAGTTTAAAAATTCAATTTTAAATAAGCAACCTCCAATCTATTTTTTTAAATCGTGGTTATTTGAACAAAAAAGATTTAAATAAACATTTTTTAAAAATTTACCACACAAATTCTATCTATGACTATAATGGTGATTATAATCCTCAAAACTTAATAGCAAATTGGGCCTTAAATTCAAGAGGGACAGACACACACAAATAGCTAGCAATAGTAGAACAACAATAAACGCAAACAAATGAAAAAAAATATGGCGGACGTTGGAGGTGCCCGAACAGGTGATTGATGGGAGTGCAGTATCTCAAGCCTGTGGGTTTGGATCGGATGGGATTCGGTGTTGTCTCGGATCCAACAAAAAGGATGGGTCGAGGATGTGGGGCGTGATCAGAAGGGGAACTCGTTTCTGGATCAGAATGCTGCCTGCTGGAGTGGTTTGCCAGAGTCAATGGTTAGACGGTGCAAATCGGGGGCGGGTTGGGTCTGGTAGCAAGCGAAGACGGATCTGAATCTAATTGAATGAGTTCTTTGTTACGATGGGAATTGGGTTGCCTGAGGTTTCTCGATGCTGGGTTAACAGTGACGGTGGAACAAGGGTGGCTCGACACTGATCAAAAAAGAGCAATGGTAAAGGGGTGACACAACCTTTTCTTTAGGTCGGGCTTACTGAATGCCTTAAGGGTTTGGGTCTTTAGTCTTGGATACTGCATTTGGGCCCGATCTGTGATGGTGATGGGATTTAGGCTCTTTTGTTGGGCTCAATCTGGGCCTGTTTATTTGTATCTTTTATTGTTTTAGTTAGCTAAATAATAAGTGTGAGTTATTTCTATGTTCTTTATTCACTACGAAGACCTTTAACTACACAGTGATCATAATTTGTCACACAAAGCGTCAACCTTTACACTCACTATCCATGCAAAATCAAGGCTTTGCACCATGACCTCATTTTTTTTGGCGAACACCATGACCTCATTTTTAGAGGCTATAGTGTATTGAACATAGACTTCCATCAAATCTATTCGTAAGCACCAGAATAAAATATTGAGAGGCTATAGTGTTTTGAACATACACGGAACCATGACCTCATTTGTCCTGTCCAAAACTAAGCAAAAAAGAACAAAATCAAATTGAACTGAACTTTACTCTCCTTTATAAGCCACAAAGGAAAAGAAAAAGAAAAAAAACAAGAAGTTTCATACCATGAGAGAGAGAGAGAGAGAGTTATGCAAACAAATCAAGGCCTCTTGGAAATTTAGATACCCTTCCTCTTTTCTACACTAAAAACCCAGAAGTCTAGTTTCCTACAACGAGAGAGGGAGATATAGAATTATGCAAACAAATCAAGGCCTCCCAATCTAGACACCCTTCTTCCTTTCTCCATTTTACTCTAACAACCCAGAAGCCTCAATTTCATTTGAGGTCTCACAACAAATTCAAACTCATTACAAAGAGAAAGAAATTGGAGAAAACTAACCAAATATGGATCGGTGACCGGTGGAAGGTGATCGGAGGTGCTCAGAGACGAAGTTTGTTAATCTCTTCTTTCGTAATACCTCGAGTTTTCGATATTAATTTCTAATATCATTTTAGAAATTTTCTACAAGACTTAGTGTGTTCTTAATTTTCAAGAAAAGAGCCGAAGTGTTCGTCGTGAAAGATTTCACAAAAACAAACTGAGGGTCAAGATTTGACATTTTACTAAACTAAGTTTCTCTAAAAACTTCCTTCACGAGAGTTGTAGTGCTCGACGATATAAATCGGTGGACACGCGGCAGGTGTAAATCGGTATCGTCAGAAGAAGTTATGGTCAACTGAAGTTGGGTTTCTGATTTGGAAAAAGTATAAATAGAAAGCTAGGGTTTCTATTTTTAGAAGAAGAAAAAAACCCATTCTCTTCCTTTCCTTTTTTCCTCACACCGGAGCCCATTCAGATTCGAAAATATCCAACTGACCCGACCCGGACCCGACTTTTACGGCTAACTCTGATCGATTCAGGTGGCGAAACCAGTCTAGTTCTCTTTGTCTCGGCGGCAGAAGCATCTCTGTGATGGTGATTTGGACCGATTTGATCTGGAACTACGCAACTAGGGTAAACGATACAGTAGCGAAACCCCGATCCCGACCTGACTCGTTCTCCGGCATGCGGCGGCGACGAGGTCTAAAACCAGTCTAGAAAGAAAGGTCTTGGTGCTCTGGTTCTATCCTTGGTGGTCTAGAAGCTCGATTCACGGTGTGGAGTGGTTGTATTAGAATTCTTTCTTTCAGGGCAATTTTGAGGTGTTTTCTGGCTGAATTGATCGAAACCTCAGGTATTAAAGTTGCTTCTCTTGCCTTGATTTTCAAGTTTCATATTGAAAGTTTGTTGAAATTCAAAGTTTTTAAGGGAGACGCGTGAGGCCCACGCGCCGTCGATTGTGGTGGAGAGTGGCAGCGTGTCTAGTAGTTTGGGAAGGTCTGGTTGCTTCTGTAGGCTAGTGGTGGTTGATGTGATTGCTTAGGAGTGTCTTATGGTGAAAAATTGTGGGTTTTAAGGGGCGGCGTGTGGGGCCCACGTGCAGCCACTTGAGGCAGCGTGTGGCGGCACGTCTGACTTCTTTTAGGGTAGTGGGTTGTCCCAGCATCACGTATTTGTCAATACGAGCTTGTTGATATATAATTTGTCTATTTTGGTTATCAATTGAGCGTGTAGAGTTTTGTTCGAAGTTTATTTACTCTCGGGTTCTATCTAGGGTAAATCCAAATGTAGGAACTTGGTTTCGGTGTCGATGAGGGATCAAGGAAATTTTTTAATCGTGATTGACAAGTTTTTGGGGTTAGAATGTGAGGCTCGGTTCGAAATAGAGTTTCTTTTCTTTTGCTTGTCACTGAAGTTATTTCATATTACTTGGGTGATTTATTGTTCAACCTAGCGTGTTGGAGACTCACCGTTTGACGATAGAAGACGCAGCGAGAGTTTCGAGGTGAATAAATCTCACTGGGGTTCATGTTGTTTCTTATATAAAATTTATGGGTCGTAATAATATTTTTTAGATGTTGAATTCATTTAATTTTTGTACGGAAATTATGTTGCTTCGGATGATTGATTTCCCAAAAATTATTAGGTCGTGGTTATATCTTTTAGATGTTGATGGAATATTCAGATGAGAATATTCCATGAGAATGTGTGTGTGTATACACTTATGTTTGGTATATTACTAAAAGGTGTATGGGGTGCTAAGGATTTGTTAGTATGTGATGAGTAATACTACTTGGTTCACATTGGAACCGTTTTTCCTTTTATAGTTCATTTATTGTAAAATTGGTGAAATTGTTTTTCTTGGAAATTAAGTTTTAATTTAAAAATAAATAAATTTGATCGACTACGGTCCATTGAGAAGTTAAAATGATTTTCATATAAAAACAATTTTAAATGATTTTACGAATATGAACTATAAAAGGTAATGGTGGCAAGAATGGGATTATGCCTCGTTGAGAGTGATATATGAGTTGACCTATTTATGTGATATCATATTGAGTTAGTATATCAACTTTTAGAGTGTCGATATCGAGTCGAATAGACATGTCTTGTGTTAAGTTAGAGGACTTGAGCAGTAGTGGTGAGATGTGTGCATTAGCTGCCAGTGCGTGACTCGTTTGCATTTATGTGTGACGTTTAGATCCTCCTTAGTGACGAAGGGATCTATTCATGTTTTGCGTCTAGATCCTTCATGATGGCGAAGTGATATATTTTTTTGTGGCGGTTTGGATCCTCCTTAGTGACGAAGGGATCTATTTTGATGTGGCAGTTTAGGTCCTCCTTAGTGACAAAGAGACATATTCTGATGTGGTTATTTAGCTCAAGAGGAGCTTTTTTATTTATAGGAATGGAGAATGTGTTTTATGATTGTTTGTTTTTTATTTGATTATAGTTTTGTTTTCTTCTTGGATTGTTTCTTTTGAATGTTTGGATTTTTGGTGATCCTAGAACTATCTTTAATTGTTGGGATTACTATAATTTATTTCTGATTTTCATTTCTATTTTTCCTGAACTACCTTTTATGTAGGAATTTGTATGTTTATTTATTTATTTTTATATATGTGTGTGTGTGTGTGCTTATTTTATTTGTTGTTCTTTTTACTACTTATTTATGTTTTCAACTCGAGGAGTCTCGTGCTTTTGGAGTACGAGTTTTTAAATTATGATTTACTCATACAAGCTGTAAAGCTTTTCAGATTTGTTGTTTACAACTCGGTGCACCAATCTATGGTATAGGGTTTACCTTGCAGAATGTTATGAGATGCAGAGTAGGGTGTGATAGCTGCTTGGATAGGTTTAAGCGAACTTTGTTTTTTCTTTTGTCAATTGTATTGAGTTCCTTGAGTATTAAGTTATTTTTTATGTGATAGATGCAAATGTAATATTGAGCTTACATTTGATGTGGTGTTGTCTCATGGAGAGTTGTGTATTTATGAGTTTTGCAGGGGTAAGGTTGTTAGATTTATAGAGGTTATCATGCCCAAATCTTTGAAAATAATCCTCCAAAATTTGGGGTGTGACATATTTTCTAGATGCTAAGATAGAAAGAGATGATGATATTGTAGAGACGCGGAAGAGATCGAGAAAGAGAAGCAGACAACCCCTCAAGCCTTTTATTGCTAAGGTTGAGATTGAGGACAAAATAATATTTTAAGGTCTTGTGGCTTGGCTTAGTTTGACTGAAGCCGGGCTAAAACTGCCTCCTTAGGAATAGTGTCAGCTTGATTCAAGATTTTTTATAGGAAATATGTATGCATTTTGTTAATCCTATATATAAATGTCTTACATGAGAAAACCAATACCTTTATATTAATTTCACACTACGTAATACGCAGTGGTTTAGTCACAATTCTAACTTAGAACACTCAAAATTTATATGTCAAATTAAAAGAGTAAAATTTGCGGTCATTCTTTAGCAAGAACACAAATTTTTTTTCTTCTTAAAAGTACAATAGAACAAGCCTTTAACAATTTTCCTATCCTATACAGTAATACAAATTAGTAGAAGAAATTTGTTGCTAGAAACTCGTATGTAGAAGTATCGTATATTTTTATAATAATATCAATGAAAGACCATGAAATCATCTTGAATAAATTTCAAGAATAGAGATACACAAGAAATGTAAAAAAAATTATGTCATATGTACGTTCCCTGTCTATTTTGTTTATTAATAAATAAATTAAAAAAATTGTAAATAGTATTGAAATCACATACATTAAGGTAAGAATTTGTATTAATTGAATAAAGCATATTAAAAACGCAAATTTTTATATCATTTCATTATTAATTTATTTTTTGGATATTTAAGTCTGTTTAAGATTTTTTCTTGAAGGTATTGTTGAATATAACTTATTTTGTTTGTTAGAAATATCCTTCTAGTTAGCAGCTAGGGTTTGAGAGCGTTGTTTTCCTCATCTCTACTCGACGCTTTGCACCTTTCCTTCGGCACCAATGTCGACTTCAAAGAACATTCATTTTTTTATGGCCATGGCTATTCAGGATCGAGGTTGGGTCTCGTTTGGAGCATCCGGTGTGACTGCAGTCTCATCCAACCTGTTTGATGTAGGTCGGCTGCTCTTCCTAAATAAGCAGCCAAATCAGAAGGCATTGATAGAAACCTTGACATCTGTTTAGGGTCTCAAGAATCGTCTTACCATGCGAGCGGAGGGTGACTGCTTCACCTTGCGCTTTGTCTGGGAAGAAGATCGTCAAAAAGTGTTTGATGGAACCTGGATCTTCAGTCGTAATCTCTTTGTGGTGACGTCGTATGACGGCTTGTGTCTAACTATTCAGGTTCCTCTTTTGACATACCTTGCTTGGATTAAAATCCAAGGGCTAACAAAGGCGCTCTACACGGTAGAGGCAGTCACCATGGTTGGCTCTACTCTTGGAAAAATTGAAGTCATGGAGAAAGCGGTAACTAAGAGAAGGGAGAGCGCTAGGGTTTTGGTGAGCCACCGAGTTTTGGATCCTGTGAAAGATGCGTATCCACCGATGTCAATCGATTTTGGTTCTCTCCGGACCACAGTGAATCTTCGTTTCAAGTATGAAAGTTTGTGGGATGCTTGAACATAATGTTGCAGGGTGTGGTGAGCCGCTGGACATGTCTAGGGTCGTTTTTCTAATGGAAGATCCAGTTGGCTCCGGAGGAAAGGGGAAAGTAGTTAGGGATAGTCCAAACCCTAACCCTATTTCATTTGTGCCTTTCCACCTTAACTCTACCCCTAGGTTGGCTAGGATTCTAGGTAGAGTGGGGAGTGCTTTGTTGGATGGGATGAGAAGTGGCAGAGGACTTACGGTAGATTTGGCGGTGCAGCTGAGTCGGTTTAAATTTTCGGCAAGTCAGGAGAGACATAGGAAGTTATAGCTCAGGATATGGAGGGTATTGAGATTGAGCTAGTGGCCAACATTACTGGGGTGAAGAGGAAAGCGGAGATGGAACTTGGCTCTCTCAGTAAGAAGCATCAGGAAGAGCAGATGTTGATTGAAGCTCAACCCCTAGAGTTGTCATTTGCACCAGAATTGAATATCCCACATATGCATGGTACGCTCGATCAACATCTCTCCGGTCAAGAGATGTGGTGTAGGTCAATCGACTGGTTCTAAGAATAAGCCAAAACTGGTGGTTAGCTTGGGTCTAAAGAAAGGGAAGAAGCGATCCTTTAGAGCTTGGAAGAAGTTGGTAATGGATGATCCGAGCCAGGAAGTAGGGTCGGAGGATGTGAGCAAGGTTGGTGAGAGTTGGTGCTTATGGCTCCGGGTGTTGACGATTCTGCTAGTGGTCAGGGTGTTTCTGGAGTGCATACCCTAGAGTAGGCTTGATGATTTGGTCTCTTTAATAAATCAATGGATTATGATAGTTCGGAATTATTGATCGCAGCTTCTATCTAAGGGTTTACAGTATTAAGATGACTTATATCCTACAAGAGTTGTTTTTCATAGCTTTTTCTTTAACGTTGTCTTTGAGGGTGTATTATGTTCATGTTGTATTCCTACTTTTCTGTTATTAAGAAGGAACATTTATGTTGCATTCTATTATTAAGTGAATAAAAATTAAGACGGGTTAAAGCAATTAATAAATTTGAGAATGGTCAATTGACCCTTGTCGCCCTAAGCTACACCCTTAGTAATACGGACATTTGAATTACTTTAGATTTTTCTTATCCAAAAAGTATACGCGCATTTTATTATATATCTAAAATGAATTAACAATATTGTTTGGTTTTAGTAAGTTCTTATGATTAACTAGAACCATGGATGAAAAGAAGCTACCATAGCCACTGCCTTTGATTTGTAGCAGCTAGCAGCTAGTCTTTGAGTCAATAATATATGGGGACCTTGTTTATTGTACGTGGAGAATTTTAAAATTATTTTAGATCTTTATAACTGTGGTAGAATAAAAGTTATCTCCTTGTATTTGATAGTTTCAGAAGAATGAGGACAGCTGCACCATATGTATCTCTACTATATATAAAACGAGAAATATCTAAATTACCAAATTACGTTATATCAATTTTACCTTTGTCAAGTTGTTTCAGATTATTAAGAACAAAAGTTACTATAGTAAATAGCAAAATAAAAAAGAAAAATAAAATAAAGAGATAATTGAGGAGAGAAAAATATGGGTAGTGGATAGAAATTAGAAAGTGGAATTATAAGGATTAACTGTACTACACCACATATAAAAATAAAGGCTAATGTCTATTTGCACAACAAAAAAATCAAACCTGATTCCAATGAAAATAAGACTTTGAAACCCAATTGAATGAAAGATACACTTATTTGTGTCCAAACACACAAATCTTTATTAAAACCATGAGAGAGGATCCATTGAGAACCATCTTGTTGAGGACTAGTTGAGGACTTTCTCCTTAATGATTTATTACACCCATTTTTCTATCACAACCGTTCAATTTATAGGTCTATATAAGTATATCACTTCTACAAAATTTCAGTCAAATTGGTGATCGTTAAGGCATCGAAATAGTCAAATCAATGGATGATCCAAATATGTCAAATATGAACCGTTCAAGTTTATAATCAGTGAACCACATTTATGAATGTCTTAACGATTTTCAATTTGTATGAAAATTTGTAGAGATGTTCTACTCACATATATCTACAAATTAGACGGTCGAGATATAAATATGCGATCGAAAATAGGATGAAACGAAAAAGTCTTCAACTAGTCCTCAACAAGATGGTCCTCAATGGATCATCTCCTTTAAAACCATATTAAAATAACAATTTTTAATACATTTTTACCCTTGTCTCTTACTAAAGAGAGAAGACTTTGCCTGAGCACCACAGGACTCCGGTCACCGACGTCGGACTTCGACCACCGGTTGCCGGTGCCGGACTCCAGTGATCAGATTTCTCTAGTCATCAGATTCCGGTCACCGGTAAATCGGTTACTGACACCCAATAACTCGGATATTCCAGTTACTAACCCCCAGTAACTGAGTTTCAGACCTCCAATAATCACTAAATCTGTTACTGACACCTAGTAACTCGAATATTCCAATTATTGACCTCCAGAAACTCAGTTTCTAACCTCTAATAACCACCAATAAATCAGTTACTGACACCTAGTAACTCCGATAATCCTGTTACTGACCCCTAGTAACTCGATACCTCGATTTCTGCAGTATTGATGTTCAACAGCTCAAATCCTCTAGTAATAACATACAATAATGCAGTATTGATGTTCAACAACTCAAATTCATATACATAAGGACGACAACTAACTCACACCATATATCAATGAAATTCAAGACCAAAATGAAGAGTAATGACTTGAATATTGAAGCAGATTCAAAGCTTTGAGATTTGGCTGAGATGGAGAGTTTCAAAGTAAAACCTATCATTTCAAGCTAGGCTCGCATCGCCTCAACGTTACTTGAAAATTGGAGGTTGGAGATCAGCTGGCATCACAACACCTCATATTCGGATCTTCTCACTGAAGCTAAAGCAGAGGTTTCGACTGGATTCTTCGTTGACGTCGTCGGCGAGGTCGAGGTTCAAAAGCGAGGCACCGGCAGGAGAGCTCTACCTTGGGATGATTTTGATCCTCATATCCGATCTCGAGAGAAATAAAGATAGAGGAGAGAGAAGTTTCCAGATCGGCGTCGAGGCGTCTTCTCGTTGCCGAAAATGGTAGAGGCGAGGTGAGCACGACGACGACAACGACGGCGAATCGAAAAATTAAGAGAGTGAAGTTGACCGACGAATCGATGACAATGACGACGTTGACGGATTTGAGGACGACGTTGACGGATCTGAGGACAACGACCATTTACTATGGACTAGCTCACCCTCGATAGCATCAGTAGCCTCTGCATCTGAATCGTGTTGGTGATGGCGGCGTCGGAGCGTTAACCGGTTTCGGATCGACGCGAGGATTAGAGAGAAACAGAGAGAGGTGAGGATGAGAGAGCCGTTACAAGGAGAGAGGAGTTAGGTTTTATTTAATGAAAGGTAATATGGTATTTTGGTTAAGATTTGTGTAAATGGGCAGTGTCGCATCCCGGGACTATTTCTGGCCCCGAAACAAGGCAGTAACCGCCGTAATCCCGGACTAGCGAGTAATCAATATGTCATTTGACGTATTAACTACCCTCCAGACCGAAACTACAAGTCTAGGAATAAAATAATCATCACATAATAATATGAATGTCAAATATGAAATGACAAATGTGCAGATAAGTATACAATTATTTTACAAGCTGAAGATAGCGAATAAAAATACACGAGACAAATATAATACAAGGAATGTCTCGAAATAAACAAGCCTGAAATAGTTTGAAGTGCGCAATAGCTTATTTAAAAAGTCAGATACAAAGATCACGAAAAGTGCAGTCCGCACCAGAAATGGTGTCCTTGAAAACGGAAATGCACGATGACCGATGCCGATCCACGAGCTCCTAGTCCAGCTCTTCCAATGATGGGTGCTGAAGACCTGAAAAGATGTAAGGGTGAGCAACTCGTCCTCGCTAATCCAAATAGGGCGCCAAAGTGTCAAGATAGTGCACAACATATGTACGACTCATGCCCATTCAGCTTATGCTTTGTAAATATTATAATGATTAAAAGAAATTATGATACTTTTATTTATTTACTGCATTATCATAAACGAAATGCATCTTCTGGTTATATAAAACTATGAATTGGACTATAATCATTCAGATTTCTCTGATGGCTGATCAACTCATCACTCCTTTTTTTCATCTCTTCAGTTATTGCCTTGATGTGATACCAGAAATATTATGAGAAAGATTTTACCTGGGTTTGTGACGAGTGCAAACCAGTTTCTGTCCCTTCGAAAAGTCATCATAACCACAACTCTAAGAAGAAGAGGTTTAAAAAGAAACTCACTGGGTCTGTGGTTAAAACGGAGGTTCAGGTATGTGAAGGTAACCCGCCAGAAAGCGAGGCTAACAACAGTGAAGATCAGGACAATTCCTCCCATGATCTGGCCACATCTGTAAAGACCCCTCGATTAGCTGCTTGTGATCCTCTAGAAATCAACGAAGACTTGTATATAGCTGCACAGCCTATTATTGATCCAACTTGGAGGTATGGCGATTTCTATCCTTTTCCCATATTTTGAGTTTAATGTGAACTTGTACAAGCACATCTGTTTCAGGTTTATTTCCTGAGTTGGTTTTGTTAACTGCCACAGGGGAAGTCTAAGCATAATGAACAGACTTCACCAAATATATATATATATATATATATATATATATATATATATATATATTGCTGGGTTAATATTGCTTGGTTAACATTGTTGCAAACTAATATTTAGTGTTGTGTTGTTTGTACGAAATTGCTGGTATATATTGATATGTTGTGTTGTTTGTATATATTGCTGGTATATATTGTTGGTTTTCATTAATTTGATTCAAATTAATATTTTAAACATGATGAACGGTCTGTTTAGATCCATGAAGGGTTCGAAGGGTCAAATGTCCGAATTGTCTAAGGAAACCTTTAGCAACCTTCAAACGTCGTTTCAGGACCCCTTAATAGCCAAACATGCGGCCCTTCTGGAGACGGCACAGAGACCCTTTTCCCAGTCCTCGAGGCTGTCGGGCGTCCCTCATTCCTGTAGGCAGCTGTTCAGAGAAACCCCGATTCTGTCAACAGAGTACCTGACTTTGTCTCCCTCCGTCTCGACGCATGAGCCTGCACCCCGTATGTCTGTGATACATCAGGCACCCACTCCGGAGTCTACTGTTTCATATGGTGGGTCATCTTGGATACAGATGTCGTCTCCTTAGCTGTTCCTTTCGCGGATGATACCGGCCATACCTGTAGTCGATGACTCAAGAACGCCGATTCATCCACTGCCCCTGCCAGTTTCTCCATTAGAGGCGTACCAATTAGTGTCTTTTGATACGCCTCTTATTTCCGCGAGGGTATCATCATCGGTGCTAGAGATTGAATCTGTCACGTCCGCCACATCATCCTTGAGTAATGAAAGAGGATTAATTTTTTTTTCTTATAATTAACAATAAAAGGTCTCTGATTTTAATAATCAATTTTGTTTATCATGTGATAGGCACCGTCGGAGCTAAGCCAACAAAGAAGAAGAGAGGTCCCGTCACATTGAAAACTCGAGAAAACCATCAATAGCCTAGGGAGGATCGTCATAAATACTCACGAGGATGACCACATAGTATCGGGCGGAAAGACAAGGAGATACTCCGGCCACGTGGGATCGCTCATTAGGGACCTATGTTGTGGTCAGACTGGAGTGAGGTCTCTATTTTGTTGTCACTTTTAATGGTGTTAGTTATATGAAAATGTTTGTGTAATTTACAGGTTGCTTGGAATTGTAATTTAGAAATTTTGGGGTTTTTTTTGTTGGAATGGTAATTTAGAAATTTCGGGGTTTTTTTGTTGGAATGGACTTATAGCTAACGAAATTTATCATAATTCGTCGGATATAGTATTTTTTTCTAGGCTTAGCCTACGAAATATGGTATATTTCGTCAGTTATAGTAGTCTTAGCAGACGAATTTTATGAACAGGTTGACGAAAATATTTCGTCTGCTAAAGTGCTGATCCTGGTAGTGGTACCGAATTTCAGGATCAGGATCACTATTTTAACTTCAAGATCATGATTAGGATATGTCGAATCTCGACCCGTCCCGTACCGATCCGAGCCCTACTTTCATTTGTGAGTATCCAGCATCAACCAATAATACTTTCCTGCTATATATATATATATATATATATATATATATATATATATATATTAAATATGTAAGATGTCCGGTGTCGTATTGACAAATCATAAATGTGAACAAACGATACCATCGACAAAAAAATTATTACCACTAAGAGGATGAGGAAATTTCCACATTGGATTTCGTTTGGCTGATAAGAAAATCCTTGTATCATGTGCAGTACATTCCCAACCTGCACATGCAAATGTGAACTACTTATCAAAGTTACATGCAACCATTATATTTTGAGTCGGCATCCCTTTTCTTCCAATATATGGTATTTGATCTACAAAACGAATTGAAGCATGTACATGTACCCTGTCTATGGCACCGCTGCAATCCTTTAAAAACAACAAAACAATATTTTCAATATGAATAACTAACCAATAACATGTAAAACCATTGAAGTAATTACCTTAAAATGAGGCATATATCTAAAATCCCTCAATATTTGTGGTGCAGTGTTCTTGATTTCCCGATCCTCTGGCTGTATAACTTCCATAGCCAAGCGACAAATAATATTCAAATCATAAGTAAAATACCTACTCACAGTCTCCCCAGAATGTTGAAATTCTTCTTATGATAATCTGTTCACCTTCCATGTCCTATAATGTGTAAGAACATTCTCAATATCTAAAAAACATTCATTTTTTAGAACCCACTAACTCATAGTTATGCTGCAACTCATTGCATAATCTGTAAAGCATGTGCTTGTCCATTCTAAACATTTTATAAAATTGTTCATCATTCCCATGTAGCAATTCCATAACCCATACATTCCTTATGCGGGAAGAATTCAGAAAAAGGAGTTTTCTGGATATATTTCGTATGATACAGTTCCACCATTCGAACAAAAACACATGCAGTAGCTTGGACAGGAGATACAACATCCTCATTATCTGACATTTCTATAGATAGCACGATCTGCAAGTGTAATCAACATCATCATCTTTGCATTTATACACTAAAAAAATAATACTACTCAAGACAAAGTTAACAACAAACAAAGTTGTAGAGAAAGAGCAAATCTAGTTATCAGAAAACAAAGAGTCAAAACACCACTAATTAAATAATATATGAATGAAAATGAAATATAAAGTCATTTATTCAATCATTGAATAATCTAAAAAACAGAAACAAACTAAACTTCAAAACATAAACTTGATACCTAAAACTATTTCCATACTCAGTTTTATCCCTCCCTATTTCAGAATGTTCATATTGAAGCCACTAAAGCTTCACTACATCATCTTTCATGTTGACAAACATCTCTCTCTAATTTATTCAAAAAGAGTCGAGTTGCAAACAACCACAGATGACTCCCAGGCTCACAGTAAGGGTCAGACTCCAGTGCTTTCATGACTTAAGCAATAGAACAGTCTTCTGCATTGTTCACACTACTTGATTTTCCTGCATTCTCCTTCTTAACTACATTAATAAAACGCTATATTTGTTCCGAGAACTTTGCAGCACCTCCCACCTTATTCTTACCTAAATCAATAGGTACCTTTGATTTCTTCTCAACTTTAGTTTGTATTTCAACATCATTCAGTCTTTTTTTCCCTCTTCTTGAAACATCACCCTTACCCCCACATATTCCTATCAGAGTAGAGTCCTCTGAATCATCACTGCCTTCAAGCGGAATGGCATCATTCTTCCATGTGTCTGCAATTGGAGATGTAAGGTTTCCACAAGAAGATGGCCAAGCATGTACACCAGTGGCTATAATGCTTGAAAACATTCTATCTAGCTTCTCCTCCAATTCTGGATTAATACATTTCTTGCGTAGTTTTGCATAATCAAGATTGACCTGCATTTGAAAAAAAAAATGTTATCAAATGAAATAAGGATACTATAGTTAACTGATAACAAATCTACAAACAAATTACACACCTGAATCTTAGCCTGCCAGGCTGCCACCATTCAGTAGGTGCATCAACAGTACCCTTGGTTGGATTCTAGCCTAAACCAGTTTTCTTGCCAGCTAATTCTTTCCACAACTTCCATTCAATTTTAAGTGAATCCCACTTATTCTTCATTTGATTTTTATCATACATATTGCTGGTCTATTGAAATTTTCTACCAAATTCTTCCAGCCTTCTCGATCAAAATGAGTATTAGGACGACGTCCAGCCTCCACCAATTTGACACAAAACTGAAAAAATTTGGATACATTATAATCATTCCATACAGCCTTAACTTGTGTTCTAGTTCCCCCAATTTTAAGTGAATCCCACTTATATATTCTTCATTTGATTTTTATCATACATATTGCTGGTCTCTATTGAAATTTTCTACCAAATTCTCCCAGTCTTCTCGGTCAAAATGAATACTAAGACGACGTCCAGCCTCTACCAACTTCACACACAACTCACAAAATTTGGAAACATTATAATCATTCCATACAACCTTAACTATGGTTCTAGTTCCCCCAATTTCATTAGTATTTCTTTCTTCCCATGTCTGTTCTCAACGTTACCCAAAAATAAATACAAATTCTACATCAAATGATGACAGTCAATGACGTACACTGCTAAGTAAAAAATTTCGTCGGCTAAGAAGTCGTCGGAAAAAGCTATCGGCCAATACTTTAGCCGACGAAATTACTGTTCATCGTCGGCTAAAGTCATTTATTTAGCCGACGAAGAAGATTTTAATCACTTAAAATCTGGACTTTAGCCGACGAATTTTTAGACTTTAGCCGACGAAATTTTATTAAAATTCATCTGCTATAGTAATTTATTTAATATATTTTTATTTATTTATTTATTTAACTTTAGCCGACGAATTTTATTAAAATTTGTTGGCTATAGTTATTTTTTTATTTAACTTTAGCCAACGAATTTTATTAAAATTCGTCGGCTATAGTTATTTTTTTTATTTATATATTTAACTTTAGCCTACGAATTTTAATAAAATTCGTCGGCTGTAGTTATTTATTTTATTATTTTATTTATTTTCTTCATTTTGGCCGACGGATTTTATTAATTATCGTCGGCTATAGTTAGTTATTTTATTTATTTTATATCTATTTTCTTTTTTATTTCTTGTATTTTGGATTATTTTTTTTTCTTCGTTTTCGTTTTTACACCGGTGATGGAGGAGGAGAGAAGGCCAGAAGAGGAGGCTAGGAGAAGGTTAGGAGAGGGAGAGGAGAAGGAGTTAGAGGAGAAGGAGAAAGAGAAAGAATTAGCGGGGGAGATGGAGGAGGATGAGGAGAGGAGGAGTAGGAGGAAGGAAGATGAAGAGGAGTAGGAGGAAGGAAGATGAAAGATATAGAAAAAAAAATTAAAATTTTTGGAGAGGATTTTGAAAATTTTAAACTTTAATTAGCTGACGAAACACCATAATTTCTTCGGCTAAAGTTCAAAATAGTCGAAAAAAGTTCAAAATTTTCAAAATCCCCGCCAAAAATTTTGAATTTTTAATTAACTTTAGCCTATGAATTTTAATAAATTTTGTCTGCTATATAGTTATTTATTTATTTAACGTTAGCCGACAAAATTTCTATTTCGTCAGCTATAGTTATTTATTTATTTAACCTTAGCTGATGAATTACCCTAATTTCGTCGACTATAGTTATTTATTTTATTTATTTATTTAACTTTAGCCGACGAATTACCCCAATTTCGTCGGCTAAAACCCTAAACCCTCAACACAATTTTCTATTCTTTCTCCCTAGATGTAGCCCTATCAACGGTGATTATTTTTCATAAAATTTTTATACCACTAGTTGCGTCTAATCGATTTGAAACTAATTTCAGTTGAAGGTCCGTGCAAAATACGTAATTTAGACGGTCAAATGATAGTTTCTGTGCGTTAAGGGGTTTGACTTAAGGGATTGACTGTACGGATCAAGCCCTTAACGTTGTCGGATCAAGTTAAATTTTTTTCTATAGACATATTTCGACATAATGATCATATCAGACAGTCGGATTTTTGTTTTTCAACTTTGATCATCGGAATCACAACATGCCTACTAATGTTGGATAACTTGTTTACCAAGCTTTAAGTAAATCATCCGTTTCAAAAACAAACTCTACGTAGAAACTTCAAATGTAAAAAAGTCGTGAAATAAGATATGACCGGATTGGTGAAATACGTCTACGGTTGAAAAATCATGTAATTTCAGTAAAGTCTCGGTGCCGATAGTTGCAGTCAATACAATTTAGGGGTTTGACTTATGGGATTGACCGTCCGGATGAAGCCCTTAAATTTATCGGATCAAGTTGAATTTTTTACCATAGACATATTTCAACATATTGATGATATCTGATGGTCGTATTTTTGTTTGTAAATTTTGATGACCGGAATCGCAACATGCCTACTATTTACCATTATTTATCCATATGGGGAGCCTTATCATCGAGGAGTAAATGTCAGAAAACTTTTAGATGGGCAGTTGTGTCTTATCATGGTGAGAGTTTGTTGTGTTGAATGTTCCACCGAAATTCCTTATATAGATGCAGATATAGGTGTTTTCGTGTGTTAAGTGTTCAAAAAAACTGCATTTTGAAGTCTTAAACAAACTCGGATGGTAAAAAAACTCATATATCATGACATAAGCGATGAGTTTTACTCGTACGCTCGTTCCGCTTCTAGATTGGTATCACAATAGTCAATCGGACACCGAAATATCCGTAGTGCAATTTTGTAACTAAAAGGTACTTTAGCCCACGAAATACCCTAATTTCGTCGGCTAAACTTTTCAAATTTCGTCGGCTAAAGTTCACAGACTATAGCTGACGAAAAAATTAGTTTAGCCGACGAACTTTTTTTCGTCGGCTAAAATTCCACTTTAACCGACGTAAATTTAACTTAGCCGACAAAAAAAATTCGTCGGCCTGTTTTTTTATTTTCGTCGGCGATGTTGTTTATGCTGGTAGTGATATGTAGCATAAGTAAAAAAAATATTTAGCATGTTTCATATCAAGCAATATTGGCAATGATTAACATGAAAATCACAAACTCACTGAGAAACATGTAATACAAAGTCAAAACATTGAAACTTTTCTATTACAAAGTCAACCAGAACTATGAAAAATAGAACAATACAGAAAACTATTCTATGCAGAAGGTTGTTCTATAGAAAAAATGTAGTTCAATCAACAGTTTTCAATCTCATAATTCGGTCTATTAAAAAATCAACAAGTACTCAATTTACATCATACCAATAGTTAAACGAAATTACAAAGTGATTGCTGCACAAAATCATTGAAAGGAATTGAAGATGCATGCTTCATAAGTCCAAAATGATTATACTGAAATTGTATGCAATAAAATACTCTACTTTACACAATTCTAGAATAATCAAAGCACATGTGAATGTGCACAACCACAACATATAGATTTTATGCTCGACCTTATTGACAAAAACAAAAAAGTAAAAACAAGAACACGAAATTCATAGTCAAAAATTGATGCCATGATTATATACGATAATCAAATAGCAAGAAATAGCAAATAAAGACGACTAATAATACATATAGTAGTCGTCTTTGGGCTCTACTCTTCCCGTGGCAGGAGTCTGTTCTTGGTGCCCAGAGTTCTACAATTTTACGATAAGAACCGATGTATGTATAGGATCAAGGCCGAGAAGTCTGGACTTTATTCATCAATTCTTCCCGTCAATGGAGGAACCTAGTATGGAAAGGGTCTGTTCTTGGCGCTGATTCCAAAAGCTCTTGGAGGGTAGATTCATCGTTCTTGGCACGCAAGTTCATCGCTCTTGCCGTCGAATGTTTCTATAGGATAAGAACATATCTGTATAAAATCTTGGATACGGTGATAAGGGTGTTAATGAAATTTTATTAAGAAATTAAAATATTTTTCTGTTTTGGATTAAAGCAGCTTCTAAAATGAACTTTTGAGTTACTTATAAAAATTGTTGTGGGTGACCCGAAATTTTTGGAAAATTATTTTTTGTTAAGTTATCAAACATTATAAAAATTAAATGTACCAAACTAGACCTAAATTAGTAAAATCAATACTAGGTGACACCATCATATAAAAATTGCTTAAAAACATTAAATAGGTGAGACCATCTTCTGAACACATCCAAGATATCTGGTGGCAGTAGGCGAATTGACCAAAGCAGCCTTACAGGGAGCTTAATCACAGGGGGCAGATTGGGTCATTTTGCAAGTATTCGGCGGGAGAAGTTTTTTATGATTAGACGACATGAATAACTGTATGTATCAAAATAGGGATGATGGAATTCGTTGGGACCAATCATTAGATGGTCTAATTGAGGAGATTAGGTCACAAAAAGTCAAAGATTGAATCAAATTCCATGTGACGTTAAGTCTTTCAGGTCAAATAGTCAAATGAGGGGTGTTACGGGTAAAAGAAGCATTTCTGTACATGTCCTTCTCCAACCACCGGTCTTTTTTGGCTCCTTACTTTTGGAGTCCGTTACTTGGTCTTCCTCTTTGCCTAACGCCGATCACAATGTAAAATGATTTGTAGTCACACAAAAAATAGTTTCATTATCTGAACCCGTATAATAGAAAGTCAAGTTTTTGTGTCAAATTTTCATTAAAAATTTCAACTTTCAAATTTATTTATAATGTTGTAAATAATTGAAAAAAAAAACTAAAAATATTAGACATGATTAAAAAAATAAATATGGTGTATCAATTTTTATTTTGTATATTTGCCTCATTAAATATTTATTAACAGATTTGTCCAACTACAATTTTTTTTTCTAAAAACAAATTAAAACACATGTTAAGAGGCTAATTGTATATAAAAAATAGAGAAGTTACGAATTACGATGAATAAATAGACGTTTTCTCGTCTCTATTTAATTATCACTTAACACAACCTAAACTATAGAAATCAAATTGAAATACAAAAAAAACTAAAAGATGTAGAGTTTGGCTCCAACTTGCAATAGCAGTAGAATCACTTGAATGTCCTAGCTTTGCAATAGCACTGGCTAGAAAGTTTGCTTTTCTCTTCAAATATGTTGAAACTGGATTAGAAGAAAATGAATAACAAGGTATCTAATATCATGGATTGCGCCAAGAAACAAAACACGCATTATTGATCGAAAAGAAGATGATGATGACCTTCAATTTCTGAATTTTGCCTCCCCTTTCTCTCACAGAGATTAGAACAAAGGTTCATTTCTACCCCCTACTCCCTTTGGGTATTTGCTAAATGCAGTTTGGTTATTTTCGTTCTGGGAACAAATCGATTAGGGAAGGTAGTGTTGTAGTGGATTTTAATTTTCTTTAGAATTTAGAAGCAAGGGAAAGTGAGGCGATGACGACAAAGGCTGGGATTTATAGAGCCCCCCGTATGAATATGATAATAGCTAGAAAATCTCGAGGAGGACTGAAAAGAGACAAAGGGCACGTTGGTAAATCATTACCAGCCCGCAGATTACACGCAAGCCATGGCGTCGTTGCTAATTTGACGGCCCATGCGGTGCGCACCTGACCTAGATACCACCCCAAAATAAGTGGTCGCTTATTAAATAATTAAATGTTATGTAACCTTTCTCTTTTTTTTTCTTTTTGTAGTTTTCTTTTTAATTTTTACCGACGCGTCGGAAATTAAGGAAAGAGACTGAGCCGTAACAAATTTGATTCTTGAATGTGAAAAAATATGGTGATTGGTGGGAGAGAGGCGGATAAGGGCCTTGGAACACATTTCGTTAATAATAAATCGCGAGATTTCCTTCCCCTCCCGATTACAATCTCATCTCCCAATTATTACGGTAACAATCAGTGCTTCCCTTTCTCTAAATCCAAAAAAAACAAATAATTTCCTTTCCAAAAACCAACACAAACAAACATGTGTTTGGAACTACTGAGCACGGAAACGTCAACCTCTTTACTCTTCGCGCTTCTGGAGTGGAAGTGAATCGGAATCGTTTGAAATCGCGGTTCCAGAAAAATGAAGTTTGGAAGTGTGTTGGAATTGAGTGATTCCTGTTAGGAAGCGCGACATCAATTGAGAGGGAGCTCAGATGAGTCACTGATATGGAAGAAATTAACAGCAGGGTTGGGGACAGGTGTTGACAAAATAATGATAATTAGATGTGGAGAGACAATCTGAATCACAAGATCAGTATAATATAGCAAACAGTATAATGAATAACTATATTTCAACAGGCCATATAAAAATTCAATTATTGACCTTTTCATACTAATTTTACTCTCTCATTACCTATTCCAATGAAAACTGATTTGCCTTACCCATTTATCCAAATCTTAACAAAAAAACTATTTTATCCCTGTGTATAATTGATAGCCACACAAATCGCAAATCTCATCTACTTCCACTCATCTCATATGCTCTCTCTCTCTCAATCTATGTCCTTCTTTTTCTGTGATCCGGCCATAGAACTCGCCTTCATCCAACTACGACATAGGCACCCCTGAAGTCATCATCGTCCGATTGATGCAGCCGTTTTCGTCGTCATCATCTTCTCAGTTGGCGTTCTTAAAGTCGGAGTCATTCGATCGCTAGATCTGCAATGCTTTCAAGGTCCTCGACAAGGATGCCACCGGTTTTGTCTCCGTCTCGGAGTTCCAATACATCCTTTGACGATCTCAAATTTGTCCTCAGAAGCAGATCAACGTCGATCTAGTCTTCAGATGACGACGATGTGAGTCGATATCCGCCTCCGCCTTTGGATTCTGATGTCGTCGCTCGAGTTTATTCATCTGCTCGAGATTACTACCCCAGTAAAAGCTTACTAAGGGTAGTAAACTTTATTTTTTGCATGTTAGTTGATTTTTTACTGTTTTTAATATATATAATGGGCCTTGGAGATATTGTTTTGCAAGTTTACTACCTTTGATAAAGTTTACTACCTCTAGTACAAGTTTATTAGGGATAGAAAACTTATGATTTACTACAAATGCATCGAGTTTGTTCATCTGCTCGAGTTTACTACCCCAGTAAAAGTTTACTAAGGGTAGTAAACTTTATTTTTTTGCATCTAAGTTGATTTTTCACTGTTTTTAATGTGTATAATGGGTCTTGGAGATACTGTTTTGCAAGTTTACTACCTCTGATATAAGTTTATTAGGGGTAGTAAACTTATGATTTACTACCAATACATCAAGTTTGTTCATCTGCTCGAGTTTACTACTCTAGTAAAAGTTTACTAAGGGTAGTAAAATTAATTAATCGCATCTAAGTTGATTTTTCTCTTCTGATCTTCTCTCTCTCTCTAACTGTCACTCACATATCTTTTGTCTCCACCATCTTCAACGACCTCATCCTCGCCTCCACCATCTCCGACGACCTCATCCCCCCCACCTAATCTCTGTCTCGTCCTTGTCGGTCGCTGCAACACTGAGTCCGAAGAGTAGCGTCAAATCCAGATCTTGTCATGTCGTCTACACGTCGACGCTAGAAAACGTCGATACTGGGGTTAGTAGACTTAGATTTGATAAAATATATATACTAGAGTTAGTAGACTTTGTTTTGAAGTATACTGGGGTTAGTAAACTTGGTTTTGATGTATACAGTGTGTTATTAGACTTGGTTTGGAGTATACTAGGGTTAGTAAATTTATTTTTGTAGTATACTAGGGTTATTAGACTTAAATTTGAAGTATACTGGGGTTAGTAGACTTTGATTTGATGTAAATGTAGCCCAGTAAACTTTATGTAAAAGTTTATTGGCCCTAGTAGAAAAAAAAATCCGCTAAAAATCCGGCTACTAGTAATTTTTCGGCGTCCGGTGACCGGAGATGCTCCGACAAAATATTCTCTCTCATTTTTTCTTCAAGTGTGTATAAGGACAAGGGTAAAATTGTTTTAAAAATATAATTTTTTATGAATTTAATAAAGATTTGTGTATTTAAGCATTAGTAAGTACACCTTATATTGGAATGGATATTTGACTTTTTAATTCATTGGTTTGAGGTTTGACATTTATAATTTTGTGTAAATGGTCATTCTCCTTATAAAAATTACCCCTTATGACTACTAAATATCTAGCTACACTAGGTCTCCAACAATCAAAAATACATTCACCTCATATAAATCGCAATTGTTGAGCCTCATCCCCTTGGAAGAAAAAATAAAAAGTACGAACTCAGAGAGTGCGGGACTCCGCTTCAGATAAAAAAAGATCTCATTCTGGGCCATGAAGACCTAATCGAGCCAGGCCCATCACAAAATCGCAGCCTCATCTTCCAACCCAAATTTAGAAACCCTAACAGGCCCAAGAATCAAAACTTGAGCCCATTCCCATCGAGGTCCAAGAGCCGCAAGCATCTTCAGTGTCGTTGTAGAACCGCCATCAAACGCCTTTTCATTACGAATGTTGATTCCACCGGCAAGAGATCCAACCAGAAACCTACAGTGAACACCGACATCATGGTCAATTTCAACCATCCCATTCCAAGCCGAAGGCCTCACCACCACCACAAAATCATCTCGGCCCGACCAGTCTTCCTTGACTTCATCAATCTAGGGCGGTCCAGCGTTGCTGGTAACCAAATATGCACACACACCGGTACCTAGTATGGTAGCCGGATCATAGTCCCATGGTGCCGCCTTAATCTATAGTCGATGCCATCCATCCTCTGGTGACGCAGATAGAATGTACCGATCTCTACAGCACCCAAAGCGGTCGCGCCTCCGTCAAAACCTCTACAAATCTGTATCGATATCAAACTTTTCACAACAATATCGTTTGCACTCAACAACATCCGAGAAGTTGAGTTAAGTCCATAATGTAAACCTATTACAACTAGGGCACACGCATAAGGCCCATTGGGCTAAGCCCATATACACGGCATAAGACCAAGTGCACACACGCACATGTTATATATCCCACAACACTCCCCCTTGAGCCGCGCTTCAAAATTCCTGATGGTGCTTACAATGTTGCCTCGTTAAAACCTTGTCAAGTAATAAAAACCCTTTGGGAAAAAACAACCTTGGTCGAAGGAAAAAGAGTACAACACACCATACTTCTCGATCGAGAGCGTGGCTCCCCCTGATAAGTGGCTCACTTGGGGAGGCTCGATAGTCGTCGCATTCCAATGCTCTTCACATGATTCTCGAGAGTAGACTTAGGCAGAGATTTAGTAAACATGTCCGCTACATTTGCCTCTGAACTCACTTGATTAACTTGAATGTTGAGGAGGACTTGCTGTTGCTGATTATATAAGAACTTTGGTGAGATGTGCTTCGTATGATCACCCTTGATGTAGCCTTGCCTCATTTGTTCAATACATGCGGCATTATCTTCATAAATACAAGTTGGCTTGTCTTTGAGATTACGTCATTTTGGAGAATTGAAGCATTGCTGGGCAATATTTAAAATGAGAAGGATGTGTGTGTCGACCGTCGTATGTTGACATTGAAGCCTCAATGATTATGAGATATCAGATGGAGCTAAAGTATGAACTAGTAGAGTCGTCGATGCTGACTCACGGTTTCTGTCACGCCCCAACCCAGGATTAGCTCTCTAACCCTGGGTTAAGACGTGCGGGACCCAACACAAGAGAGATTTACTCGAAATCCCCCTTGAGCCAAGATAACCCTTTTCTTCATAACCCAATTCAAACCGTCCAAACGGTGCCGGAATAAACCTCAAACCGGAGATTATCCTGTTTCCCACATTTGAATCTCAAATGTGCCATTTAAAGAACCTAAGGGTTCTAATAATATTTGTGACTGCACCTGAATCCCGGTCAGGCTGCCTACGTACCCTGTCTTCAGGGATCAAGCCACACGTAGCTCTTGCATTAACTAACACCCTAACCGGGCGAATCCCGCTATTCTATTTATCAGTTGCTTTCTATATGAGGATAGCATACACCTAACGCATATCCTGAGTTAATCTCGCAAATGAGGTATCCACCGACCAACTAACCCTCGGGTTTAAACCGATCATTCTACCATTCATAACAATTACATCCATACACGGCAAGACGAATAAAAAAGGCAATTACACGATTATAAATAACCATCACACAAACTATGAATGTAAAACATAGTGGCATCCAAGTAAATAAACCAAACCACGGCATTTAAGATATTTTCTCCTACTTGGCACCCCTGAAAATAACTATAATTACCAGGGGTATTTATGGAATTACCACCTCAATGACATTCCTGTAATTAGCCCAAAACTGTCAGGGGCAACATGGACATTTTAGCCTTAATGGCAGTTTCGTAATAATCTGAACTACCAGGGCCTTTTAGGAATTTCAGCCTTAGTGGCAGCCCCGTAAATATACAATTCTGTCAGGGGTATTTCTGTCATTATGGTCTCAGTGGCTGTTTTGTAAATAAACAAAACTACCAGGGGTATTTCCAGGATTCCAACCTGGGTGGCACCCCTGTAATTATCCTAACCTGCCAAGGGCAGTTCTGTCATTTTGCCAACACAGTAAATCGGTAAAAATCCAGATCTACCGCGGTAATAAAAATCTAGGGATTTACCCCTTCTCTGATCACTTCTCCGGCCAAAATCTCTACCTATAAGGCCGGATTTCGCCATACTTTCCTCATTTTCTACGATCCCAAGTTCTTGATGTAACAATATCAAACAACACCAATTAACATTCCAACACAAACACAGAGACAACACAGTAGCATTTAGATTTCTGATTTACCTTCGATCAGGTCCAACCAAGAATCCATTAGCTTTTCCAACACTGCAATCTTATTCTTGAGCTCCACCCAAGTTGCCCCTCTCCACTGCTCAAATCTCAACATCTAGAGCCACCAAACATCCCTAACCCAGTCTCGGTCACCACCTCCAACAAATCGACACCCCAAGCCTCTGCCTTTGTCCCAAGGTATCGACAGCCACTCTAGAAGCTTGAAGAAGACGTCGGTGATGTCAAGAACTCGAAGAACAGTCATTGTCAGTGGTGGAGCCGAAACCCAGAAAACAAAATAGTAAAAGAGGATTTTGATTTAAGCTCGAATCACAGGATTAAATACATGAAATTGAAGAAAAAGAGAAGAGGGAAAGAACCCGACCTGCTGGAGGTCAAGACGCCACCTGGTTTCGCCAGAATCCGGTGGAGACCGCCGCTCAGTCTCGGTGTCGATTTCCCTCCACGGTGGGCGACAGGGTAATCTGAGGACTGAGCTAGGAAGTAGAGGAAGAGAGGTAGAGTTTGGTGGTGGTGCGCCGTCGAGTGGCGGCTAGACGGCGGAGGGTGAAGGTGAGCTCGGGAGAACAGAGAAGGAGACAGAGTTGACCGATTTCGGGTCTCCCCCTCCGTCAAAGGCTTTAGGCCTTTTTATACTGAAATGGATGGTCCAGATTAAATCTTGAAAATATCCAACAGTCCAGATTTAATGATAGAAAGTTACCGTGAATAGTAAATAGATATTTTTCCTATTTACTTTTACCGCACGGTAACAACACTTTATCCCTCATAACTTCCGCATACGAACTCCGATTAATTTATAGGACATACCCACGAGTTCGTATTAACGTCCTCCACATCTTTCCCGAAGAAAACTCCCTCAAATTCTCGACTTAACGCAAAGTCCTCTTTTTCTACGGTAAAGTAACTTATCATTTGTTACTTCCGTAAATTCGATAAATTCGTAACTAACAACTCATAGCTCCGGAAAATCTTCCGGACATACCGGGGATCTCGTAATAACATAATCTATCCCTCGGGACATTAATTCTATTTTTCCCTAAAACTGAGAATATCTCGATAATAATTCGGGGAAAATTAACAGTGCGGTTACCATTCTCTGTAACTCGTCTAATCCTGGTAAAAATGTTAATTTCGGGACGGGGTGTTACAATCTACCCCCCTTATAGGAATTTCGTCCCTGAAATTTCCACTGCGGAACATGAAATCAATTGTCAGGTAATGACGTCAAGTTCCACCGAACGGAGCTTCAGGAAAAACCAGAGTCACAAGCTCTATGTATCATTTCCTTTAGCATTCGGAGTCTCCCCGACAAACATAGCTACTCTCGCTTAAAACACTAGAGTACGATACCCTAGTCTCATTCCTTTCGTCGTAATCGACTCCATAAGACTTGCCCCTTAACTCTTCACAAGCTAATTTCCAAAATGGCAATTTCGACAATCTGGTAGTTTTCCCAGACGTAACCCCAAACTATCTTGAAGTCGACCCGAATGCTCTACTTACACGGCTGCCACACTTGACATTTAACACCAATGTCTTCCACATGGAAGGGTAAAAATGCTACGGTCCATCACCGTGGAGGAAACTCTTACATCTCTTGCACCCTTCGAGACTAAAGAGATATGAACTTTCTATACTAGGCCTTGAGGCCACAGACGTATCATCTCCTGCGTCCATAATCAAAACTCCTTAACCCACGTTCCTAATACCCCAACTTTTAACCACAGGGCTCGAACAAACTCGCATACCACAATGCGACCTCAAACTGCTCACTTGAGCTGATGAATCTGCTATGCGACTTCGCGCCTACATGGATGTCATCTACACATACTTAGAAATAGTGAATTTTCCTCATCCTACCCCTCTCTTATAAAAGAGTCTTCACTAGGGCATTTTCCAATAACCAGAGCTAACAAGCTCGCACACTAACTCATGCGTGCTAAAGTCTTGCCTAAAGAACGGAAATTTTTGGCCCAACATCCTGTATGCTTCTCATAGTGCTTCTATAATCAGTTTCTACTGTTACACCAATTAGCTCAACATCTACCATACCTCATGGAAAAATATTCCGAAACCAAGTCAAATCCCCCATGACTTTATCCCAAACCTTAATCCTTATTAGAAAAGTGCACGCACACAAAAGAAATAATATGTCAGGACCCACCCCGAGTTAAATCCCTTTAACTCGAAGTAAATCCTGCGGGGACCACCCCAAGGGAACTTCTTACCGAAACCCCCTTGAAATGGCCAACCCTTCCTATAATCCAACTCAGCACTTCCATGAGTATCTACAACAAACCCTAACTCATGAAGGCATCCTGCTCCCTAACCTACTTAATTAGCTATACTGGGTTAGTCAGAGCAGTCTACTAGGATGATTACCCTAAAGAATTTCAACGGCAACGGATTGATCGACTATGCCTCGACTCTTGTACGCGCACGACCTCCGCTCGAGAACCCTGCACCACTGGACATTTGAAAACGAAGGGCCCAGGGGAGAAACATTGAAAAACTGTCAGGGTGAGTGGACAAAAATAAAACTTAAAAGCTCTATTTCCTCTAATGTTCTCCCTCTACCTTTTCTAAGGAAAACCGCATGCAGGTAAACGTAAACAATGCATTGGCTCAAAACATAAACAATTATGTGGGGTGTTAACCTCATCCACGAGAAATCCCGACCTGCTCTATTCGGGAGGGTCTAATGACCAGCTACCACCGAAGAGGGTCCCCGACCTGCTCTATCCGAGAGGGTCTATTGACCAGCTCAACCGGAGAAGGTCCCTGACCTGCTCTACCCAGAAGATGGTACCCGCTCTAACTGGAGAGGGTCCATGCTAGCAAACAATCCTTATATCCTTTTCCCTTTTTCCCTTTTTCCCTTTTTCAAAAATCCCTTGAAAACCTGTAAAACCTGTAATACCTCGTAAAACCTCGTGGAAACAATAAATCGAAAACCCCATTTAAAATCCGTGAGCCACATTTCTCCTTTAAAAACATCCCCCTCCATATTCCCAAAACGGTGATAAACAATAAAACCATACCCCGGGAAAAATCCTTTAAAATCACGGGATGGGTATGAACCTCTTTCCCGATTTGTTTGCCTTTTTAAATCCTTAAATCCCCTTTTCCCAAATCACCGTAAAACATATAAATAGAGGAAACCATATATGCAGGAGAAACCAATTAAAGTATAAAGCATGCAATTTAATTTAAAACAAAGTCCACTCACAGTACTCATCGCGACCTTCCTCCTGCTCGGAAAGCTCCTCGAGCGAAACCCTCGAACTCACCACCTAGTCGAGCCCGTCTCACGTTCAACCAGAGACTGTACAAACAAATCATTAAATTAGTCATACCACAGTTGACTTGGTCTTTTCCTAGTTTGACCAGGAAATCCTATTTGACCACATGTTGACCAAGTTCCTTTCCCAAAGTACTTTAACCTTTTTGACTTTCTTTCCCGGTTATCGACTCTTAACTCAATTTACCGGAAGTCCGACTCAGCTTCCGAACTTCCCTTTATCACTTAACTTGACGTTAGGGTGTCACGTATTAATTCGTTGAATTACTATGGACACCCATTCAACCATTTCACCAATACCTTAGGAGTCCTTAAAATAATCCTTAAACCTTAACCGGCAATAATCGATGGTCGGAATAATATTTAATTATCCGCCAATAATACTAACCTAGAACAATTCCAAAACCTAACCAAAACACCTCCAAAAATTACCAAATTTTAACCATAGACTCCTCACAATATGTACTAATTAATGGACATGAAAAACTGCCCAAAAAGTGGCGGCACCGCCGCCAGCTCCGCCGCCACCGGCGGCCGCCGGCAGAAATTCCGGCAAAAATTCAGGCGACCTCGGATCGCCACCAAATTTTACCAGTAGCTTCGTCTCGTCAATTGGGACAACTTTCTAGTTCAACTCGAAGGCCAATTCGGCCCCTAACTAGGTCAATCGACAAGAAATACACAACCCGAATCCAAAAGTCAACCCAAACTTCAAATCCATAATTCTTCCTACACACTTCAAATCTAGCTACCAAATTCTAGGGGCTTAATGTACACCTCAAACCCATCAAAACCATATAAAGAACTCACCGGGAGGTGGCCGGAGGAGGGAGAAATCCGGTGTCAATGAACAGTGCACAGGTCCCCCCTTCTCGCCGTGATTTCTCTCAAACGGCGGCGACCCAGCTCCGATGGTCACCACCAACTTGAAGGTGGCGCTGCAGGCTTCAATTCGGTACCTAGCACGCGCCCTAACTCCGCCGGACGGAGGAGAAATCCGGTGATGAAATCCGGCGGAAAATCTGTCGGGTTTCGGAGGAAAAATCGAAGTGAACAGTAACTTTTTCGATTTTTACCCTTTCACCGAATTACCCCAGTAACTCACTATATATAGGCTTTTCACCCAAATAGTAACTTTTGTTTTTTGACCATAACTTCCTCATACGATCTCCGATTTAAGCGTGCTACGTGTCCACGGACTCGTAACGACGCCCTCTACAACTTTCAAGAAGGAAGTTTTCCCAAATTCTTGACTTAACGAAAAGTCAACTTCACGATCATTGTACGGTTAAACGGTCACTTTAAATGGTAAAAGACCAAAGTAACCAACCGTAAAATAATTCTAGGATCGGGGTGTGACAATTCTCCCCACCTTATAAAAATTTCGTCCTCGAAATTTCTATACTCAAAGTCCAACACAGAGGGGGATAGTACCACTTAAAATAATAACATTGTTCTCCAATATCCACTTCCTTCTGAGAACTCTTCTGAGACGCCTCACGAAAAGCATTGTCAAAACCTAAACACCTGCTCTTTACGATCAACATCCTTACTGTTCCTCCTTGAAAGCCAATTTCCAGTACAAACCAGAAGTCTATTGACATAGGATGTAAGGTAGTAAACTTATTTACGTAACATGGACATACGTGACACTAGGTATCCATTAACTCTAAGGATACCCAACATATTCCTCAAACTCATGTAACCTTGTCACGTGTCACATCTAGCCAACGTAGCACTCCTTCCTACGTGGATGATAACCTCCAATACTTCCTCATTTTCTGACACCTGACCACTCTTCTCGGGTCAAAACTAAAGCATACGGTCTTACCGTGGATCACAATGATTTTCTCTTGAATCATTGATTAACTGAATCATCGAATTCTTACTGTACTTCATCTCCTTTATGAGGTGGAATACGACACCGCCTATCTCTGATCCACCATCTGTAATCCTCGTGAAAATCACTATTGTTCTTGCGCTGAAAACATCCTTTGGCAACAATTCCCTGTTGCCTATACCGGATTATAACCATATCCTTGAAAATCCAACTACACAACCTAACAACTTCGACCAATAACCAACCTCCTATCGCTACTCGTTTAGCCAAACAAACACCAACAACTGTCCTTACCAACCGCATGTGATGTTGTCACAATGCCGCTAATAATCATTCTGATTCAATAACCCCTCGCTCGCCGCGAGTAAAATCTCTTCAAGAATACTTGTATTCTTTCGTTGAACTTTAGATATCATCTCCCACATTCCCTATGCAGGAACTGATTACCACACCTAAGGAGTAGGGTTCGATGTCACTAATGGATTTAAATCCTCTGGTAACACAATACCACGTGGAGTCAAATCTACTGACAACAAGTCCACGAGAAAACCATGATGACTTGTGTTACACCAACCATCACCTCATTTGAACAAGGCTCCCTACTCTGGTTTACGCTTCCTAGAAACCATTCTGTCAAGTTGTCCTGTTGTAGAGTAATTGTCTTCCCTCACTCTATCTTTACTCAAACCACTGGTACACGCAGGATATGAGTTGCCATGATCTTTAGCGTAAATCCAAAACAATAGCCTTTAAATCAGGGATATCCAAACGCTCCTGACATCGAGATCCACAATACTTATTCCTCGCATGAAGACAAATTATCAGGCTTCACACTGCCTACAAAGCTATTCTGATCGGATAAATCTTGATTTTTTACCAACAACCCCAAACATTAGAGTCGCTAACTCCATTATCACTTGTGGGGTTACAGCATACTTTATAATTGGTAATACATCACCGTACTACTCATAGGTGAGGTGCCACTGACCTCCCTATCTCTTACCTTAACTTGGAATGACGCATAGTGCAGAACTTGCACTTCAACCATAACTGTGCGTCTAATAAACATTATCCATAACACAATCTGAAATAGACTTACCAATAAAAGAATTCCAGAACCTTACCCGCTCAACCAGGATATTTCCTTCATAGATGCCTCCATTACCAACTCGTCTGGTAATAACCGACAACTTCAGACATTTAACCAGATCAGACATCTACCTAAAATTTAGTACCACACCCAAAGTAACCCCTGATTAAAGCATCGGGAATTAATTCCACTCCGAACTTAACCACAATGATCACCGAGCATCCAGTTATCAAGGCACAACTTAACAAACACCATTCTCGCACTGGGCGTGTCAACTTCACAGAGTCAACTCGCATAACTAGACAGTTTCTAACAAAATCTGTCCCCCATGCTCTGCAAGTACACCAACCACCGCATCCTCTATTTGGTAGGATTCACGATTCCCAATCACTTACCATTCTAATTGAAGAGGAAAATAACTGCGTACACAGGAAATCACATTACCACTCCAGATCCTATATTACAAGATCCACCGCCACACGTTAACATCCCCTCAGATCATAACTTAATCTGAACGTGGCTTAATCACTCCACGATTTCCAATGAAGTGTTGTTCAACTTAGCAACATACCTTACCAATCTCAGTAACAAATATTACCACACTTAGACTCGTAAAACCTTCGAGTCATCACGGAAAACCTTTCCTAGTTCCACCGCTTTCACACTCACCGAAAATGTTGACAATTTTGAGGGTCACCTCCAATGACCCTTCTTGCTACTACTCTACACTTGTGGCGCCAAGATCTGCCGCTAGGTCAATAATTCCTAACAAGTAGGGTCACTACCCAAATGACCAAAGCAACGCCAACAAAACTTTAATCCTCTCAGGATTTCCTTAAATTAACATCAACAATTGATCCCCAGATCTTAATCCTCACTCCATAGATCACAATTGAGAATATTACCTGTCACTGCAGTGGATGTAACTTATGACCCCAAACACGACTAAGTACACCTTCGGTTACACAATTGTTTAAACCACAGCCAATGAGTGCACTGATTCCCATGCCATCAAGCTCAGTTAATCCCCCTCGAGGAAACCAAGTGTCATAACAGACAACTTTGGTTCCAGGTTGAAGCTTGACCATCAACAAACATTCTCACTCAAATTCACTGCTCCAGTAACCCTTGCCCCACTGCTGTCACTTCACCACTTCCGTGCAATTAACTCAGCACGCAAACAACTACCTACTAACAACTTTTAACAATTTAACTAACCATCTTGAAAGTCGAAGCGTCTACCAATAACCCACTTCCGACCCGTTCTTAAACGGTTAGACCATTTAATTGACGTTTTGCACAAAACTATTGGCAAACGTCCTTCACCTCTGTCTTCACAGTATGGGACTCTCACAATACATTCTTGAAATATATGAATGTATCATTTCGACCACACACAGCTGCACAAAAACAAATTATGCCTTACATGTATGTGCTACCCAAATTTCAGCTTTACCACTTCCCTACACAGGAGGATACACGTGCTCCTGTGGGGTATTCTCATGTACAACTTCGGCCGTCGAAACAATACCGTTTGCACAACCACCGGTTCCTACACCACAATAATACAAAGTCAATCAAGACTCGTATCACTATCTCCGGTTCCCCAAGCATTCTTAGTCCATGACCCGGTAGCTTGTTGCCACTCCTATCATCTCCTTAAATTTCGAAACCATAAATCTTTAGCTACAAATCAAAATGCTCACTTAATCTGTAACCGAACTCCAACACAGCCAACCTGGAGACTCCTTCACATGTGTACTAATTAGAATACCTTAACCATAGGTGGATAACTCACCTTATGGTTGACATGAGCCCCAAGATCCGGTGACACGATTTAATTTCAACCTTCACGATATTTGGCCCAATGACCATCGTCACCAACAAGTCAAATCATGCTAAAACTCACTAACAATCCAAATCTTTCTAGTACCCCAATCATGGTGGCTGAAGCGTTAAGAATCCACTCGTAGCCAGCAATGCAAGCATCTAGGGTAGCCCCAACTATTAGTCTTTGTGGTTGTCCCAACGACATCAAGTGACCGAACCAGCCTTCACTTCCTTAACATTCTCCAGTAGTGTCACATCATTGACTCGTCGCCAGAAACAAGTCCATCGATCCCATAATGACTACACTTAAATCCCTGAGTCATTCTACTTTGACACATTCGTCAGTCTCTCTGGAACCACACTAAAGAAGACAATCGACAAAAACTTGGCAATCGTCAAATCTTAATATTCATCTTCTCTGAATAATCGCGCTAGGCGACTTCAACTCTTTTTTCCCATCGCAGGATGCAACCTCTTTCAATAACTCTTACGACTCTTCACTTCTAAGAGTCTCATCACTCGAACATCAAGGCCTCGCCTTAGGTTCCTACGACATTCCTGCCAACAAACATGGCAGCCTTCTAGGCATGAATTTACTGTTTCACCACCGAGCACTCACACCAACTGCTCAACCAACGTTAAACGACGTGAGTTCCCCGCTCTATCTCCAACTCAAATCTCAAATACTCATTGGGAAACTCATAAAAGTAACTACATAACGAGCTTACCTTGTTCATTACAGGAGCTCTTTTTGAGGTCGGCGTACTGAGGCATAGTCTTGAAGATTCGAACGTTTATAGGACCACTCGGTCCATAGCTCAACCAGAAAGTACTAACTCGTATCCTTAATAAACACTAAGCGTCCAAAGCATAAGATGCCGATGGATCCGCCGCGGTCGGACCATCACTCTATAGACACTAAGTGATACTAAGTATATGAGGTAGTAAAAGGAAACGATAACCTAATGCTCTGATACCAATTGTCAGGACCCACCCCGAGTTAAATCCCTTTAACTCGAAGTAAATCCTGCGGGGACCACCCCAAGGGAACTTCTTACCGAAACCCCCTTGAAATGGCCAACCCTTCCTATAATCCAACTCAGCACTTCCATGAGTATCTACAACAAACCCTAACTCATGAAGGCATCCTGCTCCCTAACCTACTTAATTAGCTATACTGGGTTAGTCAGAGCAGTCTACTAGGATGATTACCCTAAAGAATTTCAACGGCAACGGATTGATCGACTATGCCTCGACTCTTGTACGCGCACGACCTCCGCTCGAGAACCCTGCACCACTGGACATTTGAAAACGAAGGGCCCAGGGGAGAAACATTGAAAAACTGTCAGGGTGAGTGGACAAAAATAAAACTTAAAAGCTCTATTTCCTCTAATGTTCTCCCTCTACCTTTTCTAAGGAAAACCGCATGCAGGTAAACGTAAACAATGCATTGGCTCAAAACATAAACAATTATGTGGGGTGTTAACCTCATCCACGAGAAATCCCGACCTGCTCTATTCGGGAGGGTCTAATGACCAGCTACCACCGAAGAGGGTCCCCGACCTGCTCTATCCGAGAGGGTCTATTGACCAGCTCAACCGGAGAAGGTCCCTGACCTGCTCTACCCAGAAGATGGTACCCGCTCTAACTGGAGAGGGTCCATGCTAGCAAACAATCCTTATATCCTTTTCCCTTTTTCCCTTTTTCCCTTTTTCAAAAATCCCTTGAAAACCTGTAAAACCTGTAATACCTCGTAAAACCTCGTGGAAACAATAAATCGAAAACCCCATTTAAAATCCGTGAGCCACATTTCTCCTTTAAAAACATCCCCCTCCATATTCCCAAAACGGTGATAAACAATAAAACCATACCCCGGGAAAAATCCTTTAAAATCACGGGATGGGTATGAACCTCTTTCCCGATTTGTTTGCCTTTTTAAATCCTTAAATCCCCTTTTCCCAAATCACCGTAAAACATATAAATAGAGGAAACCATATATGCAGGAGAAACCAATTAAAGTATAAAGCATGCAATTTAATTTAAAACAAAGTCCACTCACAGTACTCATCGCGACCTTCCTCCTGCTCGGAAAGCTCCTCGAGCGAAACCCTCGAACTCACCACCTAGTCGAGCCCGTCTCACGTTCAACCAGAGACTGTACAAACAAATCATTAAATTAGTCATACCACAGTTGACTTGGTCTTTTCCTAGTTTGACCAGGAAATCCTATTTGACCACATGTTGACCAAGTTCCTTTCCCAAAGTACTTTAACCTTTTTGACTTTCTTTCCCGGTTATCGACTCTTAACTCAATTTACCGGAAGTCCGACTCAGCTTCCGAACTTCCCTTTATCACTTAACTTGACGTTAGGGTGTCACGTATTAATTCGTTGAATTACTATGGACACCCATTCAACCATTTCACCAATACCTTAGGAGTCCTTAAAATAATCCTTAAACCTTAACCGGCAATAATCGATGGTCGGAATAATATTTAATTATCCGCCAATAATACTAACCTAGAACAATTCCAAAACCTAACCAAAACACCTCCAAAAATTACCAAATTTTAACCATAGACTCCTCACAATATGTACTAATTAATGGACATGAAAAACTGCCCAAAAAGTGGCGGCACCGCCGCCAGCTCCGCCGCCACCGGCGGCCGCCGGCAGAAATTCCGGCAAAAATTCAGGCGACCTCGGATCGCCACCAAATTTTACCAGTAGCTTCGTCTCGTCAATTGGGACAACTTTCTAGTTCAACTCGAAGGCCAATTCGGCCCCTAACTAGGTCAATCGACAAGAAATACACAACCCGAATCCAAAAGTCAACCCAAACTTCAAATCCATAATTCTTCCTACACACTTCAAATCTAGCTACCAAATTCTAGGGGCTTAATGTACACCTCAAACCCATCAAAACCATATAAAGAACTCACCGGGAGGTGGCCGGAGGAGGGAGAAATCCGGTGTCAATGAACAGTGCACAGGTCCCCCCTTCTCGCCGTGATTTCTCTCAAACGGCGGCGACCCAGCTCCGATGGTCACCACCAACTTGAAGGTGGCGCTGCAGGCTTCAATTCGGTACCTAGCACGCGCCCTAACTCCGCCGGACGGAGGAGAAATCCGGTGATGAAATCCGGCGGAAAATCTGTCGGGTTTCGGAGGAAAAATCGAAGTGAACAGTAACTTTTTCGATTTTTACCCTTTCACCGAATTACCCCAGTAACTCACTATATATAGGCTTTTCACCCAAATAGTAACTTTTGTTTTTTGACCATAACTTCCTCATACGATCTCCGATTTAAGCGTGCTACGTGTCCACGGACTCGTAACGACGCCCTCTACAACTTTCAAGAAGGAAGTTTTCCCAAATTCTTGACTTAACGAAAAGTCAACTTCACGATCATTGTACGGTTAAACGGTCACTTTAAATGGTAAAAGACCAAAGTAACCAACCGTAAAATAATTCTAGGATCGGGGTGTGACATAATAAGTCTGACTTCTCAGACTAGGGTCGGAGCTAAGAGCTCTAGTAGCGCCATCACGCTATGCTAGCTAGATAAAATAATAACGGACAACCCTTATAGTATCCACCTGACCTCTCAGGCTAGTCTGACCTCTCAGACCAGGGTCGGAGCTAAGAGCTCTAGGTAAAATGGTAATGGACAACCCTCATAATATCCACCTGACATCTCAGGCGTGTCTGTCCTCTCAGACCAGGGTCGGAGCTAAGAGCTCTGGGTATAATGGTAATGGACAACCCTCATAATATCCACCTGACATCTCAGGCGTGTCTGTCCTCTCAGACCAGGATCGGAGCTAAGAGCTCTGGGTATAATGGTAATGGACAACCCTCATAATATCCACCTGACATCTCAGGCGTGTCTGTCCTCTCAGACCAGGGTCGGAGCTAAGAGCTCTAGGTAAAATGGTAATGGACAACCCTCATAATATCCACCTGACATCTCAGGCGTGTCTGTCCTCTCAGACCAGGGTCGGAGCTAAGAGCTCTGGGTATAATGGTAATGGACAACCCTCATAATATCCACCTGACATCTCAGGCGTGTCTGTCCTCTCAGACCAGGGTCGGAGCTAAGAGCTCTGGGTAAAATGGTAATGGACAACCCTCATAATATCCACCTGACATCTCAGGCGTGTCTGTCCTCTCAGACCAGGGTCGGAGCTAAGAGCTCTGGGTAAAATGGTAATGGACAACCCTCATAATATCCACCTGACATCTCAGGCGTGTCTGACCTCTCAGACCAGGGTCGGAGCTAAGAGCTCTAGTAGCGCCCTCACGCTACTCTAGCTAGCATATTCATTGACAACCCTTATAACAAAAATTCATAACAAAACTTTACTCCATTACTCTTCCCAAAACAATAAGTAAAACCATTCCTCGTCTTATATGCATAATTCCACATACACATTTAAGAACCCGAGGAAATTATAATACTCGTAACAATCATATAAACCCTGCAAATAACGCAATAATTAGGGCATGCATTCATTTAAAAATAGTCTGTCCACTCACAGTACTATTGCGACCTTCTTCCCGCTCGGAAAGCTTCTCGAGCGAAACTCTCGAACTAACCGCGTAGTCGAGCCCGTCTCACGTTCAACCAGAGACTGTACAAACAACCCAATACATTAGTCATTTCCTCGTTGACTTGGTCTTTTCCTAGTTTGACCAGGAACTCCTATTTGACCACATGTTGACCAAGTTCCTTTTTATGACACTTTAACCCTTTTAACTTTCTTTCCCGGTTATCGACTCTTAATCTCAATTTACCGGAAGTCCGACTCAGTTTCCGAACTTTCCTTTATCACTTTTCAAACTTTACACTTATTTCCGATTATCGACTCGGAGTTTGGTTTCTGTTTACGCCACCTTAGCGTAAGTATTTTCTCTTACTAAATGTGAGTCGATGCGTCGATAACAAAGTTATCCGATTGCTTTTCCACGATCCACTTGACAATACCGTTAATAGGAGTCAACATCTCCCCCAACCACTAGTGGTCATCATAATATATTTCCCATATTTCACTAATTATCTTCAAAACCTTTAACTTGAATTCTACATTTTCTTTAACCTTTTCAACCCGATTTAACATCTTCTCAAAAAGGGAAAGTTTCCCAAAATGGAAAGTTTCCTAAATTGATAAGTCTTCCTTAAAATGGGAAGTTTCCATTTTTTGGAAACTTCCTACTTACGTCCAATTTTTCCGTAAATATCCCGATTACGATTCAACTGACACTTTTCGACTCAAATGGGATTCGGTTTCTACCTCTTCGGCATTCTGCCAGTTCAACTGCATCACCGGAATCTTCGTCGGATTCCGATGTCTTGCCGGAATTTCGCCATAATCTCCCCGTTTCCTCTGATCTACCAAGTTCCGACAACAAGCAAACAACAACACCAACAATACTGTAATTACACAGTGATCAAGAACACTCACACAGGAGCTCTAGGTAACAGTAGTTACCTTCAAAATTGATCCGAGGCAGAAATACCCAAACCTCTACCTCTGTCCAAACCCCCAACAACATAACTCAAAAAAGAATTTATTTAATTCTCGCAATCTTTTGGTCTGAGATTTGAACCTAGGCTCTGATACCATTGTCACGCCCCAACCCAGGATTAGCTCTCTAACCCTAGGTTAAGACGTGCGGGACCCAACACAAGAGAGATTTACTCGAAATCCCCCTTGAGCCAGGATAACCCTTTTCTTCATAACCCAATTCAAACCGTCCAAACGGTGCCGGAATAAACCTCAAACCGGAGATTATCCTGTTTCCCACATTTGAATCTCAAATGTGCCATTTAAAGAACCTAAGGGTTCTAATAATATTTGTGACTGCACCTGAATCCCGGTCAGGCTGCCTACGTACCCTGTCTTCAGGGATCAAGCCACACGTAGCTCTTGCATTAACTAACACCCTAACCGGGCGAATCTCGCTATTCTATTTATCAGTTGCTTTCTATATGAGGATAGCATACACCTAACGCATATCCTGAGTTAATCTCGCAAATGAGGTATCCACCGACCAACTAACCCTCGGGTTTAAACCGATCATTCTACCATTCATAACAATTACATCCATACACGGCAAGACGAATAAAAAAGGCAATTACACGATTATAAATAACCATCACACAAACTATGAATGTAAAACATAGTGGCATCCAAGTAAATAAACCAAACCACGGCATTTAAGATATTTTCTCCTACTTGGCACCCCTGAAAATAACTATAATTACCAGGGGTATTTATGGAATTACCACCTCAATGACATTCCTGTAATTAGCCCAAAACTGTCAGGGGCAACATGGACATTTTAGCCTTAATGGCAGTTTCGTAATAATCTGAACTACCAGGGCCTTTTAGGAATTTCAGCCTTAGTGGCAGCCCCGTAAATATACAATTCTGTCAGGGGTATTTCTGTCATTATGGTCTCAGTGGCTGTTTTGTAAATAAACAAAACTACCAGGGGTATTTCCAGGATTCCAACCTGGGTGGCACCCCTGTAATTATCCTAACCTGCCAAGGGCAGTTCTGTCATTTTGCCAACACAGTAAATCGGTAAAAATCCAGATCTACCGCGGTAATAAAAATCTAGGGATTTACCCCTTCTCTGATCACTTCTCCGGCCAAAATCTCTACCTATAAGGCCGGATTTCGCCATACTTTCCTCATTTTCTACGATCCCAAGTTCTTGATGTAACAATATCAAACAACACCAATTAACATTCCAACACAAACACAGAGACAACACAGTAGCATTTAGATTTCTGATTTACCTTCGATCAGGTCCAACCAAGAATCCATTAGCTTTTCCAACACTGCAATCTTATTCTTGAGCTCCACCCAAGTTGCCCCTCTCCACTGCTCAAATCTCAACATCTAGAGCCACCAAACATCCCTAACCCAGTCTCGGTCACCACCTCCAACAAATCGACACCCCAAGCCTCTGCCTTTGTCCCAAGGTATCGACAGCCACTCTAGAAGCTTGAAGAAGACGTCGGTGATGTCAAGAACTCGAAGAACAGTCATTGTCAGTGGTGGAGCCGAAACCCAGAAAACAAAATAGTAAAAGAGGATTTTGATTTAAGCTCGAATCACAGGATTAAATACATGAAATTGAAGAAAAAGAGAAGAGGGAAAGAACCCGACCTGCTGGAGGTCAAGACGCCACCTGGTTTCGCCAGAATCCGGTGGAGACCGCCGCTCAGTCTCGGTGTCGATTTCCCTCCACGGTGGGCGACAGGGTAATCTGAGGACTGAGCTAGGAAGTAGAGGAAGAGAGGTAGAGTTTGGTGGTGGTGCGCCGTCGAGTGGCGGCTAGACGGCGGAGGGTGAAGGTGAGCTCGGGAGAACAGAGAAGGAGACAGAGTTGACCGATTTCGGGTCTCCCCCTCCGTCAAAGGCTTTAGGCCTTTTTATACTGAAATGGATGGTCCAGATTAAATCTTGAAAATATCCAACAGTCCAGATTTAATGATAGAAAGTTACCGTGAATAGTAAATAGATATTTTTCCTATTTACTTTTACCGCACGGTAACAACACTTTATCCCTCATAACTTCCGCATACGAACTCCGATTAATTTATAGGACATACCCACGAGTTCGTATTAACGTCCTCCACATCTTTCCCGAAGAAAACTCCCTCAAATTCTCGACTTAACGCAAAGTCCTCTTTTTCTACGGTAAAGTAACTTATCATTTGTTACTTCCGTAAATTCGATAAATTCGTAACTAACAACTCATAGCTCCGGAAAATCTTCCGGACATACCGGGGATCTCGTAATAACATAATCTATCCCTCGGGACATTAATTCTATTTTTCCCCAAAACTGAGAATATCTCGATAATAATTCGGGGAAAATTAACAGTGCGGTTACCATTCTCTGTAACTCGTCTAATCCCGGTAAAAATGTTAATTTCGGGACGGGGTGTTACAGTTTCTGTGTCGGGTGAGAAGTTTATATGACTCGTAATGAGTATCAGAATTGTGTGGTACTAAAGTGGAGTAAGTAGTTGTGCATCGTGATTTGTCCAAGGACTTATACCTTAGTGGTGAGATTTTGTGTTAGTGTTTTTGTGTGGGTGTGTTGCCGTTTGGTTTGACTATCGGGTCAGTCACAGCTGGTGGCGTAGGATCACAATTGGTGACATAGTAGTACTTCATGGGAAACGATTAAGTGTTGACGAACCCAAAAGTACGTATTTGTTGTTAAGGTCACAATTGGTGACATAGTGGTACTTCATGGGGGACGACTAAGTGTTGACGAACCTATAAGTACGAGTTTGTTTGTTAGGGTCACAGTTGTTGACAGTAGTTGATACTTCATGGGGGACTACTAAGTGTTGACGAATCCATAAGTACGAGTTTGTTTGTTAGGGTCACAGTTGGTGACAGTAGTTGGTACTTCATGAGGCTTAGGAGTTTACTTGTCGGTGTTGGAACTCTGCTTGTAGCGGTCGTTGGTTTGGTAGTAAGTTCCTTAGAGTGCGATTTTATTGGGTTATAACTTGTTGGTAATGTTAGCATGTCTGTAGTTTTGAGATTTTTGGTTATCCTAAAATTCGGGTCGTGACATCAAATCTCAGTGACCATTTATGATTTTTTATATTTTAAAATATGAAAGCAAAAACAAAAATCTCCAATTTTTTTGCTTCAACTTCAATAGCTTCCCCATTTTGGAGATTTTGACATTTATTACAACAATAAAATAAGCTACATCATTATTAATTATAACAAAAAAATTATATATATATATATATTAACTATAATAAACTTAATTAAATATTATATATTTGGTAATTTTTTGTTGGAATACATGAAAATTTTAATTTTGGAATAAGATGACTTTGTTTCAAATTTGGAGAATGAATGTTTCTCTTTCTTCTCCATCCCCATTTTAGAAAATAAGATGAGAAAGATGTTGGACCTAAAACCAGTTCAAAATTAAAAATACCAATAAAATGAAAAAGTTGCTAGGCTTGCTCATATCGTATTATGGCTCTTATCATCGTGACCCTTATTGTTCAATTGATGATCCCACATATGTTCACATTTATAATTTGTGATTAATAACCGAACTAATCATGCAATCATGGTCAACTTAAAAACATCGCATTTATGATATCATTGACGGTCAAAACGAGTTAATTTATGTTAATCACCTCCCTATCTATATTATTAGAAAGCCTGTATTCAATGCATTATAATGCACTTCAATCAAGTTAAATAGACGATTAGATTACATTTATGATTTTATTTAATTTTTAAATAAAATTTAATTATAATTATTAACAATTAAAATATTTTAATAATTACTTAGTTTACATAAAAAAATTTTCCGTCAAACACCACTGACAGGGAGAAAAAGGACGGGTAGTTTCATCTCAGTTTTGGTGAAGCGGTTGTCTACAGAAAGTAGGATTAATAAATTCATCCCTACGTACAATTCTTTCATTTTTTGATCCCTACGTACAATTCTTTCAGTTTTGGCTAGTCTCCCATAATCACAACCTTACCAACTATCGATTTCTTTATTGCTATCATGCCCCCACAACCCAAAATTCAATCTCGACTTCGCTATTGACATTTTAACCGACGATATAATCTCTTCCACCGTCTACCTCAAAGATTATCTGTTAATTTATAATTTTGTTATTTTGTTACAAAAACTCATTTTTTTTAAATACACAATTAATGTGCTACAATACTATAACTTGAACTCACCGGTTCTGAGTTAGAAAGAAAAACTTATGCTGTGAACCATTATCTACACACATTATTTAAATAAATAAAAACTTCTATAAAAAAGACATACAAGTAAAAACTTTTATTTAGAATGAAACAGTTAAAAGCTTGGTAATAATAAATTTATTTATATTAAAAATAGCTCATCCAAGTGACCGAACCATTTCCTAAGAAATAGAAGCGGCAGCAAATGCATGAATTTCTTGCCCTTTTTCTTGGAAAAGAATTATTTTATTATTAGTAAATTATAATCTAGTTATCAACCAAATTTTAATTTATAAATATACTATTTAGACAATATCTTACACTTTAAATGACACAATTTAAAAAATGACAAGTTGATGTCCACATGTCATTTGTCACTATTTATTTTACCAAATTACATTTAATGACATTCTTAGGACAAATTGATGTCCACATGTCATTTGTCATTAGTTAATTTACCAAACTACCTTTTACTACATATTCAATTCTCTGCTGACATAGCACGCTGTTACTGCCGAGTTGAAAGGTCATACTACTCGAGTTGAAAAGTTCTACTGCCGAGTTGAAAGGTGCTACTTCCGGCGTTATTGCTAGTTTTTTTTTTCAGAAATTCTTTGATGCTGAAGTGACGCGCTGCTACAGCTGATTTTAAAGATGCTACTGTCAGATCGAGAGGTGTTATTGCCAGCACTATTCTAATTTTTTCTGACAATTATTTGATGTTATCACTCCGCTACTGCCCGACTCTGCTGTTGGTGCACTACTACTACCACCGTGCAATAGCACCGCGCATCACCGCTGCACAATAACAACCTGCATCACCACCCGCATAGCCTACATCACCACCGTGCAGTAGCCACTAGTCGCACGCAGCACAACAGTACAGTAGCAACACACAATCAATCATATCAAGCTGTTACTGTTGCTTAAATCAATCAAGCGGCTACAGTCGCTTAAATTAACAGTGCAGTAGCAACACGCAACTAGGCGACACAGTAGTAGCATGATGACACAGTAGTGGCAAACCTTACAAAGCACGACGGCATAGTAGCAGCACACAAATCGAAGTTTTGCTAGAGAGTGTGATTTTGCAAACAAACATGCATTATCAAAGGCCTAAATCTATCCATATCAGAGAGAAAGAGTACAGTGACCATAATCTTTCCACAGTTGAAAAATAAAAATAAAACCCGATCAGTCATCAAACCTTAAGATTGCAAGAGAATAAATAAAGCTCTTCGATCTAGAACAAATATGAGGCTTCATTGTTGATCAACGACGAAGCTTTTGCCGGTGTTATTGCCTCGAACACGAATGATCTCAAGCTACTGATAGATCTTGCTGGATGCTAGAGTCGAGCTCGACTTCGTTAGAATAAGCTTAAGCGACCGTGCCAAGCCTCTAGGTCGTCATCAGCAAGCTCGTGTGGTTGAATTTGATGAGTAGCAGCCTGAAACGACATCGATTCGACCGTGATGGTTGAATGGAATAGATCAGAAACAGGATGCGAATTTGTCACTGAGAGAGAGTAATGAATTTTTAGATCAGAGTTATGAAGAAGGAAGAAGCTTAGTAGCAATTTTGTAATTTTTGATATAAATTTAGACATTTTGATCATTTGATACTAAATATTTGGGTCCGAGTTTACCTTTTTAGTTTTAGGTTTATACTTATAGAGTAATTTATATAATAAATTAGTAATTTGTATAATAAATTATAAAAATAAAATTTTATATTTGTAAATTTAATTGATTCTTTGTATTTCTCACCTTTATCATCTCTTAGGAGGTGTTCATGCCATCCTGTCGAGTCCGTGACTGGCACGTGCCCATTTTAAAACTTTAGCTAAATTAGTCTGCGTTTTAGGAAATGCCAGTGATGCTTACCATCTGTTAGCCTCATGCAAGAATCTACGTGTCAACATCCTCATCGTACATGCAGTCCCCGATGTTCATGGCGCGAAGCTTCCAGCTTGCTTCCTATTAAATACTGTTAAAATACCGCCGCTCGCGATATGTTCCCCCTCCAATTTATCGTAACGTCAGATGGAATCAGGAGAGTAGCATTGGGAGATGCGACTAGGAGCGGCGACTCGACGCTGCCTGCGAGGAGTGGTCATGAAGGGAATCTCTCACGAGAAATAAAGAGATATTTGTTCGTTGAGCCCAAATCAAAATCAGGACCCACTTAAGGCCCAATTAGCCATGCAGGTCCCACCCGATCCCCCTATATAAAGGCACCTGGGTTTTCATGCATTCTCGCCAGCTCCACATTCGTCTCCTTCACAGTTTGAGCCCTGAAAATTTCCAGTTAAAATTTCTCATTTCCTCAGCCTTTCTTCTCCCCAGAACCAGAGCCAAACCCTTTCTAGCTTCTCAGATCTGTATGAACTGCAAGGTCGGGTCCGATTTCGGTGCTTAAAAACTTGACCGTTCGTTCAGGGCCACAGACATTCCCCAGTTCCCAATTGTAAAATTATCTTCTGAAGTTTAGGTGTGGGGATATCTGAGCCGTTCGAGGGTGAAGGTGGGGTCGTGACCCGTTTCGATAGAGCTTCGTTTGAGGGGGTAGCCGGGGCTCCGGCCTCGGCGGGTTTTAAAGCCCCCATTCTTTACAAACTCATGCAAATCAAATCCTATTTTTAACACCTTTTCTTAAAACAGTCGTCTCTATTTTTCCTTTTCGTTCTTCATTCTTTGATTAGGTAGTCGCGGAAGGGATGCCGGCCCTGGCTTGTTGCGTGGACGCTGCAGTGGCTCCTCCCAGCTACGCCTGTGCCGGGGATAGCTCTCTTCCTGCGCCGGTCTCATTTTCCGGCGTGTTTCCGGCCACCGCCGCTTGGTCCTCCTCTCTATCCAACGACCTGTACCGAATCGATGCCTGGGGTGGGCCGTACTTCACGGTCAATTCCTCCGGCAACGTCTCGGTCCGGCCTTACGGGTCCGGGACCATGCCCCACCAGGAGATTGATTTGTTGAAAATAGTGAGGAAGGTTTCGGATTCCAAATCCGAATCTGGTCTCGGGCTGCAGCTCCCCCTGATTGCTCGCTTCCCGGATGTGCTTAAGAACCGCCTCGAATGTCTCCAGGGAGCCTTTGATTTTGCGATCCAGTCCCTGGACTACGGGTCCCACTACCAGGGCGTGTACCCGGTGAAATGCAACCAGGACCGGTTTGTTGTGGAGGACATTGTCCGGTTCGGGAAGCCGTTCCGGTTCGGACTGGAAGCCGGGTCGAAGCCCGAGCTTCTCTTGGCCATGAGCTGTTTGTGCAAGGGTAGCCCAGATGCTTTCCTGGTGTGTAATGGATTCAAGGACTGTGAGTACATCTCGCTTGCTCTGATGGCGAGGAAGCTGGAATTGAACACCGTGATTGTTCTTGAGCAAGAGGACGAGCTGGATGCGGTGATTGAGTTGAGCAAGAAGCTCGGGGTTCGTCCCGTGATTGGTGCCCGTGCCAAGCTCAGAACCAAGCATTCTGGCCATTTTGGGTCCACTTCCGGCGAGAAGGGGAAGTTCGGGTTAACTACCGTTCAGATTCTTCGCGTTGTGAACAGGCTTGAGCAAGTTGGTATGCTTGATTGCTTTCAGTTGCTGCATTTTCATATCGGGTCTCAGATCCCTTCCACTGCTCTGCTCGCTGATGGTGTATCCGAGGCTGCGCAGATCTATTGTGAATTGGTCCGTCTTGGTGCCCACATGAAGGTCATAGACGTTGGAGGTGGTTTGGGAATAGATTATGATGGATCCAAATCTAGCGACTCGGAGATTTCTGTTAGCTATGGGATTGGGGAGTATGCAATGGCTGTTGTTCGAACCATAAGCTATGTCTGCGACAGGAGGTCAGTGAAGCACCCTGTGATCTGCAGCGAGAGTGGCAGAGCTATTGTGTCTCATCACTCTGTTCTGATATTCGAAGCCGTCTCCGCTAGTTCTTGTGATGTTGCTCCTTCCATGTCTGCTTTTGCGCTTCAGTATTTCATTGAGGGACTTACAGAGGAAGCTCGTGCTGATTACCATAACCTTTCGGCTGCGGCAATCAGGGGTGAGTATGAAGCTTGTTTGGCATATGCTGATCAGCTGAAGCAACGCTGTGTTGATCAATTCAAGGAAGGGTCTCTGGGTATTGAACAATTAGCCACTGTTGATGGGCTGTGTGATTTGGTCTCGAAAGCAATTGGAGCATCCGATTCAGTTCGTACATACAATGTGAACCTCTCTGTTTTCACTTCGATTCCTGATTTTTGGGGCATTGGGCAGCTTTTCCCTATTGTTCCAATTCACCGGCTTGATCAACGGCCGACAGTGAGAGGTGTGTTATCGGACTTGACCTGTGATAGTGATGGGAAGATCAATAAGTTCATTGGCGGCGAGTCCAGCTTGCCGCTTCATGAATTGGAAGGCAGTGGCTCTGGTGGGCGGTACTATTTGGGAATGTTCTTGGGTGGGGCTTATGAGGAGGCACTTGGAGGAGTCCACAACCTGTTTGGAGGACCGAGCGTTGTTCGGGTCTCCCAGAGTGACGGTCCATACAGCTTTGCGGTTACGCGGGCTGTGCCTGGGCCGTCTTGTGCAGACGTACTCCGTGTAATGCAGCATGAGCCCGAGCTCATGTTTGAGATGCTCAAACACCGTGCCGAGGAGTGTGGTGAGGTGGATGAGGATGGAATGGTGAATTCAGCTTTGGCCACCAGCCTGGCACGCTCCTTCCACAACATGCCGTATCTGGCTGTGGCTTCGTCTTGTTGCCTGACTGCAATGAACAACCATGGTTTGTACTATTGCAGTGAGGATGACTATGACATTGTTGCTGATTCAGGTGCTGCTGGTGAGGAGGAGCAGTGGTCATACTGCTGTGCTTGAGGAGCCAATTTAGTCAGTCTTAGCATTCCCTTACTAGTGTTGTTGGTGGTGGTTTGTTCTGCTGGGAACATCTACTTTAATCTTAAATTTTCGTTTCTCTTTTTCTTGCTGTTTAATTTTCATGAAAGGCAAGGGATGTAAGAAATTCAGTTCAGAGTGAGACCTTGCAGTTTGTGGAAAAGAGGGAATAGGAGCCGAATCCACACTTGTGTAAATTCGGGGCCTTATTCCCTCTTCTTATGTGTTTCTTAAATTAAGATGTTATGAACTTATGATAGCTCTCCTCTCTTGCTATTTTCTTCTACTTTGTTCTTCATGAGTCTATGCATCTGTTCCTGCATTCTTTCATTTTTGCGATCCTGTGTAGGGCCTTTGTGGGCGGTTAGTTGGTCAGTGTCTTTCCAAAAGGGTCGGATAAGGAGATTCTGAAATCATGGCCTTTAGGGTCATTGGCTTTTGTTTATGTCTTGTGTCGTCGTGATTTTTGCCTCTTGCATCTTTCAGATTTGTCATTCAAGTATGAATTCTATATAGTACTGAGTCTGTGACACAATTTATTATATACTGGAATCATTTAGAAACTGCTTCATAATAATACTTGGACAGAGATGGTAATGCTTGGCTTGGTTGATTATTGACCATGACAACAATTTTGTGGACTTGATGTGGTCAAGATTGGCCGTAGTGCTGTGTGTGGTTGCGAGTTTCTGTTAGTTTTGAGGCACGGAAGTCATAGGTTACGCTGTTACGGCTTGAAACTTGCACATTTGAGTAAGATGAGATTTAGTGAACAAGCTTTAGCTTATGTTGGTCTGTTCATATATTATGATGCAAGTATGGTTGAGGGAGGATATTTGTTGCCTATGATTTATTTTCTCATGAGAATATTATCAACTTCATCCAACTAGTTCTCTTCTTTCTGGATTTATGTTTACTTTTTTGTTTCCGAAGTTGACGATTGAAGATGCTTGGAGAGTAATGAACAACTTATTGGGGTTGATATTCTCTGGATATTGTGGTTTGCAGGTGAAATATTATGAGTGTGCCATGGAATATGCATAATTCAAGCTTTATTGAACAAAAGTAAAGATCCTTCATGATGTTTGTATCCTCCAATTCAATTTTGGACACATAATCAACACAATCTTGTACAGATTACTGTCTGTTGGTTCCCTCAATAATGTCTCATTTTCATGATTTTCTTTATCAGAAGTTCTCTTAACCCATTGGAAATATATATATGAGGATCCTTGGATCCTTTTTTTGATATATGAGGATTTAAGATTACACCAGCTTTTTGATCACATATTAACATCTCTATCGTTTAATATTTAGATGCATATATGTAGATCATCTTTGTAAAAATTTATCTAATTTAATGATCGTTAAAGCTTCAAACTAACTGAAATTGATTTACAGATCAAATACAACGATCAAATTATAGAGTATCTGTTACCCAAATGTGTTGTTTTTATTGGATAAATGGGACTCAAAACAGAAGATACAACAGTGTCAGAGCTTTTATGTGTCTTTAGCATAGAATTAGCATATTCAACTTTGAAGATTCACTGATAGGTTTTTAGTTTTCTGAGATGGACTGAACCCCATTCTGAAGATGCCTTGCTTTTCTGTTATGTATAGATATGATATACTGTTAAAAGGCTCAGAGAATATTAGCCTTTTTTACACCGCACATGATTTGCTTAGACTTTTCTTGTCAACTTATGTGTGCAAAATCTAATTATCTTCTGGGAATCTACTTGATTGTGTCAAGTTGGTGTTGGTGTTTCTTCTCATGTTTCTTTATGCAAAAATCAGATTGTGTTGTGGTAGCCCTACGTCTTGGATAGGACTTGGGATTTACCATAGTGAAACACTGGTGTCATGATATCTACTGAGATTTTTTTTGATAGAGAACAAAACAACCGGCACAAACAAGAACTTACGATGCCCAGATCTTCCTAACCAGGCAGAAGAGAGCTAAAAGGACTACCACTCCTACGGCGGAGGAGAAACAGCTCATAGATAAGAATGCGCATCAGGGAGGGGGCATGACGCACCCTACGCATCGCAAGCCCAATCTGCAGCCTCATTTGGCCCAGCGCCAGTTAACCTGTTAATAAGAATTTTTCTGATCAAAGCTATAGAACGAGCCGCTGACCAATCAACAGCTGAAAAGAAGAAAGAGAGAGAAGAGGCTAGGCTGAGGCCGAGCTGGATTGCCATTGCCTCGGCAGCCATAACAGAGATAGCAGAACCAAAAGATGTTTACTTGTTTAATAAACCTTGTTTTCTATGATGTTTACTTGTTCACAATACTTTGATGTGTGTCAGGAATATGGCCTTCAATAAATTTCACAGTCGATTAAGGTAGAAACTTTGTCATGTAAATTTAATAGAAACTTTGTCATGTAATTCACTCCTGACTATAGCCTGAACATTGCCTGTGGTACTTTTACTGTATACATGATTACATGAACATGTCTTGGACAAATGAACCCTATATATTCTCAGGGAAAGTAGCACGACTCATGCCTTACGAACCAATAAGATGTTGGTACACCAAAATGTGTGGTTCATGTAGCATTTTTCCAAGTCTACAACATAATATTTGTCTTTAAAATTCATCCTTTAGGCATCAAAACCAAAAATAGTGCAGCTGGAAAATCGAAGGCACATGAAGCGTAATGAGCGAAGAGATCACCATTTTCTGTTTGCAACTCTTCAACCCTCATCTTCTGCTTTCACGCTTCATGCATGCAAAGGTTAATCTGAATAGTTCGCATTTTTCTCAGTTTTTTCCTATTATTGTTTAGCTCAAGTATGTTGTGGGGGAAGTATGGTGGAAGATGGCACAAGGCTGGTGGTTTATGTAGTTCATGAATTACAACCATTTTCATTTCTTAAATACTATGAAAATTGAATAAAGTCATTTGAAGTTTAACACTCATGTTGAAAGAGTGGAGGAGTTGGCTGATATCCATCATGGGATGTGGAGTAGGAAGGCTTATGAATAATTTGGGGCTGCCTTTAGCGAATCCTAATGCGGTGAGTTCTGTGATCTTTGGAGAAATGAATTTGTTTACTGCTTGACTGCTAGTTGTAGTTGGATGGCGGGGAATGGGGGAAGTGAATTTTCGGGAAGGAAATTGATTAGGGTACGATTTTTCATTAATCCTTTTGTTTACAGATAATTTCAAAATCATACTTTTCAATTGCCAGAATGTATCCTTCTGCTGAGTTGGGATTTTGGGTTTCAGCAACTCTAAAAACTATAAGTTAAGTTGAGGAACTTGTTGCAGTTGCACCATTGTCTCAAATTATCATGTTTGTCCCATCTAGATCATGTAGGAGAAGGGGTATGTTAAGGGGGCCTTTTTCTTCTAAATCTTATTTGAAACAAGATGGAATTATTCCCTCCTGTAATATGCAGATGAAGTACAAGTTCTGTTTACCAATTACAGTTCGCTGAACTTGTTAAACTTCGTTTCACAAGTCATCCCCGACAGTGTTGTAAATTCCATGACATGCATCCCTTCCACTTGAAAATTATTTCATACACCCTCGGGTATGTAAACTCAAAGACTACACTGAAGCAGTTGGTGGAGCAATATGAGAATGCTTTGCGAGATAAAGTTGAGAACGAGAATCTTGCAGATTTTTAGTCTTTCAATTCAAAGACTCCGTGTTTCACATTTTATAACATTGAGAAACAATATCATGATTCTTACATAAATGCAAAGTTCAAAGAGTTTCAGAAAGAGTTGGAAGGAAAGATTCATTGTGGCATATCATTATCAATAAGGAATGATACTGTTATAGATTTCACCGTGGATGAAGAAGTTCTGATAGGTACAGAAATGAGATGTGTCCCATTCATAGTTCATTTTACTCAAGACATATGTGAGGTGAATTACGTGTCGTCTATTTGAGTTCGGAGGAATATTATGTCGCCATGCAATTATAGTACTCATTCATAAAAATATGGCCAGTGTTTTAGAGAAATACATTTTAAAGCGATGGAAGGCAAGTCTAAAAAGAAGTCATAGCAAAGTGAAAATAAGCTATGGCAACTGGACTGCCAAGCCAGAAATAGAAAGAAATGATAAAATGTGCAATATGTTTTGTGAGGTGACAAACTTAGCAGATGGCAAAGAGGAAGACTATAACATGGTGATGGAGATATTGAATGAATTTAAAGTGAAACTGACTCAAATTAAAGTTGATTGTGAACGCAAATGAGATAATATTAAGTGAAACTGACTCAAAGTAAAGTTGATTGTGAAGGCAAATGAGATAATATTAAGTTGGTTGAGAAGATAATAGATGATGAAAAACTTTCAGAGAATGGTTGCAAAATACTTGATCCATTATCTACTTGAAGTAAAGGTCGTCTTCCAGTAAATCGAAAGCAATCTACGACTGAACAGATTATTTGAAGAAAAGAATCTGAAGCTGCAAAAGCATGTAATGACATATGCAAACTCCAGGTTAGACTACATTTTGTTCCCTTTAGTTTACTTCAACAATTACTTTGTTTCTTCTGCCTTTCATAATAATGATTCTGAAATAATGAAATTTTTTCCTTTGTTTCATAAGGATTTTGAAATACTAAATAACACCAATGATGTCTTTGGGACACAAGAAAGCACTCTACTTCAGGTATGATAAATATTAGTTAGTATACCATTCTAACATGGATGGTTCTTATCAGTTATAATCATATATTAAGGACAATTAATCTAACATTTTGACTTTTCAGGCATCTCAAGTTTGTACCAAGTAGCCATATGCCAAAACTAATACGTACACAATTCAATTTCCAAAGGGATACCATCAGTATATTGCATCTCAAACTGATGTAACAGGAGATGGCAATTGTGGATATAGAGTCGTAGCTGAGGCGATGGGATTTGGTCAAAAAGCTTGGCGTAATGTCTGAAAAGATCTGTTGCAAGAGTTACAGAGTCTGCCTTCCCTATATAAAGATCTTATATTTGGCCTCAAACGGTACGAGAAGCTTGAGCATGCACTTAATTTGATAAGACTGGTTATGTAAAGAAAGAATATTGGATGAGTATGCCGGATATGGAGTATCTAATTGCGAAGTATTATAAGGTGGTCGTGATTTATTTATCTAATGTACAATGTGCTACTCTCCCTCTTTTGATGTTGCCTGAGTTGCATGACGTTGAGGTACCTGAGATTGCCATAGGCTTTGTCAAGATTGGGAGTAAAGGGCATTTTGTTCAGGTATTGTGTCTGCTTTTAGAACTTCTATTCTATACAGTTAATATACAGTCATGTGTGTGTAAATACTTCTCCCTTTCTTGCTAAATAACAAAATGACACTTTTTTGTAGTTAAATTTGCCACCAAGGTTGATACCTATTCCTCCAATTTCAAGTGAGTGGCACAGGCATAGTGATGAAACTGCAAAACACTTGTACCTTAGATACCAAGACCGTGAAGGACAATTCAAATAAGTGCCCCCAACTGACCAAGTTGATGGTTTCACAAAAATTATAGATCTTGATAATAACTCGGCATGAACTGTTGCTTGATGAAAACTTCTGTTCAAGAATAGTTGTTGTAGCTTTGTACACAATACTTATGAAGTTGGTGTTTTCAAGTTCAGCATTGCAAAGTACAAAGGATTCAATCTGACTAATAGTTTGAGTACAATGTTTAACTCAGCAATGCATGATTATACATGAATCACTGTGGAAGACAGTTATACATGAATTTATGAATCAAGCTATATCAGAGAGCCCTTATGCAGCTTCCACAATTACGCATTAGGTTATACAGAAACTCAGAAAGCATTATGTATAATTGTTCTCCATCTCAGAAAACTTGATGACGTTTTACACAACAAACATAATTGCACGTTTACAATTTACAAAGTTTTAAGGGGTTTTTGAAAGATATTTCTAAAAATCTAAATACTGAAAATAAATCCTAAAACTAACATATACACATGTGATCATCATTCACACACATAACCAAGCATGAAAAACCATCAAGAACACGTAACAAAATCGCAAAACAATTCAGGGCAGCAAGCAAGACTCGACATACTCATATACTTATCTCAATCCCAATTCTAATTAGAGACCACCAGCGATTCATTTAATCGTTAAGACTTCTAATATATTTAGAATCAACTCCAACGTATAACCCTAAATTATGCTAATCAGTTTAAAGATGTGCCTAGAAATTAAACACAAAGAAGCACATAAGCATAGTAAGCCGAATTGGAAACATGCAAACATGTAATAGCGTCACTCATCATATAAGAATCATGCATATTTTCAGAACTATAGTAACCCTATTAGACAATATAGACCGAACCAACTTAGTGTATGATGTAATCTAAATCCCCTTGGACAGCCCTCATGCATCGATTTGATATGTGCAAGCCCATGAAAATAAATCAAGAAAAACATATAAAAATATTCAAATCTACTGCCCTAAATCGTTACACAAATTCGAAACATGTACAAGATCATACAACACAACAAAAACATCATCATTGAATCCGAAACATGTTCATTGTATAAAACTAAAATAAAACCAAGAATTCATAACAAAATCGTAAACTATATGACAAGTACAAAGCTATGGTAGAGTCACACTTTAAAAACCTTGTAAGAGGTTTAGCAAAGGTGGTGAAATCGAATGGAAGATGAAGGAAGATTTTTAGGGTTTCGGTGGTGGTGTGGCTGTGTATTTCTTGGACGTACTTGGGCAGGGTTTAGGCAAAGCTTGTATGTATGGTGAGATGATCTTTTCTGCCCTTTTGAGTTGTGCTTTATATAGAGGAAAACCTATAGAGGTCGGCCACAAAGTTGAAACCAAGTTGGTTTAAGTTCCCTAGTTTTTCTCAATTCAGTAGAATGACCTCTGTCTGATGATTACGTTATAACTTCCTCTAGAAAATATCTATTTAGGTGATTATAATTGATTTGGAAACTAGACTCTCGTAGCTCTCTATCCATATATGGCACGTTTTCTGATTCATTATGAGTTGTCTTGGAGAGTCCGTTGAAGTTGAGAGACGTGCTCATGAATGTTTCCGAAATTAATCAGGGTTTTCAAGACTTGGATATTCTGCCGAATTTTGATATTCTTTTCCTTATTGGATTTGGTTTGGACCTCTCCTTTATGGATATGGTGACTTGAATCAGTCAAATTGCTTCCCTAGGTTCATTAGGAATCATTTTCTCTCGGCAGCAGTAAGTACTCTGTTTTGGTAGTCTGAGCTTCCGACACTAATTCAGGCATAACTCCATCCAGAAAATAAATATGGATACGATTCAAAATGTTCTGGAAATTACACTCACACAGCTTTACGTGCATTTTTGGTATATCATATAATTCCTTGTCAGTCGTCTTGGAGAAATTCTAGAAGTTAGGTGATGTGTCCAGGAAATTCTGCATGCTTTCAGCCTCTTAATGTTGCTGCCTGTTTTATTGCCTTCCATAGCTCTGATTCTACACAAATAAGGATTAAACAAATTACAAATAGAGACATAAACATATTAAAACCGTATCACTTTGTCCTCCTATCAATGAATTGGAAGACACTGAAGCACAAGTTCGTACTACTTAAACAAATTACAAAGATTACAACAATATCATAAGTGCCTCCAAAATCTGAGATTGGAAAACATATGTATATAGAGACCTCTCATACTTGGATGGAATATAGGAAACGTAAGCACATAGTCTATAACATATAGGAGTTGCCAGCAAAATCCCGACCGACTTCTTTCATGCCACCATCCAACTCCACCAATTCAAATGTTGGTGAATTCTGTAGAGGTGTACACCTTCCTATGCTTTCACACTCATATAACGCATATCATGAATACTACACTTTCAATAGAGGCCTGAAGCCGTACCACATAAACCCTAAGTACTTCAACCACTACTTAAATTGGATTGTCTGATCTTTCTTAACCTATAAAACTTGTCGACCTAACCCTAAGACTTTCTGGTGCCTTTCTCCATCGACCTTTTCTTTGTCTACAATTTCTTGTCAGATTTCCTTATAAAAATAAATTTTGTGATTTTAGTGTTTGAATTCTTTTTCAAATCAAATAGTTTAATAAATATACATGTTGGAATATATTATGTTTAACATGATGATGATGTTGCATATGCCATATCATGTGGTATAGAGTTTTGGTATAAACTTTTGGTGTCTCTAGCATTTTCCCTCTAGGTTAGCAAAAAAACAAAACAATAGGCTCAAAAACCGGCCCGGCCCAAATTAGGCCAAAATTTTTCGATTTTAGCCTGCAAAATAACCGATCCGGAGCGCCCTGAAAGTTTCAGGCTCGGGTTTCATTATTTCCAACCCAGACTGACCCGAAAACAGCCCTACTTGCTGGTGCGCACGCACATGGGGCGTTTGAGCTTCTGCTAGGAGCCGAGTCGGGTCCTGGATTCAACGAGCGCCGGATCGAGGAGAGAAGAGTCGAGCTACGCAGCGTGTCGGAGGAAGTAGCCGGTTCGGCGACGTAACAGGTGCGATGTCGAATCTGGGTTCAGCTTGGCCGTGAATGCATGAGTTACGGACATGCGTGCTTGGCTGGAGCAGTAGGAAAGCTCGTCGGACAAGGGCGGCGCCCGAACTAAGTAGGGCATGCCACGGCTCCGGTTTCAGGTCTGAGCTCACAAGGGTAGGGTTGGGCACAAGGATCGCTGTATGTGAGCGTGAAAGCTCGGTTGAGTCCATAACAATGTGTAAGGTAGAGGGGTTATGGTCGGATTGCGGAGAACGCTCGGTTGTTATGCTTGGTGCAACGTCTCTTCATCGAAAACAGAAACATGAGGTTAACAACAGTTTGGGATGTTGACGGGGAAGCATAGGTGCGCAGATCAGATTTTTATGGTGCCCAAATCAAAAACGATGGGATTTTGGTTAAGCTAGGGTTTTTTTTCGATTAGCAAGCAACTAGGGTTTATTTTTTGATTAGCCAGCAACAACTCAGTTTAGATCTAAGTGCATGCTAAAGTGATCAAAGAAAATAGTTACGAAAAGATAGGGAGAAGAATCATCATCATATTCATTGATAGGAGACCCTTTATATAGGGTATTATAGAGTGTCAATATGAGAACATGTATGATTACATAATCTTATTTTAGGTACATATCCCAACGACATTAGATCATGACACACGTAGAATATCCTAGAACAAATTGTAATATATATATATATATAAAATTATAAATAGGTTTATATATACATAAAAATTCTAGGTTGTTACAGTTATGCTGAATTTTTGGTAGACTCTTCTTCGGATGTGGCCCCCCGTAAGGTTTACCTCTGATTTCATGTGAAATTCAGGGTGAGTCCAAACAAGTGTGGGTTCAAGATCATGCTCATAACGATCGGGTCCTGTCGGGGTCACTCCCTATCACCTAATGGAACCATCGCAGTTCGCAAAATAATCAGATTTACAGCAAGATCCACACAATATGCATTTAGATTGCGCCAAAGACCACACCACCTGCCCAGATGCTGCATAGAGTCACAGGCACATAGAGAATACCATTAGTCAATTAGTCTGTAGGAACAAACCCGCCAAGAAGAATTACTCCTTTCTCGGGGAGTTGGGGGACTCCTTAAGGGTTCATATGCACAAACTCGTTCGAATGCATACTACCTAATCGATAAACGCTTTTCATAAATACTTTCACTTAAACTTCCCAACCAAGTCATAATTCTTACTTTAGGAATTGAGGGACTTGTTGTGGAAACCTCTGCTAAGTGCTCTACTTAGCCTTGCACATGCGTACTGTTCGGGGTGAAAATGAATTTTCTCAAATAACCAGTTTTGGAACGGGCCAATACTTATGGGTCAGGTACAACCATAAACTTGATGCTTGCTCGCCTTCTGACTTCTCTTCAATATGGACAGGCGCTGGTCCAGCCGGCACTCAGGTTCTTTACAGACCTAGCTGAAGAGCAACTGAAATTTTCCTCCTCTTCTTGTGAAGCAGACGTTTCTTATTCAAGCCGGTGTGGTTGAGCAGAGCTATAAACAAAGATTGCGGGTTGTTCACCAAAGGGTTCCTTGACAAACTGAGATATTTGCTAGAGCTATTCACTTCAACAATGGTTTTACGAATATTCACCTACAGATAGGGTTTTATGAAGCGGAGATAGACTGTTCTCTCACGGATAAGGCTTAGTGAGGTAGATGCGGGGACTGTCGACAGATCGGGCTTTAGTTAGTAGCAGCGATGAATGCCTACAAATAGGGTTTTGGTGAATAGTCGCGGTGAATGCATATGGATAGGGCTTTGGTGAATAAAAAGACCCAAATAATTTTTTTGGTAAAGGTGCTCCGAGTGAGGCTTGTTTTGCAGGGTGTAAAAATTGTTTGTTGATTTATTTATTTCTCTTCTATTTAAAGGATTGTTGGTGATTTTAAAGGATTTTCGATTCTCCCATTAGAAAATAAGATGTCCAAATTTGACAAAGGGACAACCTTAGTTCATCTGTTCACATTCGTGAACTCCGAGTCTAGTGTCATACTCTGCATTCCTCTAAGTCAGCATTGCCACCCATAGCCCCCCACCCCCACAGTACACAGACCTCGGCAAGAGTAGACAACAAGGTAAGTGTGCAACGAGTTAAGGCGTAAGAAAAAAGAGGAAAACTTGGCTTAGAGATTAGTAAGATATCTTGAGATGTTGGATACCCTTGTGTTGCGAGTACCACAAGGAGTTTGAGGACTTGCTAAGTCTGAGTTCAATGCAGAGGATTCTCTTTCACACGTTGGAATAGAGATTTGTTATGGATGAAAGATCCTCATGAATAAAGTTCGTGACCCGCTCAAGAAGGAAGAGTGGATGAGGATGTGGAACCTAAATTAAAGGATAGGAGAAAGAAGACTCAGTCCAACGGAAAGGAAAAAAAGGTAGGAATTGAAGCGAATATAGCTAAAGTGGTTAACGCTAACATGTTGGACTCGAGGTAACCTTTAGCGACAAAGCGAAGGAGTTGAGCCTTGCGGGTTGAGGATCAACTTAAGGAGTGTGGATCCAGTTACATAATGTTAGAATGGAGCAGCGGAATCGTGGAGCTACCTCTCAATGGCTTATGAGAAGCAGATATTTGGAAGTTGACACTTCATCAAAAGGAAGCGTAAACCATATTAAAAGATGTGCCCAAATTGGAGTCGGCAAGTCTCCGTTCAACCAAGTTTGTGAACCAGATGGAGCTTCGACTTAGAATTTTACAACAATGCACTAGTTGAGTTCAATCGTCAGGCGATCCTCAAATTTCGTGGAGACGTGTCAGAAACGTGTCATCTCACAAGAGCCAACTAGCCTCTGAGTTTGAGATGAATGACTTGGGTGATCTCAAGTACTTCTTAGGAATTGAGGTACCTAGAGGAGAGAAGGGATATATTTGTGTCAGAGAAAGTACATTCTTGATCTGCTGACAGAGACAGGTATGCGTACGGATGTTAGGATTATTAAGTCAAAATGACACCTCCAAAACCAAAGTAAAAGTTAGTATGAATGTTAGAATATTTATGAATTATGGTTATCATTAGGAGACGCCTCAATGTTAAAACCAATTCTTAAAATATAGAGATCTCTACAAATTATATATTACACTATTGTACATCAAGACGTGAAATATTGAGATACTGAACCTTACTTCGTTGCAAATTGGCACGTAGTATATATTGGCCTAAAAGGAAAGAAGTGATCCAAGCTAAATTGAAAAGAAAGGTATTTGGATTGTGATGTCGATACCACCAAGTGTAAAGTCTATCAATTTAATAAGTCTTTGTTATAAAACATGATTATATACTCGCCTTATGGCATAAGACTTGTCATATTATCTCGGGATCGACTACGAGGAGATAATTATGTCGTATTGGATGTCATTGTACTCCACTACCTTGTCAGTTTGGTAGTTTCTGAAAATACTTGACATGCAGCTTATGAATGTGGTCACAAGATATCTCTATGGGGATTTAAATTAAGAAATATACATGAAGATCTAAGATTGACTTCATTTACCCAATTCAAATGGCTCTAGACCACAGAGCATGTTTACAATAGGGTTGAAACGTTCACTAAGTGACAACTTGTATGGAAAGAGATTTGATGAATGATGCCCATGCAAGTTAATTAAAATGGACAAGTTCTGGATTTTTACTATTGCGGTTTATGTTGATGACATGAATTTTTATATACTCTTGATGAATTAAGAGATACCGCTAAATATTTGAAATCCGATTTTGAAATAAAAGATCTTGGGAAAACATGGTTTTGTATCGAACCAAGATTCGAGCACCATAATGATAGTATTGTTCATCAATCGTATTTGTTATATGATATTAAGCCACTCTAATGATAATAAAGTGAGGCATATGATTATTCTCATGATTGTTCGTAGTTTTGACCCTTAAAGGGATATGTTTCGTCTAAGGGATGATGACGAAAACATTTAAGAGGTTAAATGCCCAATCAGTGTACAATATGTGCATCATTGTACCCAACTAAATATACAAGACTCAACATCTCATCTATATTGTGAACTTGTTAGCTAGATTTAGCTATGCGCCTACGCATTGTCATTGAATTAATGAGATTTATCTTTGGAAAGTTATGATACTTTTAGGCTTATTCTATCCCTACAAAGAGAAGAAATTATATGGTGTGTTGTATTACATCACATATCCATTGTCACAAGCCATGCGTGAAGAAAAACACACTAAAGGAAAAATCAGAAAATCTGACTTTTTCTAATCAGTCAACTTTGACAGAGCTTTGTGATCAGCTCATAACGAATCTGATTATGTATAATATATGGTTGGAAAGGTACGGATATCTACATTCCATAACTTCTTACGACTTGTTCATACCTACCTTGAGTAGAAAGTTATGACTAAATTAGTATACGAAGGTCATGTCATGAGTGAATCTGATTTTCAACGCAAACTCTTGTTTTAAGTTCTTGGGCAGCCTTCACTCATTACACTGAATATTTGTGATGTTTTGGTTGGATTTGTTGATATGAGGTATCTCTCAAACCTATAGAAAGGTTGTTTCCAAATGAGTTATGTATTGAGAAACACCTAGTATGTATCTTCTATGTAATCAGCTATAACGAGTTATCCTCATGATTAAAGTGAAACCAGTTAGATATGAGGATAATATGACATATCTATTTACTAGATCACTGTCTAAAGTCACTTTGAAAAACATGTTTAAAGCATTGATATGCTTCATTTGTTTAAAGTTCTTATGATTGTAAAAATCAGGGGGAGTCTAGCATATTCATGTTACTTTCAAATGTGATTAATGCGTTGCACTCTTTTTGTTCCTTTGACCAGAGTTATTTTTTGCCCATGAGGTTTTATTGTTACTTAGCAATGTTTTTAATGAGACAACATGAAATGCATCTTAATATATCATATTATTATGACATGACACAAGGGGGAGTGTTAAAGGAAAATATTTTTTCTAGTGTGTGACTTAGTCAAAACATAATCAGAATATGATTCGATATCATATTGTAATAGGTAATACAAGTACTTTCCTTATGTATTGTATCCTCTATATACAGAGGTTTATTTTATGAATGAAATAACATCGATATTTTTCTCAATTCTCTCATTCAGTTTATTTCTCCTGTTACAATTTTCACAATTATAACATGAAGCGTAATTTTGACTTCATAATTTTGAGGTCAAAACTTCACCAAAATTTATGTAAATAAGTGAAGTGTATTGCAAGGAAATCAAGTAAAAAAAAGAAAAGGAAAAAAGAGGCTTTGGTCATATTTAGGAACAAAATGGCGTGCACAAAACGCAGAGGCGCATCTTAGCCATTTCGTGCGCAATCGGTCGTCTAATAATCGCATACCAACAAATACCAAACATCTCAATCCAACTCTCAGGTATTGCAATTCCCACTCTAAATTCCGGTTTTGGCTTCTTAGATCCATCCTGTTTTGGCTGCCCAGAAATAATAACGCCATCGAATTCTTAAAGCTTTCTCTTTTGCTCTTGAACATAGATCAAAATTTCCTGTCTGGGTTTTCTTTGGGCGCTTTACTGTTACGCCATCGATTTTGATTGTCTGTATTGCAATACGTGATTCTCTCTTGTCTTAATTTTCATGAATGACAAGAACAAGTGAAAATTCAATCAAAAGTTGAAAACTTTGCTGCTTTTTTGTTTCATTATTATTGTGTTTTGTGATATTAGAGTGATATTAGTATTTCATTTTTGTGTTTTGTGGTTGTATCATCTGTTTATGTTTGATTCTTTTGTAGGGAACTTTTGGTGGTTATTTACTTGTGTGCAAATCTATCTGCAGTGAAGATGGTATGAGTTCATTCCAATTCAAAAGTACAAGGCTTTACGTTTTGAACTTTAGACACTAGTTTTTGAGAAATAGCTTCTCTAGCTTATACTGTCTACTCTGCATTTTCACGCACTTGGGGGTGTCACTAGTTTTATTTATAATTGATGATGCTTGTTATGGGCAGGATAAATATAGTATATAAGTTTGCTTGTGAATTTTAGTTTGTCAAATTAAGGTACTACCATTCAGGAGTTTGGTGCTTGTGCTGATCACCTGAGCATGCTGTTCTATTCACTTGTCTTTATACCAGCTTTGTCTTACTTTTATTCCTATCAAATTTTGGTTAGAAGTTTAATGAAAGTTTGTCATGCTGCAGTATTTTGATGGGTATGGGTATCATGGGACATCATTCGAGCAGACATATCGATGTTATCCTGCATCATTTATTGAAAAGGTAGGAATGATTTCTTTTTTATTTTGTAGATTCTGCACTGAGAATTATGTTCTTTGTTTTTTGAGTTTCTGTTGTCTTCTAAAGACCTCAGGCACAGCATTTCTCAATTTTTATTCTCAGTGCAGAAACTTGCCGCCTCCAGCATTTCTGTTCTCCTAAAAATTCTGCACTGAGTATTTGTAAATTTTTATTCTGGATTAGAAAAGTGGAGAAACTTGCCGCCTCCAGCTTTCTTTAGGAAGCTGAATCCCGTTCATGTAACAGCATTTGATTTTTAGAAAATCGCTTTTCATTTGTTCCCTTTGTTCTGATGTTTATCTCTATGTTTTGCAGCCACAACTTGAAAGTGGCGATAAAAGTAAGTCTGTACTTGCCGCTGTTTTGTGGTTACATAGTTCTTAATCGTATCTGATAATATGTAATCCTGATCTGCTTTATTCTTTTGTTTTGTTTTTCTCCAGTTATAATGCCTCCCTCAGCCCTTGACCGCCTTGGTTAGTCGCTTTAGTTTTACTTTTTATTATGGTGTTTTACCTTGTTGATTGATTTGTGTTATCTATCAATTCTGATCTATAATTTTTTATATCCATTAAAATCATGCAGCTTCACTACACATTGATTATCCAATGTTGTTTGAGCTTCGTAATGATGCTGCTGAGCGGGTCTCTCATTGTGGGGTGCTGGAGTTCATCGCAGAAGAAGGCATGATCTACATGCCTTATTGGGTAAGACTTTCATTGTGTGAGATTACTGGTATAATTTTGGCAAGTTACCTGTGATATTTTTTCAGCATCCAAATTGTATTCTGATCTTCAAATCATGCTGTTTCTTTCTTAATTCTTTTAGATGATGGAGAATATGCTCTTGCAAGAGGGGGACGTTGTGCGAGTAAAAAATGTGACTCTTCCAAAGGGAACATATGTCAAACTTCAACCTCATACGAAGGACTTTCTAGACATCTCAAATCCAAAAGCTATGTAAGTAAATGTTATTACCTTTTTAATGATTGTATCTTGAAAAATGTGGTTCTTGTGAAGGGGAAATACCTTTAATTGGTAGAACTTTACTAAAACTTAATTATCGTGAGCGACCCTAGACACCAGGCATTTATAGAATCTGGTAATATTTTTGGATTTCTTTTTACATTATTAGGTTAAATCCCATGGGTTTCTATTTTTGATGTCCATAATGGAGTAGTGATGGAATGAATAGATAGGAGCTGTTATTTTGAGGACAATTTGTAGTTGATACATTTTACTTATGATGTATACTTATTGATTTTTTGTTCTTCATTGTCATTATGTAGTGTGTTATTGGTCTCTGTAAATAATACTGAGGTTCCCTCTTCCATGGTCATGTCCAGGAACTAGGTTTTTATTTATTTTTATTGTTTTTATAGTATCACTTTTGTTTACTTTTTGGTTATACCTTATGAGGAACCACAAGTCAATGAACATAGCACAACCTTTCAATCGCAGTCTCTTATTTTATAGAAGGAAAATGCCATGCTGCAGAAATTATGGAAATGGAAGACGTAACACAATTAAGAACTTTGCTGTAACCATATATTACAGTTAGTTTAAAATTGAACTTCCTTCTATGAAAATAGTCTACGCGTAGCATTCTGAAGAGAGCTTTACTTAAGTTACCCATCTTCCGAGTCCCTTCTCAACTCCTCTTGACCCTCTTTCTACAACCCCATATTTGGATTTGTTTTTTGTTACTTTCTCCAACCCCAGATTCGATTCTTGCACTGGGGAAGATCCTGTGTTTGCTTCTCCCCTCAATGGTGTATTATGCGCAGTCATTCAGAGAATGCAAACATATGTTTCTGATTGCTTCTGCTCTCTAGAAAAGGGTGTTTAGGGATTGTAATGTGACCTGAGTTAATCCAGTTAATCATGTAACCCTGCTGTGGTGAGGGGTTCAATTTGTTTGGGGGTAGAAAGAAGGGTTTGGTTTTGGGTAGATGTGCTACTATAGTGGTGTCTTAGGTTCTTTCACTTCTGTGGATGGGGAATAACAAGAATGGATGAGTTTGACATTTCGTGGGCTATAGTTTGTTTTTGGCATCCGATTATCTATTTATGTAGTGTTTAAACATCATTTTTTGTTTGTTTATGGTCTTTTATTCTCTACTTAGATTTATATCCCCCTGTTAGTTCATTAGGTGTTTTCTTCTTCACTAGTTGGGGTTTCCTGCTGTGATTCTGGTGTTTTAGGAGCTGCTTCCGGGGGATTTCTTGTCCCTTTTGTAATTGTTCTCCTATTTTTAATTTTATTCTTTTTCTTAGAGAAAATATATATTGTAAAAAGAAAAAAAAAAAGAAAAAAAGATCTTGCAGCAGATTGGTCCCTTTTAGGATTTTTGTCTTTCTGTGATCATTTTTTTGATTTTACTGAGTATTGTTCCCATTGGCCTACGATGTATATGGGGATGCCTCTTGGCAGTTAGTTTAAGGTAATTCTTTTTTGAGATCAGATTTTAAGAAATGCAGAGAGAAACTATTATACAATTGAAGACAACTCTAAGTTACTTGCTCTTCAAAAGCTGAAGTGGAAGTGCTGGATTGTTTGTTTATTTTCTTTGTGCCTTCTTTTGGGTATATGTTTCAGTTACTTGCTCTTCAAAAGCTAAGCCACCTCTTCCACATCTCAGGCCAATATTATATCTCATATTTTTGTGAATTATTTGCACCTTCTGACTATCCTGCTATGCTTTGGATATGACATATCAGTTTTTTTCATACAGCTTGGAGACAACTCTAAGGAATTTTTCGTGCTTGACCGTTGGGGATAGTATTATGGTAGCATACAACAACAAGAAGTATTATATAGATATCATTGAATCAAAGCCTTCTAATGCAATAAGTATAATTGAGACAGACTGTGAGGTGGACTTTGCACCTCCTCTAGATTATAAGGAACCTGAAAGGCCTGTGATACCTGTTCCTCTGAACAAGGCAACAGCTCAAGGTACAGATTTCTCTAACCTCATTGCACTGCTGATCCTGTGTGGGTTTTCTTTGTTTACTTCATGACTTATGCTTGAATGGATTTTTTTTTCTTGTTTCCTCTGCATGGCTCTTTCCTTCCATTTTTCTTTGTGTTCTCTCTTTAGTGGTTAATATATAGTTTGTTGACGCATATACTTCTTCAGGCCACACATAGGGTGTTAATTAGAATACCTTAAACATAATTTGTTGATCTTGGCTTGGTATACTCACAAGGTTTGCAAAGTTAACCTACCACTTTGGCTTTTTTATATTTGAATTTTCTATTATGTGTATCAAGTCATTTCATTTTTTGGAAATCCAATTTTTCTTACTCTTGGTAACTGGTACAGTATTATTACTGAAGATAAAGAACCAAAAACCTCGGGGTCACTGTACATTTTACTTGGTATAGAGTACTTAGATATTTACTGCTTGTTGGAAAAATGTAGTGGTATACATGACTACTGTTTTCTCAAATAACAATTTCAGTCATATTATAATTTCGATAAAAAAAGATCTAAGAAATGATATGGGTCTCCTTTTTCTTGCAGTTGAAGAGGCCCCTGCTGAGACTGAACCAAAATTCAACCCTTTTACTGGCGCTGGAAGGCGCTTGGATGGGAAGCCTTTGAAATATGAGCCTGCACCAGCTTCCTCGTCAAGGTCCACAGACAAGAAATCTGTGGTTGCCAATGGTACTGCACCACCTTCCACAGGATCTAGTTCACAAACTGGCAATCGTCAGGCTCAGGGAAAGCTAGTTTTTGGAGCAAATGCTAGCCGCATTCCAAAGGAGACATCAAAGGTACTCTTGTTTCATGGTTTTCTATGACTTTGAAATACATTACCAAATCAAGGTTGACCATAATATTAATTGTACTTCATTTTTTTCTTCCTCTTCTGTTCAGAAGGAAGCTACAAAAGATGCTAAAAAAGAGCAGCAACCTGAAAAGAAAGAAGATCCCAAGTTCCAGCCATTTACTGGGACAAAGTACTCACTAAGGGGTTGATTGGATTATGAATCCACTGTCTATTTTGAACTTATGTTGCTCCTGCCATCTCTGGTGTAGATTGGATGGATAGTATAAGATTCCAAACTGTTCTCAAGTGTTGTAATATTGAAGAAACATCACATGCTGAAACTGAGGATAGAAATACAACTGGTAGTGAAGCATCTGTATACCGCTTGGGCACCCTGGATCCTTTGCAATATTTCAATGTTAAACTATTTGAGCTGTTAGAGCTCATTCTGATGCCAAATACTGAGTTTTAAGTTTTATTTTAAGTTTTATTTTGCTGATTTGATATATTTTAGCTTGTGAGTCATTTTTCTTGGTGCCTCACCTAGAATTCACGTAACGTGGCAATGAACCAAATCATAAATATATCGTAACTAGCATGTCCTAATGGAGAATTTTTTGTGTTAACGTAGCTTCAGGTGATAATGTCAAGTGGTGTTACATTTCAATCAGATCCTCTAGTATGAACTTAAAAAATATCCTTAAATGTCATTTCAAGTGATGATATCCCTAGTATGAACTCAAGTGATGATATCTCAAACCATATACCTTATTTCTGATACCCTAAACTTTAAACCCTAGACCATAATATGAACTTAAAAAATATCCTTAAATGTCATTTCACAAAAGTTAAAAAATATTAATATATATTTTAGTTGTAATAAATTCATATGTCTAAATCTGATTTGAGACATTGTCACATACCATAGTATTGAAAAATTTCTAATGACCAATCCTAAACACAAATCATAGAAATATGTTCTAGCGAGAGGTGAAAGAGGTGGGGTACACATTTCATAATAAAACTGTGATTAAAAGCAATATTTGTTGTAGCGAATATGGTGATTTGTTGTATGAAACATTAGGCTACAGCAAGTGACATTTTTGACAACAAAATGATTACATATATAGTAGATCACAAATGCAGTTCCAACATCTTACTACCACATAAGAGAAAATGACTGCGTGACGGACGGAACAGGACGAAACGGCGACAGCAGTTTAATTTTTAATGAATTGATCCAACGGACATGATTAGACAGATCTAAACGGACATGATCAATTTATTAAAGATCGACGGCTGTCGTCGTTCCGTCCCGTACAGCATTCCGGCACCTGAGCAATCAGGCATAAAAGAAGTAGAGAAGTCTCTCTCAACTTTTCGACCTAGCTGCTGCCATTACTTCCTCCCCCGGCTCCCCACGTATTCTTCCGTCTTCTTCCTCCGCCTCTCTTCAGTCTTAGCTTCCTTCTCTTTTCCTACCTCCCCATTGAGGTCATGTTAAGGTTGCTTGACTCAGACTCCACCCTCGTTATGGGAGGTTTAGCCACACTCCGACAGAGTCTCCATAGGAAAAAACTGTACGACTTCAAGAACCCTAAGGGAGTTCTTTGTTTTCCGGCGCACTATCTTTGATACATTGACGGCACAGCGGACAACTGGTAGACACAGCCAAATTCTCGTATAGGCATTTGTGGTGAAACGTGTGTCCACATTTATGTAACAAGGCACACTTGTCTTTGGTCTCGTACTCCATCAAACAAATAGCACACTGGTCATTACAGAACCGCTTTTCGTGGTCCATTTGATAGCTGAAAATCGCGTAGCCTTCAGGGCTCTTGGCACCGATTGCAACCAGAAGAAAAGAAGCATCATGCATCAGTTTAACCATCCTGCTTGTTGAGCCAAGGGTTCTTATTATGTCATGTATGCAGGGTAACATTGGGATGTAAAATCCAAAGCTGATACCTGTTATGATCCAAGAATCGATAGTCGGATCAATAATGGGAAGGGTGTCACGCACAATTATGCGGACAAGAAAGATAATTAGTATCATGAGTATATTCACGAGAACATCTATGAAGGTAACCAATAAAATTAGGTCAAAAACCACCGGATTCATGTTTCTGAGAATATGAGTTGCGTAGTGGTAAGCTTTCAAGTTCAAAACAAGTTGTATGGATTAGCCTTGCTAGTTTCTTTTATACATATAGAGGAGCATTCCCTATCCCACTGAGGTAAGAAAAAGAGATTAAATGATAAATGCATGGTATGTTTTTGTTGTATATATAAAGACACGAACGCTAATCCTTTGAAGAAAAGGAATCCGGTTCCAATATGGTTATATGGAGATGTAAGACAAGTTTCATGCATATTATGCGACGACAATGCTCTAAATCAAGTGTTTTCAATTTGCTGCAAATCTCAATTCGAGGTGCTTCAAGCTACACATGTTGCGCAAGCCTCGAGGACCAGTTTTTTTGTGGGTTTTTGAGGTAGGAGGTAGAACCATATGCCAAAAACCCCCAATCCCACATCAGTAAGGTAATTACATGATACCAACTCCAAGGTGCTAATGTAAGATGATCCAAATCATCCAATTGCTTTTAAGTGCTGGCATTTGGGTGTAAAATATACTTTTTTTAGACAAGACGTGTTATGAACCAATTTAGTGGTTTGTCACGGATACGATCAAGGATTTCGAAAGATATTTGAGATTGAAGCTATATGAGGCCTGTCTTGGAGATCAAGTTATCTTGGTATGAATTCGGGTCACTATCCATAAATCATTAATCCGGTAATTCATGGAGGATCATATGACTTCCAAGATTGAGCAAATATTGAAGATTTTTATATAAAGAAGGTTTTGGACGTAGGAATGCAATAAGGGTACTTTGACGGTGAAATAATATGAGGTGCTTTCCTTCCATCTAAGGAAGATAATTATCCTTGATTCCTTGATCTAAAGGGATTCCAATACGTGCCAGACTTGATGATTACATGAGGGTTTCATTCCTTAAGTTATATGGCTAGCACACGTACAGATTCATGCAAGGTATAATTGTGATATTAAGGATTCATTCCTTAAATGATTGACTGCGCATGGTGATGCATGTCCTAAGCATATTTTGGAGCAATTATATTGTTGTGTTGTATATGAAGACGTACATATATATATAACTACAAGAGTTGAATTTGAGGTGAATATCTTGATCTATTATCTTTATGATATATGGACCAATACCTGCGGTCAAATATCTGTATAATATTTTTCTTTCCTTTGAGGTCATGCGTGGCTTGATTCGTAGATTGCATTAGTATATATTTTTGTGATCTTTTAAGAAGATTTCTTCCTTTTGTTGATCAGGAGGTCTGATATGCCTTAATCCGCAAGTATTGAATAAAACCTTAGTGTTGACTATATAAAGGGGTCGATGGTGATCAGAGAATACACACATGAACACACAACCAACTTTGCAACACTGCAAAACAAGTCTCCCTCGGAATACCTCTACCAAAAAGAAGCCTAGGGTTTTTTATTCCTTCAAAGCTTACCTAGTCGGCAAATCCCGCTTCTACCTCACCAAGCCCGCTCAGTCGGCAAAAGTCCACCCCAGTTCATAAAGACTCATCACGAGCACAAGTCCGCCAACAATTATTGTTAGAGAGTAAAACCTCTAGCAAATATATCTTGTCATAGAGTAATCTTTGGCGAACACCTAGTCCTGATATTGTTTGACTCTGCTCAACCATACTGGTTTGAGTAAGAAGCGTCCATTGCAAGTGAAGTGGAGGAAAATCCTAGCAGTCATCTGTTAGGTCTGAAAAAAAACCTAGTGACATGTTTGATCAGCACCTACTTACAGTTGCTTGAAAGGAAGTCAAGACAACGAGGGCACAGAGAAGAAGACCAAGTTGTATCTTACTCATATGTACTGGCATGCTAAGAGCTGATTGTTCGAAGAAAATCTATTTGCACCCCGAACAACTGGGTCAGAGATAAGAACGTTACCTCTTATACAGTGGTGGATTTAGGATTTCTACACTAGGTGAGCTTTAAGTTTGGCCAAAGGTAAAAAAAAATTTCAATCTAACATCATGTTTAGTGCAGGAAAAAGAAGATTATAAGAACTATACTTTAGAGATGTAAGAATATTAGAATAGTAAATAGCATAGCAAATTGAACCAATTAGAGATAAAAAGAAAACTGCATTATTACATGGGTAGTTAAATTGTGATAGTATCGGTACAATGGTGATCCACATGCTACCCTTGTCCCAGTTCAAGTTGGTATCCGAGCGGGTGTCTATTCAATTATGTATCCCAGCATAATGAGCCTAAATTTGGGTTCATCGAATTGCAATCAGAAAAATTCTGATTGACCCAAATCATAAATCATATCAAAAACCAAAAATCTGAATCTCGAATCACACCACAAAAAAAACATGAATCCCTTCTGAATCTCGAATCACACCACAAACAAATAGTAACCTCACACCATCTGATTTCTGATGTGAGAATTGGACTGAATAAAATTCCACATGTCAACCTAAAAAGTTAGGTTGCATGTGAAAGGGAGTGTTGGTGAGGAAAAATCCCACATTAGAAATGGGATAAATAAAATACAATGTGGGTGAATCATACCTAATTGTACCGAGACCTTTTGTAGTTAAAACTCAATACCTTAAAGGTGATTAAGTTAGGATAGTATCGGTACAATGGTGTTCTACATGCCACGCTTGTCCCAGTTTAAATGGTAATTGAATTCAGACTTTATGAGGGAGTCAATTTCCAGTCAGATCTTTTTTTGTTTCTGTTCATGTCTTTATGTACAACCAATCAACCTCTTGAAATGAAAAAACCATATTAATTATTTTTCCATACCATGGTTTCCTGCCAACCAAACGGGGTCTAAGTGTTAGGACCCAGCCCAGATTAACCCCTTTATCCCGAAGAAAATCTTGTTGGGTCCATCTAAAGGGAACTTCTTACCGAAACCTCCTTGAAATGGACAACCTATCCTGCAAATCAATGAAGCACTTCCATAAAGATAAATGTTACAACCCCAACACCTAGTGCCATCCTGCTCCTCAAATCTCCTCCACGCTTCACAATCACAATCACCTAACTAAACTGGGGTAATCAGAGCAATTTAAATAGATAGAAACCTAATCAAAATCCAGCGTCAGCGGACTAAATCGACTATGACTCGTCACCTGTATGCACGACCTCCTCTCAGCTACCTTGCAAACTGGGCATTTGAAAACGAATGGACTAGGGGAAAACATTTTAATATAAACGTTAGAGTGAGTGGAGAAAATTGAACTCGATAAAACGATAGCTCGAAGCCAAAATTTATTTTCATGTTCTCCCACAAATAAACCAAAAATAAATTATCTTTATGCATACTCATAAAAATTCAAATATAAAATCCTAGCCTTAAACCAAACACAAATAATCCAGGCCTTATGCTTTATAAAATCAAATGCCGGCCTTACGCCACTTATAAGATAATCTAGGCTTATAGCCAAATAATAAACAAAAATAAATCCCGGCCTGTAGCCTAATCATCAAATGATAAGGGAACAATATCACAAATAAATCATTTCTCATGTCAGGGTCGGAGCTAAGAGCTCTAGAGTACCACCCACCCTCAGTGAGGAAGCAATCCCGTGCTAAACTACCATCTCCCCCAATGGGAGATGAGCGCAACAAGTGACGCGTTTCTACTCCACCGAATGAGGAGCGTTGCTTGCTAGCTAGCTAAAATAAATTCGACAACTCTCATATAATCAATAAATATATAATCCTGTGATATCAAATCTAAACTTTTCTTATTTTTCCCAACCAAGGCCAAATATAAAACATTAATCCAGACATTTGACCAAATTTAGTAAAATCCAGGCCCTTGGCCAAATATAACATAATCTCGGCAAATGCCAAAACATAAAATATAACTGGTAAATGCCCAATCTTAAGTCCTAGTAAAACATCGGGTTTGATTCTTATCTGTACAACGGGTCTCTCCCGTCTCAACTTGGCAATTCAACCCGTTACCCGTTAACCGCTCACTAACCATCCGTTAAAAACCCGTCCGTTAACCGTCCGATTACATAACAGGTTAATGGCTTGTCAACCCGTTACAACCCGACAGTTAGCGGATGGAAACGAGTTGTTCGTTAGAACCCATTTAACCCGTTAAGGCCCGCCAAGAAATAAAAAAATATAAATAAAAAGGAGAAAATCTTACTAATCAATCTTCTTCTTTTTTTATAACTTTATTTCATCTAAATCATTGAAAATTTCAACCGCTAAAAGAATTTTTTTTGGTATTTTATTAAAAAATATATATATATAAGAAAGGTTGAAAAAATTTCTTAACGGGTCTTAGCGGGTCCCAACGGATAACCCGTGAACCCAACTTGTTCAACCCGCTATAACCCATTAGCTTAGCGGGTTATAACCCGTCCATTTACCAGGTTGACTCCGGTGGAAAATCATTTAAACCCAAATAAATCTTGTGCGAGCCGAAATCCATAAAACATGAGAAATTAACAAAAACAAAAATCCTCTACTGAGGTGCTTGCATATACCAAAGGAATCGAAATAAACAGAAACCCGAAAACCACAATTTACTGAGAAAATACACAAAACCATTTAAATCACAAATCATGGCATGCATTCATTTATGCAAAACAAAAGTTCACTTACAGTACTTGATGCAATCTCCTCCATGCTCGGAATAGTCCTCGAGCGCCATCTCAAAATATCCACATGGTTGAGTCCAATCCCTCGTTCGGCCATTAGCTGTAAAATAAATCTGACAAATCAGTCCTTACTATCGTAGACTTGATCTTTTCCTAGTTTGACTAGAAAATACTAATTTGATTAGAAGTTGACAGACTCATTCCTTTTCAACAACTTCTCAACCTTGAAGTTTAATTTATGATTACACAACCTTGAAGTTTAACTTCTCAACTTGGTTTACTAATTCTTTTGACGTTATGTATCATATAGTAATTTGTGGAATTGCTATAGACACCCAATCCGCAGCCTAAACCAATTTACTAATCGTGAGTCGATGAATCAATTAAGAAATCATCCAAATTATTTACCACGATCAACTCAACATTTTCATTAATAGAAAAAATCATCTTCCACACACTACCAGCATAAACATTATAGCTGATGAAAAAAACAGGCCGAGGAAATTTTTTTCCATCGGCTAAGTTAAATTTTCGTCGGCTAAAGTGGACTTTTAGCCAACGAAAAAATATTTTGTCGGGTAAACTAATTTTTTCTTCCGCTAGAGTCTGTAAACTATAGCTGACGAAATAATAAATGTTTAGCTGACGAAATAAATAATTTTTTTCGGCTAAAAGTCCTTATATTTGCAGATCTAGACATCAGGTCATTTGAAAAAAAAAACGGGAGAACAAGTGTGGGTGTTGTCGAAATATGTCCAAAATTAGTTTGTGGAGCTATATATAGGTACGTATATGTGTATATATCTTGATTTTGAGTTGATTTAAGAGTTTATCTGAGTTATATAATATTGATTTTGAATTTTATTTGAGTTGAATTAATTGATTTTGAGTGTGATTGAGTTGATCGATTTTGATTTGATAATATATATGAAGTTGTTAATAATTTGTCGATTTTGATTGAGCATATATATATATATGTTAATTAATTTAATTATAATATTTGTTGATGTATGGTATGAATTAATTAATAAGTTGTTGATTATATGTTGATTATGATTTTGTGATGATTGATGTGTTGATATATAACATTGTTATGTAATTAGTAATTAGTATATATATGTAAAACGTATATATATGTTAATTATTAATTTGTTATTAATTAATTGTTGTAGAATACTAAATGATTTGAAATTTTATATATGGAATTAATTAATTAATTAATTAGAGTTATACATATATATTTTGTTATCTTTTCAGGATATGGATAAGAGTTGGATTTCGCTTTCAAAATGGGACGAAAGATATGGTAAATGAGTTATTAGTTTAATTGAATATGTGCTGGCTAATGCTAACAGGAATACAATTTTCTATTGCGCGTGCACTAAATGTTCGTGTCGTAGCGATATGCATCGATTTGTGATTGACAAAGTATGACAGCATCTGAAGAGTAACGGGTTTTGGGAGAAGTACACATGTTGGATATATCGCGGTGAAACATCATCAGAGGGTCCGTGTAGCACCCCTGGGGGGTAAACTACAGTAGCCACGAAGTTAGGCCAATAAGAAGCCAACACGTCCGAAGGACGTGCCAACAACTTATTAACCTAAAGTCGTAGGCTTTTTAGTGAGTAAAATAAATTTTAAACTTTAAATACTTTGAGTGGCACCACATGAAATCCTTAAAACAATCATCAGAGTTTATCTAATTTCGCGGACGGTGGTAAAAATAAAGGGGACAATTTAAAAACTTTAGCGACAACAATAAAAATACACAACATGGTTAACAAATCGGGATGACACCTTTACTGTTTATGTAGTAAGCTCTGGTAAATGACTCAAAGGGTATAACCGGAATAAGGAGTACACTTGGACCGAACATCGAGGAAGGAATGAAGCTCCACACATAGCTCTCTCTATCTTTCTCGTCACAGTACCTGCAAACAATCTGTTGTAGGGGTGAGCGTCGTCCTCGCGCGCTCACGTAGGCCCACCAATGATAGGTTTGAAAACCAAAAACCGTATATATACATATAGATTTGAGCTCGTAAGAAAACCATTTATAAAATCCTTGGCACACAAAAACCATCATTTTATATCCTTTAGGAAAACAGTGCAATATGCTAAAAACATAGGGGCCCAGAGCGCTCAATGTACAAGTACAGCCTGCAGGACTCCTCGGATCTGGACAGCCGAATCCCGGGTTTGTCTTCACTGCAAACCGAGGCCAACTACCTATGAGCTTGAAAACACATAGTAGCGAGAGTGTCCATTTCCAGCTAAATGCCCAAACAGCGCATCTCACTTACGTCTCGCTTAACTCTGTACGAGACGAGCGTAAGCGGGATATTTAAAATAAACAGGGCATCGCCCCCCGGAGGTTCACGGTCTCGACACCGTGGGAGTGCTAGATACTAGGTCCCGTCACTCTCAGGCTAAGCACCGGAAATCAGGACGACGGTACTACTTTTCGATCCGAGGCACACACACACACTAAATCATTTACGTCTAGCCTCGGGTTTTCTTGGCCCAATCATAAGTCATTTATCATTTAATATAAAGAAAACTTTCTCGAGGCATCGACCATGAGCATACACAAAAACATGCACTTTCTCATACATATATAAAACCACTACCAAAGGGGTTCAGGTTCCCTACCTGGAATTGCCGTTCCAAACGCAAGCTCCAAGCTTCCAAGAACTGTCTCGGTGAACCGAGATCACCTCGTAAGCTACATCGTCCAAAAATCACTGCAGAATTAAAGTAGCTTAGCAACCAAGATGTAATAACAGTCAACAGACCTCAGCATTCCTAGTTTGACCAGGAATGACCACATTGACTAAGTTGACCAACCAATTCCTTTTTATGGCACCTTAATCTTTTTGACTTTCTTTTCCAGTTATCGACTCTTTACTCAATTACCGGAAGTCCGACTAAACTTCTGAACTTTCCTTTAACCACTTTAACTTGACGTTAGGGTGTCACATAATAATTCGTTGAATTACTATGGGCACCCAACGTGTTACACTAACCAATTTATTTTATCAAGAGTCGACTTACCGATTTACGTGAAATACCAACTTTACTTAACATGGTCAACTTAACATTTTCCAGAATTCCAGTTATCACTTTCCGATAACAATTTAACACTACCAATTTAACCAAAAAGTGTCAAACTTCGTTGAACTTCAAATCTTTACTTAACCGTTTTTCTGAAAATGTAACTTTCCCAAAATGGAAACTTTCCTTTAATGGAAACTTTCCCAAAATGGAAAGTTTCCCAAATTAGCAGGTTTCCAAACATGGTTAGTTTCCGTTTTTATACGTTTCCTTATACGTAAATTCCAATTACGACTCTTAACCCAAGTAAACGGAAACAACACAATCTTAAGGAGTCGAAGACTACCTCTCGGCATTTCAGCCGGTTTAACTGCATCACCGGATTCCGGCAACTTGCCGGAATCCTCTGCCGGATTCCGGTCAACTTGCCGGAAATTCGCCATAGCTTCCTCGTTTTCCTCGTTTACCAAGTCCTCGACACACAACGAAAACAACAACCAAATATCAGTAGATCAACATCAATTCCAACACAGTAACACATTTCAAACAGATTCACAGTAGCTTGAACAAACAGGAAATCTGTCCCTCACCTCCAAATTCGATCCAAGGAATACAACAGCCTCCTCCAAGATCCTTCTAGCAGCTCTTCAATCTCCAACCATCCCCAACTGCACCAGTCACCATCATCTCTTCTCTGATTCTCCTTGGCAGAATACCAGACCTCTGCCTCTACTCCAAATTGAGATTCCAACCGCTTCAATCCACTGTTTCTAGCCTCAGGCGAGTTTGAGGAACACGCCTGAACCATAAAGACACGGTCTCCGGAGCGAGAAACCCAAAACCCAGGAAATCCGAAAAACACAGAAAACAGTAAGAACAGTGGAAAGAGAGTTTTCGATTCAAGCTCCAATCAATTGATCAGAAGCATGGAAAAGGAAGAGGAAGAGAAGAGAAGAAGAACCAAACCTCTGGTTTGCTGATTCATGGCCTGAATCGCCGGGAATCGCCGGAGTTCGATCGAGCACAGTGGTGCTCGATCTCCGCCGTGAGTGCACGCCTAAGAAATCCAAGGACTGGGCTAGGAAGTAGAGGAAAAGAGGAGAAGGTTGGAGGTGGTCCGCCGGCCTGGGGAGGCCGGAGTCACCGGCGCCAGGCGGAGAACAGTGGAGGGAAGCGAGAGCTCGGTCGAGCTCGAGTTGACCGATTTGGGGGAGGTTTGACTCGGTCAAACCTCTCTTCTCTATTTATAGAGAAATCAACGGTTGAGATCTGATCTGGAAAAGATCCAACGGTCAAGATCAAAAGAAGGTGAAAAGTAAAAGGGTAAATGGTAAAACTGATTTACCGGAATGGTAATTTAAAAGTTACCGGAAACTTCAAAAATCCGTAGAAAATAAACCGAAGCTCCGAAAAATAATCCGAAAATACCGGGAGACTCGTGTCGACACGTACTATGACATCGAGTCATTAAATCAGGTATTTGGAGAACTTTGAAAAACTCGAAAAGAACGTGGTAATTAACTCGCGAAGTTACCGAACGCGACTTAAACCTCAGTAACTCGTCATTCTCCGTCAGGTGGTGGAGCGGTAAGTAGCGTTGTCAAGATTCTTCCAGAAGTTATGCACACGGGAAGTGACAAAATCTGACCTCCAGGAAATGTAAGAGGACATTATTTATATCATGTGTAAATTTGAGTGGATATTTCCTCCAAATTTTTTTAACATCATGCATCACCTGATGATCCATCTTCCCGGGCAATTGTTACTTACCGATCCAATACACTATACTTGGATGTATCCCATGAAAAGGTATGTTTTCTACACCTGAATTTTTTATTATACATGTTCAATATATAATCATAACACTTTACAACAATTTATTTATAGGCAACTTGAAGACTACAAAGCTTATGCGGCTAATAAATCCGCGCCTGAAGGATGTATAGCTGAAGCATATATTGTGCACGAGTGCGTCACCTACATGAAGTTGTATTTAGGAGCGTTGAAGGAAACTCCATAAACCATACCGTTAGATGTACCGAAGTTCAACCTTTCTATAGTCTTTAATGAAGTTGAAGTTTATGGAATTTTACCAGACTCATACAAGTTGCAACCAAATGAGCTAGTCATAGCCCATTGGTGGGTATTGATTAACTGTCCAGAAGTTGAATACTGGAACAACATCCATTTATATTGTCTAGACGTTCAAGGTGATCTCGACTATCACAACAAGGAGTTCGCAAACTATTTTGGCGGTTGGGTATGTAATTCTTTATTTTTGTTCATGACTCTTTCATTGCATAATTATCCATATTTATAGTACATTGAATATTTGGTTGCAGATGAACCATATTCAATTCGATGGTCACCCAAATTGGTCGCACGAACTAAGACTTCTAGCGATGAAGCCGACAATGTCAAGAGTTTATCCGATGTGCAAGGTAAATGGCGTGTAATTTATATGTGAACAGAGAGACAACAAACGGAGAACATAAAATTCTGAGGTGATAGCGCATGGTGGACAGAATGAAGTTGACTATTACGGTATTCTCGAATCAGTGGTGAAACTCGTTTATAGGCAAGGCATGGCAGTGCACCTCTTCATTTGTAGATAGTTTGATACTAGCAGCCCGCAGAGCATGAAGATTGATCAGTATGAGATTTTATTGGTAAACACTACTACAAGCTGTTACGAAGATGACCTGTTCGTTTTTGCCACATCGGTAAAACGAGTATTTTATCTTGATAACCTTGTTAAGGGTGACGCGTGGAAAGTAATCAACCTTGTGCACCCTCGAAACATTTACCAGGCGACTACACTTAGAGAGGCTAAAGACGAGGAAGAAGAAGTTGCGTATCAAGAGCCCAGCGCAATAGGTATTCCTGACTCCTCTACAATTTGCCTTAGTAATTTTAAAGCGGATCGTTCGGTTCGAATTCGTGATCCAAATCAAGAAACAGACGAACACTCTTGTGATGAGGAAATGCATAGATAGCCAGAAATTAAATCTAACACCGAAGAAGACTCATCGAATGATTCTGATTACGAGCCTTCTTAGTTTGAATTTGTAATATAAATTGATGTGCTTTATATGCTACAAGCTATTGAATTCATAATTTTATTTAATTTTGGTGATATATAAACAAGAAATTGGTATGGTTTACATTAAATAGCCAGTTTTTATGTATTTTTTTAGTTTTAGCCGACGAATTACATCCTATTTCGTCGGCTAAAACTATCTTGCTCGTCGAATACCTTAATGTTTCGTCGGCTATAGTTAAATAATTAAAATAATAATTTTATACCACTGGTTGCATCTTATCGATTTGAAACTATTTTCAGTTGAAGGTCCAGGCAAAATACGTAATTGAGACAGTCAAATAATTGTTTCCGTACATTTAGGGATTTGACTTACGAGATTGACCGTCCGGATCGAGTCTTTAACGTTGTCGGATCTTGATGAAAATTTACCCATACACATATTTCAACATAATAATGATATCTGATGGTCAGATTTTTGTTTCACAAGTTTGATCATTATAATCACAACATGCCTATTAATGTTGTATAACTTTTTTAAGTGTTAAATGTTCAGTTTCAAAAACAAACTATACGTAGAAGCTTCAAACGAAAAAAAAATCATGAAATAAGATATGACCGGAACGATGAAATATGTCTATGGTTGAAAAATCACGTAATTCCCATAAATTTTCGGTGCCGATAGTTGCGGTCAATGCAATTTTTCATTTTTTCTCCCTAGAGGTAGCCCTATCTCCGATGGTTATTTTTCATAAAATTTTTATACCACTGGTTGCGTCTCATCGATTTAAACTATTTTCAGTTGAAGGTCTGGGCAAATTACGTAATTTAGACGGTCAAATTACCGTTTCTTTGCGTTTACGGGTTTGACTTACGGGATTGATCGTCCGGATTGAGTCCTTAACGTTGTCGTATCTTGATGAAAATTTTATCATACACATATTTCAACATAATGATGATATCTGACGGTCGGATTAGTATGAAACGATAATAAAACAAATAAATTGGAAATTAATTAAATAAATTAGTATAAAAAGTACTATAGCCGACGAATATATTGAAAAATTGTCGGCTATAGTTAAATAAAGTAAATAAAATGATAATAAAAAAATTAAAATAAATTATTTAAAATTTGTCTGCTAAAGTTGAACTATAGCTGACGAAAATCATAATTATAGCCGACTAGATTTTTTATTTCGTCGGTTATACTTCTGCCTATATAAACAAAACCTAGCTCACCCGAGCGACATAAACCCTAACAATTTCCTCCGCGCGCCTCCACTCCTCTCTTTCGCCTCCAACTGCCCTCCTCGGCTCCTCCACTGCCTCCTCCACCACATCCTCTCTTTCTCTCTTTTGAATTCTCAAACAAATTAAGGTAAGAAATTCGAATTGAGATTTTGAATTGGGTTCGGGTGTTGATGTATATATTGATTTATATAATTATTTTAAATTATTGATGTACATATTGAATTATATATTAAATTTATTGATGTATATAATTATTTTAATTTATTGATGTATATATTAAATTTATTTATATATTTATTTTGAATTAATGATGTATATATGGTTGTTTGCAAATTAATATATAGTTTAATTAAATAAAATGATAATATGTTGGTATATACAAATCCGCGATTTTTTTTGAATTCGTTGGAGGATTAAATTAAAAATTCAAATAATTTTTGTTAATTTTATTGAAATTGAATCGGGGGTTTTAACAGTTTTAGTTTAATTGTTACTATATTCATATATTTTTTAATATATTGATAAATATTGTTAATATATTGATAACAAGTGTTAATTAAAATATTAAAAATTCAAATAATTTAATAAATTAATATTTTAAACAGGATGAAAGGCTTGTTTAGATCGACAAAGGTTTCAAAGGGCCAAATGTCCGAATCGTTTGAGGGAACGTCTAACAACCCTCAAACGTCATTTTAGGGCCCTATGACAGCTAGACGTGCATCCCTTCTAGAGTCTATGCAGAGACAGCCGGGCGTCACCCATTCCTCGAGACAACCGGGGGCACCTATTCCTTGAGGCAGCCGGGCACCCCCACTTCTCGAGGCAGCTGTGACCTCCGACCTAGGCAAAGGTTTCTACACCACGTATGCCTAAGATACATAGGGCACCAACTCTGGGCCCTACTATTTCGGATGGTGGGTCATCTGGGGTACAGATGTCGCCGCCTCTTCTCTACCTTCCGCGGTTGATACCGGCATTACCTGCATCGATGACTCAGGGGCACCGATTTATCCATTGCCCCTGCAGGTGACCCTATCAGGCTATCAGGGGCGTACCAGTTCGTGCCTTTTGGTACAGATCTTATTTCTAGGACGGTATCATCATCGACTACAGTCGGAATTCGTCGCGTCCACCCCAACGCCCACAAGTAATGAAATATAAATATTTTTTCTTATAATGTCATAATAAGAATATCTGATTTTATTAATAATCAATTTGTGATAGGCAATGTCAGAGCCAAGCTGAAAAGGAAGAAGAGAGGCCCCGTCACAAGGAAGGCTCTCGAGAAAACCGTGAGTACTTCAGGAAGGATCGTCATCGATACTAACAGGGATGACAACGTAGTATCAGGCGGGAAGACAATGATGTACTCTGGCAGCGTAGGAGCGCTCATTAGGGATAGAGACCCTATGTTATGGTCAGACTGGGGCGAGGTCCCGCATGAGGTTAAGGACATGGTCCACAACGCAATATTGCTAAGTTTACAAAATTCCTAATTAATATTATGTATTATATTATTGATTTATGATAATACTAAACTAATAAACATTTTAATACAGGTGTGGTTTGACGTTTCCCAACTCTTGAGGAACACCTGAGCGGACGTTGTGCATGGCGGAAGGTACGTTGGAAACTTAATGAAAAAAAATTATATGTATAATTAATAATATATTAATAATATTTATAATATTTTTGTGGTATCTGTAGGTACAAAGAATGGAAGAACGAGTTGCGGACCCACTGGACTACGCATAGAAACACACATTCCGGTACCTCTTGTTGAGTTTCAGTTCAGGAAGTACGAGTGGCGTTGGCTTCTGATATTAGAATTCAACAACCCTCATAAACAGGTAATTAAAAAAATTAATTTTTTATATTGTTATTAATTAGTAGTTTTTAAAATATTTTACTAAAATTTTATTTTTTTCCTTTGTAGGCTGTTTCCCGGGCGAACACTCAGAACCAGCAACGCAACACATTGAACCATCATGCCGGTTCTAGACCGTGATAAGTGCATTTTACGCTATGTTTTTAATATGTTTTTACCCTCATTTGTACCTTGTTTATTCCTTAGTAAGGTCGTTTTTACTTATTTTGAGTCAAAAGGGTTTTTCTGTAGAGCAATGGCTAAAACGTGCATTTATACAAAAAATTGTGCTTAAGTGTTGTAAAACCGATTTTGGATAAGACTTATTTCTCTTATGATTCACCGTACCTTTACATTGTCATTTTTGATGAATTTGGTTTAATATGTAGATGACATGTAAATGAGCATATGAGAACAAGAATCATGAAGATTGGATTCACGGAGGACAACAAAAGAAGCCATGGAAAAGAAGTACTCCGAAACATGAGATTTTGATCCGAGCAGAAATTTCCAGAAACCCTACATCAACTTCGGAAAATCATATCTAAAGATCCAGGAAGAATATGAGGACAAGCCACATATCAATACAAAGCTGTATGTTTTTAGTTTTCATATCTTCTGGAATCGCATCAATTAGAGTTTAGATGAAGGAGTTATGATCAAAACAATGGACGGAGCTCAAGCTGCAAAACTGGGCAGTTTCTGCCTAAGATGTCACACGAGTTTGGGAGGATGTTTCTTCACCAAAATTCTTCCCAAGCATGTCAAAAGACTTAAGAGAAGCTTAATGAAGTCATGGGAAGCTGCATAGAAGAAGAAGATTCGAATAAGTCATCATGGCAGCCGAAACAACCAAGTATGGAGCTTTCCTGATCAAACCGGGAAAGTCTGTCCCTACCGAGTTCTAGCAATAGATTCGGCTGCCTATGAGCCCAAGAACTTGTGTATGAGGCCTACATGGATCCAATAACATGTAGAGGAGTCCAATAAATCAGAAATCCAAGGTCCAAGTCGAAATCCTTGTCCAAAGATGAAAGGAGGAAACCAAGTCCAAGAAGGATTCCAAGTCCAACAAAGGTTGTGTCTCCTTGAAGCTCCCGAATTCCCTAGGGTTTTGTTCGAAATTTTCTGTATAAATAGACATGTATAGCTCTTAGTTTAGTGTCTTCAACCTTTGTAACTTTTAGAGAGCCAAGCTCTACCCAAAAACCCTAAACACTAGAGAAACACAAAAGCTGCCGCAATTCCCATTGTTCACTGCCGAACATATCTTGCCGCCACCGATTTCCCCATCCTTTGCCGATTGATCTAGTTGGTTTTAGGTATGTATCTTTGTAAGTTTTTGTGTTATTTACTGTGTTTATGCGAATTCATTGCCTATATATTATGGTTTTGTGGTTTTATGTCTCATACATGTTCATATATTCTTCTTTGTGATTTATGTATGTGATTGTTTGTGATATAACGATTAGAATGCATGTTTAGGTTATGAACAAAAGATAAAACTTGCTGTGTTTATGTGATTAAAATACTTTAATTGATTAATTGTTTACCCGAGCATATAATCGAACCGGAAGGTAATCTAGACGTAGGTGTTCCTAAGGGGGAGTTTAATGTGCCGTAGTGTCCTAAGGGTTAAGGTCAGGCGATTGTAGGCCTTGATTCCTAGGCATTACTAAGGGATGGTAGGGTAAAACGATTTGCATGCTAATAGGATGAGTGACGCCATACCTAGGATCATGTCTCCAATGGGTCTTGTTCGATAAGTGTATCTTGTCTTAGTGTCAGGCGATTGTAGGCACCGAGCAAGGTGACACATATACAAATTTAGTGTCAGGCGATTGTAGGCACTAATTTTACATGAGAAGCCTATATAGTTGGAATTAATCAAAGTATTTGAAAATATAATTGCTGCATTTTTAATCTGTTTCATGAACTTGCATGCTATCTAATCGGTGCTTTGTGCTGTTTTAAATGTTGAAAGGATTGAATGATCACTTGTATATATGTTTGTTTATATTTTGTTTATTTTTCATCTTATGTCAAAATCATCTCAAAACCCCCATATTTCGTGTATATATGTATATATGTTATATATTTGTACTAATGTTTGAGTTTTTGCAGAATAATAATCTTTCCCTAGTGTCCCCGGCTAGAACGATACCCTACTTACTAATACTACAACTATAGGGTTTTAAATTGCACAGGTCAACTTTTGACACGTTAGACCGTTCGCATCGTTGATGGACGAGGCGGCCAGAGAACATCCAGAAGTCAACCGGTACGTCTATACATATGAGAAGACATATTCTAACTCCCATGAGGATATTGTAAGTCATCTTACGTTTTCAAATTTTTTTACTTATATATATGTAAAAATATTAATTTATTATTATTTTCTTATCCAATTAAGTCACGGTGAGGCAGGCTAGTGACGAGATGATGACTGCTATAGTGAGAGAGACATGATCGGACACGCATGAGGAAGTGATGTCCGAAGCTATGTCCCGGATCGACACTTCAGATCTAGGGTTGGGGCGAGGATCATGGGCACAGCATTCCTACCGTGAGGAAACAACTTCTACTACCGGGGTTTAGGAAAGAAGGGCGAGGGGGTACTAAAGACCACTCCAGGATTTCAAAAAAAGGCAGTCTCGACCAGCAGAAGGACGACTCAGTTAGAGGCAGAAGTTCAGATGCTACGGGAATTCCAAGCCCCCAGACAGCCTATACTGCCGCTTTACAAGAGTATAATGCGGCAGTATATGCCACCCAACAGGCACAGCAGCAGCAGATGTTACAGTACTTGCAAGAGTTTTCAGCTGCCCGGCTTCGGGGACTTCCGGCCCCACCCATGCGTACGCCTATACTCTTACCTCAGCCACCGCAACCTCCTCCTAACGCAGATATAAATTTAGATAATATAGATTTTATATAGTTAAATAATTATGTAGTTTTATGGGTTTATGAACAATTTATAAATATTTTAATGAAAAACGTGTTGTCACTTTTGATGGTGTTTTTGGTTATATGAAATTGTTTTAGTGTAATTTACAGATTGCTTGGAATGGTAATTTAGAAATTTTAGGGTTTTTTTTTGCTGAAATGGACTTATAACCGACGAAATTTACCATAATTCGTCACTATAGTATTTTTTAAAAAAAATTTCAAGGTTTAGCCGACGAATTAAGCCATATTTCGTCGGCTATAGGCTGGGTTTGGGAGAGCTTATAAGCTCCTTTGCTTTTAAGCACCAAAGATTTTGGTGTTTGGTAAGTCCAAAAATAAGCTACTTCTTAAAAAAGTAGAATGTGTTTTGAGGGAAAAAGGAGAAGCTGCAAATAAGGTACTTCTGCTTATAAGCTTCCGCGTTTTTTTTCGCGAGAGTTAATGAAATTTTTTTAATGACATTGGCTACCCTTCACAATTGCCTCAAATTACATGTTGAACCTGGAATAAATATCGGGTCGACTCTTCTCTGCGTATCGGGTCGACTCTTCTCTGCGCCTCCATCGCGTTCGTCTCTCTGCGCCTCCATTGCGTTCGTCTCTCTGCTTGAGCTCTCCAGCCGCTACCAGATCTCAGAATCTAGGGTTTCCAAGGTAAGCTGAACAATGTGAAATTTTGGATAGTGCTCTGTGAATTTCGTCAATTTTTGGTTTGAGAATTCGTAAGGTTATGGTAGTTGAAGGACTTGGATTCAGCTAGGTTTTTGATTGGGGTGTTGATAAGGGGTTTTTGATTTTGTCGGCTTGGTTTTCGAGTAGGAAAGGGGTTTAATTAGTGAGTTGCATTATACTGATTCAGTGAATTGAAATCGAATTTCGCTATGAATGAGCTTGGACATTCCATTCTTGTTCCTAATTAATGCTACTTGCTGATTTTGATACTCTCGTCTAGCTCTCTGTTTGTTTTGTTAACAAATTTTGCAAACTTGGTGCATAATTTAGATAAAATTATAAGCCAATTTGATTGTTTTCTGCACTAAGGCTATAATTTTGTTTTATTTTTACTGAACCTGTGAGTGCCAACTGCAGAATTTTTCAGAGGATTCATCATTGGGAATCATATTTCAAGGTGAAGCAGTTTCAGGGGATGGTTACCATGAGGATACGCAACTCCAAAGTGGTAAGTAGCTTTGTTTTGTGATGAAAATTTTAGTGGATTCCTTCATTCTTCCTGCTGTGACATGCAAATTTTAGGCTTTGGTTTGTAGTAGGTTTCTATTGTTTGTTGCTAAAGAATGTAGATTACTAAGTTGTACAGTTGACAACATTTGATTGTTTGATTGATTAGGATCAAAAGTTTTAGATGCAGAACCATCAGCTGATATAGTGGGTCCTGGATCATGGCATCCTCCATACAGCTCTGAAGCTTCGGATTCTAGGGAAGGGGGTCAAAGTGGTTCGTTGGATTCTGCTGGGAATCCTGCAATGGTCTTTGACTACAATGATAGCGAACCAGTTGCACACACTGGCTCTCCTTGTCCATGGCATCCTTCATATATCTCAGAAGCATCAAATTCTGTGGCAGGGTGTCTAGGGGGTTCTTTTGAATCTGGAGGGAACCTTGCAATGGATTTTGACAGAGAACCACCAGCAGAGACTGGCTGTCCTGGGAATGTGTACCCTGTAGGTCTTCAAGAGTGGATTTCGTTGGTTCCATGCAAAGAGACTGACTTCACTGAGGGCGTTTCACAACCCACTTGTTGCACCACATCTAGTTTTGAAGAGGGGCGCCATGCTTTAAACCAAGGAGATCTCAATATCCTGCAGGGGAAAGCAGATCTGGCAGGGAAAGTTGATTCTGAATGTATGTCAATATCTTTGTCTATGCAATGGCCTTTATGCTATGTGTTCGAAGTTTTTCACCATGTAATTGCATCTATTTAGTTTAGTTTTGAAACTTTAGGTGGAAGCACTAATTTATATCTTTTGGTGAATGCAGATTCTTCATAAAGCATTGGCATTGATAACATGGACATGAGTTCCAAACCTTATGGTGCTTTAGGGGAAAACACCATAGAATCCTTGGGACCATCGGAAAATAATTCTTGTACGTCTATGGAAATGCCCTTTGTAGATGTTGATATATGTTCACCACATGTTACTTCTACTGAGTCCACTCTCTGTCAAGATTTCAGTGAGCATTATACAGCTACAGATGGTATAAGCTTCGACAATACATATTTGAAGGACTGGAATATTGATTATGGCAGTTTTAATTGTATTTCAGCAGTCAGTGGGAAATCTACTTTGGATACTGACTCTTGTCCTGTTGAGAACAAGGCATCGGTCAAACCTTTTGGTTTTAATAAGACTTACATGTCAAGCAATCAGGAATTTCATGGAGTGAAGGATGAAAATATTAATGATTTGGAAAGCGGTTTGTTATTAACGTATTATCGGCAATGTTTTAATGTGTAAATATATCTTTTGTTGTTATCTCTTGCTAATGTGAAAAATTGGTCTCAAATTGATTTTTTAAATTGTTCAATATTTATTGTATGATGATTATGATTTATGAAAATAAGTAGTAAATATTAATTTTTATGGACAAACATTAAACAAACAATAAATAAATTATAGTACGAGAAGTTAGTTTTGGTTTCATGTTCAAATTGGTCATTCTGTACACTAAAAGCACTTTTAGTTTCTAATTTACCAAACACCTTTCAGAACTTATAATACTCACAGTATCTACTAAAAGTCAGTTTACCAAACACTTCAGTCATCCTTTGTCTATCAGTCAATTATTTTCATAGTAAGTAAAAGTCAGCTTATCCTTATAAGCCCAGCTGCACCAAACTCAGCCATAGAAGTGTTAAGCTGACGAAATGTACTATGTTTATATGTGGAACCTAATATTTCTCCTTTACCGGGTTACAATTCAAGAAATAACACCAAGTATGGTCAATTATTAAATATGCATCGTTTATTATGCTTGAACTACTGTTTACAGGGCCAAAGGCCAGTCAGACTGGAGAAGCCATTCTGGGTCCTTTGTCAGGGCCCAGTTCATTGTAAGTTTGAGGCAAAGCAAGGGAGTTCATTCCCACATTGGAAAAAGACAAAGTGCAGCCTTTAATGCTACTATAAATACCGGTGAGGACCTCCCGGTAAGGAAAAGGAGGACCTTAACTACTCGAGTTTTCTGCTTATCTGACAGTGTCTGACTTAAGCATCGGAGTGGCTTCCCTCGGTAAACCCGGGGACGCCCTTTGACGTGTTTGTTCTTTGCACAGGAAAACTCGGGAGTACAAGGAAGTTCGCTATTTCTGGAACCGTGCAACCCGTTAAAGGGGCCACGAGCATCCCCGGAAACAATTGGTGCTCTCGTTGAGAGCCGAACTCAAGGCCTCCCAAACACGTATTTCGAAGAACGATGGAAATGGCAGGAGAACAAGATCCAACTGGAAGGCTTAATTTCTCAGGGGATGATAACCCAGGGACCTCCGGGACCCAGTTTGGCCAAACAGATTTAGCAGCAGCGTTCGAGCTCTTGAAAAAGGACTTTCTCGCTCAAAAGGAGCAATCTACTCGAGAACATGCTGAGTTGATAACGGTAAGGGAGCAGTTAGCGACTATCCAGGCCGAGCATGGGCTTCTTCAAGCAACCTTAACTCAAAGAGCGAATGCCATGGGGGCGTCAGCCAGACTTGCTGATATCATCACCCCAGAAGGGAATCCTCCGGGTTGTGGAAACCCGCGAACTTTTGACGGTGCATACATACCATCCGCTATTCTCCCAACCACTGCCCACCCTAACCCAAATCCACAAATGATCCATCTCTCCAATCCTTTGTTTAATCACAATCTTACAGGACCTCCTCCACTCCCAGAGCCGTTGTTAAATCAACCCCTTCCCCCAGCAGATGCCCAGACCCAGCTGCTGTTACAGTTGACACAAACTGTGACCCAACTTGAGCAGCGGCTAAACTCGGGAACGGGACCACAACAATATCAACCCTTTATTACCCGTGCGAGCCCATTCTCCGCACGGGTTCAAGCAGACAAAAAGCCACCAGAAGCAAAGCCATTTAAGATTAAGAGATATGCCGGAATGGGGTGCCCGTATGCACACCTTGAGTTGTTCCAGTCTCAGTTAGATTCAACCCGGTTCACAGACGCCCAAGCATGCCATGCTTTCCAGGAAACACTCAGTGAGGAGGCGTTGAGTTGGTTCCTCAAGTTACCGGCTTTGTCAATAGAGACCTATGGTCAGTTGACACAGAGGTTCCTGTCCCGGTTTATCCTGCTGTCAAGTGCCAATCGAAGCACCACTTCGTTATTCAAAGTCCAACAAAGGGATGATGAAAGCTTGAAAATTTTTGTAACCCGTTGGCTGTCCACGACTTCCAAGTGTGGGCACCTGGACGAGTCAGTAGCATCAGAGGCGTTCTTACAGGCGCTCAAACCAACCCGCTTTGTGGTAGAGCTCAGGAAGCAGCGGTTCAGGTGCTACGACGATCTAATTAATGAAGTAACTCGGCAAGCTCAAGCCGAGTACGACACCTTCGGGGAACGCCGGACGAACACCGGGTTCACAAGCCAGCGAGCTGATGGATGGAAAAAGGAAGGGCAGCATAAGAGTGGCCAGGGATACTACGGCAAAAGTTCAAACAGACCAAGGGAGAAACCAAGAGAGGCTCCATACCTTCGTCATCCAACCCGGGAGGAAAAGAACACTTACATCCCTCGATATGAAGTGTTAACCAACTTGACTGCCTCCTATGAAGAAATTTGGAACCGCCATAGGAATGAAGTTCCCCCGGCTCCAAAAAGAAAGTTTCCCAAAAGGACAGGGCCGGACAACGGGCAACATTGTGCCTATCACAACGAGTCTGGCCACACGACCGACCGGTGCTTTTCTCTTCGGAACGCCATTGAGTACATGATCCAGAACGGCAAACTACAGCAGTATAAATCACCCGCCACAGGTGTCAACCTCATTGAAGTATATGGGGAGATAATGACGATTCACGGGGGTGGCACCCAAGGGGTGTCCGGTCACCGGGCCAAAAGACTCTGCCCAAGAGGCCCGGAGTTTGAGATAATGCAGCTTCGTCAAGAATGCCGCAAGGAGCTGGTTCCTTGGGATACCGTGTCATTTTCTCAGTCTGAAGACACGCTGAAAGTGCATCACAATGATCCCTTCATAATCACTCTTCAGATTGACCACTGGAGAACTCGGAGGGTTCTAATAGACACGGGAGCCGCTGTCAGCGTCATGTTCAGCAGTTGCTATAAGGGGTTTAAACGAGGACGAGATAAGCTCTATAGGAACCACGAGCCATTGATCAGTTTTTCAGGAGAGACGACTCAACCGTTGGGGTCTGATCAACTAACGGTTACAGTTGGAACCGGCCACCAGTCCACAAGAATTGTAGTTCCCTTCATAATTGTGGACTGCCCATCCTCCTACAATGCCATACTCGGGAGAGATGCACTCTGGGGCCTACAAAGTTTTATAGCGGGTCACATGCTGCTTATGAAAGTGCCTACACCCGGGGGTTGGGTTACAATTCGTGGAGACCAAGAAGCCGCTGTCAGATGCAACGCGATAGCAACTCAGTCCCAGCACGAGATGTTTTCGGCCGGTTTTTCCTTGTCTCCATTTGACAAACCCGATGACCCCAGGGATGACCCGGATTCTTTGCCCATCAGCAAGACGGCACAAAAGAAGAGCCAGAAGTATCCTGCCAAGTTCCCCCGGCCAGCCCCAATTGAAGCAACAGAATGGATTCATATTTCAGAAGAATACCCGGAGAGGAAGATTTGCATTGGCACAGGCCTTGACCCCGAGGTCAGAAACCGAATGGTTGAGCTGCTAACCCGGAAACAGAAGGTGTTCGCATGGTCATATGCAGACATGCCCGGGATTTCTCCAGACGTTATGACACATTCCCTCAATATTATCCCGGGTGTTAAACCGGTAAGACAGAAGCGTCGTGCATTTTGCGCAGAGAAGTACAAGGCCATTCAAGCAGAAGTTAAACGTCTTAAAGACATCGGGTTCATTGGAGATGCAACATACCCGGATTGGTTGGCCAATGTGGTGATGGTCAAGAAGGCAAACGGAAAGTGGAGGATGTGCGTCGACTACACAGATCTGAATAAGGCTTGCCCGAAGGATAGTTTTCCCCTTCCAAAGATTGATCAACTGGTGGATTCAACCGCGGGCCACCCCCAGTTGAGTTTTATAGATGCATACTCGGGATTTAACCAAGTTCCGATGAATCCCGCGGATCAACAGCACACATCTTTTACAACAGACAAGGGGATGTATTATTACAGAGTGATGCCTTTTGGACTCCGGAATGCAGGAGCCACGTTCCAGCGCCTCGTAGTGGGCATGTTTGCAAACCAACTCGGGGATACTATGGAGGTTTATATAGACGATATGCTGGTCAAAAGCCGGGAAACAAGCAAACACCCGGATGACTTGGAGACCGTCATCGACATTGCCTTGAGCAAGGGGATGAGGTTAAACCCGGAGAAGTGTGTGTTCGGTGTTTCAGGAGGAAAGTTTCTCGGGTTCATGGTCAGCGCTCGGGGAATTGAGGCAAACCCCGACAAAATTCAAGCCGTCCTGGCCATGCAACCGCCGAAAACCAGGAATGAAGTTCAGCAACTTACTGGCAGGCTGGTAGCCTTATCCCGGTTTATATCCAGGTTAACAGATAAATGTGCACCCTTCTTCAAAATTCTCAAGAGTCAACACCGCGAACGGATTACATGGCAGGAAGAGCACAATCAAGCTTTTGAAAAGTTGAAGGAATACTTGGCGTCAGTCCCTTCTTTATCCAGACCAAACCCTGGGGATATACTATATCTGTACCTGGCGGTGTCTCAAACAGCTGTCAGTTGTGCCTTGATAAGAAAGCCAGACTCTGAAGAACTGCCGGTTTACTATACTGGGAAAGGATTCAATGATCCTGAAACTCGTTATCCAGATATTGAAAAACTGGCCCTGGCCTTGGTTGTAGCAGCAAGGAAGTTAAGACCCTATTTTCAAGCACATTCCATCCATGTACTCACCAACCAACCGCTACGGCAGGTTCTGCAAAACCCGGCAACTTCGGGCAGACTGGTCAAATGGGCAATTGAGTTGGGGGAGCATGATTTGCACTTTAAACCGCGAACGGCAATCAAAGGGCAAGCAGCAGCAGACTTCATTGCCGAGTTAATCCCAGCAGATTCAACATTTGCTGAAACTCTTCCTACACAAGCTGAACCGGAGAGTTGGCAAATATTTGTAGATGGATCAGTCAATCAGAGACAATGTGGAGCAGGCATTACGTTGGTAGACCCGGAGGGTAATATGTTTGACTATGCCTTACGCTTTAACTTCAAAGCATCAAACAACACGGCTGAGTACGAAGCTCTAATCAAAGGGCTCCAACTCGCTAAAGATATGGGCGCCCGGCATCTCCGCATACTAAGTGATTCACAGCTGGTAGTGCAGCAGGTTAACGGCGGATTTCAGGCAAAGGAAGCACATCTTTCGTCCTATCAAAAGTTAGCGGCTTTCTTGCTGGAGAAATTTGATAGCTTTGAGGTTACTCAGATACCGAGGCAGCGGAATGTGAGAGCAGATACCCTGGCTAGGATTGCAACAGGGGACGATTCCAATACCGAGTTTAAAAGCTTACTGGTCGAGACATTGGAGAAACCAAGCATCTCACTCTCCTTTTCTGAGATTTTCGCGGTAGAGGCAAACCCGCCACCGTCTTGGATGGATGAGTTCATCAACTTCATCCAACATGGAACCCTACCTGAGGACCCGGTAGCGGCCAAACGACTACGAGTTCGAGCGGCTCGGTATAGTATCCATGATGGGAAACTGTACAGACGAGGACAAACTTTTCCTGATTTGAAGTGTATTACACCCGAGGAAGGAGACCGGGTTTTGCAGTCGCTTCATAGCGGGGTATGTGGAAATCACTTTGGAGCCCGTAACCTGGCTTTCAAAACCCTAAGAATGGGATATTACTGGCCTTCTTTGGAACACGATGCCAGAATTGTCGTAGATTCCTGTCTTCAATGTCACCGATTTGCAAGCTTTCCACGTGCACCATCAGTCCCACTATCAGTAATAATTTCTCCATATCCATTTTGCATGTGGGGGATCGATTTCATCGGACCGCTACCCACAGCTCCGGGACAGCTCAAACATGCCATTGTCTCAGTGGACTATAATTCCAAGTGGATAGAAGCTCAACCCCTGGCACGGATCACGACCGCAAATGTTAAGAAATTCCTTTGGAACAATGTCTTTTGCCGGTTTGGAATCCCGGAGACGTTTATCACAGATAACGGGACGCAGTTTGACAACGATGAGTTCCGGGAATTCTTACACTCTAACGGGACAAAGGTCCTATATGCCTCCCCTGCACACCCGCAGACTAATGGACAAACTGAAGCCGTTAACAAGCTCATCAAGCAAGTTCTGAAGAAGAAGCTGGAGGACGCAAAGGGTTTATGGGCTGAGAAACTTCCAGAGGTTTTGTGGGCACTAAGGACAACTCCAACAGAAGCCAATGGGGAGAGCCCATTTCTTATGACTTTTGGATCTGAAGCAGTGATCCCGGTAGAGATGGAAGTCCCGAGTGACCGGGTACAACTGTTTGACAGGGAAACCAACGATGAAGGCATCCGCCTTAACATGGACCTCCTGGAGGAACGCCGGGAGCGTGCACATCTCCGAAATATCAACAAGAAGCAAAAGGTGGCTAAACACTACAATTCCCGGGTTATCAACCGCCCACTCAAACTCGGGGATTGGGTAATGAAGGAGGTTATCCCTAAGCCAACGGGGCTTAAAGCTCCATGGGAGGGTCCATATGAAATCGTTGAAGTCGTGGGCCCGGCAACGTTTTACATCCGGGGTACAGATGGAGTTACGCTTCCGCGACCATGGAACGCCCAACATCTGCATCTCTTCCCCAAATAGGTACCGAGTTATCTATGAATGTCCAATTTTATTGTTTATGATGTTGTATATAAAGCCTTTCAGGCCCACAAAGCATGAATTACCCTACCGGGTTATGTTTTATTAAAGAGTTTGTTGAAGTGAATGCAGCCTTTAGCGGCCCTACTTGTATGCCTTAATCGCCAAGCTCCGATAATCTCCGATAATCTCCATGACATGAAATATTGCAAGCCTTTCACGGCCTTATTTCATGGTCAAAACTCGCCAAGCTCCGATAATCTCCGATAATCTCCATGACATGAAATATTGCAAGCCTTTCACGGCCTTATTTCATGGTCAAAACTCGCCAAGCTCCGATAATCTCCGATAATCTCCATGACATGAAATATTGCAAGCCTTTCACGGCCTTATTTCATGGTCAAAACTCGCCAAGCTCCGATAATCTCCGATAATCTCCATGACATGAAATATTGCAAGCCTTTCACGGCCTTATTTCATGGTCAAAACTCGCCAAGCTCCGATAATCTCCGATAATCTCCATGACATGAAATATTGCAAGCCTTTCACGGCCTTATTTCATGGTCAAAACTCGCCAAGCTCCGATAATCTCCGATAATCTCCATGACATGAAATATTGCAAGCCTTTCACGGCCTTATTTCATGGTCAAAACTCGCCAATCTCCGATAATCTCCATGACATGAAATATTGCAAGCCTTTCACGGCCTTATTTCATGGTCAAAACTCGCCAAGCTCCGATAATCTCCGATAATCTCCATGACATGAAATATTGCAAGCCTTTCACGGCCTTATTTCATGATCAAAACTCGGCAAGCTCCGATAGATCTCTAATAATCTCTGATTACCGTGTTTGTTTGGCAAAGACGCCCTTGGAAGTCCTAACGGACCCGTAAAGCCTTACTGCCCCTACTTTCACTTTATAATGTTAATATGCCAACCCGGCACTACGTGTGAAGTTGTCAACACTTGCAGGTTATGCATCGGGTTGAAAGTCCTTATGAACCCGTAAAGCCCTAGCGGGACTATTTTTATTTCCCACAAACCGGCATTATATGTGTGAATTTTATCAACACTTGCAGGTTATGCATCGGGTTGGAATTTCTAACGGATCCATAAAGCCCTAGACCTTTAAAGCCTTAGCAACACTATCTTTATTCACACAGAAAACCGGCGTTATATGTACATTTTTGTACTTATCAGGTTACCGTGTTTTGGCACAGGAAGGATTGCGAGAAGGAAAAATTTTATTACTTCAAAAATATCGATTACAAAAAAGTAGCAAACCGCTACAGGTAGACTAATCTTATAGAAATGAAAAATATCCTAAGGCTCCGTTGACGACCCCCTACCCCGGCCAGTGCTAGAACCGCCACGACCTCCCCGGGGCTGTATAATGAACTGACCCCTACGCAGAGGTGGCCGATTCCTAGGACCACCCACAATCCCACCACGGGAAGCACCTCTCCCGGCTGCTGAAGAACGAACTGGGGGACTCCGAGCCGGGTTCGCAGCCACGGCAGGAGTCGACCGGGAGGTGCCTGCAGCCTCGTCGGGTCTAACATGACCTTGATGACCGTCATAACCCGCCTTGTCCAGCCAGCCTTGGCGAATACCAGCGCTAACTATTTCGGCACGAGCCTCGGCCCTGGCCGACCGCAGCTTCAGGTCAAACTCTGCGCTCGCCAGAAACTCGGAGACCGCTAAGTCCTTGGCCCGGGAAACTGCCTGGAGCAAGTCTCCTTTTTGTTGCTCCAGGGAGGTGACCTGTTGCTGCAGCCCCTGGTTTTGCTCGGTCAGCTGGGCTATCGCGGCGTCTTGAGCACACCGGTCCTCCCGGTGACCTTCGATAACATTCTCCAGTTCAGAGTTCTTGGCCACCAGGTCTGCTATGTGTTCTTCCGCCTCGGCCAACTTCGCACTCGACGCGATCGCTGATGCGCTTGCGAATTCCCGGACCCGAGCCAGGTTTTCTTCGCTTGCCGTCACCTGGTCCCGGGCGGCCCGGAGATCATCCCTGAGGACTCTCTCTCGCTCGGGGATGCCTTCGGTTATGAGCCGGTCAGTCGCCAAGTACGACAACCTGACAGCCTACACAAATAAAACAACGGGTTAGTACAAGGAAACAAAAACAAAAAGATAACGAGTTACAGCAGAAGACTAACTTACCCGCATCAGCTTCTCCTGCGCCCTCCGGGCTACAGTCAACGGGTCCTCGTGCTCCAGGACATAGGAGTCAGCGGCGCAATTCTTCAAATCCGCTACCATCCTTTGGATGGCCGCGTCCGCCATTCCTGCACTCGCCAACTCCTCCATTATCTCAGTAGTGTCCCGCTGCTGCTTTCTCTCCCTCCTCTCCTTCCTCTCCTTCCTTCTCTTCCTCCTTTCGGACCTCCCCGAGCTGGATGCCTCCCGGGTACGCTTGCGAGAAGGCACGGGCTCCACTTCAAGAACCTCGTCACTCCCCTCACTCCCCTCCGGGTTCTCACTACCTATTTCCCTTTCCAACCCTCCGACCTCTTCACCCCCTTCGTCATCCTCCTCGGTAAATTCCTCCTCGCCCGGGAACACAGACGAGGGAACCGCGCTCATCACCGGTTCTTCAGTCTCATCGGCAAACGGTTCTGCAAATACCGGGTTGTCGTCCGCCTCCGAGGGATTCCCTTCAACCTCCTCTCCTTCTGGGTAGACTTCCGGCCCGAGAATCTCAGCCAAGTACGCGGGAACCTCGTTGTAGTAGGAGACGTCAACGTGGAACTGCCGAGTTTCCCCTTGCTCGGCGTCTGGGCGCAGAAAAGCCGCCTTCGATGTCAGATCGATATCGTACGCCAGCCCCTCCGTGCCTTGCGCCCGGATCCCGGCCCATACAGCCTTGTCCTCGAACCCGTCGTATATTCCCGGGTTCTTTCGCTTCGTGAACTCCATCGGGAGAAGAGCTGCAACAAAAGATCTAACCTATTAGACCGGGGCATGTAAACAAAAATTGTAAAGGAAACGAGACAAACCTGGAAGCTCCATCAATCGGCAACGGCTGTACACATACAGCCTGCAAAGCCGGTACGAGCTCCGGTCATCTTGACCTCTGAAGGCCCATAGCATCCTCCGGATCCTCTTCTCCATCACCGGCTCCAGAGGAATGTCGGGAACATCTGCAACACGTACAATATAATTATAACCCGGGAAAGATAAAGGAAAGAAATATCCGCAGAGAAAGGACTTACTCATCAGTGGCTGGAAGTCACCCGGTACTTGAAACGCGTGTCCCGGGTCTTGAAAGTTTCTTATCAAGAAACTCTTTTCCCTCCAGGTCCGGCTCACAGAGGTAGGCAGGTCCTCCACGATCTTCTTGAAGACCCCTTTGGACTTCAGTTGGATGGTCCCACTGAAACCCGCCTTCCGGGAGTACTCGGCCCGGTACATGGCGTGTAACTCGTGGTAACTCGGCATCTGCTGCTTCAACACTTTGTACATCACGCACAATCCCAGCAGCTGCCTCCACATATTCGGGCCAACTTGCCCGATGGCGAAGTTGCTCGCAGCCAGGAGATACTGCACCTCCACCTTTAGCGGGAGTGACAGACCGCAACGTAGCTGGTACTCGTGGCATAGCGTCCACCCATCCCCGGGAGCGAAGAACTGATCCTCGGGTTCTAAAGTCCGAATTTCAACAGACTCGGGAATCTTCCAGTTGCTCCTTAGCTCCACAATCTCCTCCGCGGTCAGCGAGTACCCGGGAGGGTCAAGAGCGGTACCATCAGTGAAGGTAACTGAGGCAAACTCGGGGACGTGAGCATCCATTGCGGGGTTTGTCATCTGCAAAACAAGAAACAAGGGGACATCGTCAAAACCCCAGATAAACCCGGCGACCACAACGATGAACGCACACACTAACGCAGCAACCCAGTTTGGATCCCAGAAAACAGTACACAATATCGACCCAAAACATTCAAAAACATCGTAACAGAGAACAGTACCTTACTTGTAAGGGTTTCAAAGGATTTGGATGTCGATTTGCGTTTGGAAATCCAACAAGCACAGCGACAGCAGAGGACGAGAGCAAAGGCACGAAAAAGTTTTCGATTTCGAAGGTACGACAAAACGGTCACCCTCAACCCCTATTTATACTGTTAAGAGACGTACACTGAAGCGACGTTTGAGAGACGTACATAGAAAGGACGTTTCGGTTTTTCGAGAAAATCGACACGTGTCGCGCATGCCGCGTCCCAAAACCGAAAAACTTTTCTGTTTCCCCCACTTTAAAACCGAAAACTTTTCGTTTTCCCCCACTTCAAACCGAAAACTTTTCATATTCCCCCACTACAATACGGAGATGTCATTTTCAGTTCCCATAGTCAACGTGTCTGCGGGGCACCCTTGCGTACGGACTTGGGGGACTGGGTACACCGGGTCTGGATGATACCCCTGTAACCCGGTAAAGAAATGGTTTCAAGTCCCCACCCAAGCGTACCCCTTGACTGAGGACTTGGGGGACTTGTTTATATGTGGAACCTAATATTTCTCCTTTACCGGGTTACAATTCAAGAAATAACACCAAGTATGGTCAATTATTAAATATGCATCGTTTATTATGCTTGAACTACTGTTTACAGGGCCAAAGGCCAGTCAGACTGGAGAAGCCATTCTGGGTCCTTTGTCAGGGCCCAGTTCATTGTAAGTTTGAGGCAAAGCAAGGGAGTTCATTCCCACATTGGAAAAAGACAAAGTGCAGCCTTTAATGCTACTATAAATACCGGTGAGGACCTCCCGGTAAGGAAAAGGAGGACCTTAACTACTCGAGTTTTCTGCTTATCTGACAGTGTCTGACTTAAGCATCGGAGTGGCTTCCCTCGGTAAACCCGGGGACGCCCTTTGACGTGTTTGTTCTTTGCACAGGAAAACTCGGGAGTACAAGGAAGTTCGCTATTTCTGGAACCGTGCAACCCGTTAAAGGGGCCACGAGCATCCCCGGAAACATACTATAATTCACCGGCTTTATTATTTTTATTTTTTAATCTTTAGCCGACAAATTATAGTAAATTTCTTCGGTTATAGTTATTTTTTTTAATTTTTTCATTAAATACTTTAGCCGACGAATATATTAAATATTTCGTCGGCCAAAGTCGCAGGTTATGGTCGATGAAACATTATTTCATCGGCTTTAGTCTTACTTTAGCCGACAACAAATATAAAAAAACATTGTCGGCTAAGTGTGAAACTAAAGCCGACGACCACCTTTATTTCGTCGACTAAAGTTATAGCCGACGAGTCTTTGTCGACGACATCTTAGCTGACGAATTTAGCTAACAGGCCGACGAAAATCGTTCGTCGGCCAAACTACTGATCCTGGTAGTGACAACAACTAAAGTTGTCAACGTTCTTTAAATTCCAAGCTTCATTATTTATCTAAAATTCCTTTAACTTTGAATTCACATTTTCTTTAGCCTCGCTTCTAAATTACCGACCCAAATTATCAACTTTCCATAAATAGAGAGTTTCCATAAAGGGAAAGTTTCACATAATAGAAACTGCCCAAAAATGAAAATTTTCCAAAATGAAAACTTCATATTTCTGATTTTTCTGAAGTTCCAATTTATTAATAAATTGATAAATCTTCAACTCCAAAATTAACGGGAGGATCGATTCCTATCTCTTCGGGTTTTGTCAGAAAACTGTTACTTCGCCGGACACCGGCAAGTCGCCGAAGAATTCTGCTGTATTCCGACAATCTTGTCGGAAATCGGCCATAGATTCCTCGTAACTCCAATTATCCCAGTTCTCGACATAAACACATAAAACATAATTAGAATCAATTCCAAAACCATAAAACAACCACATATGAACATCAATCACACTCTCACCCCTGCAACTTCCACCACTGCCTCTCCAAGATGTGCTTGAGTTCCTAAGAGATGCTACCACCCTCGCCCAAGCTCGAGAAGTTCACCAGAAGACCAAAAGCGCATCACCGGAGGCTAGGGCTCGAAACCCAGAAAACATAAAAAGAGAGATTTTGCGATTAGGTCTCAAATCAAACATGAAAGGCAATAGAATTGAAGAAGGGAAGAGAAAAAGAACCCTACCTCTTCTCTGTCAAATTATGACCTGAAACGCCGGGAATCGCCGGAGGTCTCCACACACAGTGGTGCTTGATCTCCACCATTGGTGGATGTATGTGAAATCTTTGAGCTAGGCTTTGTAAAGGAGAGGAAGAGGATTAGTTTGATGGTGGTGCTCCAGCAGGAGGTGGCGAGACGGCGAGACGCCACTGTGCAAAGCCGAAGCTGTCGAGAGAGAGCGAGAGGAGTGAGAGAGGCTCGGGTCAACACTCTCCTCCCTTTTTATACAGAAACCAACAATCTACACCTACAATTATGTAATCGGCCTTAGTTATCACACGAAGGTAATAAAGACTCGATTCGACTGAACGTCACACTAAACGATAACCGAAACCGGCAAATTATATATCCACGCGCTCGTATCAACGAGTACATGATCCTGGGACAACTCACTGCCCCTGAGGATGTCAGACGTGGTGCCACAGGCGACTGCACGTCGGCCCCACACGTCACCACCCTCAAACCGGTCAACTCTACCCAAAAAACACCTACAAGCAACCACAACAACCTTAGAAAGCCTATAGGAGCAACCAGAACCCCAAAAAATACCAGACGCGCCTACACACGCAACCACAACCGACGGCGCGTGGGCGTCACGCGCCTCAATCAAAAACACAGAATTTCAACAAACTCAAAACATGAAAGTTGTAGATCACAGCAAGGGGAACAATTTTATTACCTAGGATTTTGATCAATTCAGACCGGAAGTGGCCCAAAACTGCCCCGAAAGGAAGAATTCGTGATCTGCACCTCCATGCTCCAAATTGACCTTCAAGGGATACACCAGCGTGTTTGGAAGGAGGAGACGGTCATAACAAGGGTGGTTTCAGCTCCTAGAACCACCGCAAACGGCGGGTTGAAGCCGAGTCGAAAACTGGGTCGCCGCCGTTACTGTGCGAGCCCAGTTGCACCGTTCAAGGCCGATTAGGGTCACGCCACCACCACAGGGAGGCTCGCACGAGGGAGAGGAAGAGATTCTGACCAACCTCGACGTCTCCGGTGGCCGGAGCTCGCCACAAAAGTCGGGTCGGGTCGGCCGGGTTCGGGTCGGTCAATTTGAATTTTCGGATAGTGAAGGAACGCGCGCGTGGAAGGGGAGAAGAAAATGGAATCTTTCCATTTTGGAAATCCACCCTTTCTATTTATATACTTTCTAAAAAAGAAACCAACTTCTGTTGACCAAAACTTCTTCACATGGTATCCGATTCACACATGTCGCGTGTCCATGAACTCGTATCGTTGAGCACTCCAACTCTCATAAAGGAAGTTTTCCGAAAAACTCGACGTAGTAAAAAGTCATCTTTGACCCCTTCAATATAGTCGTTTCCGCGCGTCTCTTAACTCCGAACACTTAAGCCCTCTTCTTGAAGATACGAATACGTACCAATACCACTAAAATTTTCAAATTTTACACTCGTTAATACTTCAGGGAAATTAACAGTGCGGTTACCACCCTCTGTAACCCGTCTAATCCCAGTAAAAAGGTAAATTTTAAGACAGGGTGATACAACGGCAATCTACTTACTATATCTCTGGTCTATATCATTGCAAAGACAATTTTTGGAAGAAAGTTCATGATGATTATAGCAAAAATTTGTGTGGCAATCCCGAAGATACTACACAAGGTCTTAAAAATTACTCTTCAGTCATGTTTTCCGCGTTTGAAGAAATTGCTCAAAAAGTGGCATGCATGTTTAGACAAAGCAAGACCCGTGCAACTAGTGTGACAAATTTTGTAGACGAGGTATGCCTAACTATTTTTTACGTATGGTTTTTTGTTTATCATATATTGAGTTTTCTTATTAATAAATTATTTGTTGTTGTTTTGTCATTTATTTCTTCGTGTAACTTGTTTGTTTAGGTTACATTTTCGTATAAAATTAATTATTGTTATTATTTTTTAGGAAACTCAAGCTCAATCATTATATTAAAAAGACATCAAAAATATATTTAACTATAAAGATTGTTAGGAAGCGGTGAAGAATCGTCCTCATTTTTTTATGGTTGAGAGTACTACTCCTCTGTTTGAGCGAAATTTTTCATCTTCTCCCGAGTTCAATGACACCAATGAGCATATTGACACTGATGAGCATATTGACACTGATGGTGAAGACGAATTCACAACACCACCGTCCAACTAAGAGAGACATCATCCCTTAAGCCTGGTTAGGCTTACGGGAATATAGGCGACCAAGGAAGCAAAGAATAAGGGGAAAAAGGTTTGGTAGAGAAAGACGAGAGATGTCTTTAGCTATTTTTCATAGTATGCAATGCAATCAAAAATCACTTATGGAGTCTAACATGCGAAGAGATGAGGGGACCCTTTGGTTGACTAGGGAGGACTTAGAACTTGAGAAAAAAAACCAAGGTTAGCCGACGTGATGCTATGTTGGAGTTGGAAGTTGAAATGAAAATTATGACAATGGATAGGAGAATCATATCACAGGGAAAGTTGAAGTGACACACAAAGAGGAAAGTGAACATCATAGGGAAAGTAGATGTAGTAGTAGCACTAGTAATGATGCTTATTATATTAAATTTGAGGAAGAGTGATGTTGTATTGTTGTTATTTCTTTTAAGTTATTTTATGTTCCTCAATTTCTAATTATGAAATAAATTTATGTTCTAAAATTAGTAATTTTATGTTCCTCAATTTCAAGTTACTTTTATACCAAATAAAACAATACAAATAAAATTACAGTACCAAATAGAATTGCAATACCAATACAACTCCTCAATTGATTATTGTTCATTGACTTTCAATCCCTCAATTGTGCTCCACCAAATTTATCTAAAGAATGTTGTGGATATAAGCTGACTCGAGATGGTCAATACGGTCTCAAAAGGCATGTTGATTTCAACCATCTCTTCCCACTAGTAAAAAAGGAATTCAAACCCTATCATGATCCACTGACACATCATAAACTCTTCCAGCCTGTGGGTTTAATAGATTTTCTGGCTCGACAAATTATTCTTCCACAAATTCATCCTCTAGAATCATGTTATGCAATATGATACAAGTTATCATTATGCTTTTTAGTGTCGAACTCTTGTGCAACCGAGCTTAATGATGAAGATTGCCTAATAAGATTGCAAGATGCCGAAACACCTCTCTACATCTTTGTGGCATGTTTCTTATTTCTTTGCAAATAGTTTTTGTGCTTGTGATTCAGGGTTTGAAATAGTTTTTACAAATGTAGAGTACCTTGGATATATTCAGTCAGCGATATAATATTCATTGTTATATCTCAATCTGTTGATGTGAAATGTCACAGCCGGACAGTTTCCGGCAATTAGCCCTTCAAAGACCGGTGATTGGTCGAGGACGTTAATATCATTTTGAGCTCCTCGCACATCGAAGAAAGCGTGTCATACCCACGTGTCATGCGAGGCCACCACCTCTAGTATGATGGTGGGATGACCCTTTCGGCCACTGTAAGCCCCATGTCATCCAGTTGGACAATTTTTTCCACTCCCAATGCATGCAGTCAATGTTTCTGATCATACCTGGATATCCCCGCTTATCAGCTCTAGCAACAAGCTTGTGTAGGTTAGCCTTTGGTGGAGTACGGAGATACAGCAGACCATAAATACCTACCACATGTTGGCAAAACTTCATGCACTCTAGTGTAACTGATTTCTCCATCATACATATCTCAGCACACTGATCAGCAGCTGCGCCGTACGCCAACATTCGGATGTCACCTGTCATCTTCTGTTGGGGTAGCAACCCTAGTTGTCCAGTGGCATCTACTCTTTAATGCCAATAGTTTTGTTCGATCAATTTTTTCTAGGGAATGAAATTTGCACTCCTCTTTTTGCTCCTCATCTAGGAAATTCCTGATTCACCATAAGTTCTTATAATCTTCAACTTCTCCCTTTCTAGCTTTCTCCCCTTCAATCTTCTCTGAAAAAGTATTTGTCTTTTGTGGGTGTTGTCTCTCCATCTTTCAGGACTAATTACCTTTTTAAAACCCAACTCAGTCATATCAACTCGTGATCATTCATCTGACTTTCCAGATCCAAACTCACCTGACATGGAATATTAATACCAAATTCCAATATAAAGTGTTCTGAATTAATCTAAAAAGGGGAGGGCAAGCCCAGTACAAGAGAAACTAAACGCAAATAAACTATGAAACAACTCAAAAAAGTAAGTTAATCAAAGGAAAGCAAAACAAAACATGAAAAGGAACAAAGCATCTAAGTTTCACCTTTCAGCAATAGACCTATTATAACTGGAAGACTCGATGGAAATGAGTCTGCACTTGAGCATGGAGGTAATATTCTTGAGAACCGCAAAATGAACACATCTTTTATTTCTAAAGACATGATTATTCTTCTCTTTACATATAAGGTAAACAGTAACAGAAAGACCAAACTTCTTGATGGATGGTAGAAGAGAAAGTCTTACCTCCCCATCATTTGCTTTGTTCACAACATGATCTGTGATTGAATGCAATAGACCATTTTTTGGGGTGCTGATATCAGTTCCCATTGAGTAAACAAGACAATCACAGACGAACCAAGCAGACAAATCTACTGTTGCATCCTAAGTTCCTAACATACAAATATAGAGATTAATAGTGTTATAAAAACTTAAACTTGTAAATTTCCACGATATGAATCTATTAATCTAGATAGCTCAAAAGCAATCTAAAATCTTCATATGATCGAGCACCTTTCTGTTAGGTTATAATTCAAGTAGATTGTTTAGTAATCAAACTGTAAGCCTCTGAATTTAAGAACATATGTGATATGTCTACGAGATACCGAAGGAGCTTTGGATCATCAGAAGGGTCAAGAGACAAGAGTTCCACTTAGCATGAGGGAAAAATGAAATAGTCCGAGTTCTTTTGTGCATCTTTTCATATGAGTGTATATATTCAAGTAGATGAACGATATATCCACTGAGGCACTTGAAATCAATCAATATTTTGCTTTCCCACTTCATAATTAAACTAGTAGAATTTGAGATATGTTGCATGTCACTTTAATAGTTTTATGGGATCTACAATGTTAATGAACAAGAAAAAAAAGAGAGATTGCCCAAAAGAAAATAAAATAAAAATAAAAAGCAAAGAAAGAGATTAAGAGGTAATTGTGTTGAGCATGACAAACCTATCAGGCCCGCTTAGGGGCGGGATATGCGTATGGGACGAAATGGCGACAGCCTTCCGATCTATAATGAATTGAACAAACAGACTCAAATAGACATGATCAATTCATTAAACATCGGACGGCTGTCGCCGTTTCGTCTCGCACGCCTATCTCGTACCTGTGCAATGTGGTATGCGTTGCTGCAAATATGAAGAATTGATTATAACAATTTAACTACACAAATGCAACTACGAAATCCATCCCTTCATTACAGAGATGAAATTGCAAATCCATTGCTGAAAATTAGCCTGAAAGCCTTATACAAGGTTGCAGTCTTAACCCTTGTGAGCACGCATGAAAAATTGCCTAGTTATCATGTACAGGTTAATCCAGGAGAAAACATGAAATCGAGTATCCAAAGTTTGCTTGTAAATCACCCATGTGGTGTAGCTCGGATGGCAATCCAATAGGCTTCCAAACAGGGCGAACGCTGCTTTGATACTGGTAATAGGTCAAAGGTTCGAACCTTCTTTGGATAAAAGCATCCATGGGGAGAGTCAAGCCCCGGCTCGGAGGCTAAAGCTTCGGCTTTTCCTTTGTAACCAAAAAAAGTTTGCTTGTAAATATCTAATATAAATCCGATTTCACGCAAATCATTGATGTGGATGCCTTTCACCTAGGCCTGTCATTCGGTCGGTTCGAATCGGTAATGGGTGTTACCAACTTCAAAACCAAAGCTTTCGGTAATGACTACCAAAAACCAACCAACTTTTTCGATATAAGATAAATCTTACCAAATTCGGTATTTCGGTTTTCGGTATTACCAAACTTTACAACAAATATATTTTCTGAATATAACGAACCAATAGAGGAAGCGAGTTTTTTGAAAATATAGTCATTGACACCATAATGTGTCTACTAATATGGTGTAACTTTTTTAGTAGGTTAATTATATACAAGTGTACATCTTTGTAAACCAACCATATAGAGTATGCAAAATTTTTGAAAATATTATTAACAAAACCTATAAAACTTATCTAAAGAAGACACCCAAAAATTCAAAAACAAGGAAAGTTGAAAAGTTTGAATCAAAAGCTAGTATTGTTTAATTCACCAAATCAGAAAATGAAAAGAACAAAAAATGAAGAGATAATGTGGAAAACTCGTGTAAGAGCTAAATTTGTCTCAATTGTTTGTCTCTTGCCTTCCGCTTTCCTCAAGTTAGTTTTCACAATTTCAAAAGTTTGTTAAGCTTCTTGTAGATTAATGTCACTACCCTTCTCTGCATCATTTACGAAAATCGTGATCTTATTATTGTATATTCTAGCAAAACCACCCATCAGAGTCATCATTAACCATTGGTCGTTAAGGCGTATTCTCATAATATCGATATGTACAGGTGTGGCAATAGGCGCGTGATTTAGTAGATAAAATCATTTCTTTCACTTATGAATCCTAAACAATGCGATATCATTATTTGGTATGTTGGGAGATATCATTATTGTTGAAGCCAACGCTTACATTACATTTGCAGATAATAGAGTAATTAAGCAAACATTGAATAAGATAGTACCCAAGGATTCACAAGTGGCTGGATCTCTTTTCCATAAGAGCTTATTCGATCCAATCGCACCATGTAATCCTAATCCTTTAAAGGACGTTCTGATTAATATGGTGAAAAATAATTATGGTAAAAAAATCACATATTACCTGTAACGTTTGAGACTTGATCAAATCAGTCAACATTATTTATTCTTATGATCCCCCATGGGGGGCCATATCATTGAGATATCAATTTCCCAATATTTTTACACCGAAACATTACTTCTCATTCATACGAGAAGCTATGAGCAAAAGTATAGATCAAAATAAGACATAAAGGGCTAAATAATAGCGGTTTCTTGTAATAAATGATATCATATTAAGGTTGAGCGCATTGATCAAGTTCTAAACAATGTCGAAAATAAGTGAAATTTGTTCCATAATCGTATTTAAGTATACTGACCAAATCGAACGGACAAATTTTGATTTTATAAATTTCAGTGTTAGAAACCATAGCATACCTACTAATGTGGTATAACTTATTTAGTAGGTTATTTGCAAGTGTAGATCTTTGTGAACCAATTGTATAGAGGAAGCAAAATTTTCGATACTCATGCAAATTTTGATTTTATAAATTTTAGTGTTAGAAACCATAGCATACCTACTAATGTGGTATAACTTATTTAGTAGGTTATTTGCAAGTGTAGATCTTTGTGAACCAATTGTATAGAGGAAGCAAAATTTTCGATACTCATGTGAAATAAGATATGATCAGTATAGTGAAATACGGCTAAGGTAGAAAAATTACATATTTTGAGTAACGTGTGTGCTCAGATCAAAGTGATTAACCTTATTTACAAATATAAGTGTTTAAATAACTAACATTTCAGTAAATTTGGTATTTACCAAAAACCAAACCAACTTTTTCAGTATTTTTCGGTTTCGATTATTTCGATTACCAAGTTTCGGTTTATTAAATCGAAAATATTCGACCGGTTTTTGATCGGTTTGGTATTTACCAAACCAAATGGCAGCCCTACTTTCACCCCATGATGAATAAGATTGGACTTGATGCACATGGTTATTTATGCTACTAATCTTGCTACATGACTCGTTGGAGTTGTATTACGCCAGGGAATTTAGTCTTAGAATTTTTTGTTTTGTCTTCTCCCTACTGACCGCCGCTAATAAGACGAACCACTACCACTCAATACCATTATTCATTCTTATCTTCCTCCCTGTATAGTATGGAAGGCATAGGTAGCTGCGATCGTCTCGAGTGTGAATGAGAATGAGCTTTCCCTTGCACTGCCCAAGCCTAGTTTGAATACTACATCTGTGATGCTTCATAATAGATCAAACCTCCTCAATGACAAGGTTCAACTTAACACGGTGCATGTGGAGTTATAAAGATTAAAACACATATTCCCATAAATTCCAGAATGTTACAACATAGCTAAGAATACAAAAATAGAACTACTACTATCTTTAGCAGTGTTATAACATAACGTTATAATATTATGATCTACAAGAAGATTTCAAGGGATACTAACATTTCTAAAGCTGCAAGTCCAACCACTTCTCGGATGGCTTCCGTTTTCTTTTCAAGCGTGTTGCTCCAGGTTCCTCTGCATAAATATATCCAATGTTAGATAAAAGCCTGCATGCAAGTAAGGAAATTTAATATCTTCAGCACCGGTATCATGGAATTTTCTTACTTTTGAAATGGAACATATTGATAAAAGGAAAAACACAATAAAATCGGAGAAGATACCAAGAAAAGACAGTAACCAACATAAGCTGTTTCCAACTCTGACTTCAGTATGAACATAAATAATTAAATATGGCTTGACAAAATACTCTAAAAGGGTGAAGACTAAATACCAAATGCCAATTTTACAGTTTAATTTTGATGCCTAGAAACTTAGAAAGAGAAATATGTATTCTCTGGAAGGCAACAAATGAAGTAAAACACCCCCTCATAGAAACACAGAAATATGCATGTGACATCTAATCCTACCTTCAAGTGGACTTGATGCATGATTCATTGCACGTCCGTTTGGTCTGCCTTCTTCTGAAAGAGGGGAGCCAGAATTATTAAATTCCACCAAATTTGATGAACTTTCTAAGCACTTGTCCTGTTGCTCAGGAGCATCAGGCAAAGGAATTGCTGGCAAGAAGCATAGCTCTTCCTGTGACATATCTGAATCACTGAAAGCGGAATCCTTGTCCACTGTCACGATATCAACTTCATCATCTTCATTAACATTAGATTCTTTGGCCTGCAAATATACATTTATATGAGACAACTGAATATCAGCAAAAGAAAAAAAAAATCTTACCCAATTTAATCTCTTCTCACCTTTTCAGTTTCAGGGATCAGATCAAATTCATCTTCTCGTTCTATGTATTCCTCATTTTCCTCGAGCTCCTTGAAATCAGGAGCAAATGCACTCCAGTTCTCTGTGTAATCTTTAGCCCATATATAAACCAAGCCAGTCAAGGAAACAGAGACAATAATGGGGTGAACAGGATGCCACACTAGATCAATCAAGGCTTCCTTTGGCCCTTCAAGAATTTTCACAAGATGCCCAGCCCTGTCCCATATGTAAATCTTGTGTTCACCTTTGCTTGCAGAACCACCAATTACCCACTCACCATCACCACTGAAACAAGGTGCTTTCCAATGCATCTTTGTGATAGTATCTTGAAATTCACGGAAAAGTGTTAAGCATTTTGATCCAACAACTTTCAACTTCTCAACATCATCTAAGCTATCAAGGGCAGTTAGGTCTTTTAGGGCTTTAAGTCCATCTTTTAAGGGGAGAAGGTTCTCGTAAATCCTTATTGTTCTATCATTTGAATTTGTAAGTAGATACTGACCATTTCTGCTGAATACTATGTTCTTAATCACAGAACCTCCAGAAGTAGGAACCATGGCAAGGATTTGAACACTTCTATAATCCATTAGAAGTATTTCCCCTTTGGAGTTCCCTGCATAAACCAGATCGCCACACTTATTAAAGCAAGCAGCAGTAGGAGAAAAGGGTGGAGTTCCATCAGAAATTTTATTCCGTGATGGAGGAGCAACTCCTGGGTTAGAGTCTGGAATGGATACTGGAAGCATAGTTGCAGTTCCTGTATTCAAGTCAACAATCATGGGAGCAGATGAGAGAGGACAAGCCAGGCAGAGAGATGGAGTAGAGGAACCAGGATGTAACCGAGCTTGTAGAGGAGTTTGTTGTAGTATTGTTCTTGATATCTTCTCACCACTGACAACATCCCATAGTGTCAACGACTTGTCAGCTGCAGACACAAGAACACGATGACCATACTTAGACCAACATACACTAGTTACGGCAGCAACACATTCTTTATCATGAAGCTCCTTAGCAATGCCCCTGGTCTCAAAATCCCATATTATGCAATTACCATCAGAGCACCCAGCTGGCCAAAATTTATCAAAACCACAACATCAACTGTGAGCTATAGATTACGTGGTCAATCTCTAGTAAATATTGGAAGACAGAACATGCCAGGATTAGTATAAATTAAAACAAACAAAAAAAGAGTTTTAAGTATTGCGTTCTCAAAAAGATTCCCATATCAGTTTATACCTGAAAATCAATTGATTCCATTGAAACAAAACAGAAATTGATATTAAAAGAAATCCACACATAATAAATTGATTGGTATGATAATCAAATCAATGGATCTCCATGACACAGTGTGGAGTGCCTCTTAATCAGCTCATAATGCACCGCACACAAATAATCAACCCATAAATTGCCGGTATTATAACACCCCTCCATCTCTAAATAAGCAATTTGTGAACCAAATCCAATTGTCAAAAGCACTAAAAGTTAAAGTATATAATGGGGATGGTAGGAACATACCAGCAAGAAGAGTACCGCGGCGATTGAAGGCAATGCATTTCATAGTCCCATGTTCCAAATACTCCTCTATCACTTCTGGGAAGTCTCCTTGCAGAGGGTCTTTACCAAACCAGACAAATTCCACCTAAGTTTAGCTAAATTGAACACTCAATAATCTCAAAGCAAATCAGCAATGGCAAGTTTGGAGCTTACCGATTATTGAAGCGTTCATCCTTTGCGCTATCTGGTCAGTCCAACTCAATACCCAATAATGAGTCTCAACGCACAATGCCTCTAAGCAAAACCAATCCGGAACACCAATCTTACTGCTTTCAGGAAACCAAACCCAGCAAAGATAACTGAAATTAAATCTCAAACAGTCCCTGAGCCACCCGAAATCAAAGAAAAATCGTAGCTTTCGACGGAAAATTGAAGAGAGAAAAGTTTGAAATAGTGGCCGGGTAAGACTCAGAGAAAGAGACAGGGTTTGGTTTTGAAACGAGAGAATGTTTCGATGGCATTTCGTTCTATTTCTTTGTTTTAGGCTTTTAGTTAAATTACGATGGCACCCTTACTCTCACGAGTAAACAAAGAAAAAAAACATATAACCTAGAAACCCAATTCGACTCTTGTCTCTCGCCGTCATCTTTCGCAGCTGCTCTATCTCTTCAGGTACTTCTTCAGCTGTTCATTCTTCATAATTTCACTGTGAGAAACCCATTGATTGTTCTTAATCATTCTCAATAGTTTCTGGGTTCAATTCTGTGTTTGGAGCTTGTTCTTCTTCTTTTGCACATCTTTAGTTGTTTTTCAAGTTTAAAGTATTCTTAACGATTCTCATAATCATTCCTACATTCAGTTACACTTTGAATCTAGCACTCAAATAACTATTGGTAGAATATCAATAAGCATGTATAATATTTGCGTTGCTTTTAATCTGGTTTGTGTTTAATGTTTAACACTGGAAGGGTTATTTCTGGGTATAGTAAACAATATGAGAGTAAAGAAGCAGAAGCGTCATAGGAAGATAGTGCGGTTTTATACAGCATGTTTTGGGTTCAGGCAGCCATATAAGGTGCTCTGCGACGTCACTTTTGTGCATCACCTTGTCACCAATCGCATCACCCCTGCTGATAAGGCCATTTCTAATATCCTTGGTGCTCCCGTCACGCTATTTACTACCAAATGTGCTGTTGCTGAGTTGAAGATGCATGGTCCTAGCCTTGGTCCCTCCCATGCCGAGTCTCTTGAAGCTGCTAACAGCCTCATTACTGCAAGGTATATACCTGTCTCTATCTGTTTTTTTCTGGAGAATGTTTGGTTATTTCTTAATTGGGATTTGTTCTCGTTTTTAGGTGTGGTCATGAGGACGCCATGGGTGCTGATGTTTGTATCATGGATGTTATTGGGAAAAATAATTCCGAGCATTTCTTTGTTGCTACTCAGCAGGCCGATCTTCGTAAGAGAATACTCAAGGTAATTATCTTTTACTTTCTTTCTGTTATTTTGCATGTATTACTCTTATTGTTGTCGTTTACGTTTCCTACTGCATACAGGCAGTGATCTCTTGTTTACCCTCATAAATTACCTTTTGGTCGTACGATCCTATCTTTATAAAGTACACAACATTGAGCATGTATCCCTGATTCCATGCAGATTCCAGGTGTCCCTGTTGTTTACGCTCTGAGAACTGCTCTTTTGCTTGAGGCGCCATCTGTTGCCCAACGCCAGTTTGTGACAACTTCTGAAGAACACCGTTCGCACATGACTGACTTGGAATTTAAGATGTTGGAAAAGAGGCTGAAGAATATGTTGGAAAAGGATTCCTCGGATCAAGATGTTCCTTCTGCAGATCAGAACTTGAAAGTGCGGGATGTTGAAAAGAAGCGCACGACTAGGAGAGATTTGGGTGTGAAAGATAAACCTCAGTTAAAGAGAAAGAGGGCAAAGGTAGGTCGTCTAATTTCTTTTCACTTAGTTTAAACTATCTTGTGTGATTCGCAATCTAGCTACATCTACCTAGTCCCATATAAGGTTTTACAATTCCTACTTAGATCAACTTTGAATAAATGCTCTTAATTTGAGGCATATATCTGCTTATATGGATTATGAAACTCTTGGTAGTAGTAATATAACTGTATCCTAAAAGATAACTGGTCCGTCATAAGTCTTTTACCAGAACATGAGTCCCTATTTCTGTGTCTCTCACTTTTTAGGCATGTATGCATGTACTCTTCCAAAATTTGGCTGACATGAGTTGGACATTTTTTTGTGCCAAGGAAGAAATAACTCATTTGTTACACACTTCTGTTTGAAATAATTGCTCAACATGAATACTCTGATGCTTATGGGTTCTTCTTTGTCAAAATTTGCAGGGTCCAAACCCACTTTCATGTAAGCCGAAAAAGACTTCGAAAATACCTGATTCTGGGAAGGTAAGCTTGCAAATAAAGTGTGATGGCAATTATTTGATATTTATGTTTATTTTTGAAAGGATTATGTATCAAGTTCAAAGGAGGTTTGATGCATTTAGTTTACAATATGTAGCACTCGCTAAACTGTATCCTTAAGTTTTAAAATTGTGGGGAAAACATATTCGTAAATTGTGTCTATTGCTTGACATATTTTTGTGACCCTTAATTTTATGCAGGAAATGAATAATGAAGATGCCAGTGTGAGAAGTAGAAAGAAGCGGAAGAGATCACGGAAAGGCAAAAATCCTGTGAAAGCAGATGGTTAATGATCCCTCTGCAGTATAGGTTTGAGAAATGGCTTTCTTTTGGGTTGTTAGGTTTAGTGAGTACTTTTTCATGGGAATGGCATTTGCTTTTCTATCAGGATTAATGAAATGAATGGTTTTGGAACTGGAGCACCACGATTTTCAATGTCTTTCTCAGACTTGCTCATCCTGTAATTTTGCAATCACACCAATTTTGTTTCATTCATATCTCCAAATTTTGCATCATGATAACAGAAGCGGGAGCTAACTTGGCTGCCATAGCTGTGTAGATTTGCAACGTTTAGTCTGGGACTTTAACCTTAAGCACAAGTCTCATACTCTTAGGCAAACTTACTGCTACTTCAGTACCTGTCAAAAAGTCGGTCTTGATGAAACAACCTGGAGATCACTAATATTGTTTCATTCTGCATTATGTTTAGCTTGTGGTTTTCCTCATAAAAGTAATTGGAGTAAAAGTAGAAATTGATAATGATCCATTATGTGATAGGTTTTGAATGGTTTTGCTGCATTATGCATGGTTGAAAATAATGGTGTTAGAAATTGTTGTGGGTTTGTCACCACTGTTAGAATTTGTGGTTTGTTACCACAATCATTGTGTGTGGTTTGTTAGGAGCTAGAAGTTTGGAGAAATATGTTAACTAGGATACGGATTAGGACAAGTTTTAAAGGAGGTTAAGAGGAGAAGCTTAAACAGGGGACTTACTTAGAAGCTTGCTTCTATATTTCATTCATTCATTTCATTGATACATCAGATTGTTTGATTACATGACATATATGTAGGTTGCACTGCATAGTTGGACTATTCCACTATGACCACCAACGTTGCTACATGCTAGACCTTCGCTAGCTTTATGATGATTAGTACATTTTCATGATTATTTTTTCGTAGTATCAATCTAGTTAGCTCTAGGATTTCCTTGATTTCTCTTAGATGGATCAATGTGCATTAATTTCAACAAATGGAAAACTATGTTATCTCATATGTGATATTTCTTCTTTCGTGTAAATGATCCAATATGTGATAGTGATATGTGATAGTGATAGTTCTCCACTGTGTGTTTTTTTCCACGTTATTATTAGCAAACTTCTGAGTGGAAGAAATGAAACTTCCCAGTGGAATTACTGAGGTGAATTCTTCCATCTCTTGGTGGAGTACATAGTTCAGAGAGGGTACATCAGCACTTATTAGCAGACGCGGCGGCAGGAGAACTACCTCCTCAGCTGTGGTGCTAATGACACTGTTAGCATGTTTCAGCTCTAACAGTTGTCTACATCCAGGGTATCCTACATTCATTCATGTCAGTCACGTTTTCGAGTTAATTTGGGGTTGATTCATGAAAATTACTGCAGTATTAAAGGAGCCTTCTAATATGATGTTGAGATAACCTAGTTCTAGAATTGTGTGATTAATGGGGTGAAAGGCGAACGGTTAGAATTATGTGATCAATGGGGTGAACAAGGTATGAGACTGCAGAATTTTCATAGGTGGTTGCCAAATCTCTCCCCATATAGTATATGAATGTTTCCATTGCTGGGAGGGAACCTGTTATCGAACGAGCACAGAATCACATAGTTGTGCTGCGACAGAATATTAGTTGTTTTCTCACTGAAATTTTGTCTGTAATGATTTGGGTTATTTGAAATTCATCTTTGACATTCAGTTTTGAAAGTGGGGAAACTGGGGTTGTGTATTTCCTCAGTAGTGGGTGTATTTTTGGCATTGGGTTTGGAAGATGCAAGTTTTATGTTTTGGTCAGCGATTTCAGGTTTCCGCTGAGTTTCATCCTCACCCCTTTCTTTGCTCATCTCATCTTCTACATTGGTCTTCTTTTAGGCATTTGTGATGTTCAATGGCAAACTTAACCTTTTGCCTTTGGTTTTGTGGCTTCTTCTATCTGGAAAGACTACGTGCTCTATGACTTTGACACAGCTATTTGTTTCCACAACTGACTCTGCGCAGCAAAGGACTTTTTTCGATTAGTTATGAACGATCCTACCAGAACCGTGGAGTTTAACCACAGGCACTGTCTCAAGTAAGACTGTATAATGTGTAAGAATCTGATGATTGGGTTGACTGTATTAACTGGATGATGTTATAGCCTTCTCTTCTATCATGTTATCATCCAGTAAAGCAATTAGAGTAACATTCTGAAGTATGTTCAGCTTCTTCCACCACCAGAAAGAGCTACGTTGGAGCCCTATCATGAAAAGCTCTCCTCATTCCTATTCTCCTCGAGACGACTCAAAAACATAATCATATAAAAAGAAAATCTATGCCTAACGTTATCTTGCTTATCAAATGTGGAATCTTCTTACCAACTTGAAGATGTCAATTACATTATCGGCAAGAGCAAGACAAAATGCTGAATCAATATAGCGCTTTGGCTCTATCAATTATACCAACAAAAAAGGGACTTTCAGAGTGATATCCATCAATAGCAATATGCAAGTCTATTGACATTTGCTCGTTTCTTTACTTCTCTTGCCGATCATAATGTATATGTATCCATAATGCAAGGCTAGTCACATTTTAATTGGTTTACGACTGTTTAAGCCAGAGGTCAATTTTCTACACATACACAGGTTTATGAATCGAACAGATGATAGAGAGTTGTCATGACTTTGCAACTACACGGTTATATAATGATACTAGCCTTCTACCCGGAAGGAACATACAAAAGACATGGAAAGATGAACCAGTGAGACTGTTATATCCAATTTTTCGACACAGGATAATATTTTTTTCATCTGAAAGTGAGAACCACAGGTGTCTAACCAAACCAAACTTTGCACAGACCACACTGCAAGAGCCAAGAGGCAAAACCAATCACAGATATTACTTCCGCGAGTTCTTCCTGTCGATCTACAACAACAGTTTATAACAGATAGTTTGTCATTAGTATGGACAGACCAGTTTGTAACAATGTCTCATCATAAATTAACTCATAAGAATCAAGAATGAAAGAAGTGATATGCCCAATGTTCTAAATATCAGGATATATCGGCGATATATATGCCCAATGTTCTAAATATCAGGATATATCGGTGATATTTAGAACCCGAGAGGATAAATGGCATATCGACTAAATTTATCGGTCAACGACATATATCAGGTCAAACCGAGTTTGACCCGATATATCGATGAGTTTTTTTTTAATTGGGCTCAGTTTTTTTGGTCAAAATCTTCTGCCTCAAAAGTCAAAAACTCTCTTCTCTTCGACACATCTCCAGTTCTTCATTTCTTCAGTCTCAGTCCTTCTCCGACACATATCCCGGCAATTCGCCGCTGCAGGCTCTCCTCTACTAAACCCCTCAAGAAGCTCATGCATTCATCCACTCCCCAAGGAGATCGACATCGATGAATCCCCGACTGCTCGCCGGTGAAATCTCGCCATCCAGGCCGCCGTTCATCGATGAACCTTTCTTCTGGCCTTTGCTTTTCTGAGAATTCAGCCTGAGAATTCAATGCCAAAATCATCAACAAAAACCGAAGGAATGATAAGAGAAAAGAGGTACTACTTGCCAAAGAACCTAAAGAAGCACAAGAATGGCTTGTTGAAGTTAATGTCATTGAAGATATGAAAAGGCATGAAGAAGTGTCCGAAGTGGGTAGTGAAATGCCACCCTTGAGTGAAATCCAAGAGGTAAGAGAGCTTTATGAAGATGATTTTGTCTCGGAAGATGAAGATAATGGGGATAATGAGTTTGAATCCGATGATGATAAAGTTTATGATGCATGATTATCTCAATCTATCTTGTAAGCACCTATTTTTATTAGTTTGTATTTAGTAGTTAGTATTATTTATGTATTTTCATTGTCAAAATAATCAAATATTTTTCTTTCTCTAGTTTAATTGGTACATTTTGAAGTATAAGTTTAATTTCTCAAGCATTTTGAAGTATATGTTTATAAATATATTAAATTTAATTAAAAATTAACAAATCCGATAAATCCGATATATACCTGACGTATCCTTATTTTACAAAACCGATACGATGCCGATAACCGTTATTTAGACCATTGGATATGCCACTGCATAGTAAGGCCTGCTCATCTTTCTTGACCAAGAGATAGCTTCCAGACCCTCGATAGAACCAAGCCTGAAGCAATGATCTTGAAGTCTTTAGCAAGTAGACCAGGAAAGGTTATAGATTACCATGACAATTCATTTTCACTGCTCCAACTCCAACAGATCGGCAGCTTTTACGTGTACCATTACAAAAATTTGTACAATTCAATAGCACAACACTACAGATCTACAACTTGTTAAGAAATCTGGAATCAGCTTTACAGACAAGATGAACTTGAGGACCATGTCTGCTGTGATTGCTACATTACATGCCACTGCCCGGACAAAATTTGTTAGTTGAAGTCTCGGCTCATCACAAGTTGGCCATAACTGCTTATGAGCTGCTGTGCTTAGTAGCTCCAGCACTAACAGTTGTCATGAAAAAATCACCACAGCCGCATTGTCCTTTTGAGTTGGGGTTGATAAAAATGAACTCAGACCTGCCTGAACATTTACTTGAATGTGGGCAAACAAGGAAGGCAAAACTTAACTGAAGGCAACAATGGCATTCATCAACTTCAATCTAAACCAGTGCAAACCCCTCGTCCGTAACAAAAAGAGCACTTAATCTAAAAAAAGCTTTCATTAAACCAGGAATCGGTTCATCTCCCTTTCAACTCAGACAAGTCAACATCCCAATTACATGCACATAATTATGTTGTTTAAACCATCAACTTATCGAGTAAAGTCCATCTCATTTTCAAACTATGGTTGAATATGGAGCATTCCCTCTCCTAACATCGAGCTTTATGCACAGACGGTGATTTTATTAGATCATCACAAGAATATGCATACCATAAGATGTGCACATACGCCACTCAACAATTGAGTAAAATTATTTATCATGCACATCCAGTTTTCCTTCCTATTTATCTTCACAGACGCAACACTACCAATATACCTACATAGTTTTATATATTACTCCACCGTTATGAACTAGTGTGGATGGAGGCGATGAGGGTTCCATCGAGAACTTAATGAACTGGTGGAGGAGAGTCATGATGTTCAATCATGACGATCAGCACAGATGAAAAGATGGGGAATCTTAATATCACCATGTTGAGGGTGGAGAGCTAAAGTCGATGTGAAGCACTCATAATTGTTATTTGATTAAGTTGTACCACTACTAACCAGCATCAGCCACGGTAGGGAATACCAGACAATAATGGCAACAGCTAGATCAGATGATCTAGCTGTCTTAGTTCATCTGATCCGCAAAATTAATTCCTACTGTCTGCAGTTAAAGCCCGTAAACAATCTCTCCTTGCATCAGCTAGGTTATTATTATAACCACAATGCAACACAAATGGAGCTATTCCATTTCTAGCTCACAAAAACATTGATCGTCACCGGCCTAGTTTTCTCTACAATAATTTCAAGCATTATTATTATTTTGAAACTAAGGTATCCAGATCTTTGACCCGACTAATCCTTAGGTTTCTCGCCTGACCACACAACATTTGGGAAACTAGAAACAAAATCAAATCAAAGCAAAATTTCTTATTTCTGAAGAATAAATAAACCTGAAATACCCCAACTAAAACCACAGATAATCATTTCTTGTTTTTCTTAATTTCAATGAATTTAAAAGAACGAAAAACGAGGCTAACCTGAGCTTGTAATCCACAAAATCCATCTTGGTTCCAATAACATGCATCAGAGCCTTCGGATCGATCAGTACCTTCACCAACTCGTCAAACTTTGCTTTATCATCTACTCATCAACAAACAAATCAACAAAGCTATCAACATGACTGACAATCATCAAAACCAAAATCCGAGCACAGAAAACCATCAACAAGATTGTCCAGCAAGCCTCACCAGCGTAAATGACAGTATACGACAAGCCATGCAGCCACGTGTCTTAACCCCGAGCTTCAGATGCGACCGCTGCCGCTGCTCCAGCAGCTGCCATATTCATGATGCCACCGCCTCCGTCAAGCTCACCACTTGCCTCCTCGCCACCGTTGCCGTCCTCCCTGCAGCTGGCACCAGAATCTGCAAAGCCATCAATCAATACACCACCGTCTTCCCAAAATAGCAATCCTTCCTAGCCAAGCGTATAAGAGTAACAAAGGCTAGTCCAGTGATTTCACCTCAAGGCAATTTTGAAACTAAGGTATCCAGATCTTTGACCCGACTAATCCTTAGGTTTCCCGCCTGACCACACAACATTTGGGAAACTAGAAACAAAATCAAATCAAAGCAAAATTTCTTATTTCTGAAGAATAAATAAACCTGAAATACCCCAACTAAAACCACAGATAATCATTTCTTGTTTTTCTTAATTTCAATGAATTTAAAAGAACGAAAAACGAGGCTAACCTGAGCTTGTCATCCACAAAATCCATCTTGGTTCCAATAACATGCATCAGAGCCTTCGGATCGATCAGTACCTTCACCAACTCGTCAAACTTTGCTTTATCATCTACTCATCAACAAACAAATCAACAAAGCTATCAACATGACTGACAATCATCAAAACCAAAATCCGAGCACAGAAAACCATCAACAAGATTGTCCAGCAAGCCTCACCAGCGTAAATGACAGTATACGACAAGCCATGCAGCCACGTGTCTTAACCCCGAGCTTCAGATGCGACCGCTGCCGCTGCTCCAGCAGCTGCCATATTCATGATGCCACCGCCTCCGTCAAGCTCACCACTTGCCTCCTCGCCACCGTTGCCGTCCTCCCTGCAGCTGGCACCAGAATCTGCAAAGCCATCAATCAATACACCACCGTCTTCCCAAAATAGCAATCCTTCCTAGCCAAGCGTATAAGAGTAACAAAAGCTAGTCCAGTGATTTCACCTCAAGGCAATTTTGAAACTAAGGTATCCAGATCTTTGACCCGACTAATCCTTAGGTTTCCCGCCTGACCACACAACATTTGGGAAACTAGAAACAAAATCAAATCAAAGCAAAATTTCTTATTTCTGAAGAATAAATAAACCTGAAATACCCCAACTAAAACCACAGATAATCATTTCTTGTTTTTCTTAATTTCAATGAATTTAAAAGAACGAAAAACGAGGCTAACCTGAGCTTGTCATCCACAAAATCCATCTTGGTTCCAATAACATGCATCAGAGCCTTCGGATCGATCAGTACCTTCACCAACTCGTCAAACTTTGCTTTATCATCTACTCATCAACAAACAAATCAACAAAGCTATCAACATGACTGACAATCATCAAAACCAAAATCCGAGCACAGAAAACCATCAACAAGATTGTCCAGCAAGCCTCACCAGCGTAAATGACAGTATACGACAAGCCATGCAGCCACGTGTCTTACCCCCGAGCTTCAGATGCGACCGCTGCCGCTGCTCCAGCAGCTGCCATATTCATGATGCCACCGCCTCCGTCAAGCTCACCACTTGCCTCCTCGCCACCGTTGCCGTCCTCCCTGCAGCTGGCACCAGAATCTGCAAAGCCATCAATCAATACACCACCGTCTTCCCAAAATAGCAATCCTTCCTAGCCAAGCGTATAAGAGTAACAAAGGCTAGTCCAGTGATTTCACCTCAAGGCAATTTGTTCCTCTCTGAATCTTGCTAAATCAGAAGCTATAACTGATTTAGTGGTGTCCAGAATGGTGCCTAACAATTCACTGATCTATGATAAACACATAAAGTTGTAAATTAAAACTTAAGAACTACTCAAGACACCCATCTATCTAATACCATGTTTACTGACATTTTCGATTTCTATGTTAAAAACCAACTTGAATCAAATCTCAGCCCATATATAGACTGATAAGGTTATTAACATTTGCTGTACTAAATTTATACAAGTTAGAGCTTATCTTCTAGAATTGGGACACACGAACCTCTCAACATGCGATCCAAACAAAAGAAGCTACATTAACAATGTCCACCAAAGACAAACAGACAAAAGAAAAACAAAGAGCAATCATTGGACCTAAAAGTAGCAACTGCTGTAAAAATTTGAGTCTCAAACTCAACTCATAGAGAGAAAGCTTACCTCCGGTTTGATGTTATTATGATAAGCAAATCCAATTCCTAAATCAACTTGCCCGATTCCTGAAGGAAAAGAAACGAAAACCCAAAGCATTGAAAATATGAATACGAATCCATAAATCAAAATAGTTGTCAAATTTGCTATTGTATAGTTGATGCAAACTAAAAGTCAGAAAACATACTTGTAGCCTTATATGATGAGCCAATACAATTCCCTTATTGTTCAACTCCTTAAAGAACATATATCGACCACTGAGAGGGTGTATTTAAAGTAGGATTTTAATGGATTGTTTTGTATTTCGAGAATCCATTGAAATCCGGTGGTATTCAATTAAGATTTTAAAAAGTCCTTTAAAATCTTGAGGTATTCAATACAGATTTTAAAAACTCTTTTTAAATCTGGTGGTATTCAAAATTCCACGAATTTTGAATGATTTGAGTAAGTGAGGGATTTTGTAGGATTCTAGGGTGCTTGGTATAAATACCAAACCACCCCAGAAATGGCTCCCAAGCTCAAAGACAAGCAGCAGAAACCTCCGCCGCCGCCGATGGAGGATCTCTTCGCCACTCTCAACGGCCACATCGAGCGACTGGAATTTGAAAAGGCCGTCAAAGTCGCAAATCAAGGTCCGATTTCAACTTTTAACTTCTCAAAATCACTGAAATTTCTGATTGCGTCGTAAGTGATTTTGATTTTTCTTCGAAATAACCTAATCGCAGTTCTGGCGATTTCTCCCGGCGACGAGGATGCGATCAAGTGCAAGGTCGTCGGTTTAATCAAGGACGATAAGACCAAAGAGGCGCTTTCAGTGATTCGATTTCTCAAGAATCCTGCTCTCGATTTCAGCTTCTTTAAGGTCGGTGAAATCCGCCATTCATTTTCAGTAAATTTTGGTCACTTTTTGTTAATTTTGGTTCATTATAGCCAAATTGTAGCTGCATTGTATATATAATCAGTGAAATGGATAATTACATCTGTGTATCACTAGGTTTGGATAGGGAGTTAGAATGAATGCTAGTAATGAGAATTGTTTTTGGTTTCGAGTGTTATTGTGAGTTTTCATACGTGTGTCGCTGGCTTTGGTTAGGGAGGTAGAGTGACTTCTAGAAATCAATAGCGTTTATAACAATTTGGTTAGGGAGTTAGAATGACTGCTACAATGAGTAGTGTTTATAACGATTTGGTTAGGGAGTTAGAATGACTGCTAGAAATGAGTAGTGTTTAGGTTATAAACAAGGTAACATCATGATGTGGGAGCGCCACATTGTTCAGTTGAATTGAATAGACATAATGTTTTTGCTCGGAGAGAGTAGTAGATGCTCTGTTGTTCGGGGATTGAGATGCATCCCATTTGTTCAAACTTGTAAAACCAAAGATGATGATACATGTCCCTTATATTTGTTTCTTTTGGCTTCCCTGTTTCTCTTTTATGGAGTAGTGATTGTTTTAATTCTGAGCCGGTGATGATGCATCACACATTTTTAGTGGTTTTGGTCCTGTATTAACTAACTTCTTATTACCCATGGACTTCTCCCTCCTTTATACCAGAGAGGGAAGGTTAAATGTGTGCTTAGTTTATATGATGCTTAGAAGACATGCATGAACGTCTCTCAGTGATGTTCCTTTCTATACTTTCTGGTCCTAATCTACTCTTGCTATTCCTAAATAGGCATACTGCTTATACAGAGAAAACGAGTTAGATGAAGCTCTTAAGACCTTGAAAAGCCAAGAGCCAACTCCTACAGCAATGCTATTAGAAGCCCAGATCCAGAAAGGTGGCTTCCCAAGAGAGAAAGATCAAGTTACAGGCCTAAGAGAAAGGATAAGAGAGCAGCTGCTCAAGTACGAGGCTCCCAGGGTTCTGTGGCTAGAGACAAACATGAAGCTGGTGCCATGTCCAGCGATGCAAAATCAAACCAAGCAGCCACTTCGAAAGGATCCTCACAGAATTCAGCTGCAGAGTCATCCAAGGCTTCATCCAAGTCGAGAAAAAAGTCCAGGAAGTAGCGTATGATATATTCCAGGAAGTAGCGTATGATTCATTCTCATACTTTGTTATTCATGCTTTTTAAGAATGTAATTTTGATTATGAGATGAGAGGAAGTAGAGATCAGTTGTTCTCATTTTTCTAGAATCCTAGTTTAGCATTAATTGAGTTTCCAATGTGTGAGCTGATATGATCAACTAGGAATGTACATGTTTGTATTCCAGGAACAAACAAAGAATTTGCGTTTGCAAGGTTTTTGGTTTATAAACTGTCAATGAGATGGTGGTGTGATAGTTTTCAAGGGTTCATGGTTTTATGAAATCCAAACAAATCCAAACAAATCTTGTTAAAACAATACATCAAAATCTGTTTAAATCCATGACAATCTGTGGATTCTAATAAATCCATCAGAATCAATTAAAATCCATGGATTATAGTAAATCCATCAGAATCAATTAAAATCCTAATTGAATACACCCCCTGAATCTGACACGTCAAAACAAATCGATCAGACCTCCCAAAACTGGTCCGACCAGATTGAAACTGAAAATAGTAATCAAAATTGCAACTATAGCTGACATATAAAGCATATTAAGAATGAAAAATCTGTTATGCCTGTAACATAACCAGAAAGCAAGTGTCAGTATTTGAGAAATGAGGAGGATAAGGAGTATTTGACGAAAGAGAGTTCATTTATGCATGGTTACGTTTAGAATTCAAGGGTTTTTTTTGGAGACTGAAATGAGCCTCTTTTAATATCAATGGACATTGAACTTTCTGTTTAAGTTCACGATTAATGCCAACGAGACCAGATAAGCTGAGGTGTTAGCAAGGTAAAGATCTTGGCAACCTCTTAAGCTTACAGAAAGCAAATAAGGAAGTCTGTAGGATGAGATGGTGCTTTATGAGACTTGAGTTATCAGTCTGTTACAGTATCCTTGTAACTATGTTTCTACGCTCCCACATACTTTGGAGGGAGCCAACAATGAACATTCTAAAGAACAAGAATCACATACAACTTCTGTGACACAATATCACTTGTTCTTTCACCCAAAAAAAATATTAAAACAACTGTTTCTGTAATCTTAATTTTGAAAGAAAGGATTCCTCATGCCTATTTCCTCAACAAAAAAGAAAAAGAAAAGAGAACTGCTTTGTTTCCTCTGCCACATTTACATTGTTTATGACTTCATGTCATAATCGATTTTAATGCATCTTTTATATAAGAATATTTGAAGGAAAATCCCAACTCTTGCGCTTTAACTGGTAGCACCCTTTGCCCATCCAGCACCTGAAACAGCCTCAAGTTTTTCTTAGCAAGATGTAATAGAAAAGAACTTGAAGGAAAAAGATATCAACGAATGCTCACCACTGCAGCGCCTTCTCCAAGGACTGCTTTCAAGGCAAAGTCAGGCACAGGCAGCCATGAAGGCCTACCCAAGACATTACCCAAATGTTGGCACATTTCCGCGAATCGAACAGGGTTGGGTGCAGTTCCATTGATAACCCCTGGTGTTTAGATTTAAGAAACCTAGTTTAGTATGTTGTAAGGTTTACGACACCAATATCATCACATTGTTGAAAAGTCATCATGATTATACTTGTACATCAGCCCTGTCGTATCTTAGGTGGAGTACTGAAGAAAACAATATAGCATGCACCTCAAACAGAAGTTCAGATAACGACCGTAGCTATATGAAAGGAACATTAAATCACTAGCTCAAAAGTTCTAATAGAGTATTAATCTCGATGTTCTAGCAAATGTAATATCTGGTCAGAAGGGAGCATTAGCCAAAAAAGATCATCAACTTCAACAATGATATGTGAAATACTAATGAATCAGGAATACATAAGGAAGTCATTACCTTTATAAGCTGGATTATTCAGAGCTTCATATATCAGGTTCACTATGTCATCCAGATGAATCCAGGAAAACCTATCAAACAGAAGATATCATTTCCAATGGCAATGCCCCTCAATTGATTTAAATAACCTGTGCTGAAAATGAGTTTATTCTTTCTTAAGCATACAGAGTACATTCAACCTAATACAGATACCCTCAATCCATAGTGAATATCACAAGTAAACTTTATATGCTTAACTGTTATAGTTTTCTTTTTAAAACTAACAAAGACAAGTCTTCTCTTCTTTCAAAAAAGACAAGTTTTCACTTTCAAAATGCTAATCTGATGGTGTGGGTGGCAAAAAAGGAAATATGCATGTCATATTGTCACATTCTCAATTTTAAATTGCGAATTTAAATGTGTTAGTAGCAAAATCCTGTGACATGTTACTCTGGAGTACCATACCATTGTTTTCCAGAGCCAAGGGGTCCACCAGCAAATACCATGAACAGAGGGATCATTTTAGCTGCAGAAACTCAAATGTGTAAAGCATTCTTGAGGCAGTCAGTATTGTTAACTTAAAACGAACTCAAAATTCTAGATATGTTTCGACTCTTGCAAGAGGTTTAATAGTGGTACTATGGTGACAGAAAAGAAATGTGTTAGAGATCGTAATGATGATACTATTACAGGTGATGTAATCTAAATTAAATTGGTCATGTATATTACATGTATAAAATTATCATAGCCATATTCAAAGTGAACTAGTTTAGTTCATCATAAAACAACTCTAGTACAGTATATACTGTACTAGGCATACCTAAAGCTCCTCCATCTTTACCAAGAACAACACCAATGCGAATGAGTGATAACCGTACATCCTGGTTTACTTTGAGGGCAGTTCCTTCCCATTCTCTACATACCTGAAAATATTGCTGGTTAGTTTATGATATTAAACTGAGAATGTGTTCACTGTCTGCAAGTTACTCTACTACTCTAATAAGAATTGGGTGAAGGTAAAAAGATAAATATTAGGTTTATTGACTAATTTCTCGAAGGGAAACGTCTCTAAGTTTCCATGCCTACATCAGCTGATCCAAAAAAAAAATAATAATAATAATACTAATAATAAAATCTTACATGATGCAAATAAATTAGGAATCTTCAAATAAATTACATATTATTTATCACACTTGATGCGAACTAGCATAAAACACATAGAAAATAGACAGAATGCAGTGCTCAACAATTTTATTTTATTTTTGACTTACTAAGCCTAAACAAGTATCTAGCTTGAATATTGATTGCACATATGTTCATTAAGAACTACTGCTCCTAAAGTATCAGAACAACTTGATTACTTTGTGATCTCCTTCTCAACTAAGAGTAAAATCCCTTCCTCATTGAAGGTGGCTTCTCCTTAATTCCTATCAGGTCTATGAAGCAACAGTTTTATATGAAAAGAAGAGGCATTCAAGCTAGAATCCTGATGTAGACATCTAACTCTAGTGAGGAAATTAGTCATAATGATATTTTACGCATTCCATAGTAGATTCAATCAATTGTTGTAGCAGGAGGTTAACAAGCCCAAAGTCGACCAGGAGCCATAATAAGAGCTAAGTTTAACTTAACTGCTTTGGCTACGTTGTTGACCAAGCGGATTATACATACAGCATTATCAGAGAACCAATACTTACAGATTACACTTATTAAAAGTCAAAATCATGTCTTCGAAGTCACAATGCCATATTTACGTCCTAAATGCTTTTTGGAATCCTGATTATGTATAAATGAAATTTCTAGAAGCTTTCTTACCTCAGCCAAGTAATCATTTCCCGATGGACTCTGTTCATCAAATATGCGTGTCTCACTAGTACCTGAGCGTACAAAAAAATGAAGGTAGATACTGTGGTTCATAATGCAAACTAACAAGAGTTTCTTGAAATCTGGATTGACCATTTAAAGCAATGGAAGAAGATCATATGCCACAGAGAGGGAGAGAATGGGTATCACCTCAATTGACTAGCTATTAATAATAGTTAATCAACCTTTAACTGGGTGTAAATATATAATTTTATAGTAAAGAAATTTCACAAACAACCTAGTTATAAGTTCTTAACTCTTTGTAAGTTCTTAACTCTTTGTGACAAGTGCAGTATTAAACTCTGATGAAATGTAGTGAGACATGGAAGATACTAAACAATTAAGGATTCTCAAACCCATAAGAATCTAATAATCTAAAGCAGAAGATAAATTCCATATGGAATCTGAATGTTTTACTACATCAACAATAATCATTAATACTACATGGAAAATAATTTTTTAATAGCTTAAACAATAAGAATGAATGAACGAACCATAGTAACCAACGGCTGTTGCGCTAACCAAGACTGAAGGTCGGACTGCATCTGGTACATCATTTATTAATTCTATGACCTTCACAATTAATTGAAAGGCCACATCATTTATTAAAAAGAAATATTCGTATATAAGAAAGACCGGTCTGATAGCACTATGAAGACATCAGTAGATAACTGCTGACCTTAGAGGTGACTCTAATTCTGCTCTGCTTGATCTCCTTCTTTATCTACAGTTTAATAAGAAGTTAGCCATTTTGACTGGCTTCTAGAAGCATAATTTTAGTACTGATATTGACAAAATCATTTGAATCACACCTATACGGCCTTAAGCCATTGCTAGTAAGATTTCATCAATTGATAAAACTAATATACCGCTACAATATAAGATACACATCTTAGTTATTACAGATAAAGGTAAACTTTCTACATTAGTTGATTTTAATCTTATGTTGTATGATTTAGGTGTTCTTTAGATCACAAACTTTTTATGCAGAACATAATAGTAACAGCCACACAAAGACTGTACAGTAATGAAGCAAAAGTTATCTTTAACTTTTTTCACATTGTCATTGGCTCAGACCTCAGAAGTCCATCTCGTACTAATGGGCATTCCAGCCAAATTCACAACACCAGTTGAACCTCGAATGCTATCTTTCCACTCTGGCTCCTCTGCAATCACAATTCCTGGAAAGTCCTTGACTACAAATAGCAACAAACAATCATGTGTGAAACCAAATTATCTAGAAAGAAGCTATAGGGAAATACTAGATATGCATAGTACTATACATAGTCACAATTAACAATGAAACCAAGATATTTTTGGAAGTTAATTTTGGTGGTAATTTTAAACTGTGTGTTTATATAAAAGTGTGGTGGTGGTAGATGGTAGCAACATTCCAATTCCATTTGAGAATTGTTTGTGTCACATGTGAATGATCCCCAAGCATAAAACAATAAACTATCAGTAAGCAATTCCAGTATGCATATCAAGCACAATTCAACTTTAAGCACTGACCCCTAACATGTACACCCACAAAACTGAACCCACAGAGGACATTACTTGAGAGCAACAGAAATTAGCATAAAACGGGGTTATTCATATCAGAACCTAGTTAGAAAGGAACAATCAAGCTCTGTATTTGATCTAACAGGAATCAGGACCAATGTTGTACTGTCAAGAATGAAGCAACAAGACATAACTTTTGGATGGGAGACCTATTAATAGTAGGCTCAATGACTATGGGTACTGGAAGGGAAACATAACCGTAACTTCTTCAAGTTTTGCATAGCCTTCAGTCAGTCGTAAAATTCACAAAAACCAATATATATGATGCAAATTGATCAGGAACCCTCAACTGAACTAGCTAGTATCCACCGCACAATGAGGGTTGGACTAAAATATTTAGATCATTCAACTGTCTGTAACAAATTTACAGAAAGAAAAAAAAAGAAGGTACTTCCACTGTTTGTTGAAGTTTGTAGGGAGGGGCAAGACCAATTTAGCATACATCCAAACTATTAATCTCTTACGAGTAGTCATTCCGAGAGTTTGCAAGGATTCAAAATAATTAAAAGTAGGCATACCTCTTACCCGGAAAAATTAACTGAGCCTTTGATCTAGACCGCGTCAAGACATGCACACTATGATTATCTGCATTCCAATTTTGGAACAGAAGAAAGTTCATGTTAGTGCAACAACCATAAACATGTACATATAAGTTTAAGTTTCATAGACAACAGGTGTTAAGGTTTGACCTGAATGCAGCCTTTGCACCAATCTCCTACCGATAAACCCCGTAGCTCCTGTTACTGATACAGTCATCTGATTTGCCAATGACAACCTGCAATGAGTCAATGAAATCTCCAACAAACAAAAGCCATCGCCCCCAGAAACCCCGTTACCATTATAAACTTGTTTGACACATTACACAATTGCTTCATCCTAAATGAATTCCCAAAATGAATAAATCTACGCATTGCAAAATAGTGTCACAGAATCACTAAAAAGTTGTGTACATTGGGATAAAAAGATGAAGAAGATACCTTCTGGGTTTTGTCAGAGACACACCAGACAGTGAGTCTCTTAGTCTCCCACTTCTGAACACCCACAAAAGAATCAAACTTGAAATTAGAACAAAGGGAGCAATGTGGGAGAAAACAAGTGAGAAAAGGAGAAGTGTGTAACTTACAGAGGGGGTCAGAGAAACTTGGAGGGAGGTGGAGATGGTGTGGGTCCATGAGAAAGCAGTGGCTCTGCAGACCTCCATAGATGAAAGCTCAAGAAAAGGGCTTGACTAGTGTTTCTGTTGTGGTAGTGAATGGCTGAAAGCTAAGGATGGATGAAACAGAGCAGCATCAGCGAGAGTGAGTTAAGTTGAAGGAGCAATGTGTTTGATTTGGAACCACACCGAACTCACCACTCCTTTCCAATTTTCGATCGCCCATTTTCCATGAGTCATGACTAATGATAGGTCCAATTAAATACAAGTTTCACATTTTCTCTGTATTACACAGGTGTACCTAAATATTTGTATTTATAAGTTCACCAAAATTTAAATATAGTTGTATGTTAGGTATTAAAGTTTAACATAATTATAAATTGACATCCAAGTTAAAAAATTAAATTATTTTTCTTATATTTATAAAAATATCATTTATTCTATGAAAATTCCCTGGCCGGCCTCCGGTGACGTCTCTGGCCGATTTCCGATGAATTTTCCGACCGACCTCCAAGAAGGATTCTGAAGACAATAAAAAGCTACTACCGCCGGCAACAAAAGCTACTAGCTGACAACAAAAGATACTACTATAGGCAACAAAAGTTACTACCTCTAGAGTCAAAAGTTACTACCAACATAAATTAAAGATACTACCACCAATAACAAAAGCTATTACCGTCAGCAACAAAAACTACTACTACAAAGACCAAAAGCTACTACCGATGACACTAAAAGCTACTGTCTACTACTATAAAGACCAAAAGCTACTACCACTGACACCAAAAAGCTACTACTGTTGACACTAAAAGCTACTATCGCTAGCAACAAAACTACTACCCCTAGCTACAAAAGCAAGGTACTACCTACATCAATAAAAGCTACTACCGCCAGCAACAAAAGCTAATGTTAGCAGCAACAAAAGCTACTACCACCACTATAAAAGTTACTATGGTGAGATTTCGGGTGAGGGTACAAAAATATTGTTGCCAGCAAGAAAAGCTACTACATGCACCAACAAAATATACTACCGCTAGTAACAAAAGATATTACTGCGATGAACAAAAGCTACTACCGTTAAGAAGAAAATATACTACCGCTACCCAAAAAACTATTATACCCAAAATTTACTACCATCGGAAACAAAACTACTTCCATATATATATATATCAATAGCTACTATTGTTAGAATGAAAAGCTACTATTGTAAGAGAGAAAAGCTACTATAACTGCACATAATAAAATTCAGTATCAAAAAAAAGAAAAGTTACTACTCATAGACAGAGAAGCTATTGTTGTACATAATAAAATCCACTATCAAATAATGCAGACTATAATATCAGTGTGTTTCGGTTTCCATATGAACCCTATGTTACAATGTGAAAAAATATATTAACACAATGACAAAAGTACACTATAACTGTATTCAAAATGTACTACTTCCGTGAAAATCTACTACTGATTTAATAAGGAGGAAATAAACCTATTCAATAGCTAAATCATCGAATCACTTCACAAATCAGCATAAGATCTAAGAGACTGTATATGAGTCCATCTTGGCAGTTAAGGACTTGAAAGAGAAGAGCAAGCTGAACCTTGTCATCAGAGGAGGAGGTGGGAGAAGAGCAAGCAGATCAAATTCGAATGCGTCGTCGTCGTCAATCCAAAGGCGGCGTTGTCGAGGTCGAGTTTGAAAGAAGACGCCTGAAAATGTTGATGTCAAAGCTGGATCAGAGGGGAGCCGACCCATACTTCGATAAGATCGAGGACTAGGAGCCGGCAGCATTGTTATCGGAGATGAAGGGAGATGATGTAGAGGTCGTACAAGGTAGCGGAGGCCCTAAGGTTCCACCTAGGTATCAGGATCCGGTCGGTCTGGGGTTCCGGCGAGGCTCAGGTGCTCAGGTTCTGGTCGGTATTCTCGTCGACGAGAGAGAGAGAGAGGAATTGATTTTGTTAGATAGAGAAAGGGTATTTTGGATATGGAGCAAAAATAAGGTGACAGATCTAACCTATAAAGTGGACTTATATAGACAAAAATATTAGAGTGGACTTATGAAGAATAAAATGTTCAAAATGGGACTTCTATGACATTTTCTAATGATAATACTATTGGTGGGTTTTTGGGTATTTTTGTCGACTCTTGAGTCTTTAATGTCTTCCGTGGTGACTTCCAAGTCTTTTTTTTTTAATTTATGGATATATTCCAAACACGTAAAATGTTATACGACCAACTATTGCTAGGTCAAATAAGAGCAAGCTCACATACAAGCTAAGAGCAAGCTCATTATTCAATTACAACTACGAAAAACATAAAACCTCCAAACTATGAAGGAAAATCTAAACAAACTACGTCCAAAAAATGGACAACCAACACTAAGAAAATGCAATAAACCTCTAACTCTGATATAGCCAATAGAGACAAGCATCTATTATGACAGGTTTGATGCTTAAGACCTAACGGTATACGTTTCCACCTATCGAATAATGATAGCTTCGATCTACGAGCAGTATAAGGTAGAGATAACACTCCTAGAAAATCATATCACACACTTGGTCCATAAGGAAGAGAATAGGGAAATAGGAGGCCCATAGACCCAGCCTAAAAAAGAAAACTATGCGCAGACAAAATCCCAAAGTCCTTCCTCTTCCCTGTCAAGACCCAGCAGGTGACGTGATTCCCCCAGAGCTGCTCACCACCAGCCTAGTCCGGCGGCCACCCAGACTCAAGAGCCATGCTAATCCTTCGCAAAAGCTTCCAAGCACCTATATGTTTATCCCCTAGAGACGGCTGCCTTCGTTAAAGACAAGATATAAAACCCCGATCACGTCAGCAGATCCATAGCAGACTCTTCCCCTTTACCGATCTAGAAAACCAAATCAGGACCCGAGTCCAATCTGATGAGTCGCTCGTCGAGATGTAGGGAACTCGTCGTCGACTACACCTCTGCTTACGAGACCACACCTTCACCTCCCACGTCTCTGACCTGAAGCCAAAGAATCGATCAAACTCTCCACGCCTTCATTCACCAAACCCAACACCGGAGATGCCCTGTTGTAGCCAGAAGACCTGCCGAGCCGCCGCTGTCGTGCTGCACAAAACCTAGGGTAACCTAGGTTTTGGAATAGGGCTCCGAGAGAAGTGGAGCAGATACTTACATAACGTGGTGGCTTCCAAGTTTTACCTTAGTTAAACCAGTAAAAGTTCTTAAATTATTACCCATTTTCTTGAATATTTCACCAACTTTGATGGAAGAACCAAGTGGAGCAGATACTTATATAGGGTGCTGATTTTTGCACACCTCATTTTGTTAACCACACACCCTAACATTATTTTAATAATTTTTTATCTCACTTTCGTTTTCTTTTCCTAAATTACCCTCGAGTCAGAAATTTTCTTTTTCTTCTCACTTTGTCTCCTCAGAGTCGGAGTCATCCTCTAATCGATCTAAACAGTATCAATATACAATCATCACATCTCTCTTCTTGATTCATTGTTTCTCTACTCTTTTATACATCTAGTAAAAACAAACCAATGATGACGATAATGGAGTTAATTTCAGAGATCCTCGAATTGACTCCGCCATCAAGCTTCAGATCGACGATGGAGCCATTCTCTAACTCTCTAAGGCCCAGCATTCTCCGACGAGATCGACCAATCCAGTTGGGTGCCAAGGTGGAAGCTCTTCCAGCTTTTCAATGCCAGTTTTGGCCATCTTTCTTGATGAACCAATCCACAGATTTACTGGACTAGTCATAACCTAGCCGGTCTTGAATATCGTAGAATTGGACGGCGGTGTTAGCTGACAACTGGACATGGAGGTCTCTGGGGCCTTTTGCAGTGTACACCTTTCTGTGGCGGTCTTTCTGACCGGTGGATTGAACTACGTGACCTCCTTGGACTTGCACAATCTCTCCTACAACGCTCTTCATGCACATTATCCCTCTTGGTTTTGCATGTTCTGTAATTTTGTTGGGTTCTTGGTTTTGGTTGGAGGAGTTTATGGGCTCAACAAGTGTTTGATGCTGGCCTTGGACAAGTTGCAAATATTGTTGGTGTTGATGGAATGTGTGTTGCATGAATCGAGGTGGTGTTGGTCCTGTGATTCTCCTTGAGGAGTTAGGTCTTTGATTTGGTGGATAGGTCTCACTGATGCGGACGATTCTTTTAAGCTCCAGATTCCTAATCTGACTCAAAGGGTACTAAATTAAGCTGCAAAGAGATTCTATTATTTGGGGATGAACCACAACAAGACGAGGGTAGTTTTTCAGTGAGCAAGATGAGGGTCATCTAGGAAGAAAAGAAAAAAATGAGATAAAAAGTATTAAACATATATTAGGGTGTGTGGTTAGTAAAATGGGGTGTGCAAAAATCGGCACCCCTTATATAACTTGGTGACTTCCAAGTTTCACCAAGTGGAGCAGATACTTATATAATGTGGTGACTTCCAAGTTTTATCTTAGTTAAACCAGTAAAAGTTCTTAAATTATGGCCCATTTTCTTGAATATTTCACCAACTTTGATGGAAGAACATCTTTAGCAATGCTAGTTATTTTTTAATTAATTTTTTGTCAAATTTGTTAAATTTTATTTTGGCTAACCACTTTAGAAATACGTCTACATCAATGCTTTCTATTTTAGCTAGCATTACATTTATTATAAACTGAAGAATAAGATAGAGAAAAAAAGAAGAACAAAATGTAGGAGGAGGAAAACGTGTTCATTTCATTCTCATTTGACCCATTTATATAGGAGTAATGTTTACATTGTAAGGACGTAGCTATTGACTATTTGCTTGGACATCCACAAATATATAATACTAACAATACTCCCTCCTTGGATGTCTACCAATGAATGATATAGTGTTGGACACGCTTATTGTTGCCTCGTTAAAACCCTGGCCAGGTAATAAAAATATTATGGGAAAAACAACGCTGGTCAAAGAAAAAAAAAGTGCAACACGCATATGTCCTAGGTGACATACTTCTGGATGTTCCCCTTGATGACAATATTCCCCTAATTGTTGCAAGCTTCATGTACCGTAAATAACAGTGATTTGTCTATCACTGAAGTGAGATCTACTGTGTTTTGCATACATAAGCTCATCATAAGATTATCATACCTGCAAAGTTAAAGAAATACCAACAAAGCTATATAATTTTAATAGGTCTTACCTTATTTAGTAATGTTAGAAACAACCTCATATGTTCAAATTCATACATTATGTAATAGCTAAACAATAGAAGCTAATTAACACATAACTATGTATAGTTAAACATATTGAAAAATCAGCATGACATACACAACCATTCATATCTCGATTTATTGATACGTCTCGCATATGCTCTTCAGAAGCTCATTCATAACTTTGCGAAAGTTTAAATAAGAGTAACATAATTTGAATTCGGTTTGGTAGTCCAATCATAATATTCATTGAGTCAATTTTGATCACGTTAACTATAACATTATGAGTATCTATGAGCTAACTTTAGACTATCGATTTCATGAGTTATTCTCCAGTATAACAGCCCAGCATATAAGATATTCTCAGCTTTGGGCCTCCCCTTTATGGTTTTCTTCTTAGGTTCCAACCTAAGACACGTCTCACTAATGAGAGGTGTGTTTGCATGTATAAGGCACATTACGTCATTACCCTTAGTCAATGAGGAATCTCACATTTATAATCTTTCTCAAGAATTCATCGATCAATTTATGATTAAATCATTCATGTACTTGGATCTTTTAAAGATTTGATAAGCGATGCGCTTATGATGACACTTTACTTTTGGAAAATTGCTTTTAGCAAAATCTTTTAAGATCCTCATAGTATACGATGACATCTATCGTAAGTCATGCGTCAATAACAAGTATATGTAACATTATATATGTGACACTGTTCTTATAGAAAATTGTCATGTTTAAGAAAGATATTCGTAATGCCCTTGTCTCTTGTAGATATTGTGCCATAGTGATTTATTTCACTGTGATCAATACCTTTTCGTATTATGTAGGGTTAAATGTCTAATTATCTTGTCACATTTCATATATTAAATTTTATTGAAATTGACTCTATCCAATTTTGCTAATATATGTTTTGTCGACATTCAGATGAAAATGTGGTATTGCATCATACAGTCCTTAATGGTCTTTGGTAGCTACCATTTGCAAATTTTTATAGATGATCATCTTTCATAGATCTCACACATTCTTATATGCATGCATTAACTACTATGAGCTTATTGATATTTGGTACTCATGTCACTTTAGGGGCTGATATTGTCACTTCTAAGACAAATATCTCTCGTAGAGAAATTGTATTTAGCAAATGTGAATCTATATCCTTCAATATATAAACACAAATGGAATCAATTTCATAGCAATTCTAACTCTCACACACACAAGATGAAAAGTGTTTTCTAGAGCAAGAGCTGATATTCATTGAACCAAAACTTAAAAAGTACAACACAACCATATATATACATTTTTTTAGAGCATCAACGACAATATCCTTAAAGACATTCTGGACCTAGAGACTAATCCGCACTGAAGGATCATGTTATAACGCTTCCTCCCCTCTAGCCACCAAAAATAAATTGAGATTTAACTCCAATTAGCGTCGGCAGGATTCAAACCTAGATATGAGGGTTTCACACCAGACTCTTACCAACTCGACCACATGTGGTGGTTAACCATATATATACACTTAACAAAACTAGAATTCTCCCTAATTAACTAGAACACTCCAACACTTAAGTAAATACTTTTAACTTCTACATATAAGAAAGTAAATTTTGTTAAGTGAACACTTCATTTGGTTCAGTCGGTATAGCTTGGACAGGAATTTGACTTTCAATGATGACATCTCCTGGAACAATGCTATTCTTAACTTCAATATCCGGATAAACAAACCACTCACCAATAGCTTGTATAGTACATTTTCAACAACTTCATTCTGATCAAACAACTCATCATAGAAAGTTGCTCTATTCGTCTCAAAAATTCTTTGACCCTTTGCAGAATTAGAAACAAGCTTAGATGAGGCCATTAAGAATGGAATGGAGAGGCCAAATACTATATAATTGTCTACATTTAATATTGAAAGGATTACTTTAAGAATGGTATGGGCTTCATATATTTCTATAAGGATATCTTTCAACATCTAATTGAAGTAAGAGACAGGTATAACAGAGAAGGATACAATATCTACCAAACAATTCAACATGCTAAACAAAATGCTCGTCACTATGCTCGAGCAATGGATTTTGAGTCTGGTATTATCAACAATGAGGAAATATGTTATATGGTTTACAATATTGTTGCAGATGTGAGGGACACACCTTTCTACCTTTATATAGATTGTGGAAACTATGGAAAACGTATTCCCAACAGTAGTGCTTGTAGTTTACATATTTATTCAGCAATAGATGGAGTTTGATGAAGAAAAGAAACCTATTCGATGAAAGGCAGACACGATTTAGGGGGGCAACAGCTAGGTTTCAGCCATGCGCAACAGTCAGGTTTTAGCCTAAAGCCGCAATCAAGCTGTAGGGGTGCGTAACAATCAGCCTTTAGAGGTGAGCAACAGACACATTTTAGGTGGATGTGCATAAAGTAGAACTGAGGCGGGACATAAAACTTTAGAGAGTGGGTATCAGACACCTTAAACTAGACCTGACATTTAGCCTATGACCCGTTAACTGTCCGTTAAAAACTCATCCGTTAACTGCCTAATTACTTAATGGGTTGATACATGCCAACCCGCTAACGTCAACTAGCGAAAACGAGATGCCCATTGGAGCCCAACGAAACCCGCTAAGGGATCCTGTTCACCCTACTCCATCATACTCACACACTTTGTTATTTACCCACTTCAATGGCTTCTGTCTTCACCTAGATATACTCTCTCTTCTGTCTCTCTCTCTCTCCGAAGCTAGCCCATGTGTTTTTTCTAAGATGTTTAGTCTTAGAGTATGGTGTTCCAATAAAAAAGGAAATCCGTGTTGAAGATGGTATATATGTAATTCTTGTTGATTACAGAGGAGGAAACATTGTTGTCCACCACTAATAGGATTAGGATTCTTATTTGTTGAAGAGATTTGATATCCTTATGGCTATATAAGGAGGGGGTCAACTCTAGGTTTCGTATCACAGAAGAAAAAAGAAAAGTGTGTTCCATTCTCGGTTAGAGGGTGAGAGATAGGGCAAAGAGGTGAGAGATAGGAAGAGAATAGAGTCCTTGTTTTCTTATACTTTCTTGTGTATTCATTATTAATCGTGGAGAAGAGTGTTTTTCCTGTCGGTGGACGTAAGCAAACTTTTTACTGAACCACCTTAAATCTGTGTTCTTTGTGACTTTTATATGTGGTTGTTTCTCTTGGTTTGTTGTGTTCTGTTAGGGTTTCTTGACACACTTAATTTGTCAGGACCCACCCCGAGTTAAATCCCTTTAACTCGAAGTAAATCCTGCGGGGACCACCCCAAGGGAACTTCTTACCGAAACCCCCTTGAAATGGCCAACCCTTCCTACAATCCAACTCAGCACTTCCATGAGTATCTACAACAAACCTTAACTCAGGAAGGCATCCTGCTCCCTAACCTACTTAATTAGCTATACTGGGTTAGTCAGAGCAGTCTACTAAGATGATTACCCTAAAGAATTTCAACGGCAACGGATTGATCGACTATGCCTCGACTCTTGTACGCGCACGACCTCCGCTCGAGAACCCTGCACCACTGGGCATTTGAAAACGAAGGGCCCAGGGGAGAAACATTGAAAAACTGTCAGGGTGAGTGGACAAAAATAAAACTTAAAAGCTCTATTCCTCTAATGTTCTCCCTCTACTTTTTCTAAGGAAAATCCGCATGCAGGTAAAGCATAAACAATGCATTGGCTCGAAATATAAACAATTATGTGGGGTGTTAACCTCATCCACGAGAAAACCCGACCTGCTCTATTCGGGAGGGTCTAATGACCAGCTACCACCGAAGAGGGTCCCCGACCTGCTCTATCCGAGAGGGTCTATTGACCAGCTCAACCGGAGAAGGTCCCTGACCTGCTCTACCCAGAAGATGGTACCCGCTCTAACTGGAGAGGGTCCATGCTAGCAAACAATCCTTATATCCTTTTCCCTTTTTCCCCTTTTCCAAAATACCTTGAAAACCTGTAAAACCTGTAATACCTCGTAAAACCTCGTGGAAACAATAAATCGAAAACCCCATTTAAAATCCGTGAGCCACATTTCTCCTTTAAAAACATCCCCCTCCATATTCCCAAAACGGTGATAATCAATAAAACCATACCCCGGGAAAAATCCTTTAAAATCACGGGATGGGTATGAACCTCTTTCCCGGTTTGTTGCCTTTAAACTCCTTAAATCCCCTTTTTCCCAAATCACCGTAAAACATATAAATAGAGGAAATTATATATATGCAGGAGAAACCAATCAAGTATAAAGCATGCAATTTAATTTAAAACAAAGTCCACTCACAGTACTCTTTGCGACCTTCTTCCTGCTCGGAAAGCTCCTCGAGCGAAACCCTCGAACTAACATGTAGTCGAGCCCGTCTCACGTGCAACCAGGGACTGTACAACAAATCATTATATTAGTCATTTCACAGTCGACTTGGTCTTTTCCTAGTTTGACCAGGAAATCCTATTTGACCACATGTTGACCAAGTTCCTTTCTTAAAGCACCTTAACCTTTTTGACTTTCTTTCCCGGTTATCGACTCTTAACTCAATTTACCGGAAGTCCGACTCAGCTTCCGAACTTTCCTTTATCACTTAACTTGACGTTAGGGTGTCACGTATTAATTCGTTGAATTACTATGGACACCCATTCAACCATTTCACCAATACCTTAGGAGTCCTTAAAATAATCCTTAAACCTTAACCGGAAATAATCGATGGTCGGAATAATATTTAATTATCCGCCAATAATACTAAACTAGAACAATTCCAAAACCTAACCAAAACACCTCCAAAAATTACCAAATTTTAACCATAGACTCCTCACAATATGTACTAATTAATGAGCATGAAAAACTGCCCAAAAAGTGGCGGCACCGCCGCCAGCTCCGCCACCGACGGCGGCCGCCGGCAGAAATTCCGGCTAAAATTCAGGCGACCTCCGATCGCCACCAAATTTTACCAGTAGCTTCGTCTCATCAATTGGGACAACTTTCTAGTTCAACTCGAAGGCCAATTCGGCCTCTAACTAGGTCAAAAACTCGATGAACAGTAGACCCCGAAAAATTACACTACCAAACTTCAAATCCTCAATTCTCCCTACACACTTCAAATCGAGCTACCAAATTCTAGGGGATTGTAGTACACCTAAAACCCATCCTAAACATATAAAGAACTCAACAATTGGTGATCTAGGGAGGGAGAAATTCAATCCCGAAAATCTACTGTACACACCAAGAACAAATCGAAATTTCTCCCGATTTACGGCGAGTTAGGTCGGAAAGCTTACCTAGGATTGAAGTAGACTCGGAGGCCGAGCTTTTGGGACCGGTGCGCCGGCCTGAGGTGGCCGGACGGCGGCGCTATGGCGGCCGGAAGCTGCGGCAGCGATTCCCGTCGGGGGAGAGGAGAGAGAGCCGGGTGAAAAATCTGATTTTTCACCCCGGTAACTCCTATATATAGCCGTTTTACCGCACAGTAACTTTATACTTTTGTTTATAACTTTCCCATACGAACTCCGAATTGAGCGTGCTACGTGTCCATGAACTCGTAACGACGCCCTCTACAACTTTCAAGAAGGAAGTTTCCCCAAATTCTTGACTTAACGAAAAGTCAACTTCACGATCATTATACGGTTAAACGGTCACTTTAAATGGTAAAAGACCAAAGTAACCAACCGTAAAATAATCCTAGGATCGGGGTGTGACAATTCTCCCCACCTTATAAAAATTTCGTCCTCGAAATTTCTATACTCAAAGTCCAACACAGAGGGGGATAGTACCACTTAAAATAATAACATTGTTCTCCAATATCCACTTCCTTCTGAGAACTCTTCTGAGACGCCTCACGAAAAGCATTGTCAAAACCTAAACACCTGCTCTTCACGATCAACATCCTTACTGTTCCTCCTTGAAAGCCAATTTCCAGTACCAACCAGAAGTCTATTGACATAGGATGTAAGGTAGTAAACTTATTTACGTAACATGGACATACGCGACACTAGGTATCCATTAACTCTAAGGATACCCAACATACTCCTCAAACTCATGTAACCTTGTCACGTGTCACATCTAGCCAACGTAGCACTCCTTCCTACGTGGATGATAACCTCCGCTACTTCCCCATTTTCTGACACCCGACCACTCTTCTTAGGTCAAAACTAAAGCATCTGTAGTCTTACCGTGGATCACAATGATTTTCTCTTGAATCATTGATCAACTGAATCGCCGAATTCTTACTGTACTTCATGACACTGCCTATCACTGATTCACCATCTGTAATTCTCGCGAAAATCACTATTGTTTTTGCGTTGAAAACATCCTTTAGCAACAATTCCCTGTTGCCTAAACCAGATTAAAACCATATCCTTGAAAAATCTGACTGCACAACACAACAACTTCGACCAGTAACCAACCTCCTATCACTTCTCGTTTAGCCAAACGAACACCAACAACTGTCCTTACCAACTACAAGTGACGTCGTCACAATACTGCTAATACTCATTCTGATTCAATCACTCCTCGCTTATCGCGAGTAAAATTTCTTCAAGAATACTCGTATTCTTTTGTTGAACTTTAGATATCAGCTCCCACATTCCCTATGCAGGTAATGATTACCACACCTGAGGAGTAGGGTTCGATGTCACTAATGGGTTTTAAATCCTCTGATAACACAATACAACGTGGAGTCAACACTAATGACAACAAGTCCACCAGAAAACCATGACGATTTGTGTTACACGAACCATCACCTCATTTGAACCAGGCTCCCTGATCTGGTTTACGCTTTCTACAAATTATCCTGTCATGTTGTCCTGTTGTAGAGTAATTGTCTTCCCTTACTCTAACATTACCCAAACCACTTACACACACAGGACGTGAATTGCCATGAATTTTAGCGTAAATCCAAAACCATAGCCTTTAAATCAGGGAGATCCAAAAGCTCCTGACATCGAGATCCACAATACTTACTCCTCGCATGAAGACAAATTGTCAGGCTTCACACTGCCTACAAAACTATTCTGATCGGATAAATCTTGATTTTTACCAACCCCAAACATTAGAGTCGCTAACTCAATTATCACTTGTGGGGTTACAGCGTACTTTACAATTGGTAATACATCACCGTACTACTCATAGGTGAGGTGCCACTGACCTCCCTATCTCTTACTTTAACTTGGAATGACGCATTGTGCAGAACTTGCACTTCAACCATAACTGTGCGTCTATTAAACATTATCCATAACACAATCTGGAATAGACTTACCAATAAAAGGATTCCAGAACCTTACCCGCTCAACCAGGATATTTCCTTCATAGATGCCTCCATTACCAACGCGTCTGGTAATAACCGACCACTTCGGACATTTAACCAGATCAGACATCTTCATAAAATTTAGTGCCACTGGTGCACACCCAAAGTAACCCCTGATTAAAGCATCGGGAATTAATTCCACTCCGAACTTAACCACAATGATCACCGAGTATCCAGTTATCAAGGCACAACTTATCAAACACCATTCTCGCACTGGGCGTGTCAACTTCACAGAGTCAACTCACATAACTAGACAGTTTCTAACAAAATCTGTCCCCCATGCTCTGCAAGTACACCAACCACCGCATCCTCTATTTGGTAGGATTCACGATGCACAACCACTTACCCTTCCAATTGAAAAGGAAAAAAAATAGCTGCGTGCACCGAAAATCACATTACCACTCCAGATTCTATATTACAAGATCCACCGCCACACGTTAACATCCCCTCAGATCATAACTTAATCTGAACGTGGCTTAATCACTCCACGATTTCCAACGAAGTGTTGTTCAACTTAGCAACATACCTTACCAATCTCAGTAACAAATATTACCACACTTAGACTCGTAAAACCTTCGAGTCATCAAGAAAAACCTTTCCTAGTTCTACCGCTTTCACACTCACCGAAAATGTTGACAATTTTGAGGGTCACCTCCAATGACCCTTCTTGCTAACACTCTACACTTGTGGCGCCAAGATCTGCCGCTATGTCAATAATTCCTAACAAGTGGGGTCACTACCCAAATGACCAATGACCATAGCAACGCCAACAAAACTTTAATCCTCTTAGGATTTCCTTAAATTAACCTCAATAATTGATCTCCCAGATCTTAATCCTTATTCCCCAGATCAAATTGAGAATATTTCATGTCACTGCAGTAGGTGTAACTTATGAACCCCAAACACGACTAAGTACACCTTCGATTACAACACTTGATTAGACCATAGCCAGTGAGTGTACACATTCCCATGCCATCAAGCTCAGTTAAACACCCTCGAGGAAACCAAGTGTCATAACAGACAACTTTGGTTGCAGGTTGAAGCTTGACCATCTACAAACATTTCACTCCTATCCAACGATTCAGTAAATCTTGCCCCACTGCTGTCACTACACCATTCCCGTGCAATTAACTCAGCACGCAAGCAACTACCTACTAACAACTTTTAACAATTTAACTAACCATCTTGAAAGTCGAAGCGTCTACCAATAACCCACTTTCGACCCGTTCTTAGACGGTTAGGCCATCTACTGGACGTTTTGCACAGGAACTTCTAACCAAACGTCCTTAATCTCCGTTCTCAATAATTGGAACTCTCATGACAAATTCTTAAAATGATGTCATCACCAGCCTTAGTCACTTACCTGGTGTCAATTTGACCACACACCGCTGCACACAATAATTACGCCTTGCCAGCATGTGCTACCCAAATTTCAACTTTACCACTTCCCTACACAGGAGGATACACGTGCTCATGTGGGGCATACCCATGTACATCTTCAGCTGTCAACACAGCGCCGTTTGCACAACGACCGGTTCTTACACCACAATAATACAAGTCAGTCAAGACTCGTAACACTCTCTCCGGTACCCCGAGCACTCCTGGTCCATGACCCGGTGACTTGTTGCCACTTCCACCATCTTCTTAAATTTCAAAACCATAAACCTTTAGCTACAAATCAAACGCTCGCTTGATCTTTCACTGAACCCCAACACAGCCAACCTGGAGACTCCTTCACATGTGTACTAATTAGAATACCTTGACCATAGGTGGATAACTCACCTTATGGTTGACATGAGCCCCAAGATCTGGTGACACGATTTAATTTCTGCCTCCTCGATAAATGGCCTAATGACCATTGTCACCAACAATCCAATCACGCTTGGACTCACTAACAATTCAAATCTTTCTAGTACTCCAATCATGGGTGGCTGGAGCGAAGAGGATCTGGTCGTAATTGACGACAACAATGTCAGCACCCAGGAGACCAAAACCATCAGTTTCAGTGGCTGTCCCTTCAAGCATCAAGTGCCAACTAGCCTTTACTTCCTTGACATTCTCCTGTAGTGTCACATCATGGATTCGTCACCAAAAACAAGTCCGTTGATCCTAAAATGACTACACTTAGATCCCTGAGTCATTCTACTTTGACACATTCGTCAGTCTCTCTGGAACCACACTAAAGACGACCATCGATAAAATCTTGGCAATCGTCAAACCTTAATACTCATCTTCTCCGAATAATCGCGCTAGGCGACTTCAGCTCCTTTTTCCATGGCAGGATGCAACCTCTTTCATTAACTCGTATGACTCTTCACTGCTAAGAGTCTCATAACACGAACACCCAGGCCTTGCCTTAGATTTCTACAGCATCCCTGTCAACAACCATGACAGCCTTCCAGACGTGAATTGACCGTTTCACCACCGAGTACTCACACCTAATGCTCAACGTTAAACAACGTGAGTTTCCAGCTCGATCCCCAACTCAATTCTCAATAATTCCCTTTAAAACAACATCCTTGGGGAACTCATAAATTAAATACGTAACGAGCTTACCTTGTCCCTTACAGGGGTTCATTGTGAGGTCGGCGTACTGAGGCATAGTCTTGAGGATTCAGATGTTTATAGGACTACTTGGTCCATAAATCAACCAGAAAGTACTAACTCATATCCTTAATAAACACTAAGCGTCCAAAGCATAAAATGCCGATGGATCCGCCGCGGTCGGACCATCACTCTATAGACACTAAGTGATACTAAGTATATGAGGTAGTAACAGGAAACGATAACCTAATGCTCTGATACCAATTGTCAGGACCCACCCCGAGTTAAATCCCTTTAACTCGAAGTAAATCCTGCGGGGATCACCCCAAGGGAACTTCTTACCGAAACCCCCTTGAAATGGCCAACCCTTCCTACAATCCAACTCAGCACTTCCATGAGTATCTACAACAAACCTTAACTCAGGAAGGCATCCTGCTCCCTAACCTACTTAATTAGCTATACTGGGTTAGTCAGAGCAGTCTACTAAGATGATTACCCTAAAGAATTTCAACGGCAACGGATTGATCGACTATGCCTCGACTCTTGTACGCGCACGACCTCCGCTCGAGAACCCTGCACCACTGGGCATTTGAAAACGAAGGGCCCAGGGGAGAAACATTGAAAAACTGTCAGGGTGAGTGGACAAAAATAAAACTTAAAAGCTCTATTCCTCTAATGTTCTCCCTCTACTTTTTCTAAGGAAAATCCGCATGCAGGTAAAGCATAAACAATGCATTGGCTCGAAATATAAACAATTATGTGGGGTGTTAACCTCATCCACGAGAAAACCCGACCTGCTCTATTCGGGAGGGTCTAATGACCAGCTACCACCGAAGAGGGTCCCCGACCTGCTCTATCCGAGAGGGTCTATTGACCAGCTCAACCGGAGAAGGTCCCTGACCTGCTCTACCCAGAAGATGGTACCCGCTCTAACTGGAGAGGGTCCATGCTAGCAAACAATCCTTATATCCTTTTCCCTTTTTCCCCTTTTCCAAAATACCTTGAAAACCTGTAAAACCTGTAATACCTCGTAAAACCTCGTGGAAACAATAAATCGAAAACCCCATTTAAAATCCGTGAGCCACATTTCTCCTTTAAAAACATCCCCCTCCATATTCCCAAAACGGTGATAATCAATAAAACCATACCCCGGGAAAAATCCTTTAAAATCACGGGATGGGTATGAACCTCTTTCCCGGTTTGTTGCCTTTAAACTCCTTAAATCCCCTTTTTCCCAAATCACCGTAAAACATATAAATAGAGGAAATTATATATATGCAGGAGAAACCAATCAAGTATAAAGCATGCAATTTAATTTAAAACAAAGTCCACTCACAGTACTCTTTGCGACCTTCTTCCTGCTCGGAAAGCTCCTCGAGCGAAAACCTCGAACTAACATGTAGTCGAGCCCGTCTCACGTGCAACCAGGGACTGTACAACAAATCATTATATTAGTCATTTCACAGTCGACTTGGTCTTTTCCTAGTTTGACCAGGAAATCCTATTTGACCACATGTTGACCAAGTTCCTTTCTTAAAGCACCTTAACCTTTTTGACTTTCTTTCCCGGTTATCGACTCTTAACTCAATTTACCGGAAGTCCGACTCAGCTTCCGAACTTTCCTTTATCACTTAACTTGACGTTAGGGTGTCACGTATTAATTCGTTGAATTACTATGGACACCCATTCAACCATTTCACCAATACCTTAGGAGTCCTTAAAATAATCCTTAAACCTTAACCGGAAATAATCGATGGTCGGAATAATATTTAATTATCCGCCAATAATACTAAACTAGAACAATTCCAAAACCTAACCAAAACACCTCCAAAAATTACCAAATTTTAACCATAGACTCCTCACAATATGTACTAATTAATGAGCATGAAAAACTGCCCAAAAAGTGGCGGCACCGCCGCCAGCTCCGCCACCAGCTCCGCCACCGACGACGGCCGCCGGCAGAAATTCCGGCTAAAATTCAGGCGACCTCCGATCGCCACCAAATTTTACCAGTAGCTTCGTCTCATCAATTGGGACAACTTTCTAGTTCAACTCGAAGGCCAATTCGGCCTCTAACTAGGTCAAAAACTCGATGAACAGTAGACCCCGAAAAATTACACTACCAAACTTCAAATCCTCAATTCTCCCTACACACTTCAAATCGAGCTACCAAATTCTAGGGGATTGTAGTACACCTAAAACCCATCCTAAACATATAAAGAACTCAACAATTGGTGATCTAGGGAGGGAGAAATTCAATCCCGAAAATCTACTGTACACACCAAGAACAAATCGAAATTTCTCCCGATTTACGGCGAGTTAGGTCGGAAAGCTTACCTAGGATTGAAGTAGACTCGGAGGCCGAGCTTTTGGGACCGGTGCGCCGGCCTGAGGTGGCCGGACGGCGGCGCTATGGCGGCCGGAAGCTGCGGCAGCGATTCCCGTCGGGGGAGAGGAGAGAGAGCCGGGTGAAAAATCTGATTTTTCACCCCGGTAACTCCTATATATAGCCGTTTTACCGCACAGTAACTTTATACTTTTGTTTATAACTTTCCCATACGAACTCCGAATTGAGCGTGCTACGTGTCCATGAACTCGTAACGACGCCCTCTACAACTTTCAAGAAGGAAGTTTCCCCAAATTCTTGACTTAACGAAAAGTCAACTTCACGATCATTATACGGTTAAACGGTCACTTTAAATGGTAAAAGACCAAAGTAACCAACCGTAAAATAATCCTAGGATCGGGGTGTGACATAATTGGCCGATATCACAATAGTGGTATCAGAGCCTCGGTGGTCTGTACAACCTGGTTTGATTTGGCAGGGTCGGTGTTGTCAAGATGATTGAAGCAAAAGACACAATGATTAAAATCACCCACATGGATTGGGTGATGTGGAAGCCAAGAATGGAGGATATCGTGGTAGCATTGTTCTTTTTAGGGACCTTCATGGTGACCTTGAGTAATTTTACGTCTGATAGTGTATTGTCTATAGATACCATGAAGGGTAACATACTTAACGAAAAAACAAGAAGAAAAGTTGTTGGCAAAGACGATAGGCACAAAATAGCCCTTGCTGTGAAGGGTATAGAAGAATTCAGGTCCAATGTTTAGTGGCATGTGTCACTATGGTTGTGAGAAGGGCCACATAAAGCGAATGTGTCGAAAGTGGAAATAAGACAAAAGGAAGGGCAAGTACCAAGATGATGGCTTTACTGCTGATGTCTCGGGAGAGCTTTTCACTATTCAAGAATGTTTGTATGTTGGTGACAAGGGTCATGATTGGTTAGTGGATACAGGCACAAGTTGTCATGTTACTTACAACTTAGAGCTCTTTACTACATATGAAACACGCGACTTTGAGATATTGAAGATGCATAGGTAATAGAGGTTGGTCTAAGATTTCAGGAATTGGAGATATTTGCATTGAGATTGATCTAAGTTACCATATGACATTGAAGGATGTGAGGCACGTGGCGTATTTACATGTCAACATACTGTCTGCAAGTGCTTTTGACAGACAAGGTTTTCACCAGCATATTGGTGATGGAAAGTGGTGATGACCATCACCAGCATATTGGTGATGGTCAAAAGTTGAGCCACCACTAGGGACATGGTGATGAGTTGGTAGATCAGGGGGAGCTGCATGCTCCAACCACGTAATTTCAAATCAGCCTGGGCGGACTCCTGGAGTCGCACCGGTGTTCCTCCCTCATGGTCTGAAGGGGGAGATTGTTGGATTTTCAGCCTATGTGTGTTTTCCTAGGGTGGGTAGTCTTAGAGTATGGTGTTCCAAGAGGAAGGAAATCCTTGTTGAAGACGGTATACCTGTAATCCTTGTTGATTACATAGAGAGAGGTGGCATTGCTGTCTACTTCTAATAGGATTAGGATTCTTATTTCTTGAAGAGATCTGATATCCTTATGGTTATATAAGGATGAGGTCAACTCTAGTTTATGTATCACAGAGAAGAAAAGAGCAAAGTGTGTTTCATTCTCGATTAGAGGGTGAGAGAGAGAGGGCAGAAAGGAGAGATATGAAGAGAAGAGATAGTCCTTGTTTTCTTATATTTTTTTTCTTATAAAGTTTATAAACCCATTATTAATGTAGTGGAGAAGAGTGTTTTTTTTTCCTGCCGGTGGATGTAAGAAAACTTTTTTACTGAATCACTTTAAATCTGTGTTCTTTGTGTCTTTTATCTGTGGTTGTTTCTCTTGGTTTGTTGTGTCTTTTGGGATTCATTAACATACACTTAATTGGCTAATATCACAACAAAACTCACATCACTACGCCATTTTTTCTATCATACGACACAAATCAGATGACAGAAGTCGGTTTTATTGTCGTATGATATATTTTTACGATAGATATTTAAAATTTTGTCGTCTGAATATATCGACCCGCAGATAGTAAAAACTAGCGTGTTCATGAGACGACGAAATTCTGTCTTCTTAAAAATAAGGAAATTTGTGTTTGATACCATGTTTTTTGAGATGACAGAAATTCGTCGTCTTAAAAACAAGAAAATTTGTATTTGATTCCGTCTTTTTTTTAGACGAGAGAGATCTATCGTCTTTGAGAAACATATAATTTTTTTTTTATTTTTTGGCCTATATACATCGTCTCAGATGTATCAAAAAAACTCACGCACTCTTCATCTAACGTATCTCGCTCATTCTCACAGAAAACATACCCCAACCTAACCCTAGCCAGCCCCAAACTGAAAACACCATCACGTTCACTAATCTCACTCATTCTCTCACTTTCTTTCTCTTATCAACACCCCAATCGCTTTTGATTTCGATATCAACAGAAAACACTCGTCACCTAAACCCTAAACCGACCGTTCCCAACTTCTTTTGATTTTCGTTCCCTTTCATTTTCGATATAAACAACCACCGCCATCCACCCCATAGATTGATGCTGATTCGGGTACAACGTGGAGCCACTCGTACTTGAACCAAAAGCCATGGCACCTTCTCTCTTACCCTAACCAACGCTGTAAGTGGATCGCCGAGCAGATCCAGGCCCAACACCAGCGTCGCTCCGAAGAAGTCTCCCGTGAGGCACCTCCCTTACTCTCCCTCCCATCCAATTTCTTCTTCAATTTTTAATTTTATTGTTTCTAATTTCAATTTTTCTATTAATTTTTGCAGTATGCCCAAAACCAAGAGTTCTTTCGACAGAAGCTCAAATCCATGGCCTGTTCTTATGATTGCAGCAGCTCTGATCTCTAGTCTTCTCTGGTCTTTGATTTATAGAGCTTTTTCTGTTTTGACTGATTTTGACATTGTTTTAGTCTCAATTTGATTGAGCTATTTCAATGGCGTTGTTTCTGCCACCATTGATGATTAGCTTTGACTATGACGATCTATGGGCCTACGGTAGCCTAAGGTAAAGCTTTTACTGTTAACATTAACTTTGCTAATTTGATTACTTTAATTGTGATTAGTGGATGAGTGAGTGTGATTAGAGAGGTGGAAGGTGAATTTTGTGTTAGGGAAAGTGGGAATAGCGTTTGTTTGTTGACAAATGACTGTCATATAGGTATGATCGATGAAATGGTTATGATGAGAGGAAATCGACACGAAGCAAGTACCAAAGGAGGAGGAGGAGCCTTGTTCTTGGCTCTGCTTCTTCTGGTTCGGCTACCCCTCATGCTCAAACTCATCAGCAGGTTTATAATTTGCTTTCTTTTATAGTTCAACACGCATTTGTCTTGTTTCACTAGTCATCTTGCATGCTAGAAACCAAGTGCTAGCTTTTAGTCTGGAGATTCTATGTTGTTAAGTATTTCTTGATGATGCAGGCTTTGCTTTACATAGCAGCTAAAGATGAGGCATTTATGGCTCTTAATCGAGAGATGAATGCTTTCTCAATTCATAAGGAAAGAAAAGATGTTTTTGGCTCATATGCTCTGCAAGAGCAAGAGTGGAATACTATGGAGGACAAGCAGTTGGCTAGGAAAACTATACATGAGTGGCAGGCTGAACTGGATGCTATTGCCAAAGAAGTTGAAGCAGAGCTAATTTCAAAAGAAATGGGTTGTCATTTGGCTCAAGTTTTGGGGCAGTGAATATGGTTCTATTTGAGTCAAGAAGCTTCAGAAGGCCGCCCGTTCTTGGAGATGCACTTGCACTTAGTTTTAAGCTTTGGAAGTGAAATTGGTGAAGTTTGACCCTTGCTTCCTTTATACATATTTAATCACTGATTGAAGACATATTTCTTGCTGATCTTTGTTATTAAGGCTTTACTTCTGTGATAAGACTCTTTGAACATGTTTGATGCAGCATGATGGCTAAATATGTGTTTCCTTTTGACAGCAATTATGCTTAGCATTATATACATTGAGAAAGAATTTTGATGTGTGCCGAAGACTTAGTCAGACCATAGTGGGATCTCGAGGTGGGAAAGAATTTTTTATCTGGCCACAAATAGGGAATCCAGAGGTGTGTTATCATTGACACTTTCATATTTCGTGTGCATCAGAAATTCATAATATCTATACTATGCTATTCGTCGATATATCTTTTACCTTATTATTGTTCTTATTTTTTTAGGAGATGTTCAAGGTAACTTCAGGATACAGTCTGTTTGCTATTGTCAATGGAAGATGTGGTATATATTTCAGCATTGATGCTTGGAATTTAAACTAGCTGTACTTGTCTCTATCTACTGAACAATGTAAAAATTTGAATATGCTCTTTTATTGTCATTAGGAAACAATTGAGAAGAGCATATATGGTTGTTGGTTAGAAACCCGATGACAAAGGTATAATCAAATAATTTTGTATGTATATATATATCGTTGCTCCTCAAATGACCATAGTTGATCATTGCTATATGGTAGACATGTAAATGGACCGGATCTTATCCAGACCCGTTCCGGATCCGTGGTTTTTAAACGGGTTTGGATCGAAAATTTGATCCGTTGATCCATTAAGGATCCAGTAACCCATTTACTAAACGGATCGGATCCGGATCTTGGTTGATCCGATCCGTTAAGGATCCGAATCCGTTTAAAAATAATTAAATAATATTTATATAAATATAATATTATTAATAAATATTAAATAATATGAAATTATATAGATAATCTAAACTTTCATATCTAAATTGTCTCTAAAGTATGATTTGATGAAGTTGATGGTTGTCAATGCCTATGTATCTATGCTAAAAAACATTAGAGATTAAGTATTTTAATTATATTAGCGTACCATTAAGAAGTATTTTAGACATGTTCTTCAACTTTTGATGTAAATCTTTATTTTCTTATAAAATTTCATCAATATTTTATAATAAAACTATGAAATTATTATTAAAATTTGAAATATTTATTATTATAAACGGATCGGATTAACAGGTCGGGTATCCGTTAACCCATTGGATCCGGATTTGGATCAAGCTATTAAAGATCCGGCGGGTAACGGGTCGGATCCGGATCTAAAATTTGTATTACGGATCCGGATCTAGGTAGATCCGGTCCAGATCCGATCCATTTACAGGTCTATTATATGATACTATGATGTATTTCTTGCTTTTATTATTTGGACATGATATTGCAGGTGTTGATTACTTATTTGGCTTTGCATCTGACTTTAGATGAGCCGATTGCAATATAAAAGGTATTATTTGCAGTATTGCAGTTCACCTTGATTTCCATGTTCCTTTGACAGTTATACATCAACATATTAGTTGTCGGATACAACAAGTATCATTAATACTAGTAAAATAGACTTGTTGGATATATAAGAAAGCCATGCGATATATATATATATATATATATATATATATATATATATATATATGATAACACATGCTATCAAAAAAAGATGCACTTGGTGCTATTACAATACACACACAAGTTCTCTGAAATGACAGTAATTTTTGTAAGTTGTGTGCATTGTTGTTCAAGTATCAGACTTCATTAGAGTTAGGACATACACTTAGTCTTTGAAATTTGTATTACCAAGTATCTGAAAGTAGTTGTAATATAAAACAAACTGAATGGTGTAGAAGTAAGCAAGTGTCTGAAATTTGTATTGGTTTTGTATATAATAATTTGAATTATTAGTGTATGTTTCTGGTCATTCAACATGTTGGTGTCTGTGGCTATGCATTCAACATATTAATTGTTTATGGTTTGGTTTATGTGTGTTTTGAGAAAAACTTGTTGAACATCTATATCATCAATTTGGCAGAATACTAAGTGGTGGATACTGAGTTTGTATAAAGGAGGTATCAAAGTACACGATTGCAGTTAGAAGAATTTATGCACTCTTAAAGTACACCTATCCTTGTAGTTGCCAGTATTTGGCATGGTTTGATGTCTCTTTTAAGTACCTTATAGGTCTCTTTGAAACAAGTATCTCTTTGTAAATTATGTTGGTTTTGGCAATGAGAATGAAATTAGATTTCTATATAGTTTGTGTAAATGCTTTTGCTGATGATATCCAAATCAAAATCAAGCAACAGATAGACCCATAGATTATGACGTTTCATCTTTTAGACGACATTTATATGTCGACCTAAAGTAAAAGAATACAATATTGTATGTCGTCTGACATAGATATTAGACGACAAACAAGTGACGTTTGAATTGGTGTGAGACAACATAGAAGATAATGTGTATGTCGTTTGAGATTATATCAGACAAGTGACGTTAGAATCAGTTCATACGAGAGACAGATGAAATCATTTGTAGATTCGTTAGTCTTCTAACTACAGTTCGCTATCGTTGTAACTCTTTCTAACGATAGATTTATTTTTTGCGTTACGAACTTGGATTTCAAGAGATGACATTCTGTCTGTCGTATGACATTTTTCAGACGATAGATTTCATCCGTTGACTGATTACTTATCAGATGACAGGTTGATAGACGACATGTAAAAAAAAGATCAGACGACGGGCAATGCCCGTCGTCTGAAGGCAAAATCGGCGTAATGCATCTTTTCCACCACCATTCTGCCTTGTCAAACCCTGTTGTCGTGCCATGCTTAACCCGACATCTCCGCCATTGCACGAAGTTCACCATCGCCATAACAATCCCTACAATCGTCCTTGATAAGTTCAAATCCGAGTCTTCTCTCTTTCTCTACGCTCTTTATCAAAAATATTCAATCATATTTTCAGAGGTTACAAAAACAGATCGTAAGAAGAAAAAACAAATAAAAAACATAGGGTATTTCATTAGAAGAAGAAATATAGAAAATAAAAATAAAACGGAAAATACTCCTTAGCGGGTCTTAGAAGGGTTCCAACAGGTAGTCCCAATGAACCCACCGGGTTCAACCCTAAGCTTGCGCCCGTGACCCACCATCGCCCCTCCTGCTAACTGTCCAACTCACCCGTTTACCAGGTTGACCAAAAAGCTTTTGAGAATAACAATGACAATTTAAGAGCAGCAACCCCATCTTTGGTAGTAGATGAACTAGCCATGCTTAGTGGAAGAAACGATTAAGAGAAACACGACTTTTTTGTGTGAAATTTTATGTGGTCGAATGTGGTCTGGCGTTCGAAACCCGCTAAGAGGTCCGTGCGAACAGAGATTTATCCTGAAAAGTGATTATCCACTTACCTGCAAGATAAAGAGAACAACGTTAGGAAGTGCCCGGACAATCGCCCTCTGATGATCATGTTAGATGTCTTTGCAGACAATATTTTAACTCAAAGATTAAAAATGAGTTAGTTACCTTTGTTTGTGAGGCTATGTGCCTATTTATAAAAGTGGAGGAAAATATATTGTTTTTGTGGCTGCTAATAGCCTGGCATGAAAGAAGCTTCCGGAAGTGCGCTCATCGGATCTAGTCGCACACACACGTCCATGTGTCTGGTCGAGATGCTAACTTCGGGTAAGCTTCAGGTGTTGAGGACGCATATGCAAGGCTAATTATAGTGCATGACATTGGTTGCCACAACATAGAGTTATTTGTATATGGGTATTAAAAAAAGAATTTTTCATTAGAATTGGCAATTTTGGCTCATTTTTGTGCATTTGGTCATTTTTCCTTTAACTGAGCTGAATGGGTTAAATGCGTTGGAAATGAGTTGCATGTTTGACAAATAGGTTGAGAAATTTAATTTGCATGATCACTAAATAGATGTTTTTTTTCTCAAGAAGGTAGAAAAAAACTTACAAATAAAAATATCTTACACAATCTACATTTGAGTTGTCAAAACAAAACGTCTCAGTAGCTAGGAGAGGAAGAGAGTGATGGCAAGAAATAGCTAGGCCATAATATGATAGTTTGTAAACAAAATTGAATTGTAGTAATAAAAGTAGATTAAGTGTGTGAATAACAAAATATGATATGTTTTTTTAGAAGAAAAAAAAATTACAACGAAAAGCCCTTAAGGCTGCGAGTTTAAGAATAATTTAACTGACGTGGCACGCCGTTATTGTCCGAGTTGAAAAGTGCTACTGTCGGTGCTATTGTAATTTTTTTTTTCAGGCAATTTTTTGAGGCTAACGTGGCGCGTTACTACTGCCGAGTTTAAAGGTGGTATCGTTAAACTTGAAGATTTGCTACTGCTGAAACCTGAAGATCTGCTATTGTTGAAACCTGCTGCAGATCGGTTATTGCTGAAACCTGCTACATATCTGATACTGCTGAACGTACTGCAGACCTGAAGATCTGCTACTGTTGAAACCTGCAACAGATCTGCTACGGCTGACACCTGTTGACCTGCTACAAATCTGATACTGCGGAATTAAGGATTGACTCGATCTGGGATTGTAGAGAGAGAGAAGAAAGATAAGGAAGAGATGGTATTATGGTCAATTGTTAGGTAAAATTTGGATCAGAGCTAGTTTCATTAGTTTTGGGCTTGAGCTCATGTCCTAAATTGTATAAAACTTATAGAAAGTGATTTTTTTTGTGTTTTAAAATTTGGTTGGTTCCTTATATGTAATTATTTCATAAAAAAATATGTATGTTAATAGCATTACCCTTCTTAAATTTATATAAATAAGTTGAGTTTATATTTTATGACATGCTACAAAACTTGACCTGACATGAATCCGACACTGAGACGCACACATAGGAAATGAACAATTTTTCTTGTGTCAAGTAAAAAAATGTTGAAAATAAATTTATAGAAAACCCGGTGAGAAAACCCGACAACCGGCTCATTTGTTAGCTACATATGTACAAGGTAGATGTGTCAAACGGGCCGTAAAGCACGGGCATGACACGAGCACGCTACCGGCCTGGCACGGTACGAGCACGCTACCGGTCTAAACACGTTATCTTAATAGGTCGGGCCTAGAAAAATGAGCCTATGAGCCCGACCCGAGCCCATTATAGGCCCGGCCCAATCACGATAAGTTAAGGCCCACGCCCGACCCGCTTTAAAATATATATTTTTTCTTTATAATATGAAGATTATATATTTATAAATAATATAAAATTTGTTTTAAGTGTGAATAATAACTTATAAATACTAATAATTATTCATTTTGATTCTCTTAGACTCCTAAAAAGTTTTGCTAAATCATTACCAAGTATAAATAATGATAATATGATTCATATATTTCTTTATTTTATTGGTAAAGAAAACAAATGATTGATAGAAAATATGAGTTATTTTCATTTGTTTTTGTTTTGGTACACTATGATATTAATTTTAGACTAATTATATTTTTAACTACAAACGAGTCCGTTTATGGATCCAGCCCGGTCTAAGCACGGCCCAATATATTATGAGTTTGGACTGTGGACCAGGTTGTGCCTTAAATTTGAGTAAATAGACCAATTCAAGCCCGTTAAAATGTGGGCCGTCATGAGTTTGTCCAAACACACTCCGAAACTTGATTAAATGGGCCGGGCCAGGCTGAGCCAGCCCAGCCGGCCGGTTTGCCACCTCTACTACAAGGTCTCCGCTTGTTCTCAAATTTTACACGGTCGAAGTGAGGGAAGAGCAGAAATGGTCATGGCTCAATGGTGCGCCATCGTAGCGAGGCGAGTGTTGGTGAGGGATCACCGTGCACTGTTCACAACCATGTCATCAACTCAGAGCAGCGGAGTCGGGGCTCCGATGCTGTGCGGGCGAGGGGACAAGAAGACGAGGAAGGGGAAGCGATTCAAAGGGTCGTACGGGAACGCTAGACCGAGGAAGGAGAAGATGATCGAGCGCATCAAGGACAAGGTTGAGGTTCCCAGGTCCACTCCTTGGCCTCTCCCCTTCAAGCTCATTTGAATTCTCATTATTTAATTGCAAATTGCTCTGTTTCGTTAGGGTTTTAGCTTCTTTTTATATGCTAATGTTGGACTTGTGTTGTTATCAGATTCAGAATCTTTACGTTTTTAGTTTTTGTGGTCTTCTACTAATGTTGAACTAGAGGTTGTTATCTAAATGGGATCCAGTTTGGTAGGAAATATTGAAGTAAGCACTTCAACTGTAGAGGTTTAAGATTTCAGGGTTCTCCTAAAAAGTAGTATGAGTGATCTGATGATTTATTTCTTATTCTTGTATTGTTTTATCAGTTTCTTCCTTCATCATCTTTTACAGCCTTTATGATTCTAATAAATTACTCATAATGTTTGTGGGTACGGACAACTTAGTTTTGCGGAATAAATAAAGACAGGAGTGAATATAGGTGAATAATATTAACTTATTTTTCTGATTCAGATGCATGCCCAATTGACCAAGCTAGCATGAGCATGAATATTCATGCTATAACAGATACTGTCTACTTCTGTTGGTTCATTCTATTGAGATATATATCTCATATCGGAAATATAGGACCTTACATGTAGGTTTATAAGGGTTTGGGCTACTCTTTCCATTGCCAATTGGTTTTGAAGTTGAACCCCAGACTACTTTATCATGGTATCAGAGCGGGTTACCTATGTTCACGTGTGTTAGCGTTACCTGCCACACGCACTCCATGTCATCCCTAATATTGTCCAGTGTTATGCTTGAAAATTCGTCACACGTGCGGGGGCGTGTTGAGATATATATATCACATCGGAAATATAGGACCTTACCTGTGGGTTTGTAAGGGTTTGGGCTACTCTCTCCGTTGCCAATTGGTTTTGGAGTTGAACCCCAGACTACTTTATCACATTCTAAATCAACTAATAATAGTGGAGGATGATTTAAGGTTTCAATCCCTAGATAACCTTAATAAACAATCTTTTACTCCCAAAAAGTCAAAAACTCAAGTCTAAAGGAAATGTTTGGCTGGAAAAGTAAGAATATAGTCATAAAAATAGAAGTAAGAAGATAGTGTAAATGAAGGCCAATGTTAGATACCCAGGTTTACAACATTGCCCTTCCCTTTGAAGCTCACATGTATTTGAACTCTGTCTCTCTTTCCTTTTGTATTCATGTGTTCCTCCTTACCTTTTCTAAGGTTCCTTTCATAAATGGTTTATGGTCATCTTCTGTTTAATATATTTGTTCAATCAATTATGTTCAAGACTTGATTTTTAATGGGTCTTTCTCGTACTTTTACTGTCTAAAACTACAAAATGCATAGCCTAAAGACAAGATGCATAGCCTGGGTTTAATATTTTCTAATTAGAGCTAGGTTTAAGGTTTCATTTGATGTGAGCTCAAGGGAACAGTAACTGTGACTGTAACTCTGAGTAGTAAGTGTTGAATGTACTTATATTGCTCAGGAGACACTTTGATGATGGATTTAGCACTAGTGTTTGTGTATTGTGCTTTTGCAAAATGGGGATTTAAAAAGACTAAGTTTTTGTTTTGTGTATAACCAGGTAATTTTATAAATTTCTCATTATGTAGTGAGATCACTTGTTTAGCCAAACTTAGATGCATTGGAAAGGATGCCATATGGATAGGAAACCAAACATAGATAGCATTTGTGTGCTTTGTATACTGGGATGACTTTCTTTTGTTGTTGGATCAACTTTATCTTCAATTTTCTCTATCAAAAGGAACCTACAAAATACACTACATGATTTTGCATCTACATTGATAGTTTTAATAGCTAGTAGGTGTAGGCCTTGGTTAATTGGCTATACTCATGCCTAACCTGGGTTATTGCAACCTGTCAAAATACATATCCTCCATCTGATAAACTGTAACTTTCATAGTGGCAGACAACCTTCTCTCAAAAAGAGACAGACCAAGATAACATCTGTATCCCTGTAACTTGTGAAATGACAAGTCGAGATTGGACTGCTTTGGCTACCTGTCAAAAATGACAGTGGTGCTGCTAAGTTGCAGTTCCTCAATATTTCTGTGATGCTGCAATTACTGGGAAGCTGCCACTAGTGGCACCTACCTATGGTGCTTATTATTATTATTATTATTTGCTTCTCAAATCTTGTTGGGTTGAGTGAATAGATTGGAGGTGGAAATAGTACTCATCAATCTATATTTGTAGAGTCAATTGGTTGGATAATCGCTGCCAATGGAGGCATGTAATTTTGAGTTTTGTTGGAAGTGACTGCCTATTTGAGGCATATGATAATTACTGGGTTCTGGCTCATCTACATGATCAAACCAGAGCAAATAGCCCAGAAATGAATCTGAAGTCTGAAAGTTGTAACTCAATCTGTTCTGGGCTTTTTGGACTAGAAAAGGTTATCAGTACTGATTCTCATTTTTTGAAGATCAACTGAACTATGTTCTTATTCTTTTTCTAATCCTTTTTTAGCTTTTGGGGTTTGATACATGCATTTTCAAGGGTTTTATAATACCTTTATTGCATTTAGAATGTGTATGTTTTGTGAATGATTTTGCTTTGCTTGGGTTTTAATATTTGATGCTCATTTGTTTCTTTGGCTATTGCCATTTGTTTCTTTGGCTATTGTGATATACTCACTTTTGTTGCTAAAACCACAGACAGACTGTATCACATAAGATCCAAACATTTAGTTGAGAGGTCTTAGAAAGAAAACGGTTATTTCTATTGTAGTCTGCCTTTATGTTCATTGTGTAAGCACTTAGAAAGTGACTGTGTAATTGAATCTTGAAAGTTTCAGGGTTCTTGGTGAACAGTGACTGTGTGTGTGTGTGGTTATCTAACTACCTTATTTCTGATGTCAAGAAAGATAAGAATGATTCTACACTAGGAACTAAGTTTTCATTGGGAAAACAGCAAAGTACATAAGATGGGTTGCTTGTTAGAGACTTTCATTAGGTGTATTTAGTTTTAGAAGGGACATTTGTACGTAGTTATAGGAACTGACAAAGTTTGCTGTCATTCAGTCTTTAACCAATTTCCTGGTCAAATCTAGATGTGGGATGAAAAGCTTTATATTGTGTCTATATGTGCGTGCACTTTTATGTTTCTGTGTATGTGTAGGTGGGTTTGTCACAGGGGTGCTTGTATGTCTCTGTGTTTGTGTCTTTTTCCAACAATTTAATAAATATGAACTGAAAAGATGAGTGATGATAAAATATTTGAACAAGAATTTTGTTGGGATTGATTACTGCAAAGGGACTGTAGCATCAAAGATGCTTGTGCAGATGTAAACTAAGTAAAAAGCTTAGGTCATTAGGTGGCTCTAGCTTAGAGGCTATTGGTTGATAGAAAATTTGGACTAGAATATAGTTGGGATTTTACTGTGAAGGGAGTATAGCATACTAAGATGCTTGTGCAGATGTGAACTGGGTAAAAATCACTAGCTGCTAGGCTATGGGTTGCAAAGTATTGCTTGTCTATGCAGCTGTATCTGTGCTTGTAGACTATTGGTGTAGGCGTTAGTTGGCTCATATCATCTCAGTAGTCTTGTCGCTATTAATCAAACATTCAAACTAGTTCATCCTCATTTTAGAAAATTTTATTAGTGATTAGTTATCCTTTTATTATCTGACTAGTAAAGACATCTTTAGAATGTGATATAAACTCTTGATGAGGCTGGCACCTTAGCTGAATGTGGTACCAGTACCTGATCTTGTTGCAGTCCACGTTGTTTCTGGGATACTGCATAGGGGGGGGAGCGGGTACTGTGGAGTGCTGCCTATGGCTGCTGCATTTTATTTAACGAGCAAAAAATGGCTAGGTGAAAGTTAAGAATTCAATTTTTTGGTTATAATTTGGTTGGTGGGTTGTGAACAGATTGGTGATAGTAATAAAGGGTCAAGGTTGGGGGATGCTTTGGCTGCCAGCCAAAGATGACAGTGTTGCTGCTCCAGTTGCAGTTCCTCAACATTTCTGTAGTGCTGCAATGACTTGGAAACTGCCTATGGCACTGCTATCTTTAGTTGATCACCATAACAGCGAGTGGGTCAAGAACTCAAGATTAGAGTGAACTCCTGTTTGGGGGTACTAATTTGTTGGTCGAGGACTTATTTTTTATCTCAAACTTTATTTAGTAGGAAATTTTGCTGGGATGAGTTGGGCTAGAGATTGATGAGGTGGTAATAGTACTCGTTAATCTTCAATTGTTGAGTCAATTTGTGTGATAATTACTGCCAACGGAGTCATGTGTGATTGAGTTTGTTGGAAAGATACTGGGCTTTGCTCATCTACATGACCAAGGATTTTAGATTATATCAAATAGCTCAGAATGAACGCTCAGGTCTCAAATTTGTAATTCCAACTGTCATCAGTGTTGTAGGCTAGAAGGTTGGATATGTATAGATTCAAGGGTTTGATTAATGCCTTATTATCATATTCAGAATGTGTATATTATAGGAATGATTTGCTCTTCTCAGGTTTTAATATTTAATTCTCAGTTGTTTCTTTGATTTCTGATTATTGATAGATACTCACTTTTGTATTTAAAACTACAAACCACATTGCACTTTTTTATCTAAAACTACAAACCACATTGCACTTTTGTATCTAACCTGCACTGCATTGTCATATTTAGATAAGACAAGACAGGATGTTCATGTTTAGTCTATCGACTAGTTGAGACAAGTATAGCTGAGCTAAATTCTAACACTCTTTTGTACTAATATTCTTTACTTGGTAGCTCAATATGTGATTATTGCACTCCCATTTTGGAGGATTGCAGTCATCCATTGAGGTTTTTAGTGCTTCCTTACTGAGGTCAAGAAAGAAAACAATTGTTGCTACACGAGTAGGAACTACATACATAATCAGTAAAGGTACATCCTCAGGATGGGTTGGTTGTTAGGGACTTCCACAAGTTGTTTTCAGTTTTCAGAAGGCAAAATCTATACACACTGACAATGTTTCCTGCATCATTCAGATTTTTATTTTTAAGATAAACTGTGGTCATATATAGATGTGGGAAAAATTGCGTGGCGTAGTAGCATTTGTTTGTGTCTGAGTGTGCCGTACATGTACTATTGTGTTTCTGTGTGTCTGAGTGTGCCGTACATGTACTATTGTGTTTCTGTGTGTCCGTGTCTGTCACACGTGTCTGTGACTGTTGGTGTCTCCCAGCGATTTAATGAATGTGAACTGGACTGACAAAGAGAAAGATTGAGTGATGATAGAATATTGGAATAGTTGAGACTTGAGATTGATTACTTCAAAGGGAGTGTAGCATACTAAGGAAAACACTTAGGTTTCATCATGTTGCAGTAGCTGCTAAGCTATGGGATGCAAAACATTGCTTTGTAGTGCAGCTGGTATTGGTGGTTGTAGACTCGTTGCAGGTTTAGGCCTTAGTTGGCTATGAATCATATCAAGAGTGGTGTTGCTACGTTTGCTTGTCTACAATGGTTAGGTATCAACTAAAGGGTACTTCCTTTTGTTGTCTATTATCTTTGTCATTTCAGAAGAGCCTAAAGGGTACTTCCACTATCTTTAGATAATGAACCCTTTAAGATAATGAACCCTTCAGAAATGAACTTCTACTATCTTCATTGAAGCTGCAACTTTCTTCAACTAAAGGGTACTTCCTTTTGTTGTCTATTATCTTTGTCATTATTCAGTTTTGTTAGGTATCCACCCTACAATTGCTAACCATGTATTTGGAAAAACAGCGCTGATGTAAATAATTGTTAAACAAAATTGTGTTTGGTTAGGGGTGTAGCTTCTTTTTATATGCAATACTGAACTAGAGTTGTCGAAACCGGAATGTGTACTTTGTATAAATTCTGCTTTATGCTCTTCAAAATGCATAGCAAAATATTCAAAAATGTTTATTGAGAGCTACAGTACTGTGTCCATTTTTACCGAGGTGATGAGAGGAAAGAGTGATTAGCTATGTCATATGAGAAAATATAGGGGTGGATTGGTAGGTATACCAATTCAATTTTTCTTATACCACGTACCAACCAAGTTTTAATTGGTAGGTAAAATTCTGTACCGCTACCAATTATCGAAGTTGATATACCGATAAGTTGGTACGGTAGGTACGGTTGGTACTAAATTTTTACCAAGTTTACATTATAGCCCAATAACTGAAAAGACTTAATAAATTATGGCCTAACAATTTCATGAACAACTTTTAAATAACAGATTCAACATAATACAACAACTTTCAAAACATAAATTAAGTTCATGAACACGCAATTTCAAATGCATAAAGTCATAAACAAGCAAGTTCATTATCTAAAGGGTTCATTTCTGAAGTTCATATAGTAGAAGCTTAAGGCTTATGGCATTAGAAGCAAATTTCTGATTGAAGAAATTGGTAAGATAGTCTCAAATTTGTTTGGATGTGGAACAACCAAGACAAATTTGTGCAACTGGTTCAGTGAGGGAGGTGGTAAGGATGCTCACGATCCGCTGATCCTCGATGTACCAAGCTTCATGGTTCGGGTTGGGTTTGGTGGAGGCCGGTGTGTCACCATTGGCTGGAATATCAAGGGTGGAAGATGGCTCAAGGATGGAGCCGCTGACATAGCCCCAGAGTTTTGTACTTTTTAGATAGGACTGGATTGGGACAACCCAAACCTTGTTTCGGTGAGTTTGGGAAAGGAAGAGGTGTTTTGGCTGATGGAGGAGGAATAAGCCATGGAAGAGTAGAATAGAGGGAGAGAGAGAGAAAACAAAGGAAGAGTAGAGAAAAAGGGACATGTATGGATCTATTATACTGATACCATGATAAAGTAGTATGAGGTTCAACTTCAAAACCAATTGGCAATAGAGAGAGTGGTCCAAAACTTTATAAGCCCACAGACAATGTCTCATCTTCCCAATGTGAGATTTATATCTCAACACCCCCCACACGTGTGACGAATCTTCAAGCCTAACACGTAGACAACATCTGGAGATGACATGGAGTGCGTGTGACCAGTAACATTAACACACGTGGACGTGGGTAACCCGTTCTGATACCATCTAGAATTGAGATTTCATTGATTGACAAGATTTACAATTGTTGTATATATACAGATCTTATAGCTAGTATTTTAGGATTAGCTATATCTAAGCAAAACAATCAATACAAATTACAGCTAATGATTCTAGAATCAAATCAGGAAGATATCAATGGATGCTAATCAGACTTCATTTGGGGAGATTGAATATCATCAGGAGCCAAGCTAGGCTTGCGTTGAGGAGATGAAATATCTGCATTAATAATTATAAAACAACATCAAAAGAGAAAAATGCCAAAAGAAGTTGATATAACTCATAATTAAATTGTCATTGTCTTCTTCCATAATAACACAAGCCTGACTAAATATTTTTGACAATCTGTAATTATAAACTATACAAGATTATAGAACCTCTGCTCAATGTTGTTAACATTTTTAAAATATACGTTTTGGCAGGATACCTAGGTTTATGCATGTCGTTATGGTAAGAGTTATTCATCAATAATGTATAGTATACATTACAATTTGATCTGTTAAAGAATTGCTTGAACACGTACATATATAATCCGATATTCAACCTCTACATCCATTACAAATTGGTTTTTAGATGAATGTATGGAGATTAATATACTTTCAAACTTCATCAGTTTGTTTGAATCAAGACACGCAAAGACATTGCATATCACATAGCAACTAAATGTGACTCCAGTCTCTGTCTCGATTACAATACCTCACCATCTTCAATTTGGCTGCTTTCAATTCTCCTTTTCAGGCCATCGGTGTGAATGAGTGAGTAGAAGATGGTCCACAAAGCCTTTAGTAACCTGACCTTCACTACACGCTCAATCAAAAGGCTTAGCAGTTATATAGACATACCAAAATGGGTAGATGAGTAAGCTTTACTTCTTAGAACAGTAAATGTGTAAATGAAAACAAACAAGTCATATCTCACTGGAAGCTTTGTAAGCTTTAATCTGTGTAGAAGAAGGGAATTTATGAAATGGTTTAAGGTCCCCCATTTGCACATGCTTTGCAATAAAGGGATCATCAGGTTTTGGTGCTCAGTGGGGGATCACTCGCCCAAAGTACCGACCATCAGGTCTGCTGTGCTCAGTTCTCAGTAGCTTTCCATGGCACTCCTGCTTCTTATATTTTCTCTTCAACTGTATGTTAGTTTGATAATACTGCACTTCCATTAGAGAGTGGTTTATCCATGATTTGTGTAGAACTATTTTTTGTTAATAATTTCCTGATGCGCAGGCTAGTTGTTCGATAAAATGTTTTGATGATAAAAACCGAAAAAAAATAAAATGTTTTGATGATGATGATGATGATGATCAAGTAGCGGTCACCACTACGAAATATTAAGCTCTAACAAGTGCAGCTTCTTATATGCGCCCACTAGAAACAATTGCGGCTATTATGTTTATCAGTTCAAATTTTGTTTTTCTATTCGAATATTGCTACATGCCCACAAGTTGCTCGATTATATACTTAAAGAAAATGTAGATAATTCATTGTATTTGAGTGAATTTGTTTAACCTAGCTACTTTCTTATGATGTCTTATATCCTTATTTGGCTAAATATGTGAGCCAATAATTGGCTGCATTTGGTGCTCAATCTAGCTTGAATGATTGAGAATTACGTACAGACCCGTGAGTGATTCTGTTCACCGCGAACGTAATGATTTTCAAAGCCAGTCTATCATCTACTCGAACCAAATATAATACTAGTCCAGTTGTGTGATCTTCTTTCTTTAAAGCTTCAAAGGGCTGCTGCTTCCTTTCGGCTTTTATAAATTAGACCTTCATTTCATGTTTCCTCTCCCTCTGTCTTTACTGGCCTTCACGGGTCCTGATTCTCTTCGTTTTTCAACGTCTCATAATTTGTCTCCAACAAACTCCCACGCATCCAAAGCCTCTTCACTTTTATTGTATCTGCTCATACTATTGTTTCATTGTCCTCAGCTTCCGCACCATAGTCCAAGTCCAAACCATGTCTTCTTGTTCTTCTCCTTGGTTTACATTCATATCTTGTTTGACCATTTTCTTCCTGCTTAGTACTTCAAGTTTTTCAGCAAAACCTCACCGCCAACTCTCAGTTGATTACTATGCAAAATCGTGTCCCCAGCTAGAACAACTGATCGGGTCCATCACCTCCCAACAGTTCAAAGAGGCACCCGTTTCTGGTCCAGCAACCATCCGCCTCTTCTTCCATGACTGCTTTGTAGAAGTAATTACTCACAACAATGCACATTCGTGTTTATTTTCTATTTCTGCATGCATGTACATTCTAATCTTCTTGTTTATAACATTACTGATTTTGCTTATATATATGGGTTGAATCTGATTGACATTGAAGGGCTGTGATGCATCCATAACCATAAAGTCACAGCAAGGGAGCGAAGTTCTGGCAGAGAAGGATGCACCAGATAATAAGGACCTGAGGATGGAAGGCTTTGAAAGTGTGAGGAAAGCAAAGGCTTTAGTAGAGAGCAAGTGTCCTGGTGTTGTGTCTTGTGCTGACATACTTGCAATTGAAGCCAGAGATTATGTCCACTTGGTGAGTACTACTGTCTGCTGCCCTTTGCTCATCTCACTTTTTACTTTGATTTCCAGTGCTTTGCATTTATCATCGTGTGGACCTCTAGCTGTTACCAACTATTCTGTGATCTGTGATATGACTGTCTATAATGAAGATTAATCTTTTACCATATATGGGTAGAAACATTACTTTACCATAGGCATGTGAAGCTTAGAGTTTGGGTGCTTAGCTTTGTTGGGAACTTTGAAAAAGGGTACTTAGCTTTATTGGGAACTTAGAAAAAGGGTAAGGTAACACTTGAAGACCTTCTTGTTCTTTCTGTTGGGTGCAGGCAGGGGGTCCCTACTATCAAGTTAAGAAAGGAAGGTGGGATGGAAGAATATCAATGGCCTCAAGAGTGGCTTCCAATATTCCCCAAGCAAATTTTACAGTGAATCAGCTACTCAAGCTGTTCAATTCAAAAGGACTGACACTTGAAGACCTTGTTGTTCTTTCTGGTGCACATACATTCGGGTATGCGCATTGCCAGAACTTCATAAGCAGGCTCTATGACTACCGAGGATCGAAGCAGCCTGACCCGGTTATGGACCCGAGACTCCTAAGGGCGCTAAGATTATCATGCCCACATTATGGTGGAAATACTGACATTGTTGCACCATTTGATGTAACTACTCCCTATGTGTTTGATCATGCCTATTATGGTAATCTAGAGGCCAAGTTGGGATTGCTAGCTTCAGACCAAGCTTTAGCTTTGGACCCAAGAACCAAGCCTATTGTTCAAGCTTTTGCAAAAGATAAAGCCAAGTTTTTCCAAGCTTTTGGGGTGGCTATGGAGAAGATGGGTTCAATAGGTGTGAAGAGGGGAAGAAAACATGGGGAGAAAAGGAAAAACTGTAGTATGCATATGTAAATATGTGACTTCATATGCATATCAGGCTAACAATAAGCCTAACTAGGACCTAATACTTTGTTCTTAGAATGTTTTGTTGCAGAGGTCTTTAAGGAGTATAATTTGATTGGGGAAAGTCAAATATATATTGTGCCTTCAGATACTTTTTCTCGATGGGCACTGACCATCTTGTGACTCATTTGGATGAAAAAAAATAAGAGAACCTAGATCTGTAGCTATTACAAAAGTGTCTGGTTTTGGCATCTCTACGGTGTTCTCAAAATCCGAAAGTAGTGAACTCCCTGCAATTCTATATGATTTGGAAGTTTTGTAGATTTATGCTGTTTTGTTTGCAGTGTTTCACTCCATTCAACAACATTATTGGGTTAGAGCAATTTTAACAGACTAACCATTTTAACTTAAACATTTTAAAGAGCGAGTTTAGTTTTTTATCAGTTTTACTAGCTCCAGCAGACTAGCTATTTAATGTAAGTGGCTAGCTATTTTAACTTTTAGTTACCTCGTTAGCTAAATATAGCTAGTGAGATGAGGCTCTCTATAATTTATATTAATTCATGGTATTTATTTTAAAGTCATTTTATGTATTATTAAAACACATTTAAACTAACTTTTCTTTATTTAATCAATAATATAAATCAAAATTTTATTGAAATAGAGAGTATAATGATGTAGAGAAATTTCTAAAGTGGCTAGCCAAAATAGCTTTCTAGCTATTTGAGCTTAAATTTAACTTTAATATGTCTAGCATTGTTGAAGTTGCTCATATTGAACCAAGATATCTATAAAGAAAACTTGATTTCTGCTATCGTCATTAAAAAAAATAATAAATATATATATATATATATATATATTTAAAAAAAACTTTTATGAACCTGCTATTACGTTAAGCCTTGAATGAATTTGGCCCATAATCTTTTCAATTACATACGATATTGCCATGGCCTGTTCTGTGTAAAATGAGGTCGGTTCTGTGTAAAATGAGGTCATGTGCGAAATTTTGAGTGGCTCTTTTTTGAATGTTACCTTATTTACACAAGTTTGATCCCGAATGTCGAACCAATATTAAAACTTATAATATCTCATTGAAATACAAGAAATAGCATATAAGAAGAGTGTAACATCGGAAAAAAAAACAAGAGTGAAAACAGAGAAAAAAAAGTAGGAAACATTCCTCTATAAAATCGCAAAAAGAAAAACAAAGTAAATAAGGGAGGGAAAAAAGGGGTGAAAATAAAGATAAAAAAGGATGAAAAACGAAGAAAAATAAAAGATGAAAAAAAGTAAAGAGAGGATGAAAAAGAAAAAAAACAAAAGTAGGCTTATGTAGGGCCTCAAAATTGGGTTGTTAAGTTTCAGCTGAAAAGCACAGGCCGAATGTGCTTCATGAACACATGTTAGTGTATCAGCTTTTTTATCATATATTACATCTGTATATAAAAAAATTCTAAGCCCCCGAAAATCAGAGGTCTTGTGAGGCCGCACATGTCACACTGTCCGAAGGCCGGCCCTGCATATTGTTATGATTGTGCATTAGTTTTGACATTACTAAGATTATACATTTGTTTTTGATATTGTTATTAATATAAATTTATTACATTACATAAAAGCTATTTATAACTACTCCAATATAATGTATAACATGTAATTATAAAGATTAAAGAAAATCAGTTTATACATGGTATAATAGCTTGTGTGAACCTGTAATCTTGAATAAGGGAAATCATTTTTGGAAGAGGATAAAACGGAAGTCATATATGGCTCAATTGAACGCTACAAGGCTCGACTAGTCGTCAAGGGATTCCACCACCAGTAAGGTATCGATTAAACCTACAACAATTAGAACTGTGATTACTATAACTGTCTCCCGTGATTGGTTTCTACATCAATTAGATGTAAATAATACTTTTCTTCATGGTTTTCTCAAAGAGGATGTATGTATGCAACAACCGTAACAAAAGGAGGTTATATATATATAATTTATAATTAAAATAAATAATTATAAAATGAAGAATACAAGATGAACTTGAAGGATACCGATGTTACCAACTCACATGTAAGAGATTAGGAAAGTAATAAAGTCGAGTCGTGTGTCTCACACACTTTTCTTAAGACAAAGTATACCTCCTCTACCGGTGCAAAAAAGTTTGATGACACTTGTCTTTCAGGATACAACGACAACTTATGTTTTGGAGCTGCACTGCTACCAAAAACACTCCGACGAATTTGTAGTACCTTCTATCTATCACCAGAAACTATGAAATTAGAAACGCAGAGAGAAAACACATGAGAAGAGGAGATGATTTATGAATGAAAACACGTGTGTATAGATTGAAGATGAGACCACCTATTTATACATGAGGAACCTTAGAGCCACATGAATGCTATGAATGAAAAATCATGAGTTGTAACCTTTCATAATGCTACTATCATTCCATTTAACATCCATTATTACTCTATTTTACATATTGAGATGTTATAGAACTCAAACAACCATGAAGTTAAAATGAAACTTTGGTGACTAAGTTTTAATGATGATTCTCTACTGGAAAATGTTGAGCAAGTTCCTCGCTCCCACATGAAACATGTATATGATTAGCACGCATGTATCTATCATGCATACTTATGAAATTTGATTCAAAGGAACGTACACTAGAGATTGTAAACGCTTGATTTAATCTTTGATTTGTTTTGTTTTCATGGCTACAGATGGATATCAGGGCCGATCTTGAGACTTTTGGTGCCCTGGGCGAAAGAGAATTTGGTGCTTCATGGTAAACTCGTATATTTTTAGTTGTACGTGTTTAATTTCTTGAAAAAAGTTTAACAGCAAATGTTAAAGCATTCTACTATAAAGAACAACACCAATGGAGACATTTTTTTCTTCTTACATGTATAAATGGAAGCAAATCCTCTATTATATTAATTACAGACTAAAAACAGACTCAAGCACTTGAAAAACAACTTAAATTAATAATAGGACATCAGTACTAGTTCCTAAATCACGTTTTATTAATACCATATACATATCAATATTTTTTAGTACATAAATTTTTGTAATGAAAAACTATAAAAAGAAATTGTGCACCCAAACTTGGTGTCCTGTGCGGTCGCCCTTGCCGCCCATAGGTAAGGCTCTAATGGATATATGCATCATCAGTTATTGAAAAAAGAAAAAGAAAAAAAAGTCATGATATATATATATATATATGGACCAGGAATTCAAATTAGTATCTTGTCACATTTCTTTCACGTACAAGACGTGATCCGTAGATTCATATACAACTTAATTAATTAAGCAATTATAACATTTTTGAGTCAAGAATTTGCAAAAAGAAACCCCAAGTTCAAGAATTTTGACAAGTCATTAACTATATAGTATCAGATTCTTAATTATAGATTGAAGCTACTGTTACTCTAAGTAATTATATCTAAAATCCAATTTCAATTGGAACAGGCCCTTCCTCTCCGGATGACTCCATCTCTAGCCCAATCGGCAACACCTTCTCTTCTCCCGACTTCCATATCAGCGTCAACAATGTCAAGCTTGCCATTATTAGGTTTTTGAAGAAAACCCATTGTTTGAGAAGCACATCCAGACTGGGATTTTCATTCTCAAAACTTAGACTTCCTAGTTTTCTTCGCCATGTTTTTGTTTTGTGTTTATTTGGTTTGTTGATGATCATGTGTGATGTCGATTATGGAGAAATGGACTGACTGGAGTATCTAATATGTGTAGACATTGAGAGGATGGTTTCGAAAAAAGGAATGATCATTCAGTCATGTTCAGTAATACCCGAGATAAGGGAAGTAATATTCAGATGCCTAGTGTGTGGTTACTACTCTAATGCAAATTTATATATACTTTGCTGAATGTTGAATGCTATCAGGAAAAATAAATGAACCTACAAGATGCATGAGGGAAGAGTGTCAAGCCAAGAATTCTATGACACTTGTCCACAATCGTTGCAGGTAATTCATGGCAACTTTTGAGGTCACCTAGTTAACATATGAGGGCGCCTGTATGCTGTTTTAATTTCTTAGGTGATCAGTCTATGACCAGAGATGATGCGTTTTAGCCCATTTTGCTTTTCTTACAAACTTATATTTGTTTCGTACTTGCATCTTGAACTTGTAGTGGGAATTCTTTGGTATAATTTTTTGATATCTTTGTATGATTGTTGCTTGCTTGAAGCTGTTGGGCACGTTTTAATAGAATTTAGTTAATTTCTTGTTTTTGTTCTTATCTTTAAAGTCAAATTACATTGGTTTGTCATCTGCAGTGTTCGAAAAAACGGGCGTCTAGACCGATTAGACGGCGTCTAGCCGGAAAAATCAAGCATAAAGCTTAATTTTGGTGTTGGGCGGACACATTAGGCAATGCTGATTAATCGGTAATTAAGCAGGACGCCTAGCGATTAGGCTGTAATTAAACGAGATGGTGTTGGGCGGACACATTAGGCAATGCTGATTAATCGGTAATTAAGCAGGACGCCTAGCGATTAGACTGTAATTAAACGAGATTAGGCGCTGCAATTTTTTTTTAAATGCTATTAAACCCTAAACAACCTAATTATTTTTTTATGTGCTTTTATTTGGATTTTTATTTTTGAGCTATTGTTTGATAACATTAGTTTGAGACGATGTGTTTTGAATGTTTTGTTGACATTTCTTTATAATTTATATTATAATATACCATATAAATATATAAAAAATAATCCGCCTAATTACCGTCTAATCACCGATTAAACTCGGTCTAAACTGTTAAGCGTTAGACAATAGCTGCACCGCCTAATCCCGCCTAACGCCTTTTTGAACCTTGGTCATCTGTAACATTTTTGGGGGCATTCTGTCTGATTGCAGTTTTGCTTAAAGCATTGTTGCATTTTAGTGGAACATAAATCGGAATAAATCTGAGTGTTCAAATACTACTATGGAAAGATGGATGATGGGTACCAAATTTAATAAGATTGCAAGTGGCAGTAATTGCTTTTCTTCGGTTGAAGCAAAGTCCAAAACTGTTTTCTTGGAATTGTGACTAAAATGGGGGAAATATGACTTTGTTCTACACTTGTTTGGAACTTGGGATGAACTCTGGTGATACAGGACGATAATCTAGAGAATCTCAACAAAGAATTTCAAATATGAAGAAGTATCGTCACATTAAGAAAAATGATTTGAATATTCAAAATTGGTATTCAAATAGGCTTCTTAATGATAGTGTTAATCACAAGTTACTCTTTTAGATATATCAAGATTCTCGAGTAAAATTTGACCTGGTCCAGTATTTGACCTGACCCAGATCCAGAACCGACCCGACCTGATGAATAGGGCTAATTAGGATTGAATATGACGTTATTTTGTTTAACAAAATAAATTCATGAATTTTATTTTTTGTTCTTAAAAATTGCCTCAAGAAAAATATGTGATACACCGCCTTATTTTTAAAGTCATATATATATATATATATATATATACACACACACACGCGCGTTATATCTAACTTACGACATCTAGAATTATATATATATATATATATATATATACACACACACGCGCGCGTTATATCTAACTTACGACATCTAGAATTATTAATCTAAGTAGTTATATTCATTAATCTCATTAACTATCTCTCTAAATTATCAAAAATCAATTGTTATTTAACAAAGAAAAATACAAATTAAAGAAATAAAGCTTACAAGATTAGTTGTATTGTATAAAAAAATAAGAAACATATTAAAAACAATAAGAAAATAAGTAATTATAAGGACCTAAAGGGCGATCTTTTAGGGTCGGGTCAGGTATGGCCCTAAAGGGCTCAATAGGGTAGGGTCATAGGGCAGGACCAAGTTTTATTTGCTCGACCCTTGCCCTACCCTAATTGAAAAGGGCTAGGGCCGGTCCGTCCTAACGGAGGGCCGGGTAGGGCAGGTTTTAGGGCAAATTAGGGTCGCAGGGTCAAATGATAAGGCATACCTGGTGTGAGAATTTTAGGCTGACATCATCATTTGGTTTTACCTTTCGGTTTTTACCCCTCAATTAAATTGAATTGCATGATAATACTAACAATAATAATAATAATCAGCGACGGAGCCAGGAATCCAAATTAATCTTGACTAAACTTTTCTTTGATAAAAATTTTGAATGTATGAAAATAAATTTATAATGATTGTATGTTACAAATTAAGATATATCTATAGTTACATATATCTATAAACAAAGAAGCAAACTCTACAAGTTTGTGTAACAAATTGATCATAAACTGTGTTTCTAAAAAAAGTTGATGATGAAGTTGAAAAGATGAAGTGTGTGCGTACTTAGTTAACAAGATTTTGTTTTGAAAAAGCTGGAGAATTTTTCGTTTAGCGATCGAACCAATACAGTGAAAAGAAACGGGATACCAAAATTTCTATTAATAAAGCCAGAACGAAAATTTGATTTTTTTAAAGGTTAAATTTTTGTGGGTAGGACAAGCTTGTACTGTTCATTTGTGGGTAAGGCAGGCTTGTACCCAACAAGACTTTTTCAAGAGGAGTGCTAGTCTCACACTTATCATGAATGTGGATAAGCCACACTCACCCTTAAAACCATAAAAAAATTCATTTTAAATCCTTCCACTATAAATTATATTTTTATGGTTTGAGGGTAAGTGTGGCTCATACACACTTATGATGAGTGTGAGGCTAGCACTCTCTTTTTTCAAATGTTAAATCATTTGTGGGTAGGACAGGTTTGTGTTGTTCATAAGGTTGATTTTGTCCCTCTTTTTTTGTGTTTTTTACAATCCAACTTATACATGAGAAATTGACTTTTTTACCTCTTCTTTTTAATTTATTTCAATTCTGCCACTGGTTTTTTTATGATAGAATTTGTTACAAAGTAGCTAAACTACCACTAGAACTTGACTTTAATTGTCAATTTACACTCACAACTTCCAATTGTAACAATTTATCTCCTCAACTTCCAATTGTACCAATTTACACCCGCAATCAACAAGCTGTTGTTTAGACAAAGAGATTTGCTTCCCAAAAGCTTGCACATAAGCTGCCTCAAGAGCTCTCGTGGTACTGCAGCAGAGCAAATATACGATAAATATCATTAACACTTTAGAACTAGTATAATTGAAACATCAATTGGTTACCAAACACTACAACTTAACCGCACCAATATTTAAGAGAAGTGTTAGGGGATCAAACCATTCAAGACTAAAATGGTGATGTCCCTCTGGTTTTCCTTTTGACAAAGACACACAAAACACATATATATTAGCAATGCTAAGTTAATCATACCTTTCCAAATTGTTCACGAAAATTAAATGTCTGGTTCCAATCAACTTCTCTGAAACAACAATTTGGCCACCAAAATTAACCCAAATTCATACTTAAACAACCTATCGACCAATTTAAACAACCCAACAGTATCAAAATAGTCCATTAACCCAGAAAACAAAATACAAAATGCAATGACGAGAGAAACCCAGCAAACCCAGTTGGGATGGTACCTGAAAACTTAAACCCAGAAGCTGAAAAGCCATCGGTCTCCACTCGATGAGACTCGAAACGGCAAAAGAGGTAAAACAGAGTTTGAGACTCTGAGATAAGAGCAGCGGTGTAGGTTTATACCTTCATTCAGTCATTCACTATTTGAGTATCAGATGTGAATATTACCCTAAAATCAAATAAGGAGCATAGGAAACAAAGAAATTGAGAGAAATCCAGAAAACCCAGGTGGGGATTATACCTGAAATGCAAGAATACTGAAACAGTGAAACCCACTCTCCAAACAATCAACGAAACTCATTCTGTCTTCACTCTCAACAATCATTAATTAGAGCTTCCATTTCATCATCCCTCAGTCACCATGAAGAGAGTTCTAAGAATTGAGGCTGAGAATTGAGGTTGTGAATCCGTGAAAGATTGAAGCCTGAAGGTAGGCCTCATCATCCGCCGCCGGCCCAACCCTAAATTTTAAGACTTCGAATATAGTAAGACAATGTTCGATCAAAGTAAACAAAATTTAGAACCGGGTAGGATAGGATCGAGACTTTAATATGTAAGTCCTACTCTATTTTAGCGGGCTATTTCGTTAGAGATAATAGGGTTAGGTAGGACCGGCCCTTTAAATATGACTAAACAGGGTCCAGATATGCTTGTTTTTTTTCTCACAATTTAGCTTTAGAATTATATGTAATGAACCTTATTTTTTGGGTTATATTTAACATACATGCATATACATTATACTTAATTTAAGACATTTATCTATAAACTAAGTGGTTATACTCATATATCTCACGAACTAATGTTCTAAATCATCAAAATACAATCGTTAATCAACAAAACAAAAGGAACAAAGCTAGCAAATCAACTACAAAAGAGAAGATTAGTTGTATTGTATCTAAAAAATAAAAAACATATTAAAACAATACAAAAAATAAGAAATTATTAGGGCCTAAAGGGCGGGCTTTTAGGGTAGGGCCGGGTTCGGCTCTAAATGGCTCATTATGGTAAGGTCTTAGGGTAGGGTAGGGTTGGGTTTCATTTGCTCAACTCTTACCCTACCCTACTCGAGAAAGGTTAGGGCCGGCCCGCCCTAATGGAGGGCCGGGTAAGGCTTCGACCCTAGAAGGTATGGCGGGTTAGGGTCGAAGGGCCAAATGATGAGGACTACCTGAAGGTATAACAGATTAGCCCAAAACCTTGTGCCAAACCTATGCCACCCATCACATTTTGACATCTGTCTCTGACCTTAAACAGAGTGAACCACGTCGTTAGTTAATAAAAATCGGTAAGGAAAAACAAATCTTAATTACGGTTTACAAATCTACCTCTTCCTCTTCATCTTCCCTCATTCTTCTCACGCTTCTTTGTTTCTTCTTCCTCTGCTTCTATGTGAAAAGAAAAAAACAGTATATTTCTCCTTCTCTCCAACGACATAGCTGTCGTGGTTTTAGTTTGTATTCTTATTCGTAAACCCATCTTAGTTAAGAATTTTTATTTTGACCTCACGAAGGAGAGACATGATTGAGATGAGAAGATCTGAAAAAGTATTACGACGAAGAGCAGGAAGCACTACAAAGATGTGGAGAGACATGATTGAACCTGTTTTGTGTAACTGCTATAGTGAGCTACTGGATTTTTCTTTTTATAGGTTAGATTTTGATTTTGACTAGTTATGCATGATTGGAATTGTTGGGATGTTGAAGTGCACATTAGTTGTATGAGAAGTGATGTGAGATATTGCTGGAGGTGATATTTTGACCAGAGATGATGCGTTTTAGCCCATTTTGCTTTTCTTACAAACTTATATTTGTTTCGTACTTGCATCTTGAACTTGTAGTGGGAATTCTTTGGTATAATTTTTTGATATCTTTGTATGATTGTTGCTTGCTTGAAGCTGTTGGGCACGTTTTAATAGAATTTAGTTAATTTCTTGTTTTTGTTCTTATCTTTAAAGTCAAATTACATTGGCTTGTCATCTGTAGTGTTCGAAAAAACGGGCGCCTAGACCAATTAGGCGGCGTCTAGCCGGAAAAATCAAGCATAAAGCTTAATTTTGGTGTTAGGCGGACACATTAGACAATGCTGATTAATCGGTAATTAAGCGGGACGCCTAGCGATTAGGCTGTAATTAAACGAGATTAGGCGTTGTAATTTTTTTAAAAAAAATGTTATTAAACCCTAAACAACCTAATTATTTTTTTGTGTGCTTTTATTTGGATTTTTATTTTGAGCTATTGTTTGATAACATTAGTTTGAGACGATGTGTTTTGAATGTTTTGTTGACATTTCTTTATAATTTATATTATAATATACCATATAAATATATAAAAAATAATCCGCTTAATTATCGTCTAATCACAGATTAAACTCCGTCTAAACTGTTAAGCGCTAGGCAGTAGCTGCACCGCCTAATCCCGCCTAACGCCTTTTTGAACCTTGGTCATCTGTAACATTTTTGGGGGAATTCTGTCTGATTGCAGTTTTGCTTAAAGCATTGTTGCATTTTAGTGGAACATAAATCGGAATAAATCTGAGTATTCAAATACTACTATGGAAAGATGGATGATTGGTACCAAATTTAATAAGATTGCAAGTGGCAGTAATTGCTTTTCTTCAGTTGAAGCAAAGTCTAAAACTGTTTTCTTACTTGGAATTGTGACTAAAATGGGGAAATATATGACTTTGTTCTACACTTGTTTGGAACTTGGGATGAACTCTGGTGATACAGGATGAGAATCTAGGGAATCTCAATAAAGAATTTCAAATATGAAGAAGTATCGTCATATTAAGAAAAATGATTTGAATATTCAAAATTGGTATTCAAATAGGATTCTTAATGATAGTATTAATCACAAGTTACTCTTCTGAATATCAGGATTCTCGAGTAAAATTTGACCTGGTCCAGTATTTGACCTGACCCAGATCCAGAACCGACCCGACCTGTATCCGACCTGATGAATAGGGCTAATTAGGATTGAATATGACGTTATTTTGTTTAACAAAATAAATTCATGAATTTTATTTTTTGTTCTTAAAAATTGCCTCAAGAAAAATATGTGATACACGGCCTTATTTTTTTAGTCATATATATATATGTATATATACACACACACGCGCGCGTTATAGCTAACTTACGACATCTAGAATTATTAATCTAAGTAGTTATATTCATTAATCTCATTAACAATCTCTCTAAATTATCAAAAATCAATTGTTATTTAACAAAGAAAAATACAAATTAAAGAAATAAAGCTTACAAGATTAGTTGTATTGTATAAAAAAATAAGAAACATATTAAAAACAATAAGAAAATAATTAATTATAAGGACCTAAAGGGCGATCTTTTAGGGTCGGGTCGGGTATGGCCCTAAAGGGCTCAATAGGGTAGGGTCATAGGGCAGGACCAAGTTTTATTTGCTCGACCCTTGCCCTACCCTAATTGAAAAGGGCTAGGGCCGGTCCGTCCTAACAGAGGGCCGGGTAGGGCGGGTTTTAGGACAGATTAGTGTCGCAGGGTCAAATGATGAGGCGTACCTGGTGTGAGAATTTTAGGCTGACATCATCATTTGGTTTTACCTTTCGGTTTTTACCCCTAAATTAAATTGAATTGCATGATAATACTAACAATAATAATGTAATAATAATAATAATCAGGGACGGAGCCAGGAATCCAAATTAATCTTGACTAAACTTTTCTTTGATAAAAATTTTGAATGTATGAAAATAAATTTATAATGATTGTATGTTACAAATTAAGATATATCTATAGTTACATATATCTATAAACAAAGAAGCAAACTCTACAAGTTTGCGTAACAAATTGATCATAAACTGTGTTTCTAAAAAAAGTTGATGATGAAGTTGAAAAGATGAAGTGTGTACGTACTTAGTTAACAAGATTTTGTTTTGAAAAAGCTGGAGAATTTTTCGTTTAGCGATCGAACCAATACAGTGAAAAGAAACGAGACACCAAAATTTCTATTAATAAAGCCGGGACGAAAATTTGATTTTTTTAAAGGTTAAATTTTTGTGGGTAGGACAAGCTTGTACTGTTCATTTGTGGGTAAGGCAGGCTTGTACCCAGCAAGACTTTTTCAAGAGGAGTGCTAGTCTCACACTTATCATAAATGTGGATAAGCCACACTCACCCTTAAAACCATAAAAATTCATTTTAAATCCTTCCACTATAAATTATATTTGTTTGGTTTGAGGGTAAGTGTGGCTCATTCACACTCATGATGAGTGTGAGGCTAGCACTCCCTTTTTTCAAATGTTAAATCATTTGTGGGTAGGACAGGTTTGTGTTGTTCATAAGGTTGATTTTGTCCCTCTTTTTTTGTGTTTTTTACAATCCAACTTATACATGAGAAATTGACTTTTTTACCTCTTCTTTTTAATTTATTTCAATTCTGTCACTGGTTTTTTTAATGATAGAATTTGTTACAAAGTAGCTAAACTACCACTAGAACTTGACTTTAATTGTCAATTTACACTCACAACTTCCAATTGTGCCAATTTATCTCCTCAACTTCCAATTGTACCAATTTACACCCGCAATCAACAAGCTGTTGTTTTGACAAAGAGATTTGCTTCCCAAAAGCTTGCACATAAGCTGCCTCAAGAGCTCTCGTGGTACTGCAGCAGAGTAAATATATGATAAATATCATTAACACTTTAGAACTAGTATAATTGAAACATCAATTGGTTACCAAACACTACAACTTAACCGCACCAATATTTAAGAGAAGTGTTAGGGGATCAAACCATTCAAGACTAAAATGGTGATGTCCCTCTGGTTTTCCTTTTGACAAGGACACACAAAACACATATATATTAACAATGCTAAGTTAATCATACCTTTCCAAATTGTTCACGAAAATTAAATGTCTGGTTCCAATCAACTTCTCTGAAACAACAATTTGGCCACCAAAATTAACCCAAATTCATACTTAAACAACCTATCGACCAATTTAAACTACCCAACAGTATCAAAATAGTCCATTAACCCAGAAAACAAAATACAAAATGCAATGACTTGAGAGAAACCCAGCAAACCCAGTTGGGATGGTACCTGAAAACTTAAACCCAGAAGCTGAAAAGTCATCGGTCTCCACTCGATGAGACTCGAAACGGCAAAAGAGGTAGAACAGAGTTTGAGACTCTGAGATAAGAGCAGCGGTGTAGGTTTATACCTTCATTCACTATTTGAGTATCAGATGTGAATATTACCCTAAAATCAAATAAGGAGCATAGGAAACAAAGAAATTGAGAGAAATCCAGAGAACCCAGGTGGGGATTATACCTGAAATGCAAGAATACTGAAACAGTGAAACCCACTCTCCAAACAATCAACGAAACTCATTCTGTCTTCACTCTCAACAATCACAAATTAGAGCTTCCATTTCATCATCCCTCAGTCACCATGAAGAGAGTTCTAAGAATTGAGGCTGAGAATTGAGGTTGTGAATCCGTGAAAGATTGAAGCCTGAAGGTAGGCCTCATCATCCGCCGCCGGCCCGAACCTAAATTTTAAGACTTCGAATATAGTAAGACAATGTTCGATCAAAGTAAACAAAATTTAGAACCGGGTAGGGTAGGATCGAGACTTTAATATGTAAGTCCTACTCTGTTTTAGCGGGCTATTTCGTTAGAGATAATAGGGTTAGGTAGGACCGGCCCTTTAAATATGACTAAACAGGGTCCAGATATGCTTGTTTTTTTTTCTCACAATTTAGCTTTAGAATTATATGTAATGAACCTTATTTTTGGGTTATATTTAACATACATGCATATACATTATACTTAATTTAAGACATGTATCTATAAACTAAGTGATTATACTCATATATCTCACGAACTAATGCTCTAAATCATCAAATACAATCGTTAATTAACAAAACAAAAGGAACAAAGCTAGCAAATCAACTACAAAAGAGAAGATTAGTTGTATTGTATCTAAAAAATAAAAAACATATTAAAACAATACAAAAAATAAGAAATTATTAGGGCCTAAAGGGCGGGCTTTTAGGGTCGGGCCGGGTTCGGCTCTAAATGGCTCATTATGGTAAGGTCATAGGGTAGGGTAGGGTTGGGTTTCATTTGCTCAACTCTTACCCTACCCTACTCGAGAAAGGTTAGGGCCGGCCCGCCCTAATGGAGGGCCGGGTAAGGCTTCGACCCTAGAAGGTATGGCGGGTTAGGGTCGAAGGGCCAAATGATGAGGACTACCTGAAGGTATAACAGATTAGCCCAAAACCTTGTGCCAAACCTATGCCACCCATCACATTTTGACATCTGTCTCTGACCTTAAACAGAGTGAACCACGTCGTTAGTTAATAAAAATCGGTAAGGAAAAACAAATCTTAATTACGGTTTACAAATCTACCTCTTCCTCTTCATCTTCCCTCTTTCTTCTCACGCTTCTTTGTTTCTTCTTCCTCTGCTTCTATGTGAAAAGAAAAAAAAAACAGTATATTTCTCCTTCTCTCCAACGACATAGCTGTCGTGGTTTTAGTTTGTATTCTTATTCGTAAACCCATCTTAGTTAAGAATTTGTATTTTGACCTCATGAAGGAGAGACATGATTGAGATGAGAAGATCTGAAAAAGTATTACGGCGAAGAGCAGGAAGCACTACAAAGATGTGGAGAGACATGATTGAACCTGTTCTGTGTAACTGCTATAGTGAGCTACTGGATTTTTCTTTTTATAGGTTAGAGTTTGATTTTGACTAGTTATGCATGATTGGAATTGTTGGGATGTTGAAGTGCACATTAGTTGTATGAGAAGTGATGTGAGATATTGCTGGAGGTGATATCTATATGATTGGAGAAGAAAAATAGGTGTGCAATGTGCTTTGGCTTTGGTTTACTCTAGTATGATGTTGAATCGAATTCTCAGCTGAGAAACAATCCTCTGAGGCAAGAGAAAAACTATTCTAGCTCGCACAATTAGTATTCCGTAGCCTGAAAACATTTAGTTTTTAGTTTCATGTTGCTACGAGTCATCACATATGCATTAAACAAACTTCTCATCAGTTTGATTTCATAAGAAATAAAGCATTTCATTCACAAATTCTGGTTCACAAAATTGATGGGAAAAGCTTCCATTCTGCTCGCGATATTACAGCTTCTCCTCAGCATCAATTAAATGGTTGTTCTCCATGCTTGGTGTCATATTGGATTGTCTCTGCAATCGTATATCGTACATATGTAATTTTCTTAATAAAGAAAAATGATATCCCGATTTTAAGTAAATTACCAAGTAATAACTATTACCTGGAGCAATTGCTCACTAGTGTACTAAATATACAGATCAATGTAATTGATGATGAAAATATTGAATACCTGTGAAACTTTTGATGCTCCAGGTAATAAGTTCCCAACACTAGTGACATCCATGGTTGACTGAGAATGCTAATGTATAAACATTACATTGTGTTAATGATAAACGTGTATGGAAAGTTAACGTCAACAAATATAAACATATTGTCAAAAAGACTTCATATGAAAATACCATTCAATACCTGCATAAATAAAGACTGAGGCAATTCTCTCTGTAAAATGGGCATATCTATTATTGAGTTACCACAATTAGGTTCCTATCATGTTAAAAAAGTAGATTATAAACATCAGATAACTATTGAAATTAAAAGATAATTCAAAGTCAAATGTATTTAAATTGCAATAGCAGTACCATTTTCAATAAGGTTGTTGAAGGGGTAGCAGGTTGTGTCAGATGCAAGCTGTGCTGGATATTAGATACCCTTTTCATATGAGGAAGAAGAGATTGTGTAGTAGAAACATGTTGTGTTACTGGAACACTTCCTATTGTAGGAACACATTGTGTTGTAGATGCAGTATTGGAAGCACAAGTTGAAGAATTCATGTCTTTATTTTCAGGCCTTCTCCTTTTTGACATCGTGAGCATCTCTAGGGCATTTTTGGCCTAGTTGAACAGCCAATACCTTTAAGTCTCTCTTTAACTTTGATCCCTTTAACTTTACCAAGATCTCCATCATCACTCACCTCCTCATTAAGCTCAGATGCACAGTTTATGGTTGGGGAAATCACTTGAGTGGAGTTTTTCACAAATTCTTCTTTCAAACATGCATTCACATCTACTCTAATGCTTTCTAATTTTGAGAGAACAAGTTCATAAGCTGTTTTAGACCCTGCAGCTATCGTTGCTATCTGAGTATTCAATCGACAAATATCTTTATAACGTCTCACAGTTTATGCCTTTGGGTCTATCTCACTTGTGTTTTGACAAGATAAATATGGTCTTGTATCCTCCTTAACAGATTTAGTCCACCTCTTCAAGATGTACTGAGATGGAATTTTCCTAATATTTCTTGTCGAAAGAACCTCCAAGGCATGAGAACACAAGATTCCTGCAAATTCAAACTTCTTGCAACTGCATTGAACAATATTATTTGTTGAATCAAATGTAACTTTATGGTGCCAAGACTTTTTAGGTGGGACAACATGAAAAGTGCTCACTGTTCCATTCTCCTCAATGATCATGAGCTTTACATAGCTCAAATTGAAACTTTACAAAAACTGCTGGTGTTTAGACTTCTGCAGCATGCCTTAATATGCTCACTGGAAATGAAAGTGCAGGAAAATTTTGATTTGTTTTAAAATCAGCCCTCAACTCTTTGTAACGACGATCTTCAACCAACCTTTCAAAATGATGAAAAAAACTCAGTAAATCATATTGATAACTCACAGATTTCTTCACAGATTTATTCATGGTTTTACTACGTTAAGTTGAAAAAATGTATCCACAAAAAGCATTTCGGCCATAGACTAACACTCATTTCTCCTTTAGATCAAACAGTCTTTTTAGCCAATCATTCATGAAAGATCATACTTTTGAAGCATCACATTCTAGGCATTAAAAATCATCGTCATCTTCATAATCATATATGCAGTACGGAAGTCTTGGGCAAAATCATTGAACTTCTCTAAAACGCTACCGAGATGTTTGGCTGCATTTTGATATATGTTCCATATACATAAACGATGACATACTTTTGGCCATTGTGAAGCCAAAGCTTTTGCCATTGCTGCATCTTGGTCGGTAAAAATAGTTTTTAGCTTCTTTCCTGACATAGCCTTTGTAAAAGTATCAAACAACCACATAAAAGTTTCAGCAATCTCATCATAGAGTAATGCGGCACCAACTATAACTGTTTGCTTATGATTGTTGACACCCACAAACATTGTAAAAGGTCTTCCATCTCTATTTTTCCTATAAGTAGTATCAAAGCAGACCACATCTCTAAAATAGTCATAGTCCACCACCATTTTTGCATCTACCCAAAATATGTTGGTGATCAAATCATCTTGATCCACTTGTATAACATGACTGAAATTAGGACAACTCAATTGCTTTTTCTGTAAGTACTCTAGCACCCCACCTATATCTCCAACATCATCTGTCTTGTTCTTTTAGTCCGTAGATAATTGTTATAATCTTCAGAAATAAAACCAAGACTTTCACGACCCCCAGCTTGTCTAGTCAAAAACTCAAATGAAGCTTTAAGAGGAATTCATGAATCATCTGCCATATCTGCCTCAACTAATTGTGCAGTAGCTGTTTTCCTATGAGACCTAAACATATAGCTCTTTGAAAGACTGGAAGTCACATGACCATTATGATTAGCAAAGAATTCGGAAACACGATATTTGCCACTAACCTTACAAAGCGTAATTTTCAATTTCGTACACATTCAAATCGAGTCTCTACACGATGAGCTTTCACATACTGATAGCGTGGATCCTTTTCACAGTCACGCTTACCTTCAGCTGAACAAACAAAAAGCATGTCGATAATCTTGCCAGTACTGTTATCTTTATGAAATCTACTCCTTCTCACAGAAAAACCAACACCATATGCATATGCATTGTAAACTCATATGCATCATTTTCTATATCAAACTCCATTCCGATGACTAGAATCAATTCTTTTCTAACCTTGGAATGTACATAATCTATTTTTTCATTGCCTTCAACAGGTTCTAACTCCTTTTCTTCAGCACTATCATCTTCAACCGAAGTGTTCAAGTCAATTCCATCTAAAAAATCCAACCTTCGATGTGAGTTTGCTTGATTATGAACCTCTTCACAACTATTTTCTGCGTCCATAAGCTTCAACAATAAACCAAACAAGACTGAATATCAGTACATAAAAGAATGAATATTAATTAGTATGAAGCTTACATGCATTCCAAAGAGTAAAAATGACGAACAAGAATAAATTTTGTCAACCACAAATATGAAAAGAGAAGATATGTCTACCTTTTAAACTGGAGTTCGTCAGTCAATGACTCAAATGTCGACCAAAACCATCTATAAAGATGACAAACAAGAATACAAACTAAAAACGCGGTAGCTATATCGTTGGAGAGAAGGAGAAATATACTGGGTTTTTCTTTTCTTTTCTTTTCAGAGAGAAGCAGAGGAAGAAGAAGCAAAGAAGCGTGAGAAGAAAAAGGGAAGAGGAAGAGGTAGAGTCGGACATCGATTCTGTAACCGTAATTAAGATTTATTTTTTTACCGATTTTTATTAACTAACGACGTGGTTAACAGAGATAAGCTCTGTTTAAGGTTAGAGACAGGTGTCAAAATGTTATGGGTGGCACAGATTTTGCACAGGGTTTTGGGCACAGCAGATTTGCTTATAGGTATTTTAGTTTTAGATTTTTTTTTATTAAAAAGACCAATAATATACTGACACGTGGCCAAAAAAAATTTGGATCTCAAGCCTAAACGAGCTTTTAGTTTAGAACCGAGCCTGAACCCGAACCGAACTTAAAGAATTTAGGCATGTTAAAATATGTTATTTTTTATAATTTAAGATTTAAGATCTATGTTTCTTCTTGTATTTTATAATTTTATTAATTAAAATTTAAAGACAGCCGACCCTTCTTTAAAAAAAATTGTACACCGATTATTGTTTCCTCAAAATAAAAGAAAAGCGCATTTTCCATTTCCTTGAGACGGTAATTCTTTGTTGTAGAAAAGTAACCGGTCAATGCTTATGGCGATGATTCTAACACCCCCCTTGTCAGTTTCCACTTCCACATAACCTGACTTTTTGTTTCTCTTTTCGGTTCTTTTACTCCACTCCCTTCCCACCGTGCAATCCTCACCCTCACCCTTCACTTCCACACATCCAACGGTACTCAAACCCCAACACAGTTACTCGTGTCCCGTCTTTCACGTTCCCCACCTCTCTTCCCCAAAAAGCCAAAGGGCAAAACAGTCACAGTTCACTGTTGCGTCGACTTTCCTTCGTGTTCTCCTCGCATTCTCTGCTCTGCCTTTCTTTTCTCCCTTTATTCTTCTGCCAAGGACTCGTGAAGTGTCTTCCTCACTAATCTGTGCCCTTTTAAAGCTTTCGGAGCTGTGTTTTCTAATCTCAATGGCTCTTCTTCCTTGATCATCTCAGCACCACCGGAAACTCAGACTGTAGGTAATCAGATCACAAGAATCTCCAATAACATTTTTTCGTTTCTCGAAGCGATTAGCCGTTTGGATTTGTTGTTTTCATTTTTTGAGTCTTAATTAGTTAAGAAAATTTGCGTAATAAATGCAACTGTTTTATCTGAGCAGAGGAAGGGAGCAGAGTTCAGACTGATCAGGCGGAAACGACGGCGTTTTGTCAGATAAAGCTTTCTTTGTCGCTATTTGTGGTCGGACTAGTTTGCTTAGCCACATTTGGGAAAAGCTCCAACGGTTTGGGCGCAGTAAACGACAAAGGTGAAATATCTCTCGTCTCGTTGAGTGATTTTTTTTTACTGCGAGTAAAAAATATCTTGGAGAAGCTTGAGTTTTGCTTTGATTGTTTGCTTTGAGGATTCTGATGCGAGGCTTGCGTTGCTTGGTTCTGAAGCGTAGTAGTGGGTGACCACTCGTGAGATATCTTTTCGTATGGTCCATTTTTAATTTAATGAAATGAATGATTTAATCGTGAACAAAACTATGATTAATTAGCTTTATTTAATTTGGTGACTTTGTGTTCCGGGGTTGATTGCTGCCACGACGACCCTTTTTGGATTTCTTTTTTATTAATTTTAAGTTGGTTGGGTTAAAAGGCTTGATTGAAAACCATGTTTAAGCTTTGCTGTTGCTGATGTGACTGGTAATTAGCATTTTCTGGTGTAGTGTTTGTTGTTGGTTTTTCCTGAGGTGGTTGGGATGGTAACCATCTTTTAGCTTGGTGTTGCAGATAATGTGGTCATGCAGTCCCTAATTTTATTGTCATTTGGCCAAGTGCTGCAACAACCTTGCGTTTTACGTTTGAATCATCTTGCATTTTTGAAGAAGCAAGAGTGATTTTATGTGTTGCATTACTGCTTCAACACGGCCGAGCCTTCTCTCAGTTACTTGTAATTCTCTTGATTAATTGGCGGTTTGGGGTGGAGTAGATCATACAAGTGGAAAGTGGATATAATGGGGGCTATTGGTCAGGAAGACCTGATGAAGTGGGAGAAGATGCAGGGCGCAAGTGCTCGTGAAGAGAAGATTCTAGTTATGGTCAGGTTGAGGCCCTTGAATGAGAAGGAGCTTGCATCGAATGAAGTAGCAGACTGGGAATGCATCAATGACACCACTATCTTATACCGAAACACGCTGCGGGAAGGGTCTACATTTCCAAATGCCTATACATTCGGTAAGGGAGTGTTTGTCTTTGTGTAATGAAGTCGTATACTTTGTCTGTGGTGCTTGAATTTCATATCATAATGTTGCTATTATGTCCTGCAGTAGCTTTTTTCTGGGAATTGATAGGTTTAGTAATAGCACATGATTTAATGAGATACATATTTAACTGGTTCAATTTTTGTTTGTTTCTATTTCTGTGATAGACAAAGTATTTCGAGGTGATTGCCCGACTAGACAGGTTTATGAAGAAGGGGCCCAACAAATTGCTCTTTCAGTTGTGAATGGTATCAACTGTAAGTATAACAACAATCTACGTTGTGACTATTTTATAGTGCCTTGTTTATGCAACTACTGAGGAGTTTACACCTAAATTTTTTTCAGCGAGTATTTTTGCATATGGGCAAACAAGTAGTGGGAAGACGTACACCATGAATGGTATCACAGAGTTCACAGTAGCGGAAATATTTGACTATATACATAGGGTAAGATAAATGACTAATAGTTTTATGCCCTTTCATTTACAGCTTTGAATTTTGTCATCATAGAAACTTTTTCTTGTCCTACATAGGGTGAGAAAACCTTCTTATAGGTTTATGCTGTTTTCCATTTACAGCTTTAAATTTGTTCACAAATACTCTTTGTTGAAACAAGACTAATATAGACACTGTTATTTCACTCAGCATGAGGAAAGAGCTTTCGTTGTCAAGTTTTCAGCGATTGAGATATACAATGAAGCTGTTCGAGACCTTCTAAGCACAGATAATACTCCACTTAGGCTACTAGATGATCCTGAGGTGGCAAATTTTTCATTTTCTTGACAAATAATAGTGTCCTTTCTGCATATGAACTGTACTTTGACACTTCCCTGTTCTTCTCAGCGGGGGACTATTGTAGAGAAAATCACTGAGGAAACATTGAGGGATTGGAGCCATTTGAAAGAGCTTCTTTCTATTTGTGAAGGTAAGCATTTTTCAAAATTCTCCTTTTACTATGAAGTGTTGTATCTCAAATTATATTTGGCATACTTTGGCAGCTCAAAGACAGATAGGGGAGACCTTATTGAATGAGAAAAGCTCTAGATCGCATCAAATTATACGATTGGTGTGTCCCATCCTCATCTCTTCTTAATGGGGATTTCCATTTTTTTCTTAATGCGGTTTTCTATTTGTATAACGTTCTGTCTAATCCTACTTTTATTAAAACCTTGTAGGCAATTGAAAGTTCTGCTCGGGAGTTCTTAGGCAAAGGAAACTCAACCACCCTTGCAGCTAGCGTGGTACATATTGACCAATTATGTATTGGAATCTGTGCTCATTAGATAAAACTCCTGTTAGTGTAACTAATGACTTCAATGTTAAATTTCTTTTACTGCAGAATTTTGTTGACTTGGCAGGGAGTGAGCGTGCATCGCAAGCACTATCAGCTGGGACAAGATTAAAAGAAGGCTGCCACATCAATCGCAGTTTGCTAACTCTCGGAACTGTTATACGCAAGCTAAGGTTGCTAGTCCATCCTCTTGTTATTTATTTATTTTTTTTATGTCTTGAGTATGTCTTCCAAGTTCTAGTAAGTTATTGTTACCTGTTGTGGATTGTTTCTTCTTCCAATGTTCATCTATCTGACCATATATTCTCAGTTCTTCAGATTTCTTTTGTTGTTGAGTATATGTGTACTGTATTTAGCACCATGGACCCTTCTCACTGATTAAATGTACAATGTAGTCCACTTGCAGAAAATGTTACCTTTAAACTCTTTCCAATGTATGCCATTGATAGCTATTTATGGCAGCGAAAGCAGTATCATTTTTAACTTTCATCAATCAGACATGCCGTATGGAGATCTAGCTATAATAATGACAAACCGATTATTGGGTTGCAAAAGGACTGAAAGTTTTCTTCTTTTTATTTTATTTTTTATTTTTCTGTTTTCTAGTTCGATTCAATTAAGAGGATGCCTAAACTGAAAATTTTTGTAGTATTTCATCTATTTTGCTCTGAAAATCAACAATTATTGAGCTACAGGGTATGTTAGATCAACAAAAAGTTGTGGCTAAGTCAAAGGCTAGCATGGTTCTTACCTAAAGTAGATTCGAGTATTCCTAGAGGGAGTTGATTAGGGAGCAATTTAATATGTCTTTTCTGTTTACATCCATGAATAAAAAGATTCTATTTCTTTGATATTAAACAGGAGGTGTCACCCAAAACTTCTGTTTCCTTCTGTCTTGTTGATTTTTCATGTCCATAAATCTCACTGATATTATCTTTATGTTCATTGTGTGATAATTCATTGCAGTAAAGGAAGACATGGACACATCAACTACAGAGATTCTAAGCTGACACGCATACTGCAGCCTTGCTTGGGTGGTAATGCTAGAACTGCCATTATTTGCACTTTGAGCCCTGCAAGAACCCATGTTGAGCAAACAAGAAACACCCTTTTGTTTGCTTGTTGCGCAAAAGAAGTGACTACAAAAGCGCAGGTCAATGTAGTCATGTCAGACAAGGCCTTAGTTAAGCATTTGCAGAAAGAGCTAGCTAGATTGGAGAGTGAGCTGAGAACACCTGGTCCTCCTTCCTCAGCTTCTGATTATGCAGCATTACTCAAAAAGAAGGATCTTCAGATTGAAAAGGTAAAGATTCTCAATATGAAATAAGATTTACAGCTTGGAATAGTACCTGTAATAGATGAGAAGACATTGCTTAAGATGCAAATACATGAGATCAGTGTTAAAACAAATGTGATGTGGTAGGAAGACTACATTTGTCATGTGGGATTTTGCTCATGCTTTCTCTAGAATTTTTTTCATCAGCATATTCATAAATCCTGTACACCACCATGATATTCTTGTAAAGCAGAAGTTTCCTTTCCAATTCAAAAATACCAATGTGAAGATTACTTCTCCTCTTGATACATCATGATCTGGGTTCTTTGAATCATGTATTCATCTTAGGTCTAATTGGGTTCGGGGCATTAGATTCTTATAAGTTCATGTAAATTCAAATGCATCTTAAACTAAAACATCAGACCTGCTTGTAAAGTAGCAGAAGTTTCCATTCCCATGCAAAATAGACAAATGTCAAGATTACAGCTCCTCTTGATACATCATGAACTGGGTTTCTTTGAATAATGTACACCAATTGTCATTAGTTTCACATATGGCCATGCAAATTTAAATGCATTTAAACTAACACATCACATATGTTGTTGTGCAGATGGATAAGGAAATTAGAGATCTGAAAAAGCAACGAGATCTTGCTCAATCACGGGTTGAGGACTTATTGAAGATGGTTGGAAATGATGATGACTCAATACAAGTACATATCATATCGTCCTCTATCTTGTGATTTCATTATATGATAATGCCCGTATTCTTCTTACTCTTGCTTATGTTCTTTCTAACAGACTACAGATAGTCATCATCCTAAATGGCAATCCCGAGATATGTCAGATGATGAATATTCAGTATCACAGTCATCAGGCATTGCCTATCCTCTTTATTCGAATGGCGTCAGAAACTTCAGTAATCCACATTTTGATGACAGAGGTGTTGAGAGCAGTCCTGAGGAGTCATACACCCAGCTTCCAGAGATCTCTGAAGACCAGAGTCTAGAGGATACTGCCGGAACTGCACTAAACACAGATAATTATTGCAAAGAGGTTCGCTGTATTGAAACGGAAGAATCAAGCAAGGAGAAGAACCGTGGATTCCTTTCTTCATCTGCTTTTGGAAATGAAGGAACATTATCCCTGACATTAGATAGGGATATAATTGCAGCTGGTCAAGAAATAATAACCCCTATGGATGCAGCTGGAGATAGCAGTAGGATGCAAGATGTGCGAACAGCAGATGTATCAAGTTCTAGAAGCCTTAAGTTAACCAGGAGTTGGAGTTGTAGAGAAAGTCTCATGAATGGCTCATCTTCTCCTGATATAGGAGACAGAACCCCAAGTAATGGGTTTGAGAAAAGCTTTCCTGGGAGACCTGAAGGTTTTGGGAAGAAATTTTCTCTGTTAAGTTATGATTCCAGCATAGGATTGTCAAGAAATGATTCTCAGTCTTCCATTGGGAGTGCTGTGGATGAGCTAGGGGCACAGAGTACTGCAGACGGTGATATCACTAGCGTCCATACGTTTGTCACAGGACTGAAGAAAATGGCCAGAAAGCTCGAGACTGATAAGCAAAATGTCAACGGTGAGGTAAGAATGTACCCGACTTTAGAACTTCTGCTAAAAGAAAAAAATTAGAAAACCGTGATTTATGCATGTCCACCTTGCGTTCTCCAGATTTTTCTTCTTATCTGAAGTGGGCCATTTCAGTTTTGAAATGTTATAGTTACGGATGTCATAGATGGTTGTGATTCATGAGATTGTGAAAAGTTATGCAGTCTCAATGCTTGATATTCCTGCTTATAGTACAAAACTTCATATTGACCAAACTTGGGGAGTATGTGATGTTTATAGATATCGACAATTCACGTGATGCAAGAGGCACTTCTATTATGTTTTGCGGGTACGAGTTTCAGATTCTTACGACTCTTTTTGCTTCATCGTATCGCTCTGAATGTAGCAGGACCATGAAACAGGAGCAACTGGAAAGTTTGAGAAGGGTGTCAAAGATGTAGGAATTGACCCAATGCTATCGGAAACTCTTGATTGGCCTCTGGAATTTCAGAGACAGCAAAAGGCCATATTTGAACTATGGGAGGCTTGCTGTATATCAGTGATCCACAGAACCTACTTTTTCTTGCTATTCAAAGGTGATCCTACAGATTCCATTTACATGGAGGTAGAGCTCAGAAGGCTTTCTTTCCTGAAGGATACTTATTCCCATGGAGATCAGGCCGTGGAAGATGGTCAGACTTTGACTCTGTCTTCAAGGTTCTGCTCCCTCTACTAACACATGCACTTTCAGTCTGTTGCTACTCATTTCAGTAAAATATATTGTCATTTCATATGGCTACTCATTTAAATATAATTGTCAATTTGACTAAATCAGATATAACCAGCACACATTAGCTTATACAGGTTTAATTTCAATACACCAGCCAATCTGTCAAGATTATATAGATTGTCACATGATTCTAGACCTGTGTTAGAGTCTAAAATTTGGACATATGGTTCCGTGGACATAATTTCTTCAGCAATTGATACCGTACCTTCATATAATCTGACATTTTTATTTTGATACACAGTAAGAGAGCTATTGCTCGTGAGAGACAGATGTTAAGCAAGCTGATGCAGAGACGGTTTACGGAACAAGAGAGGAAGCGACTCTTTGAGAAGTGGGGTATTGCACTGGTTTCAAAGCGCAGAAGACTGCAGCTAGCCAACCGCCTGTGGAGTAACACAGAGGATATGAACCATGTAAGAGAGAGTGCTTCTATTGTCGCAAAGCTGGTCAGGTTTGCAGAGCAAGGGCAGGCTCTCAAGGGAATGTTTGGGCTTAGTTTCACTTCCCCAAAGGCTAAGCGTAGATCATTTGGATGGAAAAATAGCACAGCATCTCTTATATAAACTTGTTGCTCATATTTGTTCCACTAGAGGATGTTTGTGATGTTAGATAGGCCACATAAGAATCATCTAATGGATTGCTTTTTAATATTAGAGGATTATATAAATTTTAGTTGAAGTGCCCAGCATGTTAGAAATCTATGCTGGGTTTTGGTTTGGTAAGACGGTTCCGGCTGTGTTGTATCAGTAGTAACATGGATTCTTTTCGTTACTAATTGGGCTATGAGATCTAAGCTTTAATGCATGAAGTAACAAGGTTCAAATTAGCACCTCATATCTTGACAGTCTGCCCGTCGGTTTCTACAACACGCTCACCGAACCTTCATTTCTTGGCTGTGCTCACTGCTCAGTGTGCCGTTGCCTATTATGAGATGTGGTAATGTGGTGAAAGAATTTATCGTTTATGCCCCAAAAGAAACAATCATTTTAGCTGTATAGGAAAAGTGAGAACTCTGGACAGTTTCCATCCAAAGATCTTCTCTTAAGCATAAACAGATGTATTGTCCATCTGCCTATATAAAGCATAAACCACGGCATCTGAGATTCTAAGTAGACTCCAAAATAACTCCCAAGTCATCTTACATTACAAGTTTAAAACCTTGCCACTACTGATGTATTAGGAGGGGAAGGATTGCTAACCTGACTCTGAACCTCTTAGCTAGTGTGATGGGTGAATGAGTGAGCAACAACAAACTCTAAAGCCTTCATACAGGACAGCACTTCCGCATGCTCAGGAGACATAAGACAAGCTCCCCCTGCCACCGTCGTTCCCGAAGCCTCCCGGATTATCAACCCCAAACCTCCCCTGTAACACTCAAAGCACCATCCACACTTTTAAATCTCCACCAGGTGGGGGAGACCAACACAATCACAGGTTTCATTTTAGGACTAATCAACTCCCCAAAGAGAGCTAGAAAGAGCTGTCCCGCACAATACATCAACTAAGAACATCATTATGACTAGAAACCGAGCTATAGGTTTTATTGCTTTGAATCAGTATAAGAACAATCTTGGCTGAGATGGAGGGTAGAGTATCCAACAAACCCTCCAACATGAAAACTCAACAATACCTTTGCCCTATATTAGGAACTTGAAACTTTCCACAACCTCCTAAGAAAGGCAGGGAGGTGTGACTTGGGGAGTGGGCAAAAGAAAACTAGTACCGACAACTTTCCATCTGTTGAGAACTTCCAAACCCGGTCTTCTGAGTAGGGTAATCATACTATCTTCTTCCACCAAGAACCTAAGCATTATATTTCATGCAACTTGAAATGACAAAGCCTGACAAGATAGTTTCAACTGTAAATGTCGAATTGTTCGGAGCCATCTTGTGATTGAGTTTGCATTCCTACTCTGAAATTCATTTGGGCCACGTTCCAACAAATTTTAATCCAATTATATAGATCCCACCAACAGACGAATTTCATCCTTAATTTCTACATATTAATTCAACTATTAATAGTACAATGGCAAAGCCATCACACATTTCAGTAAAATTTTAGGTAAATAAAAAGCCAAAGGCCACAGACATTCCACAAGTCAAGTTTTTCTGTGATTGGGAAGTCACTAACGGAAGGAATGAGCCATGCTGTAGAATTGCAAGGAATGTGAGTACCAGTTGAGTACCAGCATGCACCTCCCTGTATAACTCACTCCTCAACACGCACAATTCTTCTCTGCCGTAATGGCTTTGATGTAGAGCTTCCTGGGGCACTGTGAGCTTTCCTCTTCTCTTCTTTCCTGCGTTCTGCTTCAATCATTGTACGCCGGAGAGCAGTTGTCTTGTATATTGCTTTTGGCAAGTGGCGGTGCCTGTAGAAACACCATATGCAACAATTGCAAATAAGGGACCATATCTAACCAGAAAATTCAAACCAACCTATTCACAACCCACAGTATAAAAAAATGATGTGAAAAAATTAATACATACTTGGGAGTAGTGCCATATATAAACTTCTAGCTTTTAAAAACATTTCTTCAATTGGTTCATGACAGATAATCGGCTAGAAATTTATGATACAGATTACAGACACATAACAACACACCTCTATGGGGGAAAACTATACTTAATTTCAAGCTTGCTACCTTTGGCCAAGAATCATGAAATGGTCGTATGATACAGTGAGACAAGCATACTTGCATTATCTTATAGAACCCATACAAACATAGATTTATATACGTGAATAAAAACTGCAGAGCCAATAAGCTGCTAAATTCTTGCATCGTTCTATACCTCACTATACGCTTGACTTCAGCGAGGTGCTTGTAACGATTCTTGACGGCTTCAAGATATTCGTGCCTTTTCTTTTCCCTTGGAAGAAGCTGCAGGATAACAAATCAAAATCCTTTACACTACAGACAATCTATATAGAGAACTGAAAACGCATGTTTAAGATGCCAAGGCAACAATTGAGTCATGAGGAAAGGAAAATGTCTTACAACACCCAGTTGTTCTGATGCTTTAGCCTTCCAAAGCCTAAGATTAGTATCATCACTCCCAGAAATAACATAACTAGCATCACAGCTGTACTTGACACAGAACACCCTACAACAAAGGGGAAGAGAAACAACAGGTTCAATGATCCCTAAAATAAAAAAGATGTATTTTCATTTTATATTGTCAAACTCCAACAGTCAATTGTTAAGAAAGTGGAAAGCATGATTTGCATATAGTTTGTTACATGTCTGATGTCTCAACAAAATCCAAGCAGCCAAACAATCAAGAGATAGATGGGGGATCACCTTTGCATTCTCTTTGTATGATAAATCTCCCTACTGTGACCACCATTATACTGGAAAATTCTCACCTGAAAAAGACATGTAAATATGACACAGCAGTTCTAGACAATTAAGGAAATTGTTGAGTCGGGATTTAACAAGTTAAAACTACAAAACTCACTGTTCTATCATATGATCCAGTTACAAATTCTCGACCAGTTGGTGAATAATCTATGTCCATCCTGAAAAAACAAAACATATAGAGTTTGGTATGCAAGCCCTATAATCTTTATCCACCACATGCACAATGAGACTAATAGACTGTAACAGACATGAAAGGAAAATTATTACATAATGATCAACTTACACAGCAGAGACATGATCTTTGTGCACACACGTTGCTGCATTAAGCTTTCTACAATCGAAGCTATAGCAGTTGCAGTCCTCATTTGCCTGTGTAATTGAGGAATTGGATTAGAACCTCAAATACAAGAAATTGCTATACAGGTAGACTAAATTCTACATGCGGAACTCTTTAGATAAAGAACAATCTAATACAGTTTAACAGACTGTAGTACAGAAACAAGAAGTAAGCCTGTTTTGCTTAAGTGGACTGAAAGTGGTCTACCACCAAATGTTAAAACATAACTATATCCGAATAGAATACAAAGCAAAGAATAAAGACAAGCACTTAAGAATTAGAGCACAACTGCATCCCAATAACAAAGAATGGCCTGAAGAGAGTAATCTTAAATCTCTATGAAAAGACTGAGGCCAAGAGAGATGCCCAAAATGAACCCCTTCCCACAATTACACTAATTTATCTGTGCCTATCCCTCCAAATCATCTAAAGTACAGCCAGGAATGCACATCTACCCAATACTATACATCTTCTCAATCCTCCGAACAATTTGCAAAAGAAATAAAACGTAAATACTCACAGCAGTGAAGTTGAATGGCTCCATTGGATTCCAACAAATAGAATTAGTTTTTGTCTGTCAAAAGAAAATACAAGTCAGAAGTGCAAAGCTTTCCTTCAAGAAACAAGGTATACTAATTTAATTACAAACCACATTAAAAGTAGGAGAAGTTTAAAACCAGCCAGCACCAAATTAAAATCTTGAACCAATATAGTAATAATACCCCCATGATAAGCTTCGCTGTCGGTTTCCCCATGCGTAAGTCATATAATGCTATGCTGCGATCACTACAAAACAGAAAAATATATAATGCCACTCCAACATTCAACACTTAACTTCAATTTAGAGAAAAGCAAACAGAGAAAGAAACAATATAATGAAACCATAGAGAAATACCACGTTCATTAGCAAACGAAATAGACATTAATCTCATCACATATACAGCTTAGGGTGGGTAGAAAAAATTTACAGCCTAGGGTATCTCATGGATAACCAAGACATTTGATGGTGCTATAAACTCCTTGAGCAGAATTATCCATCGGGTCTATATTCTACGGAAAGAGGCTTCTTCAACCAGGAATGCTTAGAGTTAAAAGCTACGTTGAAAATTACACTTTTCTTTTTAGCCTCTACATCCTGAAATTAGCTCGCCCAAGAAAGAGAAGAAAATCCACAGAATATACGGGCTATCATGTGCACGAACAAAGCCCAACTACAAATCTCACTAATCATTATGCTCGATTTGGAAAAAAACAAAACACACAATTTCCTCCAATAAATGCAGTTCAAATGTCCACCTAAATTATTATAAGAAAATTTTGAAAATAGTATATGAAGTTAGGTTCACTAAGAATTTTCATTCAAGAAGTTAAGAAACATAAGCTTCAGTACATCAAATTATAAGTCCAACCTAGTCACTCCGTTAACTAGTATTCAATTTTTCATTTGTTTCAAGGTAAATTAGTATTTTCGATCTATCTCACCCTGTCTACACAGACCCAAATCTCTCTCTTCATGGTCACCAGCCGCTAACCTTTAAACCCACCTTCTATATTCCCACCAAACCCCTAATTCTAATTGCATCCCCCACCTCCAAACTCTCTAGGTAGTAGGATGAACAAAGTCATTGAAATCTCGGCATGACTCAATCCCTCCTACGCCCATCCAGGTATGCTCTGCCTGACACTGGAGTTTGCTCCACTCTTGACTTCAAGCTGAACCCATCAATGTTCGCCGCCGTAATCAATCTAGAGGCAAGAAGTTGATGACTTTGAATTGCTCAAACATTGTAATTACAATTCCAAACTTTGAGACACCATCTGCACCCTCACAAACATAATAGATTACTGGGTTGCTTTTGATTGGATTGTGTTTTCTTCTATCTCTCTTCTCTGTATCTTATTTGGTAGGTGTATGATTCTAAATTATTTGGTTGACCTTGAAATGAAATTGAGAAGACTTTTCAATTGGAGATGAAGATTACTACATCAATAAGGTGTTTGATGATAATAGTTGTGGTACTGGTGTTGATAAAGCTCTAGTCACCACGAAGCAAGCCCTTGGAAATTTGATGTGGGTGGTGATGGAAAGATGGGATCTGGGCAACTATTGTGTACATGCGGTACTGTTATTAATTGGGAAAAAGTTGATAGAAGAGTTTGATCTCAAAAGAGTCCTTTATCGAGGCTCCCTTCTTGATTTGCTCAATCTCATTATAGAGGCCGACTTCAGCTAAGAACTCAGTTTGAAGGTGATAGCAGGAGAGAGAGTGACAAAAATGGGTTTCCACGGTGCTCATAGTAAAAATCTGAAGACGCTAAATTGCCCCTCAAATTATAGGCTTACTAACGGGGTTAGTCACAGCATGTATAAGAAGTTGGTCAGGATTCTAAGTTTGTGTACTAAAAGTTGAGATTTGTAACTTTGTGTATAAAAATTCTTAGTAACACTAAGTTCGTGTCTATTTGTAAAATTTTTCCAATTATTATACTATTCTAACAACAAAACATACTACCTTAAATGTACTACTTGGTTGTTTCACATTCTAAACATCCTCAAAAAACTTTCAAAAGTATGTGTAATCTTTAGACCAAGTAACTTCATTGTATTTCAAGTGTCATATAATGATGATACAACTTGAGAAGAAGATGCTTCCATGAACAAAATATAATACCAACAGCAGAACAAGCCTGCAGCATGACAATGCTCATACAAGAAAAATTATAACATCAAAGGGACATGATATCTAACTGATCAAGCTAGAGTTTTCTTTATAATTAATACTTGTTCCAAAAATCTTAACAAAAATGATCAGCGACACATACCTTGCAGATGTTGCCAACAGATCAGGCTCTCCAGGATTAAACCGAACAGATATAACTGAGTCTGTTCCCCATTCGAGACTCTGTTCTGGTGCAGACCTATGCATCAGAAAGTACATTTTTGTTGTCATGTTGTGGAAGAAATTACCTTTTTTCCGGTAAATATGTGGACCAGACTAATACCTGTTGTGGTTCCATATATCTACACCAGCTCCACCAGTGGCAAAACGTTCAAAATTCCATTGGTGATCAACAGACCTGAAAAGAATTCCACAGACCTCAATAGTAGAAACATTTGTAAATGATAACATAAAGTTTTATTTGCGGAATTAACTAATTAAGAAACATATTATCAGTAAATTTGAGTTTACATACATACCTAAATGCATTTTTCCACACATATGTTTCCAGAGGCTGGAATTAACATAGCAGTTAGAGCGGTAAAATTTACATGAACAAAATAAAATAAAATAAAATAAAAAGTCATAGGAGATATAATAGTAGCAAGGCAATACCTCAACAGAGTTATCAGTAGGGGCATCTAGCTCCATAGCGGTGGAAATAGGTACAGCCCAGAGCCTGACACTGTAAATAAAAAGCACTAGTTATATAAGGTCATCCAAACTACCTTATGGGTGGACAATCTTCATACATGACAAGAAAATTTAAGCATAGAGGGAAAATATGAATGGATCCAGACAGTTATGCTTACCTGCAATCAGTTCCACAAGAAACAAGTACACGTACATCTGTAGATACTGCTAAACCTCGCACAGCACCCTGGTGGCCAGGAAACCGCTGCACTGTGCGCCTATTTTGTTCATAAAATTATAAAGAAATATAAATTTCAACAATGTAGGACCAAAATGACAATGTAGATCAAAACTGTGGGTTTGACAAGCTTATGGGTTTCAGGGAATTCTGATCCAAACCACTTTCATGTGACAAACTGAACAAATATATTGAGAACCACACCATTTTTCTTATTGCCATAGAAACTTTATCTCCACTCCATTTTATGTGGGTACAAACCAAAGTCCTTGCCGTGCCTAATGTCTAGATACAGTTATCATATTCAATTGCAGGTAAATAAGCAATTGTATTATACTATACATATAAAATGACAAATTCATAACATTTCAAGAGACACAAAAGAGGACCAGAAACATTTCCGAGTGTATGATTACCTGGAAGCTATATCCCAAAGCCGAATATCTGCAAAAAGTAAGACCATTTGAGAAATGAAACACACATTAGAGTCTGGGGTGCGGATGAGAGACAAAGCAAAGGACAGTACCTCCATCCATAGAACCGGAGAATATCCCAACCAAATGGTTGGGGTTTTTGGCCATGCAAGAAATAGCATCTACATGCCCATCCATTGCTCCAACAAAGGGCTTTGCGAAAATCTAAAACAAAACCAATCAAAATCAAATTCAAGAATCAAAAGAGAAAATCAAACAAAAGATAGGGGTACACCTTATCTAATTTGGCGGCATTAAGAGCGCGAACATACTCCACGGCCTTCTCTTGCGTTCGGAGGGCGGGGTCGTAATTGTGGAACACTCTCTGGATTGGAAATAATATTACGATCAAATTGAAGAGAAGAGAGAAAGCAACACGAATGAATGAATGAAAAGGAGGACTGACCTGGAGGTCTTGACTCCGTTCTTTTGTGTGTTCATCTGTGGACCGCGATATTACTTTCACCTTCATCTTTGCCCTCCTAGGCACCCAGTCCCGCCAACACCGTAGAGCTGACCAGAAGGAAACGACGGAGCTAATTGGGGAAGACTCGTCGCAGGAGTTGGCCGGACTAACCGTGACGGAAAACTTGGATAGTTAGGGTTCGGCGCGCTAGAGAGAGGAGAGGAAACTGGTTTCTGAAAGGGTTTATGAGGGGTTTAAAGGAAGAAAAAAAAGCCCAGGTTACGTCTAGGTCTAAAAAATAACCATTCGTTACAAACGTCTGGGTCTAAATTAATAAACTACGGTTATCAACTAAATTTTATTTTACAAATATACTATTTAAATAATATCTAACACTTAAAAAAACAAATTAACAAATTAAGATATGTTGATGTCCACATATCATCTGTCATTATTTAATTTACCAAACTATCTTTCACTACATATTAAATTTATTTACTGGCGTGGCGTGCTGCTACTGTCTGAGTTCAAAAGTGCTACTGTCGAGTTGAAAGGTGCTACTGACGTCGATATTGAAATTTTTTCCTGTAATTATTTGATGCTGACGTGGCGCGTTTCTACTGTCAGGTCTGAAAGAAAGTGCTACTGTCAGCACTATTCCAATTTTTTCTGACAATTCTTTGATGTTATCGCACTGCTACTGCCTGACTCTGTTGTTAGTGCACTGCTACTACCACCGTGTAATAACATCGCACAGTAGCAGCTTGCATCACCACCGCGTAGTAGCAACAAGCCGTACACAACACGACGGTACAGTAGCAACACACAATCAATCATATCAAGCTGTTATTGTCTCTTAAATCAATCAAGCCTCACAATCCCAACCTCAATTCAACAACCCTAAGATCAAACTACTCAAATTTCCTCAATCACAAATTCCACATAACCTGAAGATTTGCAGCAGTAACAACAGAACTTGAAGATCTGCTTCTGGTCAAACTTGCTGCAAATCTGCTACTGTTGAAACTTGTTGCAGATCTGCTACTGTTGAAACGTACTGCATATCTACTACTGCTGGTGAATGTACAGTAGCAACACTCATCATAATGATAGAGAGAGAAGAAGAAGATGATGATGGTGAGAAACGTAGAGAGAGAGAGAATCTGATTTGGGAGAAAAAGAAGATTAATGGTAAATTTTATAATTTGGTTGTAAAATATGGCTTTTGGTCATTTGATAGAACAATTTCGGATCAGGCTTGGTATATGAATCATGGGCCTTAGGCTTATGTCCTATTTTGTCTAAAAATTATTAGAAGTGAGTTTTTTGTGTTTTCAAATTTAGTTTGTTCCTTATATGTGATCCTCCAAAAAAAAATTATGAGCTCATTCCTATTTTTTTATACCAAAATTACTATTTTATCCTCACTTTTGAACAAAATTTTTTTTCTCCTCTCTCATTCCGATCCTCAGAAAACTCTTACCTTTCTCTCTCTCTCATACCATCGTCGTCGGCGACATCACCACACCCCCACCTTCTCTGGCAACCTCTTCTTCGTCTCCATCTTTGTTCTGCCTTTGAGTTACACAGCTCAGATTTGTAGCAAATCAATCTCTGATCTGCTACACCACACAAAGCCTATGCTCTTCGGGTTCGCGTCGAGAACCACAACAAGCCGTGCCAAACATTGCAGATTTGGATGTCAGATCAAACGAGCAGATTGGATGTGCATCTGATGGCCTCGCTGCTTAATTGAATCATCAAAATCAAATTGAAACTAGAATTTCAGATCCAATTTGACTACGCTGTCATCACCACGGCAAAGGACCTCCGTCCCAAATGGTGTTCGGGTGCGAAAATGAATTTTCTCGAACAACTAGCTTTGAAACGTTCTAGTATCTATGGGTCAGGAACAACCTTATCTGGGTGCTTGTTCGCCTTCTAACTTCTCCTCAAACGACTGACATACAGGCGCTGGTCAGGCTGGCACTCAGGTTCTTCTCAGACATAGCTGAGGAGCAACTAGAATTTTTCTCCTTTTCACGCTAAGCAAACGTTTCTTACTCAAGCCAGCGTGGTTGAGCAAAGCTATAAATCAGGATTTGCAATGCGTTCGCCAAAGAGTTCTCTAACAAACTGGGGATATTTGCTAGTTATTCACTCTAACAATGGGTTTGCGAGTATTCGCCTACGGATAGATCTTTATGAAGTAGGGGTGGATTGTTCACTCACGGATGAGGCTTGATGAGATAGCTGCAGGAACTGCCTACAGATAAGGCTTTGGTGAGTAGCAGCGGTGAATGCCTACTGATAGCGCTTTAGTGGAACAAAAAGACCCAATGAATCTTTTTGGTAGAGGTGCTTCAAAGGAGGTTTGTTTTGCAAGATGCAAAAGTTTGTGTTGTATGTTGATTGTTGTCTTCTCTGTTTACCATCGACTTCCTTATATAATAAACACTAGGGTTCGTCATTCCTTGCATATTAAGGTAAACCAGATTCTTTTGATCAACTAGGAAAGAAATCTTCCCAAATGATTTTGAAATCGATATGTTATCTTGCAAATCAGCTACGCATGACCTCAAAAGGAAAAATAATATATATAAATACTCCGACAGCAAGAATTGATCTAATGGGCTCTCGGACAACCCTTTGTCGAAAGATATTATTTTGGCCCAAACATTGCCCCCAGGCCTTGAGATTAAGCTCAGGCCCATTTATGAAATCGATAAGGGCTTGAAACCCGACCCGGTCTCTTTAAATTATTGAAACGTTGTATCGTTCCCCCTTTGTCGTCGTCCACCTTCAGCAAACAATGCTTCGGTTCAGCAAGAACCCTTTCAGTTTCTCTAAATACCCAAACACCAGACTTCATTTTCAATCCAAACTTCCACCATGGTCAACACCCTTACTGCAGAAAAATGGCCCTTGAGGGCAGAAGAATCTTCGATAAGTTGAAAGCCATTAGCCATTCAAACCAGTCTCATCTTGAATTGACTGTTGGTGCCACCATCGGACTTGGTCCATTCATGAAGAAATTCTAAGAAGTCCACCATTATTACCATGAATCACTGGCTCAGATCTTCATTTTTCGAAAACCATTGCTGATATTACTATATGGGAGAAACAGAGTGATTACCCAGCCAAAATTGGAGCTTGGTCATACCCCAGCGAACAAATGATGTTGTGGTACGAGAACGCAGAGCTATTGATCTGGACCGATGGAAGCTGGCAGGAATTGCTGATGCCATAGACCTAAGTTTCAGATTAAACAGTCGTCGTGCGAATCGACCCCCAATGGTAGCCGCTGCATGTTTCTAAAACTCCTTCAGCAATACTTTTGACTTCAAGTTTGGTCAAATGAATATCACTCTCTTAGATATATATATATATATATATATATATATATATATATATATATATATGCTATCATATGGTTCCCAATTGCTGAAGAAGCTTATCAAGAACATCTCTACAAAGACGCATACATCATACAAACAGTTGATCCAGCAGATTACCCCACGCACCTATCTTACAAAGGATGTGTTAGTCATTTCTACGCTCACGGAGAAGAACAAAGTGATATTACCTTTCTTAACTTCTAGCTTCATAAATTTGTAGTTTGCATAATGACCCAGAAACTGACCAAGGCTTGGACTTGCACTGTAACTCTCTCTTTAATGGGCACCAACTCGGCTTAGCGCAAATGACACTGGGACTCCTGTATCGAGCACTATACAAAATGTCAATCTACCAACTGAACTACGCCGATGTATCAGGCCCGCTTTAGATTCTAAATCTCTGGCTACAGATCTACTTAGTCCAATTCAAAAATGAACAGATTATTGACTTCCTTGAGCATCATGTGGTAGGAAGAGCATTCGCTGGTGCCACTTCTCTTTTATCTATAGGATATGCTAGGTCTCTTGGGTACCTGTTTAATCTTGATGCCACCACCTTAGACTCTAGCCTTCTTATTATCAACCGTAGATATCCTGATTTTATGTGTTTAATCAGTCTGTTTCCCTAATGGATATACCTTTACCTAAGCTAACCAGTTTTGAACTCTACGCACCCAACCACTTCTGCCGTCAACTTGGTCTTTACCAACATGTACATTTTCCAATCACCAATAGTATAAACTGCTACAGCTCCTGACGAATAGAGAAGGCATCGAGACAAAGAGCAGGAGACAAATCCAATCTAACTTGCTTATCTCCATGATTAACCACTACTACAAATATGACTTTTAATGACAGTATTTTTATGACGTTTACTAAAAAACATCATTGAATGATCTTTCTATGACTTCTTTGGAGCCAACCGTCATTGTTCTAAATTTTAGCTAATTTTTATGATGTTTTTCAAGTGTCATAAATTTAATGACGATTTATAACAGTCATAAAAAGTATTTTAATGACGATTGATATACATCATGACTTGAATAGTTCATGATGTCTAGTAAACGACATGAAAATCTTTTCTATTCTGATTTTATTCCCAGCTTTTAATCTCAACTGTTGATATCTTTATCCAATTTCAATATGGGCAGTTGGCACGGAGTATAAGAGGAAAAAACCCTAATCTCTTCCCCTCATTTGTCGAGAGAGAAGAGTGAAGGTCTGAGACTGACCTGCAGCTCTGCCCACCCATGTCACGGTAGCTGCCCAAACGACGACCACCAAATGAATCCCCTCTCTACCCTCCTCCTCCTACCTTTCATTTCAACATGCATCTACCCATTTGGCAAATCGGAATCGCCAATTCCAATTCAAGAGCGATTAACTCGTCTTTGGCGAAGCCTTTGCTTCTTCAAGGTAATGTAATCTCTCTTTCTTCAATTTCGAGCTTGCGTGAGCTTTGGTACCTAATTCTTCCTCCTTTTTTTTGGGTTTTGCGAAGTACTACTCTGGCATGGCAAGCGTTTTAGAGGTTGATTGGTTACCGTTTTGGCTAGAGGTGACAACCGAGAAGGTCTGGTGGTATGCTACATCTCGACAAAGTATTTATTTGGTAAATGTAAGCAGGTTTTTGCCCTAGAACCTTTAAATTCGTAATTTTTGTGATGTCATAGATGTTTAATTTGGTGATGAATGGAAAAGAGTGTTTTGTTTGTTTTAAACTTGAAATTCAGTAGGTACGTACATAGCACACTCCCTTTCTCCACCAATGGTGCTTCTAAAGATTATACAGGGTGGTGGAGCTCCATTTATGGTCATCTTTAGTCTAAGGATTTTAAGATTTTCTTCAGAACTATCTTTCGAAAAGCCAAATCCATTTTGTCTGCTGAAGATAAGTCAGTACTCAACGAAGTTGCCATCTTTGAGAAGTTTGTTCAAGTTGAAACTCAAGAATCAGATGCCTAGGTAAATATATTTCTACTGATTATGCAAATGTTTTCTTGATAAAGTTGAAGTACTGCACAAGACTAAAGGTTTTCTTGATAAAACCTTCTTTGGAACAACAATAATCCACTTGCCTGACAACATTATCGGTTTTGCTCCTCCACTTTCTTACTATTCTCCGTTACTCCGAACAGATTTTCATCATTACTAGCTTGACGATTCACAACCATCGAATGTTTCTTCAAATTAGATGTCATGATATCTTCCTCATCGTTCTCTATATCAACCACTGTACACATATACAACGTATACATTAATAAATATATATGTATACTTTGTCTTAATAAATATATAACATATATACATCAACTAGTTGCTGGGTTAGTTTATTCAGGTTCAATAAAGTAATTGTAATCAGATCTCACAGAATTCTCAGTCTTTATCCCTAACTAACACACCTATGTCTTGATTAGTTAATTTATAATTATGACCACACATGAAAAGAGAGGCGCACCTAATGTAATATATGAAAAAAACTAGAGATATCATCTTTTCAATTCATCGAACTTGTCAGATATGAAGCAACCCAGTTATAATATGAAACAAAAAAGAAAAATGTTAAATGCAACCAGTTTAATCATTGTTTGTTTTCAAAAATAATTTGAATAAAAAGAAAAGAGGAAGATGATTGTTTACCTTGATTACATTCATTGTTTGCCATAGTCTTGTTGGAGCCAAATTACATTTTATGAGAAAGAGAAGTGTACCTCTCCTATCACCCCAAAGACTGATGTGCACTCTTGTCTTTATCACTAGCATGAATGGAAGTGAGCAGTTGACTATAACTTCTATGGTTTGCTGCGGAAGTGGAAGTGTAGAAATATGGTAGTTACCGACATCAACAAGACTGGATAATAGCAGACCTCCACATGGCTCAGCTGGAATATATGGCTCAGCTGGAATATGAATCACTCTTGCATTGGCAAAAATTCCAACCCCATCGGGCTCGGCGCCTGCACAGCTCCTTCATTTGGCCGCAGCCAGCAAAGGACCAATGTGTCGGACCACACAAACTGATAATCAACCATTATCCATCTAGCAACGTGATCGGAGCCCAGATTCTCATACTGGAACTTTCGTCTCATTCTAAGTCGGCATCCGGCAAAAAAATTTCCTGGAGCTCTTGTCCTTGCTCCAAATTCTCGTTCCTATGTCATAATGAATACGGCTGCCATCGCCTCCTCCTTTCACCATCTTCAAGTTCGTGAAATGGAATAAATCCTTCTTTCCTCCGCCGTGCACTTCCCAAATTCTCCAAGGCTCAGTGGTGCCGTCGAGGTCAGTCACAAGAAACGTCACCGTCTCCCCCTTGTTGAGAAATATATCTCACATCGGGAATATGAGACCTTGCCTGTGGATTTATAAGGGTTTGGGCTACTCTCTCTATTGTCAATTGGTTTTGGAGTTGAATCCCAGACTACTTTATCATGGTATCAGAGCGGGTTACCCACGTACACGTGTAAAGCCCAAAGGCCACACGAACTTCACGACCACCCAAGTTGTTGTCCACGTGTTAGGCTTAAAGATTCGCCACATGTGCGGGGGCGTGTTGAGAAATATATCTCACATCGGGAATATGAGACCTTGTCTGTGGGTTTATAAGAGTTTAGGCTACTCTCTCTATTGCCAATTGGTTTTAGAGTTGAACTCAGACTACTTTATCACCCCTCCGCCTCCGCCTCAATTTTTGAGGAGAGGTAGTGACATATCATCTCCTCCTCCATTCTAAATCATTTTAACTAAGTTTGTGTTTTAACAACTTTTGTTTTTAACCGTTTAGTGCTCCTTTAATGGATTAAAAAAATCGTTAAAAACACAAACTTAATTAAAATGACTGAAAACCACAAACTTAGTTAAAATGAATAATGTTAAAGGAATTACATAACTAAATAGGATTGGAAATACATTATAAATGTAGCACTTTGTGCTCTTATCAACAAAAAGAAATTAACAATGTTTAATATTGATGATGAGAAAAACCGTATGATACTTGAAAACAAATGCAACATGAATGGTTGTGATGACCAATTAGGTTTCTCACAACGTCTTCCCAATAAGTACACATAATAAAATTAACCAAATTCGAGTTGACGAGAAACACAACTAGTTTACAAAGCAATGATTAGATTGTACTAAATTATTTAGACCAAAATAATTATGTTTATTTACACCTATACAGACTTTTCTGATCCAAAGAAAGTGATCGGTTTTCATAAAGTGTATACATAACACTTTAACTCTAAAAATATAACTGGACAGACTCAGAAAAAAGTTTTTAAACATACCTTCCACCCTCGACCGGGTAAGATTAGTTTTGAAGATAAAAATCATCATCCACCAAAGAAAGGTCGTTTCAGCTCTCAACAACTTAAAGAAGAAGAATCCATAATCTCACTTGCAGTTAAGTTGATTGGTAAGTTATTTATACCCTTATTTTTTTGCATGAATTAACTTGTTAACTAACCCTAACAATCTAACGGTTTACAAAAATCTAGTACAATCCAAAAATTTTGTGTGTTTTTTTTATAAATAACATCCGACGTAAAATTCTTTGCGGTTTGAGTCAACTAAAACTGGTGTTTTTTGTTTGTAATCTGATATGAATCACCTTATTCGGGCCAAAACAAAGCGGTTTTGCTTGAACCCAAACCAAATACACAATCATAATTTGATGTACATAGCAATGGTGTAACCCGAAATTTAGGTCTATTAAGAAACATAAATTATGATTCAAACTAATATTAGGTTGTTTAATCTCCTAAATGATTAATACAGCTTAATTCAAAGTAGTAAAAGCTATAGGATAATAGGTGAAACCAAATAAAGAGACTTGTATGCTAGGTAAGTTTTCTACACTAGTTTTTCATACTTGTTTAATCAAACTTCCATTGTGTTTAATGGTTACGATAACTTGTGGATATGATAGCGTTTATACCTGGATCAATTATTCTAAATGCTAAGTAACAATGCGTCATCTTGCTCTAGTATTCAAGGGAAGTAATAAAGACTTGCACAGTATGTTCACAGTTTGTTCTTGATTGAACCAATTTGTGACTTAAAGATTGACACTTTGTTTGTTAACATGTCTTGAAACATGCTCTTGTTGGTGTATTTCCAAGTCTCTAACGTCTCATCTGTCTGATTTTTTCTACTTTAACTAATTTATTTTTTTCTCTTCATACACAAAATCTCGTATCTTTAGCACTATCATCTTTTGTTTTCTCTTATTTTGTAATCAACATAAATTGTAAAGGTACCCTTAATCCCCAACTTTTATATTGATACTCTTATTTGTTTAATTGAAACTGTAATATCCCAAATTTTCGATATTAATTTCTAATATCATTTTATTATACCAGAATCAAGGCGTCTTTGTTGTTCGAGAAGGGAATCGAAGTGTTCGGAGTAAAACAATACTCAGAAACATTTTATTTAACGGGTCAAGAGTTGAATTTTTACTACATTGAGTTTCTCATAAAACTTCCTTTACGAAAGTTGTAGCGCTCGACGATACGAGTCTATGAACACGCTGCAGGTGTAAACCAGATATCGTATGAAGAAGTTATACATAACCGAAGTAGGGTTTTTGTTTTGAAAAATCTATAAATAGAAAGGTTGGGTTTCCATTTTTAGAAACCATTTATCTTCTTCATTTTTTTCTCTCGGTACGCACCTTCAGTATCCAGGTTTTCTGTCTGACCCGACCTGAACCCACCGGTCAGTGGGTTATACTGCATAGAGTACTCATCAATACGAGTGCTTTGATATATAATATGTCAATTTTAGTTATCAATTGAGAATGTAAGTGTTTAGTTCAAATTATGTTTACGTTTGTTATGGAATTAGAGGGAATCAAATTGTTGAGTTGTTAAGTGTCCGACGACCTAGGGAGGTCTCGGAGGAAGGATTGTCCTCTTTGGGAAACCTTTGACTCTAGAGTTAGTTTAAGGATGTTTTGATATCTTTTTGTTCTTATAGCACTAAGGAAAATGATTGTGTTATTTAGGTGACTCGTGAAGTTGGTTGTGAGCTCGACGCTTGTTTTGTGAAGACGCAGTTCACTTGATTTCCATTTATTTAATTGGTCAAAATTATATTGTTGGATGTTGATGGATTATTCATGTGTGAATATCCATGAATATATATATATATATATATATATACACACACACACATATGTATGGTATATTATAAATATGTTATGGGGAGTTATGGATAGTTGTTAGTATGCAGTGAGTAAATCTCACTTGTTTTCCATTTACTTAATTTGACTGAATTATATTGTTTGAATGTGGTTCCATTTATTTAATTTGCGGAAAATATAGTTAGAATGTTGATGGATTTTTCATGTGAGAATATCCATGGAAATATATTTACCTATGTAGGGTATATTATCAATATGTTATGGGGAGTTATATATGGATAGTTGTTAGTATGCAGTGAGTATATCTCACTTGGTTCACAGTGGAACCACTTTTCCTTTATAGTTCATTTGTCGTAAAATTGGTGAAATTGTTTTTCTTGAAAATTAAGTTTTGATTTAAAAATAAATGAACTTGATCGACTACGGTTCATTGGTAAGTTAAAATGATTTTATATAAAAATAATTTTAAATAGTTTTGGAGATTATGAACTATAAAAGGTAATGGTGGCGAAAATGAGGTTATGCCTCATTGAGAATAACATATGAGTTGGCCGATTATGAACTACTAGAAGAACCACTTTAGTCGACGAAAACTTTTCGTTGGCCTGTTACAAAATTTCATCGGCTAAAGTCTTAGCCGACGAAAGGTGGTCGTCGGGAAAAGTCTGTCGGCTATACTTTAGTCGACAAAATTAATTTTAATCGTCGCTTAAAGTTTGGACTTTAGGCGACGAATTTTTGGTCTTTAGGCGACGAATAATAGTCTACATCACATGTTAGCTTCAAATGTAGTTGGTGTTGTGTTTTTCCCTTCGTCAAATTCTTTGTTTTACTCACGAGATTTTTGTTTTACTTGGTAAGGTTTTTACCGAAGCAACACCACATGCACCGTGACATAATAGGGACGCAACACAAGCGTGAGTGTTTAAGGAAATTATATTTTCGTAATTCTGTTATGTGTCTTGCCCTAATACACGTAGGATCGGTTGATCCAGTTTTCTTGTTAGTATAGGTTACAATATTGATAAATGTTCTAGATCATTCAAGAGACTTTATGTAATGTCTATAAATAGGTCTTTCTATCAATAAATAAGTAGATGTAGATTGTTATTCTCGTTATTTTCTCTACTTGAACAGTTAAATTTTTAAAAATTCATGTGTATAAAAAATAGAGATCTTGGTTTCCTTTCTTATATAAAGGTTCTTTTTAGAAAGAGTATTAAGGAACACGCGACACGGTCCTTTCCCAAAAAATAGCCTTATTTCAATAAAAGATCATTTTTCTTGATATATATGAGGGATCAAATATTACACTAACTTTTTAATCACCAAATTACATCTCCACCGTCCAGTATATAGAATTAGATATGTAGATTATTTCTGCAAAATTTCATCCAATTTGGTGATCGATAAGGTGCTCAAATCGGCAAATTAAAATTATAAGCATGAACGGTTCATGTTGGCAAATTTAATGCGTCAATTGATTTCAGTTAGTTCAAAGCCGTAACGATCACCAAATTGGATGAAAATTTTCTGAAATGATCCACATATATGAATCTAAGTATTGAACGGTAGAGATGTTGATATATGATTAAAAAATTGGTCTAATTCTTGATCCCTCATACATGTCAAAAAAATCTCTTAATGGAAGGGCTATATATATACATACATACATATATACAGCTTGCCAATGGTTTCTGGTGCGGATGTGTGATTTTGCCTCACTTTTGATTTTAGTTTCATATCTTAACCGTTCAATATCTAGATATATATGTATAGATCATCTCTGTAAAATTTCATCTTATTTAGTGATCGTTAAAGCATTCAAATCTGTGAATTACCATGAAGAAAACTGACGGTTTCGGTTAAACTGTTCAGGAACCATCTGTTTTCTTCATGGTAAATCATAGATTTGAATGCCTTGATGATCACCAAATGAGATGAAATTTTACAAAGATGATCTATATATATATAACTAGATATTGAACGGTTAAAATCTGAAACTAAAATAAAAAAGTGAGACAAAATCACGCATCCGCACCGAAGAGGGTTTGATGCAGACGTCAAAGGCTGTACATATATATATGTACACGTGCCCCGGTAAATAAGAATTTCTGGGTACGCGGCTTAGGAGAAGAAGACTCAAAGTTTCCGAACCCGCACTGCCTCGCTTGGGACAATCAGCCTCAGCGCTCCACCAGAGATCGAATCCCGCATCCAATTTCCGTCTATATTTGTTGCACCGAGAGATCCAATTTGGGGATTGGATTGGAATCATGATTTGATGCGGATTCGAGAGTCCAAGAATGCTGTCTCCGGTGGAATCCAGAAGAAGCCCGAAGCCCAAATCTGGGCCCAGTTCCCCGATCGTGTTCCTGGCCACCTGCATTGCTGGAATTGCTCTGGTTTTCCTTTACACCTATCTCAATTCCACCAGCGAATTCTCTTCTTCCTCCCTGGAATCTGTTCCCGGTTTGATCAGCCAGCGCCACGACAAGTACCTCTACTGGGGCGACCGAGTCGACTGCCCCGGCAAGCATTGCCAGTCTTGTGAGGGCCTCGCCCACCAGGAGTCCAGTCTCCGCTGCGCTCTTGAAGAAGCCATCTTCCTCCAGAGGTACTCCACTCTCTCTCTCTCTTGAAGAGACTAGAAGACAGTGAACAATGATGGTTCTTGTGATATAATGAATCCATGTCTAGTTTCATAACATAGTTAGTCCACTGAATGTGTGCAGGACTTTTGTAATGCCGTCCAGAATGTGTATCAATCCCATACACAATAAGAAAGGGATCTTTCGTCACTCGGATAATGCGAGTTCAGAGGAAAAGTAAGTTGTCTACCTTCTTATACGTTTTTGTTTCTGGTCTTTGTTATCTATGATGTATTAAATTATTCGAGGTTAAGAAATGTAATTTACCTCCTGCACTCTTTATTAATCGACTGGCTTTTCCTTTTGTTTGGCAGTTGGAATGCAAATTCTTGTTCCATGGACTCTTTGTATGATCTAAGCTTGATATCGGAGACGGTACCAGTAATATTAGACAATTCAAAAATGTGGTATAAGGTGCTAACAACAAGCATGAAGTTGGGAGATAGAGGAGTTTCTCATGTAGAGCGAATTGGTCGTGTTGATCTCAAAAACATTAGTTTCTCAAATCTTTTGCTGATAAACAGAACTGCAAGCCCTCTTTCATGGTAAGTTCTTATTTCATTTTCTTTTAGACTCTAAATTTCTATGTTCTGTTCTGTGAGGGGAATCCTCTGATTGTTCTTCTGAGATGTGACCAACTGTATGTTAGAACAAAGAAAAAATAGATGTATTTAGTGATTGATGTAAAATAGGACAGTAAATCGTTGTGATTTCTGAACTGTCAAGCCAACCCTGTTGCGTTGGCCTTGATAATGTCTTAGTTATGTTTCAGATGACCACTTGACCAGTTCTCGTCACTAAATATGAACCTATAGACCTTGTTTCTTGTTAGCCCATCTTTTATTGAGTCAATCTTGATTGGAAAAACAATGGAATTTTGAAGTCAAGATAGGATCATTTGGATAATGTGGTTTATAAGCAGTTGCATAATGTGGTTTTACTAGGACTTTTCGATTCATTTGGATTGTGTCTGGCATATCTTTTATTGCAGAAAAAATTGAGGTGTGTTGCTTTAATTATTCTCTTTGGTTAAGTTTATGAGTATTAGTCGAACTTCAATCTTCCTTCAGGAATTAATTACCTGTTCATATAGGTTTGCAGAGTGCAAGAATCGAAACAACCGTAGTGCTTTAATTTTGCCCTATTCTTTTCTCCCTGTGAGGGCAGCAAAGAAATTGAGGAATGCAGCTGATAAGGTACGTATCATGTGAATGCCATGGTTTATAAATCCCAACCTGAGAGTTGCATAAAGCTTCTCTATGATTGGGAATTCTTCATATGCATTCTGTTTATTGAAGAATTTGACACTGGATTATCAGCATGCCAGTTACTATTTTAACAAAAGCTTGATTTGTTGTTGAGAACCGTATAATGTTTGATTGCTGCCTCAATTTGGATACGTAACTTATTTGCTCTCTCCTTAGTGTCCTGTAGTCAGATAACAAGTATCTTCTATCATTACTACTGAAACTTTGAGAACCTGAAGATGTTAGGTATTGGATGACTATTCAAAGTAAAATGAATTGTGATGAACAAAAATCTCCTGGAACTTTTGAGGGTTTTTGGATGTGAGAAGGTTGAAAAAGGAATATGTTTAACTGTACTACATAATTCTGCTTCAAATTTTCAAGTAGGATTATGTAATGCTGTATATTATTAAAGACTGCAGGAACTCATCAAGTTCAGGGCGCTAAAACTAAGGGTTAAGGGGAAATTCAAGGTTGAGTAAACTGTAAATCATAAGAGAATGATAGTAAATATTCTAACCAAATGGAAGTGGGATACACTTAGTACATGTTATTTTCATAAGATCAAAACAAAACTTCCTATAAAGACCTTGGATAAATAGCTGAACTGGACATTTGATTTTGATCTTTCATTTAATCCAGATTATAACAGCATCAAAAGAAAGTACAGTTTGTGGTGGTAATCAACCTCATGAATATATAGCTGATATGTAATCAACCTCATGTGGAATGTAAAACATATTTTTGTTTCTATTTTGCATTAGTTTTTAATGTGCAGCATATGAAAGAGGTAGTTGTAGCATTTAACCTATAAGCTGCTAATACATACGTTGCCCAAAAAATTATTTTCACAGATTAAGGAAATCCTTGGTGATTATGATGCCATTCATGTTCGTCGTGGAGATCGACTTAACACCAGGAGAGACAGGAATGGTACTGAGAGGACCCTTTCACCTCATCTGGACAGGGACACACGCCCTGAGTTTATTCTTCGCAGAATTGAAAAATGGGTCCCACCTGGAAGGACTCTTTATATTGCTTCAAATGAAAGGACACCAGGATTCTTTTCACCGCTCTCGGTCAGGTACATCTTTCTTACGTTGTTCTCTGCACCATGTACTTAAAGATGTAATACCTGTGTGCTTGTCTGCCAGAATAAACAATGTCTTGTGCATACCTCTGTGTTTGCATTCTAGCATTTTACCATGAACCTAAACTCCAAACCTAAACCTAATAAATTATCAGGAACTGCTAGGTTGTCTGTGAGCTCGAAGTTTTTAATCATGTTTGGTGATTGACTAAGAATGTAAGCAGGGATGGGTTATGATTAGTAAGTGACATGGATTATGATGACTGAGAAATGCATCTGCTAGGTCTCTTGCCGCTGGACTTTTGAACAGTTGGTACTGATGCTAGACAGAGTAATTTCTGAGGCTTCTAAGTGCAGTAGTGCGTTAAAGCACATGGTTGATCCTGTCGTGAGTGTTAGACCAGAGTATTTTGTGCTTAGCTCTGAGGTTTATCTCTGTATTTCCATTTTAAGTGAACTTGGATATTTTGGCACTCTAATGTACACCAAATTTTTCGCTGTGTGTGTGTTGATTACCTTTAGGAATGGCAGTTTTATTTATTGAATTGTTCATGTATCAACTGGGTTATAGTGCTCTGGGTTTTAGTTGTTTATCTAGCTTAACACTTCAATTTAATTTTGTTGTTTTTATTAGCTTAACCGTTTGTGGCTCCAGATTTATTGTCTCAGCTGATACTGATAATTATTGTTGACCTGTATATGCAGATACAAATTGGCATACTCATCAAATTATAGTCGCATATTGGAACCCTTGATTGAGAATAACTACCAGTTGTTCATGATTGAAAGGCTTATCCTGATGGGTGCCAAAACATTCATTAGAACATTTAAAGAAGATGATACAGATCTCCATCTTACAGACGACCCCAAGAAGAACACCAGGAATTGGCAAATACCAATCTACACCATGGATGAAAAGGGAAGGTGACAATTTGCTTATGCAACATGCACGCTCACTCTTTAGTTGTGCAATACTAGCTGAGGCTAACATGGCTTGCGCCATAATAATCCTGTTGAAATCAATATGGTGGGCAAGTTTGCAGGCTCAAAATGTAACTTCCCTTGCAATGCAATTCCACCTACATCAGAGAAGTGGTTTTATGCTCCCTTGATTTCCTGTGATGTATACGAGATAGTAGATCCCCAGCAAGTCTTTACTGAATATCTCCAAACTCCAGACATGTTTGAACTAACACGGACTTAATACTATATGGAACAAAGAGAGCCTACAGAGCCAGGCATAGACGCTCAATTTATTTATATATTCACTTTTTCTGGGTATAAATACTACGTTATGTTTTGTATAATATTGGATTTTTGATCCCAATTTACAAAGGAATATCCCTGTTTTACCCAACTTTTTTTTTGCCTCATCATCGTCAGTTCATCTCATGTCAATGATGACTTCATCACTGTTATCCACGATTGACAACAGTATTGGAAAGTCATAAGCATTCAAATTCTTCCAGCATATAATGGTTTGGACTTTGGAGATACTAAGCTGATCGCTTCATGAAATGCAATTGAAAACTTATGCTTGTCCATTTTACTTCATGAAATGCATATGAGAACTTATGCTGGGAATAATTTGCCAATTTAGGATTGCTTACCAATTTGTTCAATAATTTGAAACCGCATACCTGCATACCTAGTTCTTCCTGAAGTTTTTTTTGCATATCTTCGTCCCTTCATTTCAGACGGAAAGTTTCAAAGTTAAGCCTTTCTCTTAAGGAGTCAAGTCAAGGGCAAAGATATTGTAGGAATGTTGAAAACTTGTTTCTCCCATGTTAGTAGCTTGAGCTCAAAGTTACAGTTCTTCTGGGGCAAGGATTAATGTCGGAATCTTGAAAATGTGTCCTATCTTCACAGAACTTGCCAGTTGCCACCAACACTTCACTAGTGACAAAAATTAGGACATAATTTTGTGTTGATTGACTTGAACTATGGAAGATGGATGTTATTTCTTACACAACATCACCACCACGGCTATCAAACCTCAAAACTTATCCGGGTTCTACCATGGATGTGTGCCATTTGGTGTACTGAAATCACCATCAGAGAAATACATCGACCACCACATCCACCAAAGACAAGAAACTTTCAATCTAGAAAATCGAGACATTTTTAAACACTTAAAGGAGCCTTTGAACAAATAGATCTTCCATGACTTCCACCACCAAAGACACTTGACTGGACAATCATCATAACACAACAATGCAATGCCGATTACCCATAATGGCTAGCTAGAAAGCACGAAGTGATGCCCTAAAACTCAAGAGAAACAAGAAACCATATGAAGAACTAGAACGAGGAGGAAGAGAAAAGAAAAGAAGCATTTTCTTAAATTACGTACAAAGAAGTGTAACAAAAGAAAAAGGAAACATTGCAAATGAGAAAAGCAAACACTAACAAACGCACTTATCTTGCACCTACTCATTATAGTTTCAGTGAAGATTAAACCATGAGAAGCTATCTTTGGATTCAGGATGAGTAATTAATTGAAATTCAGACCTAATCATAGCAAAAAATTTGATCGAGAAATAAACACCGGCTAACTCATCATCAAGAAGCATATTAAGTTGCTAAAAGTAGATGAAATGATCATGAACAAAAATAGTCTTTCATGGGCTATAAAGCGATACACACGTTTTAACAGAACCTGGTCTTCATTCCTTCAACATCAAGCATGATAATCTTTCATTTCGGTTGTTCATCATCTATAGCATTGTCACCAATGATCTAGTACACGTAGCCCTTGACGAACAACTCTTTCTTTGCCTCCTCTGACTCTCCCTCTCCGGTGTACTTTCCGAGTTGAGCAAGAGAGTTGGCCTTGGCACGGATAAGCAGTGCCTCCTGAGCAGCCTTCACGTTCTCTGGCCGGCCTCCCCATGTCTTCAGGCAAGTGTTCTGCAGAGCTCTGGCATATGAGAATGACACATGCCACGGGTTTGGTGATTGGTTCATTGCATTCAAGTTCAGGGTTGCCTCAACCTCAGATTGTCCACCAGACAAAAACTGCTCAACATAACACAATCGTAAGATTATTAGTACATGAAACGTAAAGTTTAAAAGATACAAGTGTCAATATTTTGGGGAGTTTTGTGAGACATGCCATGATTCCAGGGACTGCTGGGGGGATTCTCCTGTGGAGAAGCTTGAGGGTGTAGTCGGCAACCTGTTCCGGGGTGGCTCTTTCCTTGCACTCAGCTCCAGGGGTAACCATACTTGGCTTGAGGAGGATACCCTCAAACAAGACATTGTTCTGGGAAAGATAGAAGAAAACCTCAGCCCACACTGCTTGAGCAACTTCGAAGGTCCTGTCAATGCCGTGCTCACCATCAAGCAAGATCTCTGGCTCTACGATTGGGACCAATCCACTGTCCTACAGTTTCAATAAGCCAAAGTATTTCAATCAGAAACTCATCCTAACTAGACAAACATTATGCAATCTGCTAGAGTAACAAAAAAAATCAATTTTGAAAACTGTTGTCAAATTGCAAATCAAGAATACAACATATATAACATCAAGTAACAATCTCTTGCTACACAACTAGCATTTCTCTTACTTGAGAAATGGCAGCGTAGCGAGCGAGACCCCATGCTGCTTCCTTTACTGCAAGAGCGGATGGACCATTGGGAATGCTCACAACAGTACGCCTAGTTCATCAAAGTGTACCAATTATGTTATAACTAGCTTTATCTCAATCATGAGCTCAAAGCCAAGATCATATAATTGCTGAGATTTGATCCATACCATTTGGCAAAACGAGCACCCTGTTGGTAGTAAGCAGCTGTGCGAGAAGCAAGTCCATCAAGACCTTGGCACCATGACTCATCGTTGGAACCAGCTAGGGGCACCAAACCCTGTTGTTATCAACATCATTATCTTATCAGCATATGCAGCTACCATGAGACTACATAAGCATTAGATTATTATTGCAGTTTGCTTAATTACAGTGTCCTACCTTGTCAACTTTGATCCCAGGGACGATGCCTTGCTCAACAAGCACATCCACAATCTTCTTGCCATCAACAGTGGATTGGTAGAGAGTCTCCTCGAAAAGAATGGCACCAGAGACGTGATTGCCAAGGCCAGGGACTGTGACAAGGAGGGTACGGTAGGCTTGGCGGTTAGCCTCAGTGTTCTCTAGCCCAATCGAAGCCAGACGCTTGCCACAGGTTGCATTGGATTCATCCATGGCCAAAATTCCACGACCAGGGGACGCAACAGTTTTCTGTACCAACCAAAACAAGCACTCATTATTAGCTTAACATAATCAGTAAGTACGTCTCTAATCTTTATTTACTGTCGAGTGCATGTTCAGCTAATACTCGCTAGTACAGTTCGACATGTTATGTTATCCGACTTATGCTGTGAGTTTACTTTATGGTATGGAACATATTTTAGTTCCTATAAGCTAAGAACAAGACATAACAACATGGATATTCCTTGGAGAAGCTAATAATATATGTTACATAATGAGTTGAAATGTTGTGAAAGAAAACATACAGCGGTCTTGACAAGTTCATCAGCATATGAAGCACGAATGGTAAGACCGGATGCCGCGCTAGGGTGGCATCTAACTACGGAGGAGACAGAAGGCTGGCGGAGGAGGGTCTGGCCTTTCACCCACTCAGATTTGTCAAGAACTGGAGAAGACTTGAGTAGAGATGCAGATGCCATTGCTTGCTGCAGTGTAACTTAGCAAGGTGCAGTTACAAAATATAATCTTATCTCCAGCAAAGCTCTCTGGTGCTCTTTGCCACACATGCACTCAATCTCCTGTATTTATAACTGTGTGTATTATCAAAGATGTCCGATTTGAGGCTGTTATGTGACGACCAATGCCGGTTCGCCATATGGACGATGGCTTGGCAGACGTGGTTTAGACATGAGGGTTTTTGCTCACCTTGTAAAAAGAGAGGATTATTGTGTTGGAAAACTCGTGATATTGTTTCGCTTCTGTTTAGCAAGGGACAAATGTATGACGCTTGCAGTGAGAAAGTGTCCAAAAAAGACTTGGTTTAAGAGATTCCTCTCCAAATTGGCGTGTAAATATGAGGCTGTTATAGCAACTCACTTGCTCGTTTGTTCCCTTCTTAGTGACTAATGGCTCTGGTTTAACACGGTCTGATTACACTGGGATTTCCAGGTTGACGCCACCTTGATGGTAGATAGCATTCCACATCAGCTGTTCGACGTGACCGTGCTCATGATTTTCAATGCTACCTAGCTGCAATCACCAAGTACCTCATCTCAAGGCTGATTTGCAATTCCAATGAGTGAAGGCCTTTCACAAGCATCCATTCTATTTGCTTCCATGAGACCTTTTGGCAAGATGTTAACCATACATGAGACCTTTTGGCCCTTCACAAGAATTCACTTTCCATGAATGAGAATATCATGAATCTACAGCATATTCCAATAGTGAACCATAACGTGATGAAAACATAATTGGAACTTCCAGAACTGCATTGGTCAAGTATTTAGTAATTCAGAATGAGAATATCATGAATCTACAGCATTCCAAGAGTGAACCATAACGTGATGAAAACATAATTGGAACTTCCAGAACTGCATTGGTCAAGTATTTGGTAATTCAAACATGAAACTCTGCTGATCTTTATAAACTGTTGGCGGAACTATACTAAACTAGGCCTCCATCTATGTTCAGTGAAAATACGCAAGAACAAGCTAACTGTCATGAGCACAACATTAATAATGAAAATACAAAACCTAACTGGAAACTTGATTCAAAGAAAGGTCAGCAATCCCAACAACTAGATCATCCACCGAAGTTTCTTCCAAGTTTTTCCATGCATCAGAATCAGGAATACTTGATGGTAAGGATTGAGGCAAACCTTCTTCAAGGGCGTTGTTCAACTGCTTAAAAAGTTCATCTTCTTCTTCTGGAACTTCCAAATTCCAAACCCTGAATATATCCTCAGTTGAAGGCTTGATCTCATGTGCCCAAGAATCCATATCGACACCTAATTCAAGGTTTCCAGACACTCCCGACCCATCATTGTAACCAGGCAAAAAGGGGTTTCCCTCAAAAGTAAATGTCTGCAAATCATTAGCATCCTTGCTAATTGGAATATAATCATTGGTTGGACCATCATCATCTATTTTCTCCAATTGTTCCCTAATAAATATGTGATTTGGTTCTGACTCTTCACGGGAAGCATGTGTCTCACTGCCTGTTTCCTGATGTAATGGACTTACCCCTGAAGAAGAAGAACCGAGTGATTGAGGATGAGAATGGAGGATTTCTACTAGTGCTGCTTTCAGAGAATTCCAGTTATCATCTGTAATGCCAGATTCTGTGGTCAAGCAGGAATCAACCCAAGTAATGTCTTCTGGAGAATCGGCCTTGCCTTGTTGAAGAGAGGAAAGAGAACCTCTTAGAGAAGGTACATTGTTCTCCACAACTTCGTCTCCAACGTCCATAGCTACAAATATGTGAGGAAAAATGTCAATGGAAATAAGTACCAAGACATAACGACTGTTGTAAATGCAAAACAATGATTGCATATTAAACGTTCAAAAACAAGTTTTCATCATCCTCCCACATTTTCTCACTAAAGTTTAGACCAAATACATAGGTATGAAAGGCAACAGATAAGCTCATCATGCATAATTCTGAGTGAAAATCATTCACTTCGGAAAAATTTCAGTCTGATGACAGCATGACACGATATCCATCTAAAACCCTTTTGAACTGCAGTTCCAATACTGACTAGCATAACTTGGCTCATAGTTTTCACATAGCCAAGCATAAACCAAAAGACCAAAACTAAAAAATAAAAAAACAAAGGACAGAAGCCGATACAATAGCCAAGCAATGTTACAATGGAATGCTGGTGCACTTAGCCAAGTACGTCGATTGGAAAAGGGTTTTTGTTTTGAGGTCAAATTGGGGCTTCAATAGATTAAATACAAACCTCAAGTAGCTAATTTCAAACTAAATTGCCTCATGCTACATGAGGCTGTCAAGACTGAAGGAAATACATACGAAGTGAATAAACCTGGATCAAAAGACCCCAACTCTCCTACTTATTCAGCAAAACAAGTAAGACTATCAAAAGAAAGTCTTGACTGGATAACTGCTCATATGTCGAATCTCCGACTATCCCAATTGGAAAAATAGTCCTGTTTCTCATAATATTAAACAACAATGCTTGGGGTATCAAAACAAGATAAGCTTGATATCCAAGTAAAATCATTCAGCAAATGCAATCATATACACGCATACAAGTAAATGCAATCATATATGAATAGTGGGCTACTGTTCTTTGCAGGAGAATCGATCATAAACAATCCTCATTCAGAATCAAACGAGATCATAAAACGGTTCCGAGCTTAAACCCTTAATTGCAGGAATCTAAAGAATCAAAGAAAGACGAACTCATGGGGACGGAAAAGCGTAAGCGTACCTTGTGCCATTGGAGACCCAAATGAATTCGGAGCTACAGTTTTGGGGAAGAAAAAGATGGAATCTTTGGGAAGTAGAAGAATCATCAAGAATTGAAAATCCTCCTACAGATGAGTAATTTATCTTCAGCTCCAAACAGGGAAACGACACCGTTCTACTCATCTTTAGTTTTTTGTTTTGTTTTTTTTTCGCCAATAAATGTGGAGAATAGTGGCTTTAAATACATTACATACCCCCAAATAATTTAATACACATTTGATACTTCGGATCAGATTTGATCGGTATATCAAATGAACAAAAGAGGCATATGTAATATTCAAATATTAAAAATAAAGAATTTGCATTTGGACATTAATAATGTTATATAAAATAAATTAAAATATTGTTTTGTCGAAAACTTATTTTTAGAAACTTATAAAGTGAATTATATAAAAAATAATTTGTTTTAATATCAAAAATTTATTTAGGGAAAACATTAAATAAGTGACCACTAATCTTAAGTGAGGCTTGTTATGCTACCTTCCGCTCAATTTCCATCAATCTTATCAACTAAGCACTTGCATCTTGATCTGCTCCTGGTTGCTGTTGGCTATCTCCTGGGAGCCGTTCATATAGAAGGTTGTTGGAAAAATGATAGAAATAAAAGATTTTTTGTAATCATTTTGATAGTTAAAGGTGAATGAAAATAGTCACCAAAGTAATACATGTAATGATTGATCTTTCAACTTTCTTGTCTTTTGATTTTTGTAACAACATGAATCAATGACATGGTAGTGGTCTAATGAAAGGTTGTAACCTCATTCATAGCATTCAAGTTTTCCTCCGATCCCACCAATATAAATAGGTGGCTTCATCCCTCATTCTAAATACAACAACTCAAAGCATCTCTCCTGACTTGAGTTCTTTCTCTCCCTCTCTAAGTTGTGTTCTGTTGATAGACGAAGACACTTCAAGTTCGTTTAGTGTCCTTAGTAGCAGTGCAGTTTCAAGAGACAAGCAGTCGTTGTATCTTGGGAGACAAGTGTCATCAAACCTTTGCACCGAAGAGGAGACATAATTTGTCTTAAGGAAAATATGTGAGACACACGACTCAACTTTCTTCAACATCCTCTTATCCTTGAATCTGAGTTGGTAACATTGGTGTTCATCATCATATTTGTATTATAGTTTTTAGTTATAATTATTTATTTATAATAAATTTATGTTATTATATATTTGTAATATTTGACATATTTTCTAACAATCTTAAGACAAATTAATATTGATTTGGTTTATAAATCTTTCCAACTAGACGTACTCAGTTTGGCTTGATGTCTAGGCTAGAACCATTGATGCAATGTTCTTAAGAGAGCCACGCTTCACTAAAGCTTCATCTTCTTACCTGGTCGTGTCTGACTGGAATTACCGAACGGATTGAGGAGTAGCCAAATTAATATTGACGTTGCCTTTATTTTGTGTTACCAATTGCGAATATTGTTGATATGAATCAATATTAACTTGTATTGTTAACATTTTCAGAAAAAAATGGAATTTAATTCTGAGAAGTCTGTTGACGGGAGTAGCTCTTTAACCCAAGTGCCAATCATTCCTGTTGTTGTTGCTGCTCATGTACCTGTGTCGGTGTCTCATGATGAGAAACCTGATAAGTTCAATGGGCTGCACTTCAAGAGGTGACAACAAAAAATGATGTCTTATTTGACCACTCTGAATTTGGCAAGGTTCCTGACTGAGAAAACTCCTGTGCTCAAAGAAGATGAGCAAGATGATGAAGCAAAAATTGCAGCTGTGAATGCATGGAATAGTCGTGACTATCTGTGCAGAAACCATATCATGAATTGCTTGGCTGACTCTTTGTACAATGTGTAAATTAGCATGGGAACGGCTAAGGAGCTGTGGGAATCCCTTAAGAAGAAATATAAAACTGAGGATGTCGGTGCCAAGAAATTTATTGTTGGTCGCTTCCTTGATTATAAGATGGTGGATTCCAAAAATGTGACGAGTCAATTCTCAGAAATCCAAATGATCCTGCATGAGATTCACGCTAAAGGGATGAAGCTTGAAGAAAGCTTTCAAGTGACATGTGTTATTGAGAAATTGCCACCAGCTTGGAAAGACTTCAAGTTGAAGCACAAACGAAAGGAAATGAGCTTGGAAGATCTAGAGGTCAGGTTTTGCATTGAAGAAGACAACCGAGGATCTGAAAAGAAGACATGGGTTAGTGGCTACTCTGCTAAGGCAAATGTTGTGAAACATGGTCAAAGCTCCAAGAAAAAGAAGTTCAAAAATCAAGGGTCCAAGCTCGGACCAAGAGGGGACATTTCCAAGAAGCCTAGATTTGAAGGCAGGTGCTTCAGTTGTGACAAGACTGGTCACAGAGCTGTTGACTACAACAAGCCAAAGAAGAAGAAGAATAAGAAAGCCAACATGATTAAACAATTCATAAGAGATGTTTCTGACATGAACATCTCTGCTGTGGTATTAGAGGTGAACAAGGTGGGCTCAAACCCAAAGGAATGGTGGCTTGACACTGGAGCAACTCGCCATGTATGTGCTGATAAAAAGATGTTCTCCAAATTTGAACCCAGCATTGATAGGAAGATAATGTACATGGGGAACTCGGCCACAACTGTCGTTGAGGTCAAGGGCAAGGTGGCTCTAAAGATGACCTCGGGAAATGAGCTAACTTTGAACAATGTTGTGTATGTTCCTGATATCCGTAAGAACCTTATCTCTGGTGCACTGCTGAACACTCATGGTTTTTGCATTGTGATCAAGACTGACAAAGTTGTTTTGTCTAAGGGTGGAATGTATGTGGGTAAGGGTTATATGAGTGGGGGAATGTTCAAATTGAATGTAATGACTATTGTCAAAAATATGAATGAAGCTAGTACTTCCACTTATATGCTTGAGTCTTCCAATTTGTGGCATGATAGACTAGGACATGTTAATTATAGTACTTTGCAAAGGCTAATTAACATGGACACTTACCAAAATTCCAAGTTGATGCGAAACATAAGTGTGAGACTTGTGTAGAGGCAAAACGAACGAGATCATCTTTCAAAAGCGTTGAAAGAAACAATGAACCTCTTGATTTAATCCATAGCGATGTATGCATTTTAAAACCAACACAGTTAAGAGATGGTAACCAATATTTCATTACCTTTATCGATGACAGTACGGAATACTGCTATGTGTATTTGCTGAAGAGCAAAGATGAGACAATCGAGAAGTTTGTTCTCTATAAGAGTGAGGTGGAAAACCAACTCGATAAAAAATAAAAGTATTGAGAAGTAATCGAGGAGGTGAATATGAATCACCATTTGCTGAATTTTGTGCTCAGCATAAGATTATTCATGAAAGAACCGCACCTTACTCTCCACAATCAAACTTTGTTGCTGAATGAAAGAACCGTACATTGATTGAAATGATGAATGCAATGCTACAAAGTTCTAGTTTACCACCCAACATGTGGAGAGACGCCATTTTGTCGGCTAACTACCTTTAAAATAAGGTTCCCAAAAAGAAACAAGAGAAAACTCCATATGAACTATGAAAAGGAAGAAAGTCATCCTATGATTACTTGCGAGTGTGGGGATGTTTGACTAAGGTGGTAGTCCCTAAATCTAAAAAAGTAAAAAATAGACCTAGAACAGTTGATTGCATTTTCATTGGATATGTATATAACAGTACGGCTTATCGCTTCCTTGTGCACAAATCAGAAATTTCTAATATACATGAGGGCACGGTAATGGAATCGAGAAATGCATCATTCTTTGAAAATGTGTTTCCATGTAATTCTAGAGGGGAATCGAGTTCTTCGAAACGGACACGTGAGGCTGGTATTGGAACTAGCCAAGCTGCTAATGAAAGCAGTCAACATCAAGACACTGAGTCTGAGGTTGAACCCAGAAGAAGTAAGAGAGCAAAGATAGAAAAATCATTTGGGTCAGATTTTTTGACATATATGCTTGAAGGTGAACCTCATACCTTTAAAGAGGCGGTGAACTCCACTGATAGTCATTTGTGGAAAGAAGCTATCAAGAGTGAAATTGACTCTATTTTGCAAAATCACACTTGGAAACTGGTGGATCTTCCATCAGGTTGTAAACCTTTAAGTTCCAAATGGATTTTCAAAAGAAAATTGAAAGCAGATGGGTCAATAGATAAGTATAAGGCAAGACTTGTAATTAAAGGCTATAAGCAAAAGTAAGGTCTTGATTATTTCAACACTTATTCTCCTGTGACGAGAATAACATCTATCAGAATGATAATTGCAATTGACGCATTGCGAAATCTTAAAGTTCATCAAATGGATGCAAAGACCACTTTCCTTAATGGAGATGTCGAAGAGAAAATTCATATGGAGCAACCTGAGGGTTTCTCTGCTCCTGGTCAAGAGAGGAAAGTGTGCAAATTGGTGAAGTTATTGTATGGCTTAAAACAAGCCCCAAAGCAGTGGCATGAGAAATTTGACAACGCTATGATCACCAATGGTTTCAAGATCAATGAATGTGATAAATATGTTTATGTCAAAGATACAGAAAATGGATATGTCATTCTGTGTCTATATGTTGATGACATGCTTATATTTGGAAGCAATGAAAAGAAGATCAAGTCCACTAATGATATGTTAAATTCCAGATTTCATATGAAAGATATGGGTCATGCTGATGTCATATTGGGGATTAAAATCAAACAAACATCAAATGGGCATGTATTGAGTCAATCTCATTATGTGGACAATATCCTTGAAAAATTCGATAAGGATAATTCTAGAGTTGTCAGAACTCCGGTGGATATGACTCTACATCTCTCAAAGAATAAAGGAGAGAGTGTCTCTCAGTTAAAGTACTCTAGAGTCATTAGAAGTTTGATGTACCTAACAAGTTGTACAAGACCTGACATAGCTTATGCTGTGGACAAACTGAGCGGGTACACGAGTAATCATGGAGCTATGCATTGGTAAGCAATTGTGAGGGTACTAAAATACTTAAGGTATACGAGAGACTATGGGCTGCATTATACCAATTATCTAGCTGTCTTAGAAGGATACAGTGATACAAATTGGATTTCTGACATGAAAGACTCAAAATCCAATAGTGGGTATGTGTTCACGTTGGGAGATGCAGCAGTGTACTGAAAATCCTCTAAACAGACAATTATAACCAGATCCACGATGAAGTCTGAATTTGTCGCATTAGACAAATGTGGGGAAGAGGCAGAATGGCTACGCCAATTCATAGAGGATATTCCAAGATGGACAAAACTTGTGCCTGCAATATGCATATATTGTGATAGTCAATCTGCAATTGGCAGGGCACATAGCACGATGTGCAATGGTAAGTCAAGACATATTCGTCGAATACATAATACCATTAAACAACTACTTTCTACTGGAGTTATCTCTATTGATTATGTGAGGTCAAAGGATAATATTACGGGTCCACTAACCAAAGGGTTAAACAAAGAGCTAATTAATAAATCATCTAGGGGAATGAAACTAAAACCCATGAATTAAAAATCTTTGCAGGGGATACCCAACCTAGCTGACTGGAGATCCCAAGATCTAGGTTCAAAAGGGACAACCAAACTGTAGAGACCATGTTGAATCACTGTGGGGATTTTCCTCATGTCCATTCCTATGATGAAAACAGTGATGCCCATAAGGAATGATGTTAAGCGAAAGCTTTTAATGATTCTTATGCGTCGGAGATCCGAGCGGAGTAATGCGGGTTACTCTTAAGAAATCACTTATGTAAAAGAGAAGTGAGGCTGCTTCTAAGGAAATTGTTTAAGGGCTCAATTCCTATCAAACTCTTACAGAACCAGGCGCGTGTCCAGAGCCAAAATGGACACAAAAGTGAGAACTGTAAGTACCTGGAAGATTCCTGTGTGAAGTATGTTATCATTTACACAAATGACGAACAGTTCAAAGACATTGCGTCTATTGTCTAGTTAGTAAAGTCAGCATACTTTCACAAAGGAAGGTTCAAAGGGTAAAACCTACCTATCCTAAGCAGGTTTCAACTGTAGATATCTATCACCAAGTCTATCAAGTCTTTGGTAATCTATTTCATTCATGTGGGGAATTGTTGGAAAAATGATAGAAGTAAAAGATTTTTTGTAATCATTTTGATAGTTAAAGATGAATGAAAATAGTCATCAAAGTAATGCATGTAATGGTTGATCTTTCAACTTCATTGTCTTTTGGTTTTTGTAACAACATGAATCAATGACATGGTAGTGGTCTAATGAAAGGTTGTAACCTCATTCATGACATTCAAGTTTTCCTCCATTCTCACCAATATAAATAGGTGACTCCATCCCTTATTCTAAATACACCAACTTAAAGCATCTTTCCTTACTTGAGTTTTCTCTCTCCCTCTCTAAGTTGTGCTCTGATGATAGACGAAGGTACTTCAAGTTTGTTCAGTGTCCTTAGTAGCAGTGCAGTTTCAAGGGACAAGCAGTCGTTGTATCATGAGAGACAAGTGCCATCAAATCTTTGCACCGGAGATGAGACATAATTTGTCTTAAGGAAAGTGTGTGAGACACTCGACTCAACTTCCTTCAACATCCTTCTATCCTTGAATCCGAGTTGGTAACATTGGTGTTCATCATCATATTTATATTATAGTTTTTAGTTATAATTATTTATTTAATTATAATAAATTTATGTTATTATATATTTATAATATTTGACATATTTTCTAACAAAGGTTCCTCCACCCACCTAGCTCAATGTTTTCTATTTGTTGGTGGCTAGACCGCTTTCCTATTCTGTTGTTTCTTTGTGAACTAAATGCGGTTGTTAACGTGAGTCCTAGTTCTAGTATGATTAGAAAGTATAATCAAACTAGGATTGTGTAAGTCTTTCTATGTAATTAGTTTCCTTCTAGGATTACAACTATTCTTGTATATATACCTTGTGTTTGGGTATGTTCAAACTCTTGTATTCTGTTTGATTGGTATCAGAGCCTAAGTCGATCCTGGTTATCTTGACAATCTCAACCTGTTATTCCTGAAACTGAACTTGTTGTTTCCGCTGCAAATCTGTCCTGACTATTTTGACAATCTGAACCTGTTATTCCTGAAACTGATTTGTTGTTTCCGCTGCAAATCTGTCCTGACCTGTCCTAATCTGATTTGTTCGACGTATTGAAAGAAGCTTTCGCGTCCGTCAAATTCTGTCATATTTTGATCTGCCCTTTTGTCATCCAATCCTCTTTGTAATGGAACTCGCAATTTTTGGTGACCAACCTGAAGTTACCCGTAATCAATTGGCAGCTCTTCAAAACGAGAGCTCCGGCTTTGGAGTGAAACTGGATGGCACAAACTACCCATTATGGCGAAGACTAATGAAGCTGCATCTTGGAGGTGTGGGCAGGTGGGAGTATGTCGCTGGTACTCTCCACCGACCTGAAGAAGTTGGCAAGGTACAAACTATGTGGGATGATGCAAATTATAGCACAATGATGCTTCTTCTACAATCCATGACAAGACCAATTATGTTGTTATTTTCAAGCTATACATCGCCAAAGGCAATCTGGGATGCAGTCGCAACCACATATTATGATGAAAGTGATTTTGCAAGAGTTCATGATTTGACATGTCAAGCCTTCACAACTACTCAAGCTCGTAAACCTTTTGTAGAATATTATGCCAGCTTGAAGGCTATCTGGCAAGAGTTGGATGAAAGGGACCCCAACCCTATGGTGTGTGATCTGGATATTGCTAAACACTAACAGTCCTGAGACAAGATGCGAGTTCATATCTTCTTGAATGGATTAGGCTCAAAATTCGCTACTGCTAAGGGAGAACTGCTGCGACAAGCCACACCACAATCTCATGTGTTTGGAAAAACTGTTTGAAAGAATGATTAACATACTTTCTCTATTGTCTGAATGAAGAACTTTAATGGTGCTATTTTGTTGTGTTTGAATAAGAGTACGAAAAGTTGAAAAGCTGGAAATACTTCATCTTTGATTTTCAAAAGGGCAATCGTTGACAACCTTATGCAATCATAAACAAACAATGCAAAATACCTTATACCCAACACAATAGGCTCTCTAGAGGGTCCCTAGACATCTGAATGAATTACTTCAAAAGAAATACTACGCCTAGAGAAACTAGGAGAAGTAGCACGATGACTCTTAGCTATGACACATATTTAATAATGTATAGTAAACCCATTGACACCAATAAACAAAGAATGCATAGATTTTTTTCATAACATTAAAGGATTGATACTCTAAGCGGTGATGCCACAACCAAATTTCACTTAGCTGGATAAAGCTCGAGGTCAAAACAGTGCGAGGTTGTGCTCCAAGTTTCTCTCCTGCATATGTCTGATCCAAGTGAAATAATTTGCCCCTCAAATATCCCAACCGATAAGTTCCATGGTAAGAAGATCCTAAAAAATCACATACATGAGATAATAGGTTAAAGAACATCGAGACTCGGTATTCAACTAGGGAACAAAAATCAAGCGATCAGATAGGTCAGGTACATATAAAACATTATGTAGCTCTAAAGTAGGAGTGACACAGACCAACCATTTCCCTAACACATGAAAAGTCTCATCATTAGCATTAGTGACATATGACACTGGAGGGGAAGACAATTTAGTGAAATAAGATTTATCATAAGTCAGAAGATTTATCATAAGTCATATGATCAATGACACTAGAATCAATAATCTAAGTATCAGAACAAACAAAATTAGAGATTTTCAAAGCCATACCGATCTTACCACTTCCACGTGGTTTTTTAATCGCAGGAATATTATCGTTAATGAAGTTGTGTTTCACAACACATATAGAGTTATGCGAAAGTTCAACCCTCCAACCATTGTGGTCATCTAATTCACAAACACCATCCTCAACATCTCTATTATCATTAAAACTGATAAAAGCAAAACCTGATGGTCTCTTTACAACCCATATCCTCCTTATAGTCCCAAATTTGCCGAACTCAATTTTGAGATATTCCTCGAAAACCCAAGAACTCAAATTTCCAACGGACACACGAGTCTTTTTTTTTCTGGTCACAAATCTGCTGGGCGGGTCAGGTCGGATTTGGGACTGGGTCGAGTCGGGTCAGGTCGGTCGAGCTAGACCAGGTCGAGTCGGGTCTGGTCTGGACCGGGTCAAATCTGGACCAGGTCGGATCTTCTGGGCGGGTCGGATCCCTGATCCGGGTAGAAAAAATTGAATCTGGGTCGAAAAGAACTAATCGAAGGTGAGCGTCAGTTCGGATCTTCTAGGAGGTGAGTGCTGGTTCGTCTGCTGGGCGGGTCGGCTCCTCGAGAGCCAGTTCGTCTATGTAGAGATGGTTCAGAGACAAGGGCGACCGGGCGGTTCGTCTGTAGGTACTGATTGGGCTCAGTTTAGGGCTGTGAGGTGCGACCAGACTCGGGATTGTTTGGGGTTCAGGCAGAGGAGACCAGAGACAGGCAGAGATCTCGGTCTAGGGTCTAGAGCGGGTTCAAAACAGACGCCGGAGAAGGGGGCCTGGACTTTGACGATGAAGATGAAAATCTGGTTTGAGCAGCGGATATGATATCGCTGGGCGCAGACGACGAACCTCTATGAACACAAAAGATAACGATGACAGAGGAGAAAACCGGTCTGACAATGAAACGAAGTCGGCGGCAAGATCACCAACACAAGTTTTTTTTTGAAAAACAAATCAGAAGGTAAATTTGAAGACGTTTTGCAGACAGAACCCTAACAACTGGGTTCATAAAAAATTAGTCAAATGAATTATTGAAGCGGAAGCAAAGAGACAAAGTCCTTTCGGATCTTTGTTCTGATATCAAATTAAATCTAATGAAGATGGAAGAATGAATTAACTGATATATTATTCATCTTATAGTGAAGGTTTATATAAGAGATTACAAGGAATACAATTGGTAAATAAAACCATATATAATTACAATATTACATTTTTAATATGAATCACCTTGACGGAGATGTACAATTAAGTACCTGATCGATCTAAGTCAATGTTGATACGCAAAAAAAATATATATATAAATATATGTATACATATATATATATATATATATGAGGAAAAATAGGGGAGGCAGCCGAATTAAAGAAAAAAAGGAATAAAGGAGTCCTTATCAAGGTACTATACTCCTATACAAAGGTTATTTGAGTTTACCTATAACTCATATAAGTGACCTAGCCTATTGGGACTCATCTATCACAACCTTACACCATATAAAATGAGGGGAGACGCCAAAAAAAGGGGACACACGCAGAAAAAACAGAAGGAGACGCAGAGAAGACAGAAAACGCAGAAAAAACAAAACCCTAGAGGTATAGCTGATTCTCTCATCCTCTCATCCTCTCATGTTCTTGGTTCTCTGGCCCTTGTTACTGGTTACTATGGTTCTTGTCCTATGGTTACTCAAATCCCTTGTGGATTCTTGGTCCTTGGTTCTATGGTTCTGGTTACTATGGCAATGGTTACTACGTCCCTGGTTCTTGGTTCTGGTTCTATGGTTACTCAAATCCCTTGTGGATTCCTGGTTCTAGTTCTATGATCTTTGGTTACTCAAATCCCTTGTGGATACTTGGCTCTGTTCCTATGGTTTCTGGATACTATGGTTACTGGTTACTGTGCTCTTTGGTCCTTGTTACTTGGTTACTCAAAGCTCTCAAAGTTCTGGTTCTATGGCTACTGTTCCCTGATTACTTAAATCCCTTCTGGATTCATGGTTCTGGTTACTATGTTCCCTGGACACTACTAGTTACTATGGTTATGGTTCTTTTGATACTAGTGTCCTGTTACTACTTTGTGAACCAACAAAACCCCAGCAAGCCAATGAAATCTTGGCCAGCATGCCAATAAACTCATCTAACTACGGTTCTGTGCCAAAACTATTTTCATAACCCACACCAACAAAAAAACATGAGGGTCTAAAACCTCGCCTCAAAAACAAACTGGTCCCTGCTGTCCCCATTGTGACCTGATCTACACGGCGAATAAATTGATAGAAGCCTCCTAAAGTTCGCAAAAGACATAAAATTCACAGAAAACACAAAGCAAGAGGAGAGGTTCTGGTAGTAGTTTGGCTGCCTAAATTCCAGAGGAAAACATGATACAAGAACTGGAAAAAGCACCGAAACTCAAAAGCTATCAACAAGATATGAGAATTCATAGCAATGTGGTCGTGTCTAGATTCAAAGGACAGAACAAGATAAATTACTGACTTGTACTACAGACTCGAAGAATTGAAAGACGAAGGAGACTCACCTTCTCGCTGTGTTCCTGTGAATCCATCTCCAAATATGCCCTCGACATTGATAACCAAAAAAAAAAGAAACTAAATCAGTTCAACAAAAAGAGAGATCAACGAGGCTTTCAAATTAGAATTGAGACATGCTCAGCACTTTCTCAGACTCAAGTCCAAGTTCGGCGAGAGGTTCCGAAACAAAAACAAAACAAAACAAAAAATTGCCATCCTCACCTGATCTGTGCGAAGCACCAAACTGCAGGAATCCCTCCTCGATTCAACAGGAGCCTCGCCTCCTTGCTGGTTCAGACGGTTCGAAGGGATGTAGAGGTACCGAGGAAGAGGCGCCCCTCAATTTCCAAAGAACTGCGCCTCTTCTCTCAATCGAAACCTCAGATCCTCCTTCCACTGGATCTCGCACTTCGAACCTTCGTCTGGGCTCTAATCGCCACAACGATGAAAAGAAACAGAGAGAAGAAGGCAGGAAGTGAAGAGAGGAAGAAGAGAGAGGCTCGAAGTTTGCCCCATCTCCGATCTGTTGACAACCTCTCTCTCTCTCTCTCGCCTGAGCTTCGAGAAGAAGAAGAAAAAAACAGAAGAAATGAAAGAAGAAAGAAAGACGAAGAAAAGAAGGCCGAAGGAAATGGGCCTCCGGGTTGGGCCTGGTCTCATGGGCCTGCCAAAAAAAACAAATGGGCCTGGCAACTAAAGGCCCTTCAACAAAAAAAAAAAAAGACTCATGGGCCTTCAACAACAAAAAAAGGACATTGGGCTTCGGTCATCTTTCTGATGGGCCTTCAACAAAAGAAAAAGGGAAACAAGCCCACTCTACAGGCCCATCATCAATTCAAGACCAACTCCACCAATTTTTCAGTATGAAGCCCAATTCAAGTCCCAAGGTCCAAATCAAAGATCTCTGGGCCTCTTGCAAATGAAATGGAAACAGGCCCACTTTACCCGAAGCAGTACAAAAGCTCGGTTTAAATTCCAAGGCCCAACAACAAAGCTCGACACGATGGGTGCCCAAATCAAATAAAATGCCTCCAAGAAAAATCTATGGGCCTCTCACAAATGAAAGGGAAAAAGCCCACAAAAGTCATTATCAATGCAAGTTCGGTCTCACTAAATTACAGGCCGAGCACAAGCCCAAATACAGCAGTGAAAAAGCCCACTTCAAGTCTCAAGGCCCAACTGCAAAAGTCATTATCAAATTACATGTCGAGTACAAATCCAAATGCAGCAGTGTAAAAAGCCCACTTCAAGTCTCAAGGCCCAACTGCAAAGCCCAGGATGATGGGTGTCCAAATCAAATCAGATGGCACCCCACCAAATGAAGTATCGACAAAAATACAATTGATGGATTCAAACACATCTGTCAAAACCAAATCCAGGCGTGAACTACAATGGTTTGATTCCCACAAAGGGATATGTAGGCAGTCTGGATTCAAATCCGGATACAACCATGGCTAAAACCAAATCCTGGTTCTTTTCAAGCCAATTTCCTAAACACATGATCGAATCCCTGACCACCAGTCAAAAGTTGACCAGTCCAAATGACTTCAGTCAAATTCACCATTCCAAACAGAATCCCTGACCACCAGTCAAAAATCGACCAGTCCAAATGACTTCAGTCAAATTCTCAAACCCACTCTAAATTTTGAACTACATCGGTTTGATCCCTTTACAGGGTATGTAGGCAGTCTAGATTTAAATCTGGATGCAACCACAACTTCAAATAAATTCTCGGATCTTCTGAAGCCTCGCTCCATAGCTCATACATCTTCAGATACAAATCCCAAACACTACTCTCATTTTAAAAATCACAGCCCTCCAATGAGTCATTCACTTGTTGGGGATCCTGAACTACGAATGACTTGATCCCTCCCGGGGTACGTAGGCAACCCATTCGGGTGCAGTCGCAAAAGCAAACAAACACACATCGGTTTCTTCATAAATCGAATCAAGGGGTGTTCCCTTGTAATGAGGGATTGTAATTAAGAGACACGTTCTGTCTTGAATGAGTTGAACCAGACATAATTAAAACTCTATTTTAACCAATAAAATAGAGTAAAATTACGTTGGGTGATATTTTACATTTTTATGCACATTTTTACCCAACAGTCAAGACAAAGATTGTCAGCAATTATAAATATGAAAATTCATGAGCATTTTATTGTGGTCGATCATCATCTTGTTGATCCAAATTTCAAATATTCCGCGTGCAGCAGTACTATATAGTTGTCTAAGAAACCATATATGTACTTGGATTGTCTTAATTTGGAACATGGAACGATGAAACATATAGATATATAGACTTCATTCACCTGAATGGATGATAAATTAAATGAAGGACCATCCAAATTGAAGAAGTTTGTTAACATTCCTTAATAATCAAACATTCCAGGGTTAATTAGTTTATAAGTAGAGAACACTATTAGCCATTCATTTAATCTGTCGATAAATCTAAAACAAGTAACGAGAAATCTAAAACAAGAATAAAAGGAACTCGTTTTTATTTATCTGTGAAAAGTCACACAGAAATTACTTTCATGACTCCAAAAACCTATAACATGCAGTATGCATGGAACTCTCAATAACACGCCTCTTCACTCTTGACTCTCAAGATGAGAGACATTCGATCATTTTGTGTCCCTATGTTTCAAATCATCATGTGGTTTTTATTTACAAAATTGATCTGTGTTAGGCCAGTATCAATTTCTGCTAGATTGGATTGGGATTAGCCACAAAGTATGCCAAAACTCCAACAAATGGTGCATTAATGTATGTGGTTGGTTCGGATTTCCTAAAATCAGCGCGATCATCGTCATAGACATCATCTTCTCCAGGTCCTCCTACTAGGGCTCCCACCAGGACATTAGGATTAGGGTTTGAAGAATTGAAGTACTCTGAGCCTTCTTTGCAAGCAATGGGTTGAGGATGGTCCTTGATAGATGGTAAAGAAGAACCACGGTGGTGAATTCGCTGCGGATAATGGTCGCTGTATCCAACCATGTATGACAAACCCATCGGATTATCACCCAAAACGTAATCAACCTGCTTTTTGGCGATTGTGCGAAGCGTTGTTGGACTGACATCTATGTTGCCACAGTTTAGTGACTGCGAGGTTCGTGCAAGGTAATTGGCATAAACGAGTAGCAGGAATGAAATGGAAGTTACATGTTGCAGGTTGCTGCCTCCTGGCTTGTAGATGAGACCGGCTGGAGTGTACTCGATGTGGGAGGATGATGAATCCGGTATTAAGGTGCACATGAAGCTATCGGCCGATGATTTGTAGGATTCAAGGTTGTACATGCTGCCTTCTAGGACTTCCTGGGAAATGAAGCAACCGTTTGACATGAATTGATATAGTTTATATTGTACAGAATCCTACAACATTCAGGGAAAACTTGACCTGACCTTGGAGACTAGAACATTGAGGCCAGCATGTTTGTTATCCCAACCGAATTCATTTATGTTGTCCTCTGCACCAAGAGTTTTTCCATTGTTTTGTATGTAGTCAAGGTAACCACCATCCTGAGTGACTCTCCTCAGCCAGGCTGCACTCCATAGCAACTCGTCCTGTCAAACATTACGGATAAATTTATGTAGGAAAGTAATTTTAGGAAAGATAACATCAGAATGATCAGATTGCGGGAATGAAAAATAGGTGATTGGAAGCATGTAGACTGTAGTTACCTCATTATATTAGACTTGGTCATCATTAAACAAAGGTAGTGATTGACAGAGTAATTTATTAATAATATTATCAAGTACTGTAGAATAATGTACATTCTATTTGGAGTTGAGTAAGGTCATGCATGTATTGAGGTCATCACGTACTTACTTGGTAACCATCGAAATCACAGTAAAATGGGCAGACACCATCTCTAACATTGGCATTGTCACTATAAGCTCCCCTGTAAGTATCAGCAAACTCAAAGGCCTTCATGGCATTTCGCAACAATGTGTCCGCGTAACCAGGGTCAGAGGATCGGAAGGCCATCGAAGAAGCTGCCAGCGCCGCGGCTGTCTCACCGGCGACATCAGAAGCCGGATTTGGCGAGTCAACAGCATATACAGTCCTGGCTGTGTCCATATCTTCCGGCCTTTCCCAGCAATTGTGGTCTATAATTGGATCCCCAACCTAATATTCCATGAAAACAAAGGTTAAGCCCCTCTAAGGATGCAAGATAAAGCAAAACTTCAATGCCATTATTTCACAAGTGGGGTATTTTTTGTACTATTGAGACACAATCTGGCCTTAGCAATCTATGGACAAATATATGTCGTATATAATAGGAGCATAAAGCTTGATAAAGACAATTGATTCATGCAAGTCACGGACTTGGAGGAGAAAAAAAGTGTTAAAGGATATAGCCCACTGTCCACTCATAAGATTCAGATTATTTGGTTCACCTTCGGTGACAAAGTGAACTCAAAAGAACGTTTATTTTTGTAAACATTTAATCAGAATCACAGCTTCATATGACATGGATTAAAATTACTATATATCACTATGAGACTTCTCTATGTCTTACAAATTGTTTTTGGTGATCATCTTGTGAACATACAAAAAAATTAGGTCAAAAGTGGCCATCTTCCGGAAATTTACTACAAATTAGACGCATTTTACACTAGAAAGATGATCACTCAAAATCATAGGCATTCCATAAAAACTTGCATACTAGGACTCCAGTAAAGCTGTACACAAAATTGACAAAAGGAAAGTTACACCCACCTCCCTGCTCTTCATCTACTCTGAGTTAATATTAAGTACTCGATGATTTGATCTATGGTAGGTTTCAGGTGAAAACAAACAATAATAATGGGTGATAAAAGTCCTCACCGTTTAAACCTAACGCACTAATGCTCTAACGAAAGGAGTAAAAACACTTTCCTACCTAGTCACTTACACTCGCAATGAACCTTGTTTTGTATATCACAGCAAAAATAGGAAAACCTTTCAGTTCTGGAAAGGTACATAACGTAAAAGCTAAACAAGAAATATAGAGATGCAGCCAAAACTTGAACAAACTCAGAGCACTGGATTCTATGACTAGAAAAATGCAATGCACACACTTCAAAAGGTATCGCACCGTTGCAGAAATAACAATGTTCCTCAAGAACCCTATAGCTTTTGCAGACAAAACAACTGGGGCCAAAGTATCAAAACCAAAAATGAGTGACATGCACCGACCAAGCTATGAAGCCATTAACACAAACACCAACCAAACCCAACAACAATTTGACACACCATATTAACTTACTTGCACGAAAATCCGATTGGGTTGCTGCGACACCGTTTTGAGGAGATAATCCGTCCCCCAACGAATGGCAACCAACGCATTCCTCAGCTCATTAGGAGGCATGAACTCCCCAAACTCGATCACACTCCACGCCAGCATTGTGGTCGTGAACGCCATCGGGAACCCGAACTTAACGTTGTCCCCGGCGTCGTAGTACCCGCCGGTGAGGTCAGCGTTGTAAGTCCAACCATCACTCAAGCCGGAATTAGCGCGCCAAGACTGGCGTTGGTCCTGAGGCAAGACCCCCGACCTCTGGCCCTCGAAGAAGAGTATGCATTTCGATAATGCGTCTCGGTAGTCGTGCCCTCCGCCGTGTACGGTGGCGAGGGAGAGTAAGAGGAGGATAGAAAGGAAGTGATGAGTCATGGGTTTCATAGGTGGGTTGGTTTTGGTTTGGAGGAGTAATGGGTTTTGGTCTTTGGAGGGTGGGGGTTTATATACGAGGGGGCGTTGAGGGGTCACGGGGAAGGAGAAGAGGTAGAGGCGCCGACAAGTAGAGAGAGAGGGAGTGTCAGTGAGACAGTGAAAGAGAAGGAATCACATGCGTTACATACAAACATGGGATTGATTATGTGAGTGCATTATACTTCAAACCCATGTATATTTTCTTGTGGGGACTAAAAACTAAAAAGTTTTGGGTGTTGGTTCTTCTAGTAATGAGATATTAGGTATCTGGTTCGAACCCCCCCTTGTGAAAAACATCTCTTAGAAATGGTTGTACCGAATGGCTCTTATTCTCGGAATGGTAGCTCACTAGGCTACTATTTTACAATACGAAAATAAAAAAGAGTTCCAACTATGAAGAAACTATTTTTAACCGAAATAGATCAAAATTGAAAGTTGAAAAGCTGAGTTGGTGGAAGCAGGTTAAGGAAAAAAAAGAAGCTTAACGATTTGGTGTATGGTGAGCTGCATTGCGTTCCGCTCAAGTGCAGACTTCAAATGTTATAACTTACGGATTCAAGCAACTGAGAAAAGGGTTCATTTTGAGGAACACTGCAACAAACTGTTTATAAAGAGCAAAGTGTCGGACATTGTTTAAAGTACCAATACTTCCAATTCCCAAAAAACAAAAATTCTTTCTTTTTAGTGTTGATAAAGCCGAGTACCAAGTAGCAACAGGTACTGGCAACAGGTACTGACTGATATTGATTCTTTTCTCCTTATCCAAGGAAGCCAGTGGAGGCTCTCAATTTGATGCCATTTTAGTGTAACTTCCACTTGTTTGTAGAATATAATTTGCTTCATATATTGGAACTCTCATGTCATAAGGGTTGTTGCGGAGGTGGGTTGGAAAAGAGGTTCTCTGAGAAAGAATTATGTTCTGAGTGCCTTATAGGCACCCTCAAATTGTTAGTGATAAGCCAAAAACCATAAAACTTTGTTATGCACAAGCAAGAACTTTCTCTTAGTTTGATTCTAAATTTCATGGTAAAGATCGACTTGCATAACATGAAAAGAGGAACGTATATTAAGTTTGCTTAAAACCTTGTTTGCTCATCCTCATTATTATACTACATTTCAATATCAAGAATGCGACAATGTAATGCATTACCTTGTGTTGTATGTTTTTTTTCTTATTCTTTTTTAATCAAACCTCGCAAATGCAAGGATAGAATATTTATTGAGAATAAAGAAAAGTACAAGCATAAGAACATGACAAACCTGCTCCATCACGAAATAAAGTTCTCAAATTCACAAAAATGGAAATTGAAAGACTCAGTTTATCTCTAACATAAAATAGACTAATTAAAGTTGAAGATGAATCAAACCAAGTATTTTATGTTAGAGATAAACTGAGTCTTTCAATTTCCATTGTGTTGAAGATGAATCAAACCTATAATTGATTTTACCTTGTGTTGTAAGATTGCATGAAAATGCTTCATACTAATGTTTAGAGACTTAGAGATAGGGCCTCATTGTGTTGTATAGAACAGAATGTAACAATCTCTCGATGCACAAGTGCGTGATTTTGGTTACACACCATTGGAGTGAGATGATCATGTATGAAGAATCTAATAGTTGGTTGGCGGCTCTTTTGCAGAAGCCTTGCTTCAACGAACCATTCTAGTGAAGTTGTTGATTACAAATGGGTATAGAAGAAAAAAGCATCTGATAGTCAAATGATGTGCAGAATTGGAAATAACTACATGTGGGATTCCTTTCTTATCTTTCTACATTATCAAAGCTCAACTGCAAATTCGTATTTATAAGAAAGAGGTCTTTGATTTTTTTAGTTTTTCATGTTGAGGTAGGGAACTTAATACTTCTAATGAAAAAAGGGATGAATTTAGTTGGGATACTAATGACTTTTTATCGTTTAATATGGTCATTTTTCATTAGTTTAAAAAAATAGAGAAAATGTTCATTTACTAAAATTTTTTATCTTATTTCTCATTTTAACAATTTTTTAATAACAATGACCATTAACTTTTTAAAAAAAATTTGTACGTGGCTATTCCAACAAAACTCATAACAACTAATAATTTTTCAATACACATGCTACCCTCACCCATTAAAACATACTTAGAGAGAGAAAATGAAATAGAAAAAAGACATGGTCACCGGACTCTTGTCACCGGTCGCGGACTCCAGTCACCGACCACCAGAATCTCACTAGAATCTGGAATCAAGTTTACTAACCCCTAATAAACTCCCACTGAACCATAGACCACATTCCTATCGTCACAACCAACTTTACTACCCCCTAATAAACTCTCACTGAACCGGTAAACCACATTCTTATCATCATAGTCTACTTTATTCCCCCATAATAAAGTCCTACTGAACCCCTAAACGACATTCTTATTACACAACCAACTTTACTATCCCTAATAAACTCTTACTGAACTCCTAAACCGCATTTTTATTGCACAGCCAACTTTACTACCTCCTAATAAACTTCCACTGAATCCCTAAACCACATTCCTATCACCACATCCAACTTTACTAGCCCCTAATAAACTCTCACTGAACCCCTCAACAGTATTCCTATTGCACAACCAACTTTACTACCCCCTAATAAACTGCTACTGAACCCCTAAACCACATCCTCACTAAAGCAGATAAAGCAATCTTCTCCAAATACATGTCTCTCTTCTCCATCGAGACCAAAACTCCCAAAACTACAAAACAATAACAATCTAAACCTCCTCTAAATTAACACGTCGTACACTTAACAAATCCTACTCTGGAATACTCTGCTGCTGGGCCCTAAGTCTACTCCCGAGGCTCCAAGGTCGTCAATGCTGCTGTTGCCGACCTCATTCCTCCCTTAAGACCCCCAAGCTGCTGCCTCACTTCGGTGATTCTCTAGAACTCCCAACGCTGCCCTGCAGCCTCACCACCAAGCTCCACCACACAGCCATCCTCCATAATAGTCACGCCACAGCTCGAGTTTACCTCCCTAAACTCAGGGGTAGAACGTATGGGACCCATTCCAAGAGAGATTTTCTTGTAATCCCCCTTGAGAAAAGATAACCCTTTACCCAAACCATTTTCATCTAACCCAAATGACACCGAAATAAACCTCACTATACCTGATGTTATCCCGATTACCGAGTTGGATCTCAATACAAACTATTTCAGATGACCTATGCTCTAGATGTTATTTGTGACTGCACCCGAAACCTGGTCAGGCTACCTACGTACCATGTACTCAGGGATCAAGCTACACGTAGCTCTTATTTTAATTAACGTCTTAACCGGACGAATCCCACTTTTTTATGTATCGGTCGAATAACTATTATCGATAGCATACGCCTAAAGCAAATCCGGAGTTTAACCTCTCGGCTGAGGTATCCATAAACCAGCTATCTATCTGAATTATCTCAAACATTCAACCATACATATATACAGCATCTAGAGAATAATAAACAGATAATTACAACATAAAGACAACCACATAAATAAACATATCCACCAAGGGCATAAAAGTAATATCAACTAGAGGGGCACTCTTGTAATTATCTTAAACTGCTAGGGGCAACATTGTCTTTTTGTCTTTAGTGGCAGCCTTATAATTACGAAAGCCGCCAAGAGTATTTCTGGGATTTCAGCCTCAATGGCAGCCCCGTAATTAATTCTAACTATCAGGGGCAGTTATTTCTTTTCACATCTGCAGTAAATGGTAAAATACAAGATCTACCATGATAAAAATCCAGGAATTTACCACTTTATACCCTAAACTATTTTGATCGGTCTGCAGGCTGGGTTTCCCCTATTTCCAACCATATTCTCTCCCAATAAACACTCACAATAACATCAACAACCAATTAACAACACAATCGAAGGGATAAATGAAGAAAAAGGAGAAATTACCTTGGGTCCCCATCCCGGGAGTCCCGTACCAAGCAGCGTCGACCACCCGGCCACCTTCGACATCTCTCTCACATGTCAACAGCGCTGGCAGCTCCCCACGATGCCCCCGTGACTTCCCCGACCTTCAATGGCTCCGATCGCATCCCTGCCTTCTCCTTCCTACTCACCTAGACCGGGTTGTACCCCTTTCCCACGACTGGGATGGTTGAGCGACGATGAGCCGGCTCAATTCGGCAGCCACACGCGATGACGGCCCTGTGGGGGGCCATCCTGACCAAAGGAGGAGACGAAACTCGGGGCCGCGTGAGGGAGAAAGAGAAGAAGACCCCCCCCAAAAACAGCCCCCAACCCCCCATATATAAATATATAATCCAACGGCTCAGATCAGATCTTCACAAATCAACGGCCCATATCAACTAATAGATAGTTACCTTGAACAGTATATATATATATATTATTTACTATTTACCACACAGTAACAACACATTTTCTTTAATAACTTCCGCATACGAAATTCGAATAAATCATAGGACATACCCACAAGTTCGTATTAATATCTCCTACAACTTTCCCGAATGAAGTTTCCCCAAATTCTAGACTTATTACAAAATTGCCTATTTACGGTAAAATAAATAACATTTATTATTCGTGTAAGCTGAATAAATCCATATTAATCAGCCTGTATCTCCAGAAAATATTCCGGACATATCGGAAGACTTGTATTAATATGTACTACACCTTCGGGACATATAATCTATTTTCTCTAAAACTGAAAATATCTCGATATTATACTCGAATATTAGTTCGGAAAAACTAATAGCGCGATTACGACCCACCGTAACCGGCATAATCCAGGTAAAAAGGTAAATTCTTGGGTTGGGGTGTTGCATTAATCAAACCAAAAACCCAAAAAATCATCCACAACATCACCAAGATCGGATTTAATAGAACATGAACAAAATCGTTTTACCTCTCCTTCTCTTCTTCGAAGCTCCAATGCCCTCAATGTTGTTCCACCTAACTCCGGATCTCCTTCAAGAGTCGTTCTCACGTACGTGGACGTCACCGTACCAGAAAATTAGAGAGAGAAAGCTAGCCAGAGATTGGGTCTCAAACTGGACAATGACTCTCCTCGGCTGGGTCTGGACGGCGACGCGCTTCTGCCTTGATGGCGAAAAACCTTAGCTTGGACGGCGACATGCCTCGGCCTGAACGATGACACGCCTAGGCCTGAACGGCGAGGAACCTAAGCCTGGACGATGTGAGAGAGAGAGAGAGCAAAAAAAGATCGAGGAAGAAATAGAGAGAGTAAATGAGAAGTTTTGGTCTTTTTATTAAAAATAGAGGGACGTTTTGATCTTTTCGTTACAAAAAGTTAGAATAGGTAATATAAACCTCTTTTAGTTGGAGTGGTCAATTTTTTTCTCTAATTTGTATTAAATGGTCAATACCTAAAAAATATGGTCATAAATCAATTCTAAAGCCTAAATGTGGTTATTCTTCAAAATTCTCTCCAGATTCATTCACTGCTGTTAAATAGATAACTCAAGTGGTTTATACAGAATGATGTAAACACATTCATAAGTCATAACATTGTTACAGAAAGTAGTATGGCCTTGCGTAGCACTGTAACACCACTCAACATCTTCGCTTAAGTTATGAAATGTTTTGGGTTCAACACAGGCCATAAGAAAAATCATACAAGAAGAAATGACTCACCACACCTCAATTTTGCTTGCCTCAACTCAATTAACCCACTGAGGGCAAGATTGATTACGTTTTTGAGGAAATGTTGTTAGATAAACGAGGACATTATGGCTGGGATGGAGAGAGGGCCGTCGTGGAAGGCCAGAGAATCATGAAAGATATAAGAATCGATGCCTCGGTGGCTAGTTAATTGTTGGAAGTACTGTGTTCTCTGGTGGGCTGAAGTTCGATATTTCAAAATGAGAAAAGTTCACTATTAGTGCTCCAACTCTTGTGACAAGGTCAGGGCCGATCCTATGTAAAAAAGCCTCAAGGCGAGCAAAAATTGGAGGCCCCTAAAAAATGCATGACAAACAAGAAAAAAGAAACCAAAAAAATAACAAAGAAATCATATTAAAATATAAAAATATCATTGAAATAAAACGCGTCCTTCATTTTTAGATGCAAATGTACTAATCAATTATGCATAATCAAGTTTTTCAACTGTCTTTTTCTATAGATATCATAACCAAACCACTTAATCTCTCTTGTGACATAGTAGACCGAAGGTAAGTTTTGATCAGTTTCAACTTTGAGAAACTCCTTTCAGCAGAGGCAACTATAACTGGTATGGTTAGCATAATCCTATAAGCAATTGAAGCATGTGGATAGCAGTCACCTGCTTCTTTTATATAATTGAACACATCTATAGCTCTTTTATGTCATTGGGTAAATCTTGACACAACATTCGCAAGTTATGGTATAAATCATTCTCATTAAGATCAGAATTCTCACCATGACCATTCACCTCCTTTGTTTCTTTTCTTTTGTTGCCCTAATACTTTTGAATTGAACCAACTAGAGGTTTATGTCGAGCTGCAATCCTCTTATCCGTTTTTCTTTTTTGAGCTCCAGACTTGAACATTCTGATTCTCCTAGGAGCCATGATAATACTGTATTTTCCAAAAATTTGGACATTAATCCAAATCAAACAGGCTGTTTTCACATTCTGAATATCAAAGTATCATTCATCCTATTTCCTAACATAGCATATATAAACAATTATGATCAAAGAGGAAGTGATTATATGAAACTTCAAATTCTGATCATCTTATTCTAGAACTCATTGTGATCAACAGTTGATAATTCATTCATGTTAAATTGCTAATCAAATTGACAAACAAACAAAATAACTAAATACGGGACTGTGTTGATCGAAATTTCTTTAAAATAGAAAAGATATAGTTGCAGAGTTGAAATCGACATAGAAGATTAGAAGATAATACCTTTGTGGCTTTGCCGATTGATCCAAATTTTCCACTGGTCCACTGTTGTTGGGTATTAAAGTTTTTCTTCTTTTGATTAGTCCCTCTGTCCTTATCAAGTTTTCTTCTTTATTCTCTCTTTCTTTTACTTTAATAGTTTTAGAGTCGGGTGTATTATTGAGGCAATAAGAACCCCTATATTTTAGTTCCCAAATCCCTTATCCCTACACGGAATCTTCTCTCTTTTCTTTTTGTTTGATATCTCTTTTTTAACATCACACACACACACACACACACACACACACATATATATATATATATATATATATATATATAATAAAAATTGGAGGACCTTTTTTGGAGGCCTAAGACACAGGTTTGCTTCGCCTATGTCGCGAGCCGGCAGTGAGCAAAGTTAGTGTGATACTTAAATTTTCAAAGTAATTAAAGTGATACCCAAAGAATTATTTTCCTATCAAAGACAAACCTATGTTAAGGGTAAAAACGACCTTTTTTAGGTACGCGAAACCAGAGGACAATCATGTGCAATGAGAGTATGGTGCATTCTCAAATGAATGTCTTGTTTAATCCAATATACCTTGATATAAATATTTTTGAGATTTTTAAGGTACTTTACTTACCAAAACTATTTACCTCCCTAACTAAGAACTAGCCTTCAACATGCCAAAACTTAGACTAACGACCTCTTGTCTAGACGGTTATCATACTTACGGAATCACTGTTGTCTTAGGATTGAAGGTTCCCGGTTTCTAATGAGCAAAGTATCTAAAATTCAAATAAATAAACACTACTGAAACCAAAACACTAAAAACAACTATTCTATGACGAATTTAGGAGGGCACCAGACTAGAATTTATTTAATTCAACATAATTTCAACATCAAACTCAGAGCCTCGCTCTCGGGCAAACAGCTATAAGTTGTTTAGCGACTCATGATTATAATTACAAGCATAAATACTTGTAATAAAAGAACACTACACCAGATGATTATAGACTGAATTCTTTACATAGTACTTACACTCACACTCTTAATTCACACTCTACTAGGAGGACTCTGTATTTTGCTATCTTATTTCTTGAAGAACGTTGAGAGAGTTTTCAATTTACTTTTTCATCTTTAGCAAAAGTAAAGTTACTTGTTTTCATGTGTCGGTAGAAAAAAAGTAGAGCGCACTAACTTTAACAAAAGAGAAGTCTTTGTCATGATGCGTCGGCTACCGCTCATTTCTCCATCATATCTATTGTATTGTAATATTCTTCATCAGTGCAGTCATAATCAACCAACGAATATTGGCCCTCGTCTTCCTCCTCTGGCGCTTTATCATCTTTTTCTTTATTGTCCAAATCTGAATTATAAAGAAAATGATAAGGAATCCTATATCATTTTTTCTTCTCTACCATTTCGAGCCACTATATAGTAGCTAGGGTGCAGTCAATTTCAATGCTTATGATGGCTGAGAAAAAATCACAATTCACTGGTGGAGAATGATTATAGCATGAAACCATTATCTTTTCTCCACTTTCCAGAAGGCTTGAATCATAATCCATTAGAACCATGTTTTTGATGCACATGATTATAATGGCTTTCATCCATGGAATAGTTTGATTTGGACTGCCATTTTCACCTGTTCTGCTTGATCCCATAATTGGACTTTGAATTATCCTGACATAATGATAAGAATATATATAGTTTATTTGCTCAGGTGGAGTCGATATGAACTTCAATCTCAGGATACATCCATCTGGTCTAATGTTCTTGACAACTTGAACTATCAATTTTGGAAATCTTTCTAGGTCTTCATTATATTTCTTTCAGAGATTATGAACAAAATCATTCTCCATAAGCCACAATTTTTGTTTCTAAGGGTGTTCAGCTTGGACATTAACCAGATGTCTCCTATAATATGAGCCATGAACAACATACAAGGTTGGTGGAAGCACCTTTCCTTTTCTCAGATGATCATGGAATTTGAACCATTTAGGTCTTTTCATCGTTGTCATTGAGATTTTAGCGCTTTCTGGATTCTCTAAGTATACCACCTTAGAATTTTCTTTTTCTCTTTCATGAACTTCATGCAGTTCTTATGTAAGAGCTTCAAAAGTTCTAAGCAAATGAACTTCATTTTCCTCATGGAAAACATAAAGAATATTGTCTACGATGATATTTTGCTTAAAAGCCAATAGTCTTTCTGTCTAGAAAACTGGTTCTTTAAAAATCTTTAAAGACTGACCGTGATAGTTTTCTTCCAGTAATTACATGATATATGTTTCCGCTGAAAGGGGCTATTCTGCTTTTTGGCAAAGCAATGGCTATTAACAGACTTCATATGCCTTTACTGTTTGCCGTTTGAGACGAGCTAGCTGGTCTTTTACCTTGAGACCAATCAGTTGAGGTTGTACCCTTGGGATACAACAAATACTCTCTAGAGAGTTCTTCTTTGTCAGATACTCCAGACTGACTTTCATTTTTCAAGTAGAATTCTGAGTATTCATCCCAACCAGCTGGTTTTATCTTGTCATGACCTGCTAACTGACTTGTTTCAGTTGCACCGTAAGATAGAATGAACTGACAACCTGGTCTATTATGGAGATGACCTACAGTCTTGTCCCTCCTCTTATATCTTTCCCAAAGATTTTTCTCCCCCCTGATTTTGGCTTCCTGCTTCTAGCTAGGATTGCGACTTTCATCTCTGTCATCTCTTTGAAACATTGTCATTTCTCTTGTAAGGGCGTTTGATAGAAAATTCTTGTCACTTACAACCATTTCAACTATATATTCATACTGAAATAAAAATATTTGTCATCTCAGTTCTCTTCCCCTATCTTCATCATCAGTTAATTTGTAGTTTTTAAAATTTTTGACCATTTTATCATCAGTCCTAACTACAAATTTATTCCCCAAGAAAGTCTCAGCCTCCTTTATGCTCTTAATAAGAGCAAAAATTTATTTATCTCTAGTAGAATAGTTTAATTCTGCTGTGTTAAACTCTCATAAGAAAAATTTACAAATCTTTTCATGATTTATATATGGGGCAACGGCCAAGACAACTCCTACTCAGTAATAATTATTTGCATCAGTTTGCAAAATGATTGAATCTCATTCTTCATGTAACTGTAAATGAGGAAGGTTTTTTGTTAAATCTTTCATCCCTTTGAGAGTATTACTGCTATCTTCTGTGAAAGAACACTTCTTTTTAGAACTTATTTTTGGAGAAAGGAGAGTTGTAAGACCACTGACATGTGAAATAAAATCTCATGCAAAGTTAAAAACTCACAAAAATCTTTGCACATATTTTGCATCTGGAATATGGTCTGAGAACTGATTGATTTTCTTGACAATGTGATCTTGGAGACGTATCTCTCAATCCTTAACATGAATGCCTAAGAAATCAATTTCTTATTTTATGAGGTGAATCTTCTTTTGTTCAAGGATGATTTCATTCTGGACAATGAGCTTGCACTCCTGCTCAAGATGTTTCAGATGTTTGTTCATAGTTTGTAAGAAGACAAAAATGTCATCTATATAAACTATTCAAAAATCTGAGTAGGGTTTGAAAATATTATCCATTTACCTTTGGAAAATAGACGGAGCTTGCTAGAGGTCAAATGACATAACCAACCATTCATAATGTCCTTGAGGTGTTCCAAATGTTGTTAAAGCAATGGAATTTAGATGCATCTTGACTTGTCAGAAGCCTGGTTTTGCATCAAATTTTGGGAATATTTTGGCTCTCTTGAGTCGATTGATGAGAACTCTTACTTGTGATATATGATAACTGTCTTTGACTGTCTTTTTGTTTACATCTATGTAGTCCATTACCATTATAGCATTTCTTCTTTCTTTCTCTGCATGGTTTCTTACTAAGAAGGCTGGTGCATGATGAGGACTATTGGAAGGCCTGATCAGCTTATTTTCTAGCAACTCATGAATTTGACTTTCCATTTCTTTTCTGTTGTCTTCTCAATAATGAGGGATTGTTTTAACATGGCAAATGACATTTGCGTCATGCATTTTTAGCTGAAAATATACTGGATCTCTTTCCTAATACAACTGAAGATGTTCACTAATTACCGGCTTCAACAAGTTTTCTATTTCGGCAATAGTTGGTACTCACTTCTGCTCAATCTTGTTAGCATACACCTTCAGGTTATGCTCTCTGATAAATTTTTTTTCTTCTCTATCTGAACTTCGTTGATTTGATGGGTCTAAATCAAACTCATGTAAAGGAGATTCAAACCCTTCTTCTGACTTAGAGCCTTCTGAATCCGTCCTTTATTTACCACTATTTCATTGTGACCTTTCAAATGATTTTTTACCAGCAAAACGAGTTCCCGAACTGGCTTATAATCACCACTCATCGCTGTCGATCTCTGATATTGATATGTGAATCCCTGACCAGTAATACATACAGTGTTGGTAAGTCGAGATTCTCAAAATAATTTGTTGTTCTTTTCAAAACCAATCAGTTATGGATTCTAGACTACTGTCTGCTGTGGAAGGAAGTCATTTCCAATCAATACATCAACTCCTTGACTTTTACATTGCCAGATAATTTTTGTGATAAAATTGTCTCCTCATATGGAAACTTTAACATCACGAGTCATAGTATCCATGATTATTTTATTTTCTCTCATGCGACTCCTGTGACTGTGCGTGGAGCCTTTTCCAATATTCTTCAGGAATGACATATCTTTTAGTAAAAGTATACCCTGAACCACTATCTACAAAGGCATTTAGATATTACTTCCTATATTTGGAAAATTTCAATCCTATAGTGATGTAATTGGTGAATCTGCTTGTTTGAACCGTCTTAATTTTCTCTCTTTGTTCTACTGTTTTACCACGCAGTTATATGAAAGGATTGATCTCTCTTTCATCTAGCTTATTGATGGGATCAAAATGTTTAACCTGTTGTATAACAGGTTCGGCGATGAGGTCTTCTACATGTCTGATCACCGGATCTTTGATGGAATCAAATGACTTCTTTACTTCCTTGGTCTGGCTTAATGAAGTCACCAGCTTCATCTTCTTCAAATCTTCTTCCAAGTTATGTCCTTGTTTCTCCTTGGACTCGTAGAACTCTTTATATTCTTGTTCTACAAGGGTATGAACTTCATTGTCTTTGGTTTTTCTTCATAATTTTGCAATAAAGCATTCTCGATGATAGGTTTCACATGTACCTTCACTGTACATAGGAATTGAATTACTATCATCGCAGTTACAATAATCACATGTAAATCTTCTTGGATTGGGGTGGAAGTTACTGATAATATCAGTAGTTTATTCTTTCCAATAAAGGACTGTTAGAACAAATATAGGACGAGGTCCTTCTTCTTCTTCAGAGCTTTCTGAAGTGTTTTCTATTTCAATTCTTGATGGGTACTCAAGAGAATATACTGAATCATTCTCTTCATCATAATATGCTACCTCAAAACCTTTTAGGTTTGTATATTCTATACCTTAACCGGCATAACCAATCCTAAAAGGTTTTTGTAGTTACCTTCGAGCTCATCAGTTTATAATAGATTCGATAATCTATCGCGAGTTCCATCATTCATTTCTTCATAGAGATTCCATCTGTCTTGATTTGCAATCTTAGACAGTATGATGCATCTCTAAGATGTGTGTTGAAGTTTGAGAACACATTGAAGTATGCAACTTGGTTGCACAAAGAAGCTTTTATTGTTATTTGTTCCTAGCAGACTTTTCTTAAAGTCTGTTATTATATCGTCTTGTAAGACACATAAAACAAAACAGTCTATGCCATCTCTAGCCAAAAGCTTTATTCCTACATGGACTGCTCCAATATACATATAGGAATATTTCTTCTGAGTTGCTTCACTCACTTCTTTTGGAGTGATTAACCTGGTGTCTATCTCGCCACCTGTGGCTGGTACCGTTAGTTCAAGAATCTTAAGCCTGTGAGAATCCATAAGGAAAGATCGTTTCCTATATATATCTCATTGAGTCTAAATCTAGGAACCGATGCTTCTCGTATACTAGACTCAATTTCATTATACTTAAATTTTTTAGCGTTGATCAGCTGTACAGGAATTCGACTATGCTTGGTCTGGAAGGATCAAGCTCCTCAATTCCAATTTCTCTTTCGAGATGTATATTATCGTCGTAGAGCGTATTAAATACTCTACAAATGGACTCTATTGAGTACTAATGTTCTTGAATATGCCTTGAATGAAAGCATTTTTGCCACTTATCAGTATCTTTTGTAATACAAAATGACTGGTAATTTTTAAGTTTGGATTCTCTTTTGTTGGTCAAGAGAAGTCAAATCTGTGGCATAAGCCTTGATAACCTGCTTTTGAGCTAAGAAGACTCTGATGCCAGCTAGGGCGAATCTAACTAAGGCTCAAAATGTTCAGAGGAGTCAGATCGTAATAAAAAATTTCTTGAAGAAAATTTGCTCTTCGGTTGATAGATTCTTTGTTGAATCCTGAAGATAATATCATAGTAATTTTTGGTATTTCTAGGAAGCCTGTCTCGATATTTTTTAATTTTATCAATTTTATCTTTTCTTGCAATTCTTTATAAGATATTTTTGCATATGCTAAGAGGTCAAGACGAGTAGCTATTAAATTTGTTATTGATGATAAAAGATAGTTGTCTGCCCTCGAATGATGAGGATGAGTTTAAATTTGCAATAAGTCAAATAAACAAATTTGATGATTTAGGTCTACCATACTCCGTCAAATTAAAAGAAAAACTAATTTAAAAACACTAATAGTTATTTTGGTCTTTTTGACAATATTAACGGAATATTCTAACGAAATATGTTTTAAATTAAGATGTAGACCATTGTTGATAGCAAAATAAAAATTTAGATATCACCTTTGATAGATTTTTAAGTTTAAGTATTACATTAGAGTAGAGTTCAAGAACCTATAATGAACTTATCCCTTTCAAAATATGTTGTATGGAATTGTAGGGTTGATAAAATGTACAATTGAGGTAACAGGAATGATCAATAAGAGGAGCAAACAAATTCATCCCTTATCCTTAACTGTTTAGGTTGGCTATGTAGCTTAAATTGGGGTAACTAGGAGCGTAAGGAACATATAGATATATAGACAGGCAGATTATAGCTTATACAAAAGACATACATAGGCCGCCGGAACAAACGAGAATCGAGCACACAAACAAGAACCAATAGTACTGGACAGAAACGTGACAACTCATCATCAGGCAACTACAATATTGGTGTACGGTTCTTATTTGTAGCAACAGCAGAAGAATGCAGAAATAATACAAGGTCAAAATTAAGTTCTAGTGCAAACTTAATACTCCACATAAACAAACACAAGCTACCAAAACGTATCAGTTCAACTCTTCACGGTCGCTCCAACCTTCAACTTCAAACCTAAATCCCGAAACACTCCCTCAAGATAACAAGGTAACTGCAATCATATAACGATCTATAATTTGTCAGTACCTCCTAGGGTAGCGATCCATGAACCTACCAGAAGGGCACTCATATGCGAGGTGTCCTCTCCCCCACAGTTATGACAGATCATCAAGGGGCCCATGCAATCCCTGCTCATATGCCCAAGTTGCTGGCAGTTTCTACATACAACGTCACGATGGTAGCCACCGCCACCACCCCCGCTGCGAACTCCACCACCACCACCTCCTCCCCTCTCTGCTAAACCATTGGTTCTGGGGCACTGCCTGGCCACATGCCCAGATACATTGCAATTGTTACAGATCGGTTCATTTGGGCAATCACGAGCCAGGTGACCTGTCTTCCGACAGTTGTTGCATGCCTTCTCATTTGTGCAATCAACTGCAATATGACCCTGCTTGTAGCAATTGTTGCACAACCTCAAGTCCCCAGGCGGCATTGGGGCAGCAGTGCAGTCTCTAGCACGGTGTCCAGCCTTGCCACAGGTGTGGCAGATGCCTTCATTTGGACAGTTGCTAGCCATGTGACCAGGTTCGCGGCAATTCCAACATAGTGACTTTGTGGTGCACTCTGAAGCAATGTGCCTGCAAAAATATTTGAAGGCAAAGTTGTTACAACTTTAATAGAAATAAAGGCTCCAGCAAACATGTAAGCATCATAATGTCATAGGAAAAGGAATGAAAAAGAACAAAACACCTGTGTCGTCATTCTTAAGGGTCAAGAAACGAAACTAAATTTATTGAAAAAAAACACAAAAATCAATTCCCCACCCTAATGCTTCTATGTCAAAGCAGTCCCAAGTGTTTGGAAGACAGTGACTCCAGAAAACACCAGTAGCTTTGCCCCCCCCTCATTGTTAAAGCCAGAAAAATTAATATAATTAATGACACCCCATACTCAACGAGAATAAGATTTAAATATTATAATCCCAACTGTTTACAGATTTAATCGCTTCGAAAAGTACCAGAAGTTAACACATTGCCCAGCATTTGGAATAGTGCATACGACCTTAAACTTTTGGTGTTCCCTTAAATCTTGTTTTCCTATACTAAGAGCGAGAAATATGAAATTGTAACACTCGCTGCTGCTTCTTTTTTAAAGTGATAGTGGTGTCGACACCAACTAGGGTGGTGGTAAGACAAATGGTAGCTGCAATAACTCCAGGTTTATCAGCATTAATTATCTAATAATTATGGTTATCAGAATCTGTAAAGGTAACCCAACATCTGAAAAGCAACAATAAACAGTCTAATGAAATAACATGAGATCAAGCTGCATGATATAGAACCACAATAAAGGATAGTAACTGCCAAAAATAGACAACAATTACAAGGCAGAAGTTTCCGTACCCGGGAAGATTACAGTTGTGACAAATTGCAACATTAGGGCATTCTCTAGCAAAATGGCCAGGTCTTTTGCAGTTCTTGCAGAGATTGTCTCGGCTGGCAAGAAAATAACGACATATGTGATGAACAGAAATAACTGTGTTTTTGCAAAAGTTGTAAGCTTCTTGAGCTCAGTTACAATGCAGAAAAGATCCATAAAATATATTATAAAAAATGCATTGAATTTAGCACTCAGCCAAAGAGGGCAAAACAAGGTCCCATATCGCTTGGGAGAATTAGATATGCTATTGAATGGTTTACTGGTGGGATAAGGCACTTTTCTATGCTAAACTGACAATAAAAACAAAACTAAACACCAGTCATTCAAATGTGAAGAACAGAAATGGCCAAATGTCATGTTTTCCTCTTCAAGAACAAAGCAGTGAAGGACTGCAAAATTGAAAATTCAAAATATGATACTAAACATACCCTTTTTTTAATTATAGCATGTCATCTATAAAACTTGTAGGATCCATCGACAGAGACAAGGCTACCACTAGAACTAAGATGAATTTGTGGATAAAACATCACATTGTAACTGAAAACATATTTGCTCTTCCAAATGTAGAAGCCAAATTTATAATTTATGAACTTAAAAAAGCCATCCAGGGCAGTATTGCAGCTGAGTTCTTACTGAACACATACAGTTGATAGCAAGACTCCAGACCATGAAGACATTGAGAGATGAACCTCTCCATACCAACCCACATATTTAAAGAAAATAGAAGAAATCAAATAATGGTCAAAAGCTAGTAAACCTGAAACCACCACCCCGACGACCACCATCTCTCCTGTAAGGTGCATCACGATAGGAAAAGCGATCAGAACGAATCTTACGATCCACAGGGCTCCTGCTCCTGCTCCTGCTTCTGCTCCTGCTCATGCTCCTGCTGTCCATACTTATGTTTATTTCTTATTATGACCTAGTGATTTGAGGAAAAAAACACCACCACAACCACCACTGCGTTCTCCCTGTCCACATCACAGCCACACCCACATTACAACCACACCCAATATCCATGACGTAAAACCAAACCAACTACATTCCTTCATAACAGAAATCACCAAATCCCAGCAAAGTACAGAAAATGTCAATAAACAACCCATCTCATAAGAATTAATAAAACCACACTTGAACCCATATGCAAAATGCTCAGTCCCTCAACCATCGACAATTCCACATCCTTCAAAAATAAAAGTCTAAGCATCGTTGCAAACAACCAGCCATCAATCATTGCTCAAGCCAACAAACATACTCTACATAAACTCCAAGTTCTCAAACCAGTCACTTGATGATAACCTAAACTGGTGCGGTGGGGGTACAGAGCAAAAAGGAGAGAATGGTTCCTCATTTGGAATAATAGGTTTTTAGAGTTGAAGGTTGGAACAAAGTAAACAATGTCTAGCAACTGTAAGTGTTATCCATTTGATAATGAATAAAAAAACTAGGAAGGCCTGTTTTAGCGAGAACAAAAGACAACAAGTGAGACAGAAACATATCCCCAATTTCAGAAACTGTACCCAATACAAACGTCCACATATAAGACATCAAGACTATTGAAAAGGAACTTCAATAGTAAACATGGAGACTTTAGAGATATTAACATCAATATAAACAAAACAACTATTCGGACTGCTTGAGATTGTAAACCCTTCTTTAGGAAAGAGTAGAACTATTTTCGGATAACAAACAATCAATCAATAATATTGCATGATGAATCCTTTTCGCTATCCTATAACCAATCATATCAACTACTAATACGAAAGCTGTCTTTTGGAAAATTCCCTTTGGCTGCGCACTTTTCCCCGCTATAAGATCATAGTCATCAAGCACTTTTCTCCACACTCGTACTTATATCTGTGAAAATTGTTTTGAATCTTTTAATAACATTGAGCATCTACTGGTGAAAGGCAGCAGCAGATTTCCCTTACAATCATCAAAGAACCAATAACCACTCGACCATACTTGAAACAAAACTGAAAACAACGCAACCAAAGCTAGAAAAACATAAAGAATACTATAGAATTTAATAATTCAGGTGTTATTCAGTCCGCAAAAGTAAGAAGATGAAACTATGAAACACATATGACCTAAAACTAGGGTTTCAATAACCTCCTACTGACTAGGGAACTCCAGAAGAATCCAAACAGAAAGCCTTGAAGATCTCATAAGTGGAACCCAAGGCTTCAACATTTGAAACTCACCACAGGTGCATACATGTTTATACCGTTGAAAACAAACCAAAACTTGTGAAATATATACTCAAATCTTCTGACCACATTATTACAATATTCGAATCTTGTAAGTTCTAACCAGTTTCAGACTTTGGCAATTTTATACTCACAAGTATAATAAATCCAGTGGCGAAATAAGTTTTACCAAAATTTCTCAACAACATATAATTACGGCCGTTCTTCAGAAGAAATTCCACAATTATTGGCTAAATTTCTACGAGTAATACCAAATTTCTACAAGTAATGCACATTAAATCAGAGACCTCATACATGGATTCCTACGAATCAAGCAAACAAATTGAAACACAAGAATCAATTAAATTAGAGAGAGCGCGAGCAGAAATGAAGGAGAACCTACCTGGAAAACGAAACCGAAAAGGCGCTGCGCGACAGAGGTCACGGCGATTTCGAGAAGCGGGCGAGGAATGTCGCGGCGGAGACGAGGGCTGAGAAGGTGTGGTTTGAGTGAGGAGAGAAAATGAGAAGGAACCCTAGAAAGTAGTCCTCTTTATCTGTTTGTTCGAGTCGCAACCGAAAAGATTATAAGAATGTGGCCCACCTCTGCCCTTTCTTCAAGTTACAAAATCTGTAGCCATTTGGGTGTGGTAGGGTAGGTTGCGTCCACCGTGTCTGATGAATGATAGTTCTCTCGGATACCAATTTTAAAAAAAAAATTACAAAAACTATAGTTTTATTTTAATGGGTTGTTCACCTTTTTTAGGAGTATTGTTTATTTTAAAAATTAAAAAAAAGTAAACACTCAAACTTAAAGAGTTTTACATTATATATTCTAACTTTTTATATCAAAATTATAATTTTATGCCTGTTTTTTTTATTAACTCTCTCTCCTTCTCCCCCACAATTAATCTTGATCTTGTTCTTCGTCTTCTCTCTCATCCTCTCACAATTCATCTCGATCTTCTTCGTCTTCTCTCTCTCAGTGTGTCGTCATCGGCAAGTCACGAAGCTCCGATCTCCAACCAGCTTCACGTCGTCGTTTGGTCATGCACATTGCTGCCAAATCAGATCTCGTCTTCCACACCCACGCCGATGTCGCGTGCCTCCACGAAGGACAACGTTGCGCACCTCACGCCTCCAAACACTGCAAACCTCAATATAGAGACCTGTCGTGACTGCTCCTCTGTCTCTAGCTTCCACCTCTACTAAGCCTCCTCAATCAACATCTCTGATCTCCGCTCCCTGATGAATGCGACCAGCCTTATCTTTTTGATACCGCCGTACCTACACTATCACGCTCCGACCCAAGTTTAACCTCCTAAACGTGAATTAGAACGTGCGGGACCCAACTCAAGAGAGATTTACTCGAAATCCCCCTTGAGCTAGGATAACCCTCTTTCTAAACCAAATTAAAACAGTCCAAACGGTACCGGAATAGACCTCATAACCGGAGGTTATCCCGATTCCCGCATTTGGATCTCAAACCAACAATTTAGAGAACCTAAGGGTTCTAATAATATTTGTGACTGCACCCGAATCCCGGTCAGGCTGCCTACGTACCCTGTCCTCAGGGATCAAGCCACGCGTAGCTCTCGTTTTACTAACGTCCTAACCGGGCAAATCCCGCTTTTCTAATTATCAGTCGATCTAATATAAAAAGTAGCAAAAGCCAATGCATTCCCAGAATTTAACCTCTCCGCTGAGGTAATTACTGATCAACTAATTTTTCGGGATTATCCCTAACAATCCAACGTACAAATAAACAACATCCACCCACAAACACATAAATATAAAAAATAGAAAATTACGGAAATATATAAAGCCCCTAAGGGCATATAGGTAAAACCACTCCAAGGTACCCTTGTAGTTAACTTAAATTCTCAAGGACAGTGTTGTCAATTCACTCTTAATGACAGCCTGGTAATTATGCTAAGCTGCTTAGGGCATTTTAAGAATTTCAGCCATAATGACAACCCCTGTAAAATAGACAAAACAATCAGGGGTAGTAAGGTCTTTTTAACCTCAATGGCAGCTCCGTAAATATACAAATCTGATATGGGTATTTTTAGAATTTCAGTCCGGTAATTATCTCAAACTATCAGGGGTATTTCTAGAATTTAAGCCATGAGGGCACCACTGTAATTTTCCTAAATTATCAGGGGCAGTTCTGACCTTTCCCATCACGGTAAAACAGTGAAAGGAAGTTCTACCGCGGTAAAAACCAGGATTTTTACCCTCTGTTTCCCCGAAATGACAAATGTGCAGAGTAGCATACAAATGTTTTACAAGCGGAAGATAACAATGGAAAATACCCGAGACGAAATATAATACAAGGAAAAGTCTCGGGACAACGAGCCCGAATAATGTCTCAAAGTATTCAACAGATTATCAAACATCAAATACGGAAATCACATGATATGGAGTCCACACCAGAATGGGTGCCCTCGGAAGCGGAAGTGCACGATGACCGACGACGCTCCACGTGCTCCTAGTCCAGCTCCTCTAGAGATGGGTGCTGATGACCTGAAAAGATGTAGAGGTGAGCAACTCGTCCTCGCTAACCCAAATGGGGCCAAAGCCAACCAAGTCAGGGTTTAAAACCCATGAGAAAACATATAGCTTATATATGTAGGTAATCGTAAGTATGCGTAAAGAGCATGTGGAAATATAAATGCAGAAGCCACGCACACAAAGCTCGGTAAAACATATTAACCACACATGAAAGAACTTTCTGGATCCACGCGGCCGAAATCCCGGGTTTGTCTTCACTGCAAACCGGGGCCAACTACCTATGCGCCCGAGTGCGCGTAGTAGCGAGAGCGTCCATTTACAGCTAACGCCCAACTGACAGCACACCGCACTTATGTCACGCTTAACTCTGTACGAGGCGAGCGTAAGCGGGATAATTAAAATAAACAGGGCATTGCCCCTCCGGAGGTTCACGGTCATCGACACCGCGGGAGTGCTATATACTAGGTCCCGTCACTCTCAGGCCAAGCACCGGAAATCAGGACAACGACACTACTTTTTGATCCAAACTCACACACGCACACCAAATGCTATAACAAGCGTGTGGTCAAACTTAAAATAATGCAGCTGTACTTTAATATATATAAGTAAAGAGATAGAGCCACCGACCCAAGAGGGTTTTGGCTCACCCATTAGGCGTGGCCCCCTACTACCTGGTATGATAATACAGCTGGCTGCGCTCCAAGTCCTGGTCCTCCTGAAGCCAACGTCGATGTGCTCCTGAGTCTGTGTGTGAGATAACAATGACAGTCAGGTATATGTAATTCGAGGATCTACTATCTACGGTTAAGACTTGATAAACATTCTTTGTTTATCTTTCTGACATTAGGGTCTAACTTATTTAACACTCCGATTCTCGAACCGGCGAGAATTCAGGATTATTTTTTATTCAGTACTTACATCGTTTTGCCACGTTTGTAAATCAAAAGTCTTTAAAACGTTTAACCGTAGTGATCGAAAACGTAAAGTAGGTGTTCAACGGTACAAGTTAAAAGTCAACTTTGAAATAGTAAAGTCAACCGTCAAAAAGTCAACGGTCAAAGTCAACCGATGAATAGAAAAAGTCAACAGTAAGAAGTAAACAGTAACAGTAAATAGTAAAAGATAAAACAGTAAAAGTAAATATGGTAAAACAGTAAAGGTAAACAGTAAAACAGTAAAAGTAAATAGTTAAACAGTAACTGTAATTATTCAAACAGTCAGGGGTAATATGGTAACTCTACCCCTGGGTAAAACTGTAAAAGTGAAACTGACACGGTAAAAACTCTGGTTTTTACCATGCCGGTCTCTGATCGACTGTTTCGCCGGAAAGAGTCAGTTTTTCGGCCAAATCGAGTCCTTTGGCTCCTCTCTTCTCCTTCTACACAACCTAGGCTATCCAACAACATGACAATCAGAAGAAAAGGTCGAGTTTTCCTACCTCACACTTCCTCTACTGTTTTTCCGGCAAAACTCCCCCGGCAGAACTCCGCTGGCCTCCTCCTTGTTCCTGGGCGGCTCCTGGTGGCGCCTGGGAGCTTCCTGGTCGAGAGTAGGAGAGAGGAAGACTTTCCGCTTCGGGCGAAGACAGAAGAGGAAAGAGAAGAAAAGGAAAGTGAGGGAGAAAAGAAGAAAGGGAAAGAATATAAAGAGAAAGGAGTGGATAGGAGAAGAGATAGGATGAGATAAGATGATAGGGTTTTTTTTAAAAGAAACCAACGGCCACAATTCGACGATCGAATCAACGGCCACGATTTAATCCCACTTTCAAAATAATTTTTTAAAACCAAATTCATTTTTGAAAATTCATTTAAAACAACCAAACGTCAAACTAAATCGTAAAAGTTGTACGAAAAATACGTGAAGTGCCGAAAAATATTCCGTAAATACTTTCACGCGTGTGGCGACGTGTGTCCTAACGTAAAAACGTTAGACAAAATTTACGACGTACTGAAAAGTAATCGGAATTAAACCCTAAATGTGTCGGAAAATTAAATAAATTTATCAGGGTCTCACACTCTACCCCCCTTAAATTGAATTTCGTCCTCGAAAATTACCTGACATCAGAAGAGGTGTGGATGACCCTGCCGCATGACTGACTCAAGCTCCCAAGTAGCCTCTTCCTCACTATGGTGATCCCACTGCACTTTCACAACTAGAACCTAACGGTTCCTGAGCTTCCTCACATCACGATCCAAGATGCGGTACGGTCTCTCCTCGTAAGAAGAATCGCTGCGGAGCTGTACATCAGTCCAAACAATATTCTATGGGGCTCCCGGTGGGCTTTTCCGTAACTGTGAGACGTGAAACACGTCATGTATATGCTGTAATCGTGGTGGCAGGTGAATCCGGTAGGCAACGGATCCAACTCTCTGAGCTATCTGGAAGGGCCCTACAAACCTTGGGGCCAACTTCCCTTTAACCCCAAATCGTCTAACTCCCTTGCGGGGACTGACTTTTAAGTACACAAAGTCTCCCACTGCAAACTCAAGGGGTGTCCGACGCGTATGTGCATATGACTTGCTCCTACTCTGGGCTGCCCTAAGCCTCTCCTGGACAATCAGAAGTTTCTCTGAAGTCTCCTGTATCACATCAAGACCAAGTAAAACCTTGTCCTCTCTGTCCAACCAACACGTAGGGGACCTACATGGTCGACCATACAGTGCCTCGAATGGAGCCATACCAATGCTACAATGGTAACTATTATTATAAGCAAACTCTGCAAGTGACAGACACTCATGCCACTTTTCACCAAAATCTACTATGCACGCTCGAAGCATGTCTTCCAAGGTACGAATCGTACGCTCGGACTGTCCATCTGTCTGAGGATGATATGCTGAACTCAAATGTAACTCGGTGCCCAACTCTTTCTGCAATAACGTCTAGAGCTTGGAGGTGAAACGCGGGTCACGGTCTGAGATGATGCTCTTTGGTATCCCATGAAGTCTGATCACCTCACTAATATACAAGTCTGCAAAGTACTGTGTACGTGAGCTCATCTTGACAGGTAGAAAGTGTGCAGATTTCGTCAACCTATCAACTATCACCCATATTCCATCATGACCTTCCCGTGAACGGGGTAGGCCGGTGACAAAATCCATGGTGATATGGTCTCACTTCCACTATGGAACTGCTAAAGGCTCAAGAAGTCCTGCTGGATGCCTGTTTTCTGCCTTTACTTGCCTGCACACGTCACATCTAGCTACATACTCCCCAATACTCTGTTTCATGCCTTTCCACCAAAACTGGCGCTTCATGTCCTGATACATCTTCGTAGCTCCAGGATGCATGGTGAAACTAGTCCGGTGCGACTCATCCAACACAAGTTTCCGGATGTAATCATCACTAGGGACAAAGACACGTCCCTTATACCTGATAAGCCCATCATCACTAACACTCCACTTGCTTTCGGCTTCACCTGAGTAAACCTGGGCTCGGAGCAAGTGACTCTCTGGATCATTCCACTGGTACTCTCCCACCTGCTGTAAGATGTGGGGCTTGAATGACACACTAGCCAAGAATCCATGAGAATCCCCAAACCGCACATCCAAATCATAATCCTCCAGCGTCTCCAAAGCCTCCATGCGAGAGAGAGAAAAATACTCGTAAGCTCATACCTCGGCTTCCTGCTCAAGGCATCGGCAACAACATTTGCTTTGCCTGGATGGTATCGTAGAGTGAACTCATAATCTGTAAGATACTCTATCCATCTCCGCTGCCGTAGATTAAGATCACGTTGAGTGAAGATGTACTGTAGACTCTTGTGATCCGTATAGATCTCGAAGGTGGCTCCGTAGAGATAACACCTCCAGATCTTCAAAGCATGTACAACAGCTGCCAACTCCAAATCATGAGTCAGATAATTCTTCTCATGTGGCTTCAACTATCTGGAGCCATAACAAACAACTCCGCCATTCTGCATGAGCACACAACCCAAACCAGTCCCTGAAGCGTCCGTATACACTTGGTACGGATCTACACCGTTGGGGAGAACGAGGACTGGGGCGGTAGTCAAACGGTTCTTCAGCTCTGCAAAGGCCTCTTCACACGCGTCACTCCATTCAAACTTGACTCCTTTCTTTGTCAAGTTGGTTAGTGACGTGGCAATCTTTGAGAAGTCTTGTACAAAACGGCGGTAGTATCCGGTTAGACCAAGGAAACTCCTCACTTCTGTAACATTCCGAGGATGTTCCCAATCTAGAACTGCCTCGATCTTCGCGGGATCCACTGACAAGCCTGAAGCTGAGACTACATGTCCAAGAAACTGCACCTCTGAAAGCCAAAACTCGCACTTTGACTTCTTCGCGAAAAGCTGGTGATTCCACAGAGTCTGTAGAATGGTGCGAAGATGATACTCATGCTCTGCTTGTGTCTTGGAGTACACTAAAATGTCGTTGATGAACACGATCACAAACTGATCCAGATAAGGCCAGAAGACTCTGTTCATGAGATCCATGAAAGCTGCTGGGGCATTCGTCAATCCGAAAGACATGACAAGGAACTCAAAGTGCCCGTACCGTGTACGGAAAGCTGTCTTCTCTATGTCACCATCCCGTACTCGAAGCTGATGATAACCAGACCTTAGATCGATCTTAGAAAAGAATTGAGCTCCTGCAAGTTGATCGAACAAATCATCAATCCTCGGAAGTGGGTGCTTATTCTTCATAGTGACACTGTTCAACTTTCGATAATCTATATAGAGTCGAAGGGTCCCATCATGTTTTCTGGCAAACAACACCGGTGCTCCCTACGGTGATGAACTATGCCTGATAAAACCCTTGCTCATAAGATCTTCCAACTGTAGCTTCAACTCTTGCAATTCTACTGGGGTCATACGGTAAGGTGGAATCGAAATCGGCGTGGCTCCTGGAACCAAGTCGATCCGAAACTCTACCTCACGGAGTGGCGGCAAGCCAGGTAAATCTTCAGGAAACACTCCGGGATACTCATCAACTACCGTAATATATCTGTCACCACTGGATCCACCTGTCTCCTTTGTCGATCTCACAATACTGTAGCAAGTCAAAGTCCTTCTCCCACGAAAACATGGTCGCAGGAGTGGACTCGGCTGTGTGAGTCGTTCGTTCATTCTGATCACCATAACTTTATCCTTGCCTGGAGTCCTCACTGTGACTGTCCTCCTTACACAGTCTATGAGAGCTCGATACTTCTCCAACCAATCCAAGTCAAAGGTCAAAAAGTCAACGGTCAAAGTCAACCAGTGAATAGTAAAAGTCAACAGTAAAAAGTAAACAGTAAATAGTAAAAGATAAAACGGTAAAAGTAAATAAGGTAAAACAGTAAAGGTAAAACAATAAAACAGTAAAAGTAAATAGTTAAACAGTAACTGTAATTATTCAAACAGTCAGGGGTAATATGGTAACTCTACCCCTAGGTAAAACTGTAAAAGTGAAATTGACACGGTAAAAACTCTGGTTTTTATCGTGCCGGTCTCCGATCGACTGTTTCGCCGGAAAGGGTCGGTTTTCCGGCCAAATCGAGTCCTTTGGCTCCTCTCTTCTCCTTCTACACAACCTAGACTATCCAACAACATGACAATCAGAAGAAAAGGTCGAGTTTTCGTACCTCACACTTCCTCTACTGTTTTTCTGGCAGAACTCCCCTGGCGGAGCTCCGCTGGCCTCCTCCTTCTTCCTCCTTGTTCCTGGGCGGCTCCTGGTGGCGCTTGGGAGCTTCCTAGCTCCTCAAAAGACCTGGTGCGCTTCGATCCAGTCTGCACAGTACCTCGGTCTTCTCCTCGTTGCTGGGCGGCGTTGGCGACGGCGCTGGCGTCGCTGGTGGCCTGGACGAGGTCGTCGGGGCAAGGCGAAGTCGATGGCGGTGGCAGTGAGGCTCGACGCGCGCTGGTGTGGGAGCGGCTGAGCTGCTGGGTCGAGAGCAGGAGAGAGGAAGACTTTCCACTTCGGGCGAAGACAGAAGAGGAAAGAGAAGAAAAGGAAAGTGAGGGAGAAAAGAAGAAAGGGAAAGAATATAAAGAGAAAGGAGTGGATAGGAGAAGAGATAGGATGAGATAAGATGATAGGGTTTTTTTAAAAGAAACCAACGGCCACGATTTAATCCCACTTTCAAAATAATTTTTTTAAAACCAAATTCATTTTTGAAAATTCATTTAAAACAATCAAACGTCAAACTAAATCATAAAAGTTGTACGAAAAATACGTGAAGTGCCGGAAAATATTCCGTAAATACTTTTACGCATGTGGCGACGTGTGTCCTAACGTAAAAATTTAACATCCCACATCGACCAACGGAGAGGGTGATGTACCATATACGTACATCGGTGACACCCATCTAGCACGAGGCCTTTTGGGAGCTCAGTGGCTTTGGAGGGGATGAGAACTCCGAAGTTAAGCTTGCTAAGCTTAGAGCAATCCCATGATGGGTGACCCCCTGGGAAGTTGCTCTAAGAGCTCCTGGAAACAAAACCGTGAGGGCCGGCGGGCCCAAAGCGGACAATATCGTGCTACGGCGGAGATGGTCCGGGATGTGACAGATTGGTATCAGAGCATCGTTTTGGTACCTTCCATGTCATTGGTGTACGACCAGTTCGTTTTCTTCGAGTCGTATACTTCGAGTTATTTGTGTGCGATGCTGACGTCATTGCATGATCTCATGATGTATTCCTTCATACGGAAGTCAAAAGTTCATTCTGTCACGCCCCAAATCTTTTGAAGTTAATAAAAGTTACCTTTCACTGAGGCTCACGAGTTACCGAGGATTTTTTTTTAATTGCGACCGGTAACTCGATAAGTTATCGCTCGAGTTAATTTTCGAGTTTTTAAAAGTACTCCAAATACCTGAATTGATGACTCGATGTGGTAGTACGTGTCGTCACGAGTCTCCCGGTATTTTCGGATTATTTTTCGGAGTTTCGGTTTATTTTCTACGAATTTTCGAAGTTTCCGGTAACTTTTAATTATAATCCGGTAAATCAGTTTTACCATTTAACCTTTTCACTTTTCACCTTCTTTGAATCTTGACCGTTGGATCTTTCTCAGATCAGATCTTGGCCGTCCATTTTCGTTTAAAAAGAGGTGAGAAGGTTGACCTCGGGTCAACCCTTCTCTTTTCTTCTCTCTCCCCTCTCTCGGTCTCGCGTCTGCTCCGGCATGGCTCAGTGGTGCTCCGCCGTCTGCCCACCACTGGCCGGCGCTCCACCACCATCCTCTTCCCTTCTTTCTCCTTGTTCTAACCATGCTCTTAGTTTGCACCGACGTCCGCCGAGGGAAGAGATCAAGCGACACTGTCTCGGTGGTCAACGCCGGATTTCCGGCGATCCGGGCGGCGCTAGGGCGCGTGACCGGTGTGGTTAGTCTTCTCTTCTCTTCCTCTTCCTTCCCTTGTCTCCTGATGTGTGATTTGAGCCCTTGATCAAAACCTCCAATTTCACTGTGTTACTGTTTTTCTGGGTTGCGAGTCTAACAACTCCGGCGACCTAACTCTAGGTGTTCTGGCGAGTTGGGGACACCGGTGTGATGCTTGGGAAGAGCTTAGAGGCAGATGGTGAGGTTATGGAGGAATCTGCAGGGAGTTTGAGCAAGGAGCTGCTACTGTGCTCGAGGCAGTGGAGCAGAGATATAGGGGGAGGTGGCAGGGCTGCATGGCGAGGCAGCTGAGCAGAGTTGGAGTTTTGGTGAAGATCAGAGGTGAGGCAGAATCCTGGTTTTTAGCTACTGTGAGTTTGTGTTGCTGTGTTGGATTAGTTGCTGTCTTTGGTTGTTGAATTGCTACTGATGTTGTGGTTTTCCTGCATGTTGTCGTAACTTGGTAAACGAGGAAAACGAGGAGGTTATGGCGAAATTCCGGCAAGTTATCGGAATCCGGCGAAGATTCCGATGATACCGTAAACCGGCAGAATGCCGAAGAGGTAGAAATCGAATCCTCGTTACTCGAGTCAAAAAGTACGGTTAATTCGTAATTGAGACATTTACGGAAACTTTGACGTAATTAGGAAGTTTCCATTTTGGGAAACTTCCCATTTTAAGGAAGACTTACCAATTTAGGAAAACTTTCCATTTTGGGAAACTTTCCCTTTATGGAAGGTTACTAGTTATGAGGAAAGGTTAAGTCGGTAAATCGACTCAAGGTTAAATGTACTGATTAGTGTGACACGTTGGGTGTCCATAGTAATTCAACGAATAAATACGTGACACCCTAACGTCAAGTTTAAGTAATAAATGAAAGTTCGGAAGCTGAGTCGGACTTTCGGTAAATTGAAAAAGAGTCGATTACCGGGAAAGAAAGTTAAAAAGGTTAAAGTGCTAAAGAAAGGAACTTGGTCAACATGTGGTCAAATAGGAATTTCCTGGTCAAACTAGGAAAAGGCCAAGTCAACTGTGATTGACTAATTTGATGATTTGATGTACAGTCTCTGGTCGGACGTGAGACGGGCTCGACTACGCGGGTAGTTCGAGGGTTTCGCTCGAGGAGCTTTCCGAGCGGGAAGGTCACAATAGTACTGTGAGTGGACAGAATATTTTTAAATGATTGCATGCCTTAATTATTGATTTAATTGCATGGTTTTTATGATTGTTTCGAGAATGATATGTTCCTCGGGTGCTTGGATGTTTTATTTGGACTTATGCGTATATGTCGAGGAATAGTTTTACTTATTCGTATGGGAAGAGTATTTGAGTAAAGTATTGTTGTGAATTTCTATTATGGGTTGTCCAATGATTATGCTAGCTAGAGTAGCGTGAAGGCGCAACCAGAGCTCTTAGCTCCGACCCTGGTCTGAGAGGACAGACACGCCTGAGATGTCAGGTGGATATTCTAAGGGTTGTCCATCACCACTTACCTAGAGCTCTTAGCTCCGACCCTGGTCTGAGAGGACAGACACACCTGAGATGTCAGGTGGATATTATAAGGGTTGTCCATCACCATTGCACCTAGAGCTCTTAGCTCCGACCCTGGTCTGAGAGGACAGACACGCCTGAGATGTCAGGTGGATATTCTAAGGGTTGTCCATCACCACTTACCTAGAGCTCTTAGCTCCGACCCTGGTCTGAGAGGACAGACACACCTGAGATGTCAGGTGGATATTATAAGGGTTGTCCATCACCATTGCACCTAGAGCTCTTAGCTCCGACCCTGGTCTGAGAGGACAGACACACCTGAGATGTCAGGTGGATATTATAAGGGTTGTCCATCACCATTGCACCTAGAGCTCTTAGCTCCGACCCTGGTCTGAGAGGACAGACACGCCTGAGATGTCAGGTGGATATTCTAAGGGTTGTCCATCACCACTTACCTAGAGCTCTTAGCTCCGACCCTGGTCTGAGAGGACAGACACACCTGAGATGTCAGGTGGATTTTATAAGGGTTGTCCATCACCATTGCACCTAGAGCTCTTAGCTCCGACCCTGGTCTGAGAGGACAGACACGCCTGAGATGTCAGGTGCATATATTAAGGGTTGTCCATTACCGTTTTATATAGCTAGCATAGCGTGAAGGCGCAACCAGAGCTCTTAGCTCCGACCCTAGTCTAAGAGGCCAGACTTATTGTGTTTGTGAATATTACTCTTCCCATAATCCTTATTGGTTTATATTATCATGCATTTGTGGATATTTAGTAATTTTGGGCATGCATAAATGTTATTTAAATCTTTAAAGTTTTGGGAGAGCATTAAAGGAAATTGAGTTTTTATATTTGATTTTCGTCCACTCACTCTGACAGCTTTTAAATGTTTCTCCCCTGGGCCTTTCGTTTTTAAATGCCCAGTGATGCAGGGTTCTTGAGAGGAGGTCGAGCGCGTACGAGAGTCGAGGCATAGTCGATCATCCGTTGCTGCTCGAAATTCTTTGGGGTAATCATCTCTGTAGACTGCTCTGACTAACCCGGTTTAGTTAGTTTTGTAGGAAGGGTTGGCCATTTCAAGGGGGTTTCGGTAAGAAGTTCCCTTGAGGTGGTCCCCGCAGGATTTACTTCGGGTTAAAGGGGTTTAACCCGGGGTGGGAAATGAGGTCCAAAAATGTGTAGTAAATTAAACCTACAGTTAAACCTCGATAAATTAATAAACTTGGTAAAATAGTAATTTTCTCTAGTCTCGAGTCGGGGACAACGTGGTAAATTAATAATTTGCTAAATTTATAAAATAATACAAATTTTAGAATTCACATAGCCCATCGAATATATAAATTAATACTTTCTTATTACATAGAATTTATTATTCATTTACAAGGTTTTGCTGAAAAATGTTCAATTTCGGCTTGTTTCTTCTTGAAATTGATATCGCATTCAATGATTTCAATCTTATCTCGAACTTTTCATAACATGTAAGAATAGCTGGTGTGGTTTTCTCATGTTGCAACAAATATTTATCGGCCATCGTCAATTTTTTACCTCATTTGAGATAAGAAGTCATAGTTGTGTTTTTGATATGTTTGAGTTGTATCTGTTGTAAATATTATAATTAATATGGTTGTCAACACAATTTCTCATATGTTATGTCCTTAGATGTAAACTATATTTCTATATAAAGGAGCTCAATGACAATGAATAAGCGACCTCTATACAATTCCTCATATTCATCTCTCTCTATTCTCTATTTCTTACTAATTTAAGTTTCTAATTTATAACACGTTATCAACACGATCGCACTTATTTGTTTCAACTCTATGATGATCTTCAAGCCTTATGGTACAACATAGTTGCCTATTACCAAGGCTAATGATCTATGAGTTCATCATATTTGTTTATATTATTTATGCTTTGTATTACTTGATTATCTCATACCACTACAAGTATAAACATTATAAACGACGGAAAAAAAACAAACCGACGAAAAAAAAATCTTCGGCTAAGTTAAATTTTCGTCAGCTAAAGTGGACTTTTAGCCAACGAAATTTTTTTTCGTTGGCTAAAATAATTTTTTCGTTAGCTATAGTCTCTAAACTATAGCCGACGAAATTATAAAAGTTTAGCAGACAAAATAAATAATTTTGTCTGCTAAAAGTCCTTATATTTGCAAATCTAAACAACAACTCAGTTGAAAAAAAAACGGGAGAAAAAGTTTGGGTGTTGTCGAAATTGTTGGGTGTCGTCGAAATCTGTCCAAAATTAGTTTATGGAGCTATATATGGGTACCTTCCTCCATGGATGTGCAATAGGTATTCCTGACTCCTCTACAATTCACCTTAATAATTTTAAAGCGGGTCGTTCGGTTCGAATTCGTGATTTAGACGCAAGGCTTATTGATGTTGATCCAAATCAAGAAACAGACGAAGACTCTTCTGATGAGGAATGCATAGATTGCCAGAAATTAATTCTGACACCATAGAAGACTCATCGGATGATTCCGATTACGGGCCTTCTTAGTTTGAATTTGTAGTACAAATTGATGTGATTTATATGCTACAAGCTGTTGAATTTATAATTTTGTTTAATTTTGGTGATATATGAACAAGAAATTGGTATGGTTTACATTAAACAGCCTGTTTTTTTATGTATCTTTCAGTTTTAGCCGACGAAATTAGCCAAATTTAGCCGACTAATTACATCCTATTTCGTCGGCTAAAATAATCTTAGCCGACAAAATATATCTTATTTCGTCGACTAAAACTATCTTGGCCGATGAATACCCTAATGTTTCGTCAGCTAAACCCTAAACCTTATAATATGGCCAGCGAATACCCTAATGTTTCGTCAGCTATAGTTAAATAAATAAAATAATAATTTTATACCACTGATTGCGTCTCATCGATTTGAAACTATTTTCAGTTGAAGATCCAGTCAAAATACGTAATTTAAACGGTCAAATTATAGTTTCTTTGCGTTTAGGGGTTTGACCGTCCGGATCAAGTACTTAACGTTGTCGAATCTTTATGAAAATTTACCCATACACATAGTTCAACATAATAATGATATCTGACGGTGGGAATTTTGTTTCACAAGTTTGATCATCACAATCACAACATGCTTACTAATGTTGTATAAAAAGTACTATAGCCGACGAATATATTGAAAATTCGTCAGCTATAGTTAAATAAATAAATAAAAAGATAATTAAACATATAAATTGGAAATAAATATATTATAAAAGGACTATAGCTGAAGAAGTTATTAAAAATTCGTCGGCTATAGTTGATAAAATTAAATAAATAAAATGATAATATTATAGCTGACAAGTTTCAATACTATAGCCAACGAATTTATTATTTCGTCGGCTAAACATCAAGGATATATAACAAAACCTAGCGCATTCTCTCGCACAAAATTGCAAAAAACCCTAAATTGCTCGCCACCACCTCTGCTCCTCTACCTCCTCGCCTGAGTTGCCTCATATCCTCGTCGCCTCCGCCTCCACCTCTACCTCCACAACCTCATATCCTCCTCGTCTCCTGCTCCTCTCCTCATTCCTTACCAGGTCTTTCTCACAGGTACACGTTGCTCAAATCTTTCTCTCTCTCCAGTTTTACATTAAGTGCCCAAGAACATGTATATGTTTTCTTGATCATCTTCAAAATTCAATTGGGTCATTCGAATTCATTGTGTTTGTGCATAAATATGATTCGGGTTTTGGTTCATAAATTGAGATTGTGTGTGTCGAAAATCCAAATTGTACAAGAATATGAAAGTGTACTGCTTTTAGTATGAAATAATCTCATATTTCAATCCAGAAAAATTGTATGTGTTACATTAAGGTTGGTTGTAATGTGAACAGTGAAAAATCTGATATGAACAAGGAAGAAAGAACTAGAATTTGATGGAAAGCTCATGCCTTGGTGTTCGTGTGGCTCTACTTTTATCTTTATTCACAGTAGGTTTCATATAGGTTTGTTGTAATGCGTTATCTTAGAATGCATGTATGTTTCAAAAAAATTACTATATGTTCACAGTAGAATCATATCTGCCATAGATTAATAGCTTTCTCATATTAATTAAAGATTGTTAATATATTGATAAAGATTGTTAAAAATAATAAATAAATAAATAAATATATAAATTCAAACTAAATTAAAAATTACATGTTAAAATAATTTATTAAAATATTAATGACATTTTCATTAATTTTGTTTAAATTAATTATTTTAAACAGGATGAGCGGTAATTTTAGATCGACAAAGGGTTCAAAGGGCCAAAAATTCGAATCGTTTGAGGGAATGTCTAGCAACCCTCAAAAGTCGTTTCAGGGCCCCATGACAGCTAGACGTGCATCCCTTCTGAAGCACACGTAGAGGCAGCCAGGCGCCACTCATTCCTCCAAACAGCCGGGGGCCACACATTCCTCAAAGCAGCCGGGCGCCTCTCACTCTTCGAGGCAGCCGGGCGCCCCTCACTCCTCGAGGCAATTGTGGCCCCTGACCTAGGCAGAGGTGTCTGCACCACGTATGTCTGAGATACACAAGGCACCGACTCTGGGCCCTATTGTTTCAGAGGGTGGGTCATCTCGGGTCCAGATGTCGTCGCCTCTTCTCTACCTTTCGTGGTTGATACTGGCATTACCTACAGTCGATGACTCACGGGCGCTGATTTATCCACTGCCCTCGCAGGTGACCCCAACAACGGCGTACAAGTTCATGCCTTTTGGTACGGATCTTATTTCTGTGAGGGTATTATCATTGGCGACAGAGTTGAAATCCGTCGCGTCCGCCCCAACGCTTTCAAGTAATGAAATATAAATATTTTGTTTTCTTATAATGTCATAATAAAAATAATTTATTAATAATCAATTTGTGATATGCACCGTCGGAGCCAAGCCGACAAGGAAGAAAAGATGCCCCGTCATAGGGAAGACTCTCGAGAAGACCGTGAGTACCTCAGAAAGGATCATGATGGATACTAACAGGGATGAAAACTTAGTATCGGGCGGGAAGATGAGGATGTACTCTGGTCGCGTGGGAGCGCTCATTAGGGATAGAGTCCTTATGTTGTGGTCAGATTGGGGCGAGGTCCCACAGGAGGTTAATGACATAGTCCACAACACAATGTCGGTAAATTTAAAAAATTCATAATTAATATTATGTAGTATATTATTGATTTATGAAAAACTAAATTAATAAACGTTTTAATGCAGGTGTGGTTTGACGTTCCTCAGCACCTGAGCGGATGTTGTGCATGGAGGAAGGTACGTTGGAAAGATAATGAAAAAACAAAATTATATGTGTAATTAATAATATTTATAATTTTTTGTGATATCTGTAGGTACAAGGAGTGGAAGAACGAGTTGCGGACCCACTAGACTACGCATGGGAACGCACGTTCTGGTACCTCTGTTGAGTTCCAGTTTGGCGAGTACGAGTGGCGTTGACTTCTAATATCAGAATTCAACAACTCTCATAAACAGGTAATTAAAAAAATTAATTGGTTATATTGTTATTAATTAGTACGTTTTAAAATATTTTATTAATATTTTATTTATTTTTCTTTTTCTTTTGTAGGACGTTTCTTGGGCGAACGCTCAGAACCGGCAACACAACACAAGAAACCATAATGCCGGTTCTAGACCGTTCGCATCGTTGATAGACGAGGCTGCCATGGAATGTCCAGAAGTCAACCGATACGTCTATACGTACAAGAAGACATATTCTGACGTCCAAGAGGATATTGTAAGTCATTTTACGTTTTCAAATTTTTTAAATTATATATATATATATATTAAAATGTTAATTAATTATTTTTTTCCTATCCAATTAGGTGAAGGTGAGACAGGCTAGTGATGAGGTGATGACTGCTATAGTAAGGGAGACATGCCCGGACACGCATGAGGAAGACATGTCCGAAGCCATGTCCCGGATCGACACTTCAGATCTCAGGGTTAGGGCGAGGATCATGGGCATAACATTTCCATTACGAGGAAACCACTTCTACTACTGGTGTCTAGGAAAGAAGGGCGAGAGAGTACTGAAGACCACTCCAGGATTTCAAAAAAATGAGCCTCGACCAGCAGCAAGACGACTCAGCTAGAGGTGTTTGTTCATATGCTACGGGAGCAGCAAGCCGCCCAAACAGCCTATATTGCCGCTTTACAGGAGTATAATGCGGCAATATATGCCACCCAGCAGGCAAAACAGCAGCAGATGTTTCAGTACTTGCAAGAGTTTTCAGCTGCCCAACTTCAGGGACTTTTGGCTCCGCCCATGCCTACGTCTATACCCCTACCTTAGTCGCCGCAACCTCCTCAATAGAAACCTCCTCCTGATGCAGATATAGATTTAGATGATATAGATTTAATATAGTTAAATAATTATATAGTTTTATCTGTTTATGAACAATTTATAAATATTTTAATGAAAAATGTGTTGTCACTTTTGATGGTGTTGTTGGTTATATGAAATTGTTTTAGTGTAATTCGCAGCTTGCTTGGAATGGTAATTTAGAAATTTCGGAGTTTTTTTGCTGGAATGGACTTATAGCCAACAAAATTTACTATAATTTGTCGGCTATAGTATTTTTTTTCAAGGTTTAGCCGACGAAATATGGCCTATTTCGTCGGGTATAGTAGTATTTAGCCAACGAAATTTTCTATAATTCATCTGCTATATTTTTTTAATTTTTTTCAATATTTAGCCAATGAATTATATTAATATTTCGTCGACTATAGTTATTTTTTAATTTTTTTATTAAATACTTTAGTTGACGAATATATTAATATTTCGTGGGCCAAAGTCTCAGGTTAAGGCCGATGAAAAATTATTTCGTCGGCTTTAGTATTACTCTAGCCGACGAAAAATATAAAAACAAATTGTCGGCTAAGTGTGAAAGTATGGCCGACAACCACTCTTATTTCGTCGGCTAAAGTTATAGCCGACGAGTTTTTGCCGACGACATCTTAGCCGATGAATTTGAGTAACAGGCCGACAAAAGTTTTTCGTCGTCTATACGATTATATATCTATTATATGATTTTTGTTTCATTTGTATATATGTCTTTGTGAATTACGTGTTCTAATAAGTCAAGACTTGACACCGCTGACCGAGTAGTCTTAGGTCTATGGCTCTATAGACATTACACGAATGTTTTTCTCGTGTTTTCTGTATGGGATCCATTGTTCCTATCCATGAACATGAAACCTTTGTTTCAAAAATGTTATTTTTATTGAACGTAAAGTTCTCATTTGGATCCTAATATATCTCGTTTTTTCTCTTGTAGAAGATGACTCACTTAACGAAATTGGACTTTGATGCTCCAGAAATTTCTAGAAGAACTATTTGAGATGGGTCCTTGATGCTGACATTCATCTTATGACCAACAACCTTGGTGATGCCATCAAAGTAAGTTATAAGGCATATCGGAAAGAACGTGCCAAGGCTATGATTTTCTTGCGTCATCACCTTGACAAGAGTCTAAAAACGAGTATCTGATGGTGAAAGACCCAGTTGAGCTTTGACAAGCATTAGCTGATTGTTTTGTCCATCAAAAAACTATTGTTTTACCATGAGCATGGTAAGAATGGACGCATTTGCGCATTCAAGATTTCAACTCTGTTATTGATTTCAATTTTGATATCCATTGAATTACCTCCACACTAAAATTATATGGAGAGCCTGTCAGTGAAGATAGCAACCTCGAAAAGACTTTTTCGACTTTCCATGTCACAAATTTGGTTTTGCAGCAGCAATATCGTGAACGAGGTTCAAGAAGTATTCTGACCTCATTTCATTTCTTCTAGTGACGGAGTAAAATAATGAGCTCCTAATGAAAAACCACAATTATCACTTTACTGGGTCTCACCCCATTCCTGAGGTGAATGTTGTTTCTAATGGTGGTTGTGGCAATAGACATGGCTACAAGCATGACAATACTAGTGCTCGGTTTAAGGGACACTACCAGAACAACTACTTTAGCCGATAAAATTTTTCGTCGGCTAAGAAGTCGCCGAGAAAAAGCCGTCGGCCAATACTTTAGCCGACGAAATTGCTGTTCATCGTCGGCAAAAGTCATTTATTTAGCCGACGAATAAATTTTCATTGCTTTATTTTTGGACTTTAGCCGATGAATTTTTGGACATTAGCCGACAAAATTTATTAAAATTCTTCGGCTATAGCTATTATTTTTATTTTTATTTTTTATATTTATTTATTTAATTTTTAGCCGATTAATTTTAATCAAATTCGTCAGCTATAGTTATTTATTTTTTCTTTTTCAACTTTAGCCGAAGAATTTTAATAAAATTTGTCGGCTATAGTTTTTTTCTTTTTCAACAAAATTCGTCGGCTATAGTTATTTTTTTTCTTTTTCAACTTTAGCCGACGAATTTTAATAAAATTTGTCGGCTATAGTTTTTTTCCTAACCCGTTTATCACATGTCACGCGGCCAACTCGTAACATGAACCCAAGCCACTAGGACAAATGGATCTTATTAGTGGGTTATGGTATGGAAGAATACAAGATCTTGCAAGGCCTATTGAGGTCAAATGTCAAGTGTTCAAAACACCTTGGGAGTCGAGGACCAAACTTGAATATGAGCTTCTTGCACACGGGCTAGTAACAGATACCACATCTCGTCATATTTTCCCTATGCCTCAAAAATAGACTACGAGTCATCTCAAACATGAGCCTTTCCTCCACAAACTCTCACCTTATAAGCTTAAGGAAAACCCAAGGTCATGTTTTGTCATGAACCCTTAGCTAAGAATAACTCAATAAGAGATCAAGACCATTGGCCCCAAGAGAGTCATGATGGAGAAATATGAGGGTAGAAATGACACTAAGAATGAGAACCCTGACCCTTTGCCAAAATTTAGAGTCACGGAACACCTTCACTTTGGACCATGAGTCTTCATCTACAGTTCTATATAAAGGGGTTACAGGGAACTTAGACAGAGAACACACCTACATGCAAAAAAGCCACCACTAAGCTCATTATGCATCTCCATACCCTACTATTCCTCCAAGCATCTCCACCATCACACTATTCCTCCAAATCATTTCCATATAGCTCAAACACTACCATTCCTCCAAGCATTTTCATATAGCCTAAACACCATCACTACTATTCTTCAAATCATCTCCATAAAAACCACTATTCATCCAAGGATCTCTATCACCCTACTATTCCTCCAAGCATCTCTATATAGCCCATATAGCCTAAACACCACCATTCCTTCAAGCATCTCCACTCCATATAGCCTAAACACCATCATTATTATTCCTCCAAGCATCTCCATACACCACTATGCATCCAAGCATCTCCGTACACCACAATTCATCCAAGCATCTCTGTACACCACTATTCATCCAAGCATCTCCACCATCCCAACTTTTCATCCAAGCATCTCAACCACCTTACTATTCCTCCAAGCATCTCCATATAGCCCAAACATTATCATTCCTTCAAGCATCTCCATATAACCTAAACACCACCATACCCATCTCTCCAAACATCTCTAAACAATCTGAACATTGCCATCATCGTCGCGTTCCACAAACAAATACCTGTATTAGACCCACTTTATGGTGAGCATGCATATTGTTACACTTGCAAAGTCCTAGCTCCCACACCATGCACATTACTAAGTCTTTTGAGTAGTGATATCACATGCTTGGAGCCTCTCCATCACAACAAAGTCTATCTAAGGAAGACTTTGGGCCTAGTCTCGTAACCCTTCGGGGGAAGATCAGATCACCAAGCCCAACAACAGAAATCTCCTAGATCCTCATTCACTTTCTACCCCAACATTCGACTTACGTTTTCTCCTTGATTCTTTTAAGTTTTTCTTTAAATTGTGTTATGAGGAAAAACTGTGCAAGAAAAGTGTTTGAGACTCAAAAAATTCCACAGGCCCATTGTACAAGACAAAATATGCTTACAAACTTATTAGGCCTTCGCACAAGCCCAATATAGTCAAAAAAACTCCTTCGAAAAATGTCAAGCTTAAATTTTACGACAAAACATATTATCAATAAACGTACACCCAAGCTACGTCCTTGAGGCTTACAAGGGAGATGTGGTGTGAGGCCAATTGTTAAAACATAGTCTGTCAATAATTTTGGGTTTGAGACCAAAATTCATGCGTGATAGACAAAATCTTGATATGGACAAGTGAGATGAACCAAGCCCAACACCTAGCCTAATAAGCTAATTGTTGCCTTGCTCATAAAACACAGACTTGTCCAATTTATTGGTTATATTTTGACCCAGACCCACTTGGTAAAAGGCCTAATATTGTAATTGTCATTCCTCTACTGTGACTGTTCCCGAGAGAGGTCTAACATCCAAGAAGATCTAGTGTATCCCCGAGAGAGGTCCAACATCTAAGAAGATCTAGTGTGTCCCATGGATTCTGGGTAAGTAACCATACACCACAACAAAATCAAGTTTTCTCAAAATCTCTACCATAATCCTACTGTACAAGTCACTGCCATTTACCATATTAGCCCTTGAGTTAAAATGGAGGTTTGCACCTCCCTACTTGGTCTGTTTTCTGGAGAGAAGCTCCTTGTCCAAGAATTGGAGAGGTTTCTCTTACATCTCATGGTCTCTGAGAAACAGTTTTTCTCTCCCCTCCTAGCTATAAAAAGGGGAGGTCATAGCTGTTAGAGATCACCAACCACTAACCCATAAAGCTACAAGAGATCAGGCTTCATCTCTGAGCTTCCCACCTTCCCTTCCCCTTCAAGCCAGCCTTATTCCAAATCATTCCATAACTCCGATCATGCCATCAAATAAATCACAGTCGTTATTATGAAAAAGGGTGAATCACTCCGTTGTCGCTAAATAAGTTATTGCTGTTATGTTCAAGCATATCACAATGAAGTCGTTTTTTGGGTCAAACTCTTGTTCAACTTTGGGTCTGGTTTTCGCATAAGCATTGATGATTCCATTGTCCCAAAACAAGCATAGTAAATAAAAATACCCTCACAAAAAGTAACCTTATAAAAATCATAAGCGTGCATATCTTAAGACTTAAGCCAATGAAAAAATAAAGCAAAAGTTAAAATGCTTAAGATATGACATGCTAAATTGTAACCAATTGGATAAAATTGAGTTACAATCTTATCTAATTCATAACACTCTTTACAAAGTAGCACTCCAAAAACACTATGACCAACCGTTTAGTTTAATGAACTTTGTTTTGGAATGAAAAAAACATAGGAGATCTACGTTGTCTTATTACTCTTATATATTGCTTTTCCTAGATTTTTCACAAATATAATTAAATATATTATATTATATATAATAATTACACACATATCCGATTTACATAATTATGACCAATTTCTTTCAACTTTGTTTCCGATTTAAAACATCAAGAACCAAAATCGAACTAAAGTTTTCTGTTGTTTTATTTTTTTCCTTAAAGAGTGTAATTTATACGTCTTAAATTACAATTCACACATCTTTTTCTATTTTTATAATGAAATGTCCAAACTATCCTTATCTTAAACTATGTAGACATTAAAATATGGACGGTTTAGACATTTCATTATAATAAAGTGCGTATCTTAAATTCTGAATTAGGTGTGCAAATTTCACTGCACTTCAAATAACAGAGTAATACCAGAAATGCCCTGATAGTGTAGCTGTCACCGCAAAAGAGCGACAGCCCGGAGCAGCGAGCCTGCGTTTGATGGCAGCCCAACCCTATCGAGTATCGAGAAGCAGCTTCTTCACTTAACACACGGAGGTTCTTATTCATTCACGTGTTGTTTCTCTCCTCTCTCTTCAAACCCCTTTTTCTCTCCGCTGGTTTCTAGTTGATTCTCAATTCGGATACGAATCGGTTCTGCGTTTTTGCCCTAATATCCCATGCAACAGAGCAATCGCGTTATGAAATTCGCGATTCTGTTTTGAGCAAGAGGAATGGCGGCGGAAGCGGACAGAGATGAGGTTGAAGCGGAGGTCGGAGGCGAGGAGACGAAAGAGGAGGAGGTCAAATTGGAGGGAGAGGGAGCCGAATTGGAGAAGCAGGAGGTTAAATTAGAGAGAGAAGAGGTGGAAGAGAATGCTGAAGATGTAGTGGATGAGACTGAGGCCGTGGCGGACATGGCTGATCAGACCTTGGAGACTAGTGATGCGGCGGAGGAGGGGAATGGGAATGAAACAGAGGGACATGCTGCGAATGCAGCCGACAGGGTTGAGGGGACGGAAGAAGCTGTGGATGAGGGGAAGGAGGCTATTGTGACGGACATAGTTGAGGAGGCTGTTGAGACTGAGGCCGTTGAGGAGGGGAAGGAAGCTGCGGCGGAGGGACTCGAGGCTAATGTGACTGTGAAGGAGATGAGTGATGAGATGGTTGTTGAGAGTGCTGAGGCTGTGAAGGAGGAGGAGAAGACAGTTTATGAAGAAGAGGGAGATGAGGCAAATGTGAAGGAGGTGGTTCAGGAGTTTGTTGAGACTGAGGTATCTGGGGAGGAGGGACAAGAGGCTGAAGTAGAGGCACATGAGAAAAATGTGACCATGGAGGTGGTTCAGGAGTCCGTTGAGACACAGGTAGCTAGAGAGGAGGGACACGAGGCTGAAGTAGAGGGACATGAGGCTAATGGGACCATGAAGGCTGAGGAGGCTGTGGAGGTGCGACAAGAGAGGGAAGCAGAGGGAGAAGAGGGGAATTTGAATGTGACAGATGTGGTTGATGATGCTGTTGAGACTCAGGTATCCAGTGAGGATGAACTTGAGGCTGAAGTACAGGGCCAGGAGTTGAATGCCATTGTGACCGGCATGGTTGATGAGGGCACCAAGACTACTGTGACTGACATGGTTGATGAGGGTACTGAGACTACTGCGGCCGTGGAGGAGGCAGATGTCGGTGACAATTTAATGGAGGTGACCACAGAGGCGGAGGAGACTGAGGCAGCATGGGAAGGGGCAGAAGAAATGGAGGCGGATGAGAATGAGGCTGCAGGGGAGGAAGAGGCAGAAGAGACTAATACGGCTAGTGTTGGTGACAAGAGGAAGCGCCGAAAAAATTCCAAGGCCGTGGTCTCTGAAAAAGTTGTCTCCAAGAAGAAGGAAGAGGATGTCTGCTTCATTTGCTTTGATGGGGGTGAGCTCGTGCTCTGTGACCGGAGGTCAGTTCAACTCTGCTGCATTGTTGGTGCTTTCTTTTACTGCTATCATTGATTGAATGATACTGATCTTATTGGTGTTTCCAGGGGATGTCCCAAGGCATATCATCCTTCGTGTGTTAATCGTGATGAGGCCTTCTTTCAGTCCAAAGGTCGATGGAACTGTGGTAAGTTGCTGCCTTACTTTTCATCAAACCAATTTGCTATGTTTAGTTATTCAGGTTTGTTAGATTTCTGATTTTTAGAGATTCCATTTTCATAAATTGGCTAAATGGCTTACTTTTTAATTGTTCTTAAACTGTCGGTCTTTTTAATATACCAATCCTCAATTTCTTAGGTATTTTTGAACTTGTTTCAAAATGTCAATAAAATGTTAAATAGTTTCTCAGTAGTTGCTTGCAACGGCAAACAATCAAATTACTGCCCATTTATCAGCAAGAAAAAAACTTTCTGTCTGCTGTTTGTGCTAATTGCTTTTAAATTATTTTGTGTTTTGATCTTTTATTTATATATATGTTTTGGAGACAATACAAACACCGAAAAGATGAGAAGGTTACATTCTTCACATAAAGTGCTCATCCCAAAGTTGACCTAGATTATACATGCCCAACTTCACATAAATGTTAGGAAACCTTTTAAATCAAACATCTAGTGGGTTAGATATGACATTTAGAGAGACAGACGCTGAGATAGATAGGCTAACTATACCAGTTAATTGGTGGATTGAATGAAAAAGAAAGAGGCTCTTTTAGGGAATGAGCTTTGAAGATTTTGGGAAGAACGAGTTGCTTTTGTATGCTGTTATTAGAAACAAATATGGGCCACAAGTGATTGTTTTGTCTCCAATATTTGGAGATTGCTATAGTTTCCAGTTTCCCAAATATATATTGGGGTCAGGTAGGAAGCCTAGGGATTAGCCGGGTCAAAGATCCAAAATGTGGAGATTTCAGGAAGAATGCTTACTGGCACATCTGGATGACTGGTTTTAGATTTACACTCTTTTGGACAATGTGGTATCATTATTTTTTTAACTAGGGATTCCGGATCTTGAGCTATTTTTTGACACTGTTTGGGACAATTCTGGTATCATTATTGAGTTTAAATATGCTGCACTGTGAACCTTGGGCAGGAATGTCTATTCCCCTTGATACTTATTGCCTGCCCGAAACATGTTTCAAGATATTTTCATGGAGAACAATCTTAACCAAGAAAGTACCCAAATCTGTATATGTTATTTTCCGTATAGATTGTGTATCTAACTCATTGTTAGTAAATATGCATTCAGTGGCTTTGTTCTATATCTATGCATGGGGTTGAATAGTATACCTTAGTAAGAGCAATGTTAAGTAAAAGCAACGTTAATTAGAATTATAGTATGTCAGTGGTTAGAATAAGAACTATGCCTTCCCCCACCTCATTGGCTACCAGGTATAGTAAAACATCCAGTACTGTACTAAACTTCTACTTCCTGCCACAGAGAACCACGTACTAGGCAACATTGGTACATGTTTTAATATGGGCAGGGATACAACAATTTTATTTATCATCCAGACTCTTGCGTGGTACTTGAAATTCTGAGCACGTCAATTGTGGTTTCTCATCTCCTGTCTGGCATAGCCTTTTTCAATTAGTAGTTCTCGTCTTTTGATGAGTGGGGCCTCAGTTAGTCTGATTAGTATGTTTTGTATTCATCCAAATATACTTGTATCAGTTATTATTCATTGATACATGTATGGTTCAGCTACTTCAGATCCCCATCGTCTAGAAAACTGTGTACTTTGACATGGTTATCATTTCTTTTTGTTGTTTGAAAGTAACTAATTTTGGTATAATTAGGTTGGCACCTTTGTAGCAACTGTGAGAAGAATGCCCAGTACATGTGTTATACATGCACCTTTTCCCTATGTAAGGCGTGTACCAAAGATGCTGTTATCTCTTGCGTTAAAGGAAACAAAGGCTTTTGCGAGACATGCATGAAAACTGTCATGTTGATTGAAAAGAATGAACATGGAAACAAGGACAAGGTATGTCTACCTCTTTCTTTCCATCTTCTGTCTGGATAATTTTCATGTACTTACTCTTGCTAGCCTTGTTACTATTTGGCAACTTTATACATACGTATCATATGTCGTATATATTTTACATAATGTGTGGTTAAATAAGTTTTGTTATCCTAGAAAGCATTATAATAAAAAAAACAAGAAAGGGTACATCTGTAGGTGCTTTGTGGATTGATTATTTAGAAGAAACAAGAGACGATCCTTGACAGATGCCACAATCTTTTGAAATTAGTTTTGTATGGCATCCGAGTAATTTTTTCCTTTATTCGGATTAAGTTACAGATGCAAAGAATGTTTTGATTCCATCATCAGTTGGATCACTTATCCATTCAATTTTTCATTCATTTAATCACTTCGATTTCTTATCCATTTAACAATCTTAAGAACTCTTTAGTCTTTAAGAATTTGTATTCCATGTTTCTGCTTCCTTTACTCTTTCTTTGCTTGAAGTCGGAAGTGTGATTAGGTCTGCTTTACGTTACATTGTTTATTCCTAGTTTTCTGTGCTTCTGCAGGAAGCAGTAGATTTTGATGATAAAAGCAGCTGGGAGTACCTCTTCAAGGATTATTGGCTAGACTTAAAGGAGAGGTTATCTCTAACGCTTAACGATCTTGCACAGGCCAAGAATCCATGGAAAGGATCAGCTGGACATGCTAATAAACACGTGTCACATGATGAACCTTATGATGGTAATAATGATGGAGGGTCTGATTCTGATAACGCTGAGAATTTGGATTCAACTAACTCTAAAAGGAAGGGTAAAAAACGGTTGAAGACCCGTGCAAAAGGGAAAAATTCTTCAAGTCCAGCAACTGGTTCTGGAGGCCGATCTGCAGATAACAATACAGATTGGGCTTCAAAAGAACTCTTGGCGTTTGTGATGCACATGAGAAGTGGTGACGGTTCTGCTTTATCTCAGTTTGACGTTCAGGCTCTCCTGCTAGAATATATAAAAAGGAACAAACTTCGTGACCCTCGCCGGAAAAGTCAAATAATATGTGATTCAAGGCTTCAAAGTTTATTTGGGAAACCACGTGTTGGGCATTTTGAAATGTTAAAGCTTCTTGAATCTCACTTCTTCATGAAAGAGGATTCTCAGATTGATGATCTTCAGGGAAGTGTTGTTGATACTGAAGGTAATCAGTTGGAGGCTGATGGGAATTCTGATACTCTGACAAAAGCCAGTAAGGACAAGAAACGTAAACGTAAAATTGGAGGACCTCAATCTAATGCTGAGGATTTTGCAGCTATTGATATCCACAACATTAGTTTAATTTACTTAAGGCGCAATTTAGTGGAAGATCTACTTGAAGATATGGATACCTTTCAGGAAAATGTTGCTGGTTCTTTTGTCAGAATTAGAATTTCTGGTAGTAGTCAAAAGCAAGATTTGTATAGGCTGGTCCAAATTATAGGTAATTATTGATTTATTGTCTTCTATTGTAGTTTTGGCCTGATTAAAGTAGGCATGAAAGCTCTCCAAATTGTAAACTTCATTTTTGAAAATGATTTTCTGAACAGGTACTTGCAAAGCTGCTGAGCCATATAAAGTTGGTAAAAGGATGACTGACACCTTACTAGAGATTTTAAACTTAAACAAGACAGAGATCGTTACTATTGATATCATCTCAAACCAAGACTTCACTGAGGTGATTAGCATATAACATTTCCTCATAGCTAGAGGAGAGAGAGAGAATGAGTGTTATCACAATCTTCATAACTAAATGTTTCGCAAATTTAACTGTAAAACATACATGTTCTGAGGCACTTAATAAATGTTTTTGAAAAAATAAGACAGGATTCATGCATCTTGTTCTCTCTGTGTGTGTGTTTATAGAGACAAGTTCCTACAGGAAGATATTTCTTATGTTTAGATTTTGATATTAGTCACTTGTTTCTTTGTTGATTGCTAGGATGAATGCAAACGACTGCGACAGAGCATAAAATGTGGACTTATCAATCGACCAACTGTGGTAATATTATTGTTGGGAATTCTTTATTCATTTTTTCCTTGTTTGAGAAGTTCTTGTCGTGAGAAAATGGTGCTTGCAGGGTGATATTCAAGAGAAAGCAGTGGTACTCCAACCAGTCAGAGTCAAAGATGTAAGTTCCTCGCGCCTTTTTTAAGAAGAGGATTGCTTATTACCATTCTTCATTGGTTACATGTGGCACAAGTTGCATATGAATACGGTTACATCTTAAAATTTAGCTCTCTATATAATGGCATTAAGGTTAGGGATTGCTGGGGTTAATCGTTAGAACAAGGATTATACTTCGAAGGAAAATTTAAGGTTGGAAAGAAATAGAAGACTATTTGAAACCTATAATGGGGTGGAGAGGGAAGAGACCTGTGGGGGAGAGCGTCAAGTTCTGGGCATCTTTATGGGCTTATACTTTGAAGGAATTTGAGGATTATGGTCTTTCATCCATTGTTCTAAACTAGGAAGCAGCTGTAGTATAATCTCTATGTTTGGCTTTAGTTCTAAAGATGAGCTGCTATGCTTTTAGCCCTAGCTGCCTTTATTTATTTATTTATTTATTATTATTATTATTATTATTTTTGTTCAAGTGGACTCCTTGTCCGCTGTTCCTGTTCCTGTTCTTGTTCTTTACTTTTTTGTCTTGATAAAAGTTGTTTCTTAAAAAAAATGTTTTGAGTTGTGTTAGGAGGTAAGAAGTCCTAAATAATACTTTCTGGAATTGGAGAAACAGTTTGCAGGTTATTGTAGCTGTAGATATTTTAAAGGTATTTTTATATGGGAAATTAGTGTATTCAATTTCATGATGATTTGCCTGTTAAAAAACTGTGTTAATTGACTTAATTCTCCAAATATTGAAGAGAAAATCTAAAGCCTGTTGCTGTCTTTCTGCACTGGATGTTTGTATCCCAGTACATCAAGCCCTCCCTCCCCTTCAAGACCTGAAGAAAAAAGCATACCAGTGGATTTTTCACATTTTGTCTGGTTTATTTTATTTCTTCTTTCCTGTTGCAAATAACTTTTTTTTTGTTTCATAATGTAAAATAAAATACAAAAGAGAATTAATGTCATCTCCCAGCCAACATCCTAGTAAACTCAAGCATCTTTTTATCCTCTTGTTTTAGAGACAACATAGGTTTGGCTAATGCTGATGAGACTCTTAATCGTATAGTTTATCTTCCGTAGCGGTTAGAGTGTTCTTTATCATGTATGCCATATAACTTTGTACTAGCTTCTTTTTGCTATTTTATAATGTTTTTTCTTATATATTTATTTTTATTCTGACAGTGGTTGGAAACGGAAACGGTGCGACTTCAACACCTTTGTGATCGAGCTAGTGAAAAGGGTCGTAGGAAAGAATATCCTTGTTTTTTTGAGTTTAATATATATTCTTGTGGGTGCAATGGACTGTTGACTTGGAGGCTTATCCATTGCTTTCTCTCTAAAGGTCTTGAGTTGTTCATTGAATTTTATTATGATATACTGTGGTATAACTGCTAGTCTGGCCTTCGACTGAGTTGTAATTCGACTGGTAGTCAGAAAAGACTTAATTCAGGTTGTTTTTTCTTCTATATTTCTATTATATAGATTTTCTTTGTTATAAGTATTTCTCTGATATAGTAAAGATAAAACAATACTAGTGACTTGGAAGTCTGCTGCTTACTTTCATATAGATTCAGGTTGTTTTTTTCTTCTATATTTCTCTTATATAGATTTTCCTTTCTTTTTCTTGTTTTCCATTTTCGATTTGTTTTTAATTGGTTTAGTATGCTGCTAGGAAATCTGACGTATGTGCAACCAATGTGACCCATCTACTATGATTTAAAAAAAAATTGCATTCTGTTGGCTTATTAGTAAATTCAATAAACTGATCTCATTTTCTGTCTATTGATAACTTTAAACTGATGTGTACTGGTATTCCCCAGGACATACGAACACAACCAGGTTTGCACCATCTATGCGACTCTTGAGCCTGTTTGAGTAATGCATGACAGAACACCATGTACCTAAAGTTCCTGCTCTTAAATACTTGGCCAAACACTGATAATATTGTTTCCACATGTTTGTTATGTTTTTTAGATATGATACAAATATTTTGTTTGTCCTTCATTTGTGGGAAAGACACACTTAGTTATTTTTTTATTTTTATTTCTTATTGAAGTTGTTGATGTTTCTGTTTATTCTGTTATTTAACAAGATTAGTGATAGCTATGAAGTAATCCTTAACTTCCTTTCACGCTTAGAGAATGTGTAGAGAAGTTGCAGCTTTTGAAGACCCCTGAGGAACGCCAGCGTAGACTGGAAGAAACTCTAGAAATACATGCAGATCCAAATATGGATCCAAGTTACCAGTCCGAGGAAGATGAAGATGAGAGAGGTGATAAGAGACAAGGTCCCTTTCTATATGCTGTGAAATTTTATCTTAAATTTACCTGTACAACTCTTTTGTTGATTATTATTGAATGATGACATAGCTTTAAATTCATGCAGATACTTATACTAGGCCCACAGTCTCTGGCTTTAGCAGGAAGGGGATGGAGCCAATTTCTCCACGAAGAGGTGGATCTTCTTTGAATGATTCCTGGAGTGGGACAAGGAACTTCTTGAACAGTAATCGTGACTTCGGGAGAAGTATGTCTAGTAAAGGAATCTTCAACAAAGTAGAGAGTTCAGCTGTAGCTGCTGATATGGTGAATGATACATGGGGTCATGGAAGAGAAACACCACAAACAAACCACTGGGAGAACAAACCAAATATATCAAGTCTAGAGATAGGTAGGAGTGCACAATCCATTGTACCATCTGAAGCCCCTCCCGCCGCTGCACCAGAAAATAGAGTGGTACCTCTTTCCTTGGGCATGGCACAATCTGCGACCAATATCAATGAAACTGAAAAATTATGGCATTATCAGGATCCATCTGGGAAAGTCCAGGGGCCGTTTTCCATGATACAGCTGCGTAAATGGAGTAACACTGGCTATTTTCCTCCCAACTTGAGAGTGTGGAAGAACACCGATAAACAAGAAGATTCTATATTAGTAACTGATGCGTTGGTGGGTAAGTTTCAGAAAGATCCTTCAATTCCAAAGGCTGAAATGGTGCATGATTCGCATCTGACGTCTGCAAGTTTTGGAAAAGCTCAAGGAGCTCAATTACGGCAGAGTTCAGAAAGCCAAGGAGGCAGCTGGGGAGCTCATGATATTAATTCTTCCTCAGGCAGGGGTTCTCCATCAGTTGAGGTTCCCAAGTATTCCTCAGATGGATGGGGCACGACAAATTTTCCTTCGCCTACTCCATCCCAAACTCCCATTACTGGGACAAAGAGGCAAGCTTATGAGAATAATTGGTCAGCCAGTCCAGGAGGCAATGGAGTGGTGCAATCTCATACGGTACTTACTCCAGAGCGTGCAATGCGAGTTTCTGGAAATGATCATTCAACTTCTCTACCTGATATGACTGCAGCTCCTAATGCTCAAATGCATGGTCAGGTAACAGTGTCAGGACCGGTATTGGCCAATTCCTCAATGAAACCATTACCTGATGTGCAAAACATTGTTTCGAATCTTCCAAATCTGGTTCAGTCAGTGACTAGTCGAACTACTGCTAGTGATACTCAAGCATGGGGGTCTGGTACAGTGCCTGGAAGCGAATCTCAACTTTGGGGAGGTGCTCTGTCCCAAAAGCTTGAACCAAATAATGCTACTAATGTCCCTGCCCAACATCCGGCACATGGTTACTGGCCTCCTAACAATGGTACCTCATCTGTTAATACAGGAAACTCAGCCGGAAATTTCCCAGCGCAAGGGTTGTCTGGTGTCCCAAACTCTGATGCTGGGAGACCGCAAGTTCCTAGTAATCAATCATACATTCAGCCTCCAGCACAACCTCAGGTACCTTGGGGCTCAAGTGTTCCGGATAACCAAAGTTCTGTGCCAAGAATGGGGCAGGAAAGTCAAAATTCTGGATGGGGGCCAGTGGCAGGAAATTCTATCGTGGCTTGGGGAGGACCGGTACCAGGAAATACAAACATGAATTGGGTTGCTCCTAGTCAGGGTCCAGGATGGTCTACATCAGGTCAAGGTCCAGTACGTGGAAACACAGTTCCCAGTTGGGCTCCTCCACCTGGTCAAGCACTGCCATCTGTAAGTGCTAACCCTGGTTGGGCCCCTCCTGGTCAAGGGCCGGCACTTGGGAATCCAAATTCTGGTTGGTCTGCTCCCACTGCAAATCAAACTCAGAATGGAGATAGGTTTTCAAATCAAAGGGATCGCGATTCTGGTTTTGGTGGGGGAAAGCCTTGGAATAGACAGTCATCATTTGGTGGTGGAGGGGGAGGAGGTTCTTCCAGGCCTCCCCTCAAAGGGAGGGTGTGCAGGTACTACGAGAGTGGGCACTGCAAAAAGGGCTCTTCCTGTGATTATCTACACCCTGACCAGTAAAAGTTTTGGTACTCATAGCAGCAGAGCAGTGATAATGTACAGTAGTATTTCCTATGGGAATTCTTATTTTGTATAAGCCTCTTTTCAATCTTTCATAATGGCGGCAGTTTAGTGTTTACCTAATTTATCCTCCTTTTAGCAAGTAGAATCCTTATCTATGATAGGAAGTGTAGTTTTGGTAGATGAGTGGATGTTGGTTGCGATCACCTTATGACTAATTACATGTCTGTCTTTTCTTAGAATTGACATTCCAAGTTTGGTAGGGTGATCATTCCATTTGAAACTGTAAATTCTATTCAGTTGTTTTATCCTAGCAGTACTTACTAGTTACATACCTGATATGTGTGTACTCTTCAACATAAGCTGCTCCTGTGTAAGTGTAGAATTATAGAACTCATCTGTTGTGCCGTCCTGTTTGTTAGGGATATCTTGAAAGTTTCCAATGCGATTGGGAAACTAGGAAGTTTTTTTTGACTTCGTTTGATATTATTTTGTATCCATCTATCTATCTATATATCTAAGTTGGGACAGATAAGATGATAGAACCACAACGTCATGTTTTAGCAAGTATCTACGCTGTTGGTAAGCACAATCGAGATTTGGTGACTTAGGGAGGAAACTAATTTAGATAGTGTTTGGTGAGCACAATGGAGAGGAACAAACAGAAGCATGCTGGGGAAGAAGAGACCTCAACGTAGCACATTGTATGTTAGCATTCCTGTAAAGGGATCATAGATAGTACAGAAGATGTGATGAACATAACACAAACTAAATTCTGAGTATCCGCCCATTTATTCCTCTCTTTTACCTTATGTGAATACACTAAATTTTTCGGTTGTACTGGGCTTGCCCTCCTTTTTTTTTGTTTGATATACTCGTTTATTTACTAAAAAAATATGTTAAATTTGAATTATCTTTATCAAGAATATCGTATAAATTAAGCACGAGCCGCCGGTCTTAGCCGAGTTTCTCATTGTTGCACCAGAGTGTATTATTTATAACTAGCCTTGTACCCGTGCATTTGCACGAAGGATCTAAAAATGAAAGGTATTTAACAACTGCTCCATGAAAAGTGGAATGAAATAACCATGTCTTTTTTTAATGGTGTTTTACGATAAAGCCTATAGTAAATATTATTTATAGTTGTTTAAGAGTTTTACTACTTTGGTTTTTTAGGTATTTCAAATGCTTCATCAAAGACACCAAAGAGGAGGTCTGGCTTTATAATAGTATAGATAGAAGGATACATATGGAGGACATATCACCTAAACCCCTTGACACGTTACATAAATCTTCCTAGAGAACATCTTTGATAATTACAAAAGTCTCCTCTATCCACATCTCATATAAGCCTCCCACATTAGCAAGATGCTATCCTATTGGTTTTTCCATTTACCTCACGATAGATGTTTCATAATTGAATAGAATGAAAAGCACTCGCGTACCTTTTATAATAAAACCCACCTCTGATATGTCATAATCATCCCCTTGCATAAAAAGGGGAACATGAGGTGACGTTTCATTTTTTTGAGGGATTTTATGAGTGTGATATCATTTTAGGACTGTTAAACATGACGAATTCCATCATTTTCTATTTTGATCTGCTCTATATATGTGTTAGATTTACAAGAAAGAATATATTCGGTATGCAGTTGTGGCTCGTAGAACTGTGTCAAAGCCCAAAAAGATTCTTCTAATGCTGGAGAATATTAATGATTTACTTAATTTTGTTGTCATGATATATATATATATCATTGCATAACAACATTATCACAAGTATAGATTGAAATCTCGTTCAATTTATGATGCTATTTCAAGAATTGGAAATTTTGAACGAATGGTCTATGCAAGCGATGTAAGATGTATAAACAATCTTCGCATGGATGGGCGTACATTTAGCATTTTATGTTGTATGTTACGCACGTCTAGTAATTTGAGACACAAAAAATATGTCTGGAAGAAATGGTAGCTATGTTCTTGTATATTCTTGCACCATGAAAAGAACCGAATCATACACAAGGTCTGGGAAACAATTAGTAGATATTTCAATGTGGTATTAATAGCAGCCCTACGTCTATAAGGACTGTTGTTAAAAAGACCAGCATCTGTCTCCGAGAACTCAACTGATGAGAAGTGGAAATGGTTCACGGTAGACTAATTTATTTATTTATTTTATTAGAGTATGGATGGCAGGATCCACCCTGAATTTCATCTTGATATCCAAAGTAAACCCTGCAGGATCCACCTCTAAAAAAAATTCTACAGAAAAATTCGGCACACCCTCCCTTAAAAGTGGGTAGCCCTTCCTAAATAGAAACTTGCAACACACTTCTAAACTCACCAAAATTATACCTCCTAGAGCCTTCGTCCTCTCCAAAATCACAACACCTCCAAAATTAACGAATACTAAGATAAGTATAATCTCATATCCAACATTCAAAGGTTCAGAACATTTTTAATATCGAAGAAGGCAAACAAAACTATACAAGTGAGTGGAAGATATAATATTGTAGCATAGAATTTACTTAGGGCATACAATATGTATATATATAATTATTAATATACTCGTGCAGAGCTACTACACTCGCGTCTCACGCTCACGTCACACCATAATAATGACGAATATAGCCTATACCATTATGGTGGAAAGACATATATGAATAGCTAGCATTTATACATACTATCCTTGATAATATACATATATAAGATTGCACCGAAAATCACATTTTTGTAACTTTCTAGAAAAAAAATCCTAGTGTATATGGAATTCTGAAAGCTCCAATGAAAATTAACAAAATAAAATACTACATGTATTTAATTTAAAATAAAACATCCACTTACAATATTAACTTAAATACTTCAATGTCATGAACACTCCTAGAGCGCTGCATAAAATGTCCAAATCCTCTAGTCCACCTAACGTCGGACAATAAGTTGTGGAAACGATTTGTTAGAATGGACTCTTAAACAAATGATGACTACACCTTTTTCTAGTTTTACTAGGATTTCCAAGTTGACTAGGATTGATTAACTTGGACCAATTGACCAGCTTCCATAAATGAAACGTTTTCAAAAAGGGAAAATTTCCCAATAAAGAAACTATCTAAATATGGCAGATTCTCTTAAAACAAAAAATTACAACTTGAACAACAAAAGGGAAGCCTTGGAAATCACCTCCTCAGCTCTCTGTCGAATATTTTGCCTCACCGGATTTCGATCACTCACTGGAAAATGACTAGCCTCCTCGTAAACTCCAATTCCCATGATCTCGACATGCAGCACCAAAACAAACCAAACAACTATTAATATCCATAACAACCCATCCACCACAACACAAAAGCATAATAGTAGCTAGAATCCGTAGCTTACCTTTAACCTGCTCAAACCTAAACCAGCAGCTCCTTGGTCTGCTCCACTTAACAAGATTTTTACCCAGTCAGTCAAATCAACACCAATACATACACAATTCAACGATCACACAAGAAAACATAGCAACAAAACATGAGAAATCCTTACCCTTGTCACTCGAGACAGTGGCTCCACTTCGCTGCCACAACTCTTCTGCTTCCTAAAATGACAACCAAACTCTCCTCTTTGCTTGCACTCAACTTGCAGCAAATAAAACAGAACCAAATCAGTACATAAACTTTAGTACCACCTAACATAATAGCTAAAACCACAAGACTCACCTTCAATCTTCCAAAATCGTGAAACCAGAAACTTCTCCTTAATGAAACGTAGCCCCAACAATTTTCCTCGCACCTAAGGACGTGCTCTTCACACCCACGTCGAGCTCAGCTGCACCAATCTTCCTCTAGAGCTTCTATCTTCCACCAACATTAAGCCAAACATTAAACAGCTTCAATTACAACCCAAAAAACCAAAACGCAGACTAACACAGTAACTTTAACACACAACTCTTACCCTTGGTGACTAACAAACGACAAGGTGATGACGCAACATTCTTCAAGAAAGAACTCGAGCTCTGCCTTCCTCCCTAACCACTGTTGCTACTTCTAAATCCCTACAAGGCGTAACTAGGCTACACCTATGACTTGCACCCTGGCTGGAGCTTCAGTAGCTCGCCAGAACCTCGAAGCACACCCTCGCTAAGGAACCTCGACAAAACCTAGAAATTGTCGAATTAAGAAGTTCTCCAATTAGGCTCGACTCAAAGAAAAGAAAGCCACTGAGATAAAAATAAAAGAAAGGTGAACTCAAACATACCCTTCGAAGTCGTCGCAGTTGCCTAAGCTTGCCAGTATCTGATGAACACAGCCGTGTTCATCAATATGTAATCTCTTTCATGAATGTATGCTTATGTGTTTTAATTGAGGGGCCTCTCCTTTTTCTAGTAAAGACACAATGTCAAATAGTCATATCATGTTGTCGGTTTCACAACCTTATTAGAAGGGAAATGGTAATTAAACCTTTGGAAAGTCAATTGAATGTGTTTCTTGCTAACCAAGATGATGATGATTAGATGATTAGTTTTATTGACTCTTCCAAACAATGGAATGATTGGAGGGGACAGTTAGCTACACAAATGTTCAATGAATGGAGAGAAAATAGGAACACGATGAAAAACTGATGAACTGCGTGCTTGAATGTAATTTTTGCTTTTGGTGTCTATATGGAGATGTGCTTGAAGTTAGTAGCTTTGCTCTAAAGCCCTTTAGGTTGTTTTTGTTATGTATAAAACTTTCATATGTTTTTGAACTGTCTGTACCTTGTTCGTATGAGTATGAAACTGATCTTGTTCACTTTTCCTCTGGCATTATCTAGTTAATTGTTTTCTTACTACTCTTTAGCTATCACAAAATTAAATTTCTTATTAACAAGTAGTTTGAACTATGTTATATTTAGATAAATGACGTTAGTATTGATAACTGAAAGTTGGATTACAATATGACATGAAACGCCCTCGTGGGCACGTTAGAATTTAATCATGTAAAACTACCTAAGTGCTACCTTAAGTAAATTCTATGCTACAACCCATAAGTGCGATCGATACAAAGTAGACTAACCCAGGTAACCAAGAACCAACAACATAATGAAACTAAAAATTCCTTGAAAAACCTTCTTTATTCTGAACTAACTTATTCAAAGAGTTGGCATCACCCTGTGTAGAGTAGATGAAACCACGAACGACCACATGAAGAGTAAGAGTCACCTCCTTCTTAACTGATCCATCAACGCATTCACTAAGGCCAAACCCAATTTTCCAAACCCTAGTAGAAGATGGAGAGCAAGCCCAAGCCCATAACAGTGGAAATTTTGAATCGTCCACCTCCCGACCAAACTCCATCCAAGCTGTCGTCGAAGGAAAGTGAAACCATTACTCCGCTCACCAAACTGTTGCAAGAAACACAAAGACACCAACCCATCTCAAGTCAAACAGAGATCGGATCTCATCCGAGGTTCGCCGGTGAAGCCTCTCAAAGGATGTTGTAGATTAGCCTTTGATCAGACCTATTGTCGCCACAGATTATCATCCTCATAGGCCGTCACACTAGTCGTGCTTTTAAGGAATTTTGGACCTTGATTCCATGGTGAATCTTCCATCACCTCCACCAAAACCTAGAGAGAAGAAGGAAGAGAAAAGAGAGATGACCATGACCATCCTGATGCTAGAATCCAGTCGGTGTTGTCATCAATGATACTGCCACCTTCGTTAGAGAAGGATACAAAGGTTAGGGAAAAAGGAAGGGAGAGCACACGCCTCATTCGTCACCATCACAACGTGATGATAAGATGGTAACAATTTCTTCCTACTTTTTTATTTGAACTATATTATAAATTTTTAATGAAGGCTTCTACATTGACAAAAACACATTATTACGAAGTCATCTATATTGACAACTGTAGTTATTTGACCTTATATCATTGAGGTTGAGTGCATGTTCTATAGTTATTCTACAATAATGAAACAAGTTAGAGATTAAATTACTTAACATTTATATTTATCCACATCTAAATGATTATCATTTCTGTCGGTCATATTTTGGTTTATGGCTATGCTTTGGCATCTTGATCCTTAGGGGCAGGTTTAATTAACCGCAAGCATATATCTTGGTATGGTTAGAGAAAGAATTGCATGTAGAGATTATTAAAATTCAGTTGCATATGTTGATTTTCATATTCGTAATTCAGTTGATTTGTTTATGTAGGATGAATTAACAAGAGAACTTATCAAGATCCTCAACTACTAAAAGTGGAAGAAATAAAGAGAAACAACCATCACACAATTAGACCCTTATTGAAGATGTAGCTCTAGTATAGGCTTTAACTGAACTTTTTCTGGTTGGGCAGTGGAAGGTTGACAATGGATTCAAGTTAGCTTATTTGGGACAACTAGAAAAAATCATAAAGCAAAAATTACCAAATTATGGATTGAAAGTAGACTCCACATTTTGTTTCGTGTTAAGACACTGAAGAAACAAACACTTGCCATCTCGGACATGATAGCTAACTCAAGTGGTCTCTCATGGGGGCCATGAAAATAAGATGCTTGTATGCAAAAAAACAAGTGTTTGACGATTGGATTAAGATATGTTGCTTTTAATTTGAGTGCAAGTTCTTATATTTGAAATCTGTGTTTCTGTAGCATTAATAATGTCTTTTGTGGGTTAAGGTGTGTTGCTTTAAATTGCAAGTTCTTAAATCTGAAATTTGTGGGTCTCTATTTTTGTAGCTTGAGTCATGTTTTTTGTGTATATATTTATGCTGGATAAAGAAATTTGCTTTTAGAAAATATCATTTTTGTTTGTAAAAGAAAATTGCTATAGTTTGTGGATATTTGGTGTTAAGAAAGAACTAATAGAAATTTAAATCAAAGTTCTAAAATGTAAGTTTTTTTTACAGTAAAACTTATTTCCATTGTCTTCTAGACATTATAGAGTAGCACTGAGAGTTTAGCATGAAGTGGAACTTACAAAGAGAAATGCAAGGTATTAGTTGTGGTTCATTGAGTAATATTAAGAGTTATGGTTTCTTTACTGCCAAATATGAACTTTTTGTTATTTTGTGTTTGATGATACATTGTGGTGCAATACCCATTTTGACATGAAAAACGAAAAAGAGAACCTTTGTAGCAGTTGAAGGCTAGTATGGTTTTTAATAGCAGTGTTCTACCGATTATCATTTGTTATCATTTTCACGCGCTTAATCTTATTTTAGTTGTTTTTATTTATGTGTTACACAAGTTATGCAAAATATCAATAAAAGATAAGTGTAAACATATATGTACTCTGCCATCAACCAAAGGTTTGATTTTAAATCTTTCTCGTATGAAAATTATGAGCTAATTTCTGATAGTGTTTTTAACACTCATATTGTGATACCCTAATTTAAAAATCTTTTTTATTGCTAAAACTCCTTAGTTGTCAACCTTCACACTGATGTCGATGTCACTCGCGTCAACACTCGAAGTTAGAGTGTTTTGTGTATTTAAAACTTCAACTATCAATTCTTAGACTCATGCAGGTGATAATTATGTCAATCCTCAAAGTCAAGAACATTTTATCCATTGATGATCTTCATTAGAACATGAAATATTTAAAAGTTTATCAACTAGTTATTTGCATTTTAGCATAGTTTCTCAGCCAAACAATTTTTTTATTAGCGTCCATCAATGAGAGATCAAGAAAATCTAAATATGCATCAGAGCTTGTTAGTAGAGATGATAATGCAATAGTGGTTACCGAAAAAGAAAGTTATTTGTAAGAAGAATAAATGATCCAAAAATATATATCCATAACAAATATAGTAGAAGCCCAAGAATTCCATTAAATGGAAATATGTAGCAAATTTTTTAAAGTTTGGTTCAAATTTTTTATTAAGTTAGAAAGGTTGCAAAAAAAATTATGTCAAAGCTAAACCAAATTCAATCAAACTTTTGTGATTCAATTTCAAAATTGTTGACATATTTCAACCACTTGTTGGTTGACAGAATTTTCATACAAAGTTTAGCCATTGGAGGTTTTATTTTTGTCATACAATATATGTAATCTAATATAACCATCAATATATATTTATCCAATGTTTCCGGGTGGCTCGCGGTCCCTTAGCGGGTGGCACGGCTCCAGAAATAGCGAACTTCCCTGTACTCCGAGTTTTCCTGTGTAAAGAACAAACACGTCAAAGAGGCGTCCCCGGGTTTACCGAGGGAAGCCACTCCGATGCTTAAGTTAGACACTGTCAGCTAAGCATAAAACTCGGGAATAGTCAAGAAGTTTCATCGTCCCTTTATGGGGAGGCATGTGCCGGTATTTATAGTAGCATTGAAGGCAGCATTCCTGTCCCTTTCCAATGTGGGAGTAGTTTCCCTTGCTTTATGGCGAATTGGGCCCAGACAAAGGGCCCAGAGTGGCTTCACATTTAATTGTTTCCGGTAAAGGTGAAATATTAGGTTCCAACTATAAACAAGTCCCCCAAGTCCTCAGTCAAGGGGTACGCTTGGGTGGGGACTTGAAATCTTTTCTTTACCGGGTTACAAAGTTAGCAGCCAAATCCGGGGTATCCAGTCCCCCAAGTCCGTACGCAAGCGTAACCCGCAGATCTTTTCCACCTGTGGTTTTTTTTTCGCGCGACTGTCGCTCGCGGGGGCAATTTCAGTTGCGGGAGAGATTTTGCTCGCGGGTGGAAGCTCCTTCGCGCGACTTTCGCTCGCGGGGGTATTTTCACTCGCGGGAGGAAGATCACTCGCGCGAGCATCAGTCACTAGAAATTGTGGCGAACAGGAAGCTTTCTCGCAGGGGATTGTCTCGCTTGCAGCAACAGTCTGGAGATGGGCGAGCTTAGTACTTTCCTCAGTGAGCAGGACTTGGAGGGAGAAGTTTCCTAAGAAGAAATTTTCAAAACCCGGGATACACGCTCTAAGTACCGGTTGACTTCCAACAATTGATGAGTAAGTTCTTCTTTCTCTCCGGGTTTTTCTTTCTTTTCTCTGTCCCGGGTTATAATTATGTTGTTTGTTTTGCAGATGTCCCCGACATTCCTCTGGAGCCGGTGATGGAGAAGAGGATCCGGAGGATGCTATGAGCTTTCCGGGGTCAAGATGACCGGAGTTCATACCGGCTTTGTAGGCTGTACGTGTTCGGCAGATGCCGGTTGATGGAGCTCCCAGGTTTGTCCAGTGTCCTTTAAACTCTGTTGTCATATGCTCTTGTGTAACGAGTATACTTTCTATATGTAGCTCTTCTACCGATGGAGTTTACCAAGCGGAAGAACCCGGGGATATACGACGGGTTTGAAGATAAAGCTGTATGGGCCGGGATCCGGACGCAAGCAACGGATGGTCAAGCGGCTTTCCGGGAGGGAGAAGAGGAGATTGTGGGGAATCCCGCGGAGGGGGTGGCTGAAGACCCGGTGATTGAAGAATCGGTGATTCAAGACCCGATATCTGTTTTATGTAGGCAGTCAGGATGTCATACTTGGCAACTGACCGGCTAATCAATGAAGGTATCCCCGAGAGAGAGAGGGAGCGCTCAAGGAGGACCTCCGGGTGGCCCGGGACTAGGTGATAGCAAGCGAGGACTACTTGGCTCGTGCCCGGGAAGAGGCCAGCACAACAGCGGTTTTGGCTTGGAAGGAGTTGGCCAAGGCATAAGATCAAGTGGCAGAGTTGGTGGCCAAAAACTCGGAGCTTGAGAGGGTCATTGAAGGTCACCGGGAGGACCGGTGTGCTCAAGATGCCGCTATTGCTCAGCTTACTCAGCAGAATCAAGCGCTGCAGCAGCAAGTGACTTCTCTGGAGCAGCAGAAAGGAGAATTGGTGCAGTCTGTTTCTCGGGCCAGGGACTCTGCTGTCTCCGAGTTTCTGGCGAGCCCCGAGTTTGAGCTGAAGCTGCGGTCGGTAAGGGCTGAGGCTCGTGCCGAAATTGTTAGCGCCGGGATTCGCCAAGGCTGGCTCGACAAAGCCGGTTATGATGGTCACCAAGGTCATGTCAGACCCGATAAGGCTGCAGGCACCTCCCGGTCGACTCCTGTGGCTGCAAACCCTAGGGCTCCTGCAAACCCGGTTCGGAGTCCCCCGGTTCGTCCTTCAGCAGCCCGGAGAGGTACTTCCCATGGTGGGATTGTCGGTGGTCCTCAAAACCGGCCACCGCTCCGTAGGGGACAGTTTATCATACGGCCCCGGGGAGGACGTGGCGGCTCGAGCACTGGCGGTGGTAGCGGGTCTGCAGCGCCCTGAGCTGGAACCTAAGTATTTGTCTTTGCTTTTGTAGTGTAATCTGTTTTGTAGCGGTTTACAGCTCTTGTAATTGACCTCTTTGAAGTAATCAAGCTTTTCCTTCGCTCTTGTGAAAGAACACGGTATCTTGATGCATAATCTGCAAGAGTGTTGGCGAAATTTACACCTAATGCCGGTTTGGCATGTAAACAAAGATGGTGCCGCTAAGGCTTTAGGGGTCCGTTAGGACTTCCAAGGCCCGCTAGGTCTTTACGGGGGGATACCATTCTATAACACGGTATTTCTTCCTGTAAAATAACACGTTAATCTGATGCATAATATACAAGTGTTGACATTTTATACACATATAGTGCCGGGTTGGCATGTTAACATTATAAAGTGAAAATAGGGCCGCTAGGGCTGTACGGGTCCGTTAGGACTTTCAAGGACTGAAATAAGGCCGTAAAAGGCTTGCTATATTTCAAGTTATGGAGATTACCAGAGATTATCGGAGCTTGTCGGGTTTGACAGTGAAATAAGGCCGTTTAAGGCTCGCAATATTTCACGTCATGTAGACCGGAGATTATCGGAGATTATCGGAGCTTGTCGAGTTTGACAGTGAAATAAGGCCGTTAAGGCTTGCAATATTTCACGTCATGTAGACCGGAGATTATCGGAGATTATCGGAGCTTGTCGAGTTTGACAGTGAAATAAGGCCGTTAAGGCTTGCAATATTTCACGTCATGTAGACCGGAGATTATCGGAGATTATCGGAGATTTATCGGAGCTTGCCGAGTTTTGACAATGAAATAAGACCGTTAAGGCTTGCAATATTTCATGTCAAATGGAGATTATCGGAGATTTATCGGAGCTTGCCGAGTTTTGACAATGAAATAAGGCCGTGAAAGGCTTGCAATATTTCATGTCAAATGGAGATCGCCTGCATTCACTCAACAAACTGATTGATAGACATAACCCGACCGGGTTTTATGTGGGCCTGAAAGGCTTTATATATATAACATCAAGACATAATAAACTTGGACAGTTGTAGATAACTTGGTACCTATTATCAAGCGGGTGGGAGGGTAGCGGGTTTGATGTATGCACTGTCAAAAGTTTGCGGGTTTCCATAACCCGGAGGATTCCATCATTGTTCTTCAAAATATTAAGCGAGAGGTCTTGAGTTCGACTCTCAGTGAAAGCACCAATTGTTTCCGGGTGGCTCGCGGTCCCTTAGCGGGTGGCACGGCTCCAGAAATAGCGAACTTCCCTGTACTCCGAGTTTTCCTGTGTAAAGAACAAACACGTCAAAGAGGCGTCCCCGGGTTTACCGAGGGAAGCCACTCCGATGCTTAAGTTAGACACTGTCAGCTAAGCATAAAACTCGGGAATAGTCAAGAAGTTTCATCGTCCCTTTATGGGGAGGCATGTGCCGGTATTTATAGTAGCATTGAAGGCAGCATTCCTGTCCCTTTCCAATGTGGGAGTAGTTTCCCTTGCTTTATGGCGAATTGGGCCCAGACAAAGGGCCCAGAGTGGCTTCACATTTAATTGTTTCCGGTAAAGGTGAAATATTAGGTTCCACCTATAAACATCCAACAACTCCTCTTTAGCCATTGGAGGTTTTATTTTTGTCATGCAAAATTGTGCATCCGTATTCAATTTGTTATAGTTTTATTTATGTTTTTTTTTCAATTTTTTTTATTTCAACCAAAATGTTCAACCCTTTAAAGATAAAGAGAAATCCTAGATTTGACCGACACAATAATGTTTCATAAATATCAATTTTACTACTGTATAGTAAGGACAATATAAAAATAAAAAAAATATATGATAACAAAATGAAAACAAATAAATATTTTAAAATTTAAATAATAGAACTTTTTTTTGGAGATAGTTTAATTACTAACATATTTTTTAGATGAATAATATTTAATGTGGTTCATAAATTTGGATTTAACATTTTTGTATAACAATCAAATGGAAAAGATTATGTCAGATCAACATTAAATACTGAGTGATATGATCGATCATGTTAAAGATAGAATAACGCCAAATGCCGAGCATGACAAAACAATAAATGTGGCTGGCTATGGTTCAAAACTATATCACACAACCCATAACCTAATTCATTCCATAGTATATATGGCCCAAGAATTAAGATGAGTGTGAAAAGTTTGTGTATTCAGTAGGTGGAATAAACCTTCTGTTTTCTCATCTCTCACTCCAAACTTGCTTGTGCTTTTTGAGTGTATACAGATCAAAAATTTTCTATAGTTTCCAAAAAATATATAATTAGTTAGTTCATGTAAAATTACACCTTTGACTATATACAATGTGTACGCGAATTTTGTTCGTGACTTCATCAAATACTTGACTGCATCCCTTTTTATCAAGTAGAAGTCTTAAGTATGAAATTGTCGGTGATAATCACCTAATATGTGTTAGTAAGGAATTTCAAAATTGAGAGAGGCAGAGCTAGTGTGGCCCTCGCATCAGTGACGACACATGAGAGACCCTTAACTAGAGAAAAATGTCACGATTATGGGGCTTTGGTGATTTACAAGGTGCTGACTCTTTTTATGGTGGTTAGGGGTGGACACTTTGTATCAGAATCTCGATCTCGTCCCGGTCTCATACCGAAAATTAGTGGGACGGGATGGAGTTTTAAAATAGAGGTACCGTCCCGTCTCGATAGTTTAGAAACGAGACGGGATCAGGACCAGACAGGACGGGACCGTCCCGAAAGTTTAAAATGTATACTTATATCCGATTATAACTGTTAATTTGTTAGAGTGTATGATCTAACAATGAACTTCATACTCAATGAGATTCCCAAAACCTGAACCTAAACTCAAACACACTCACAAACTCGACGCCTCCCTCTTACTCTTACCTACCTAATTCGAATATATACAAACACACTTGCAAGTGTTTGCAATTGTCTCTCCAAATTCAAATGTATGTAATTGTTAGTGGCTAGAAGGAAAACATCAATAAGAAGATTAAATAGTGTTTAGATTTTTTAGATCATGACTTTATGGTGGCTATGGGTGATTTTGTACGGCATAAGAATATATATTGTTAGGCTAGTTAATCACACTCTAACTTATTTCAATTTATCCATGAAGTTTTGGAGATCAAGATAGAAAATAATAACCAATACCAATATTCTCCGGAACCAAATAAGCAAAAATAAAATTTAGGATTAATTTTTCTCTATCTTTTTAATTTTTTTATTTTCTTTTTCTATTGTGGCAGGATCTTGATCCCGTCCCGTTACCAAATGGGATCGTCCCGTATGGGATAGATTTCTAAAAAGGTAATCCCGTCTTGTCCTATCCTGAAAATATATTATCGGGATGGGACATGATTCAACAAATCCCGTCTCATCCCGTCCCATGCCCAGCCCTAATGGTGGTAGTGAAGTCGGATGTGACCGGAGGTCGACGAATAAAGGCGCACAAAATCGAGCAGTCTATGTACATCGTCGTCTTAGGTTCACCGCTGAATCGAATTTGAGAATTGGCTGGTGGACGCTCACTGAGTTGATCGGTGGAAGGTGGGAATCAGAGGAAGTGGCCAGGGACATGAGTTTTACCTGAGTAAGATGATAGAAGCTTAATAGCTGCTATCGATGACTAAGGGTGGTGTGCGTAATCTATTTGGGTAGGATTTTGGTCGCAATTGGATGTGGAGTTGTTTGCTATGGGAGTTGTTAGGAGGTGGTGGCCAGAGCTAGACTATCCCACAAAGGGCAATGAGGAAGGGAGAGAATGTCAGATAGAGAGGATAGATAAGAAAGGGATGTCACTGAGAGGAGAGAGAGAAAATGAGAGAAGTATGTAAAGTATGCCGAATAAAGGGTCGATTAAGATGGAATGGCAAATAGAAAATCACAGTTATCAAGTTCTAATAGAAACATGCCATTTATTCCCACCAAGTTACACGGTTTTGATAACTAACACATCTATATGCTGTCATGGTCACACCAGCCAACCTAGTCACCAAACAACTAATCCTAACGCGTTATGTCAACACATCATTCTTCTCCAAACAAACTTTGATGAAACATCGAAAATCGTTAATATAGCCCATGAACTTGAAATATTAACCAAAAAATGTCACGAACCCGTGGCGTCCTCTATTTTCTATTTCTTTATGGAAAACACATTTTGAGAAATTTAAAAATCGAGATGTTACAGTTAGTCGATGTATTATACTATTTCATTTGAAAAATATTACATAAACAAAAATTTATTTAAATAATCAGAAATCATTGGCACACAATACATCAGTGATACTAAAATGACTTCTTATCTTAATAGTGTATAAAATCAATGATAACCGATGAAACGCGTAAAGTCAGTAACAATTCCTAAGAAACAATATAAACCAGACACTAAAGCCAAATCTAAAGCTAAGTATCTCAGTCTCGTTATGGCATTATTAATTAATAATGGATTTAAGACACCCATGTCGTCTCTTCAATAAAAAAATTATGAAATTGACTAGGTGATACCTCTGTATAAAGTTGAGCACAGTTTACATAAAGAACCAATATGTTAGTTAGTTGTACCTTGGTTGGATAAGGTGTTTAACCGAAAACTTTAAAGTCATGAGTTCTAAAGTAAAAACCATTACTGACATATGTGCGTGATTATTTTCATTAACTACCTTTAAATTTAATTACACGTTTGATACAAGTATTATGTAACTCGAGCTTAATTTCTTTGCTAATCTTGCACTACTTTAGCTCATCTTATCTTAAAATAGTACCACAATATCAACTTTAGCCGACAAAAGATTTTTGTCTGCCTGTTACATAATTTCGTCGGCTAAAGTGTTAGCCGACAAGTCTTCGTCAGCTAAGAAGTCGTCGGTACAGGATTGTCGGCCAAACTTTAGCCGACGAAATAAATGTGACTCGTCGACTAAAGTCCAAACTATAGGCGACGACGAAACATTTCGTCGCCTAAATTTCAGAGTTTAAGCGCTGATTTTTTGGATCTTAGGCGACAAAATTTTGTCAGTAGAAACATCCCCTATTGATCAAAATAGTTGACCGAGTAAACTTTAGCCGAAAAAATTCCGTCGCCTAATTAAGTGCTAAAGTTCGAATTTCGTCGCCTAAAGTTTACATTTCGTTAGCTAAAGTTTGCATTTCGGTAGCTAAAGTTTAAAAAATAATTATTTTTTTAAATTTCTTTTTTATTTCTTTGACTTTCGATTAATTTCATTTATTCTTTTTCGTTTTCCGCCACCCACAACATTGTTCAGAGGTGTTTGGAGGAGAATGAGCCGTGGTGGAGGAGCTCGAGGAGGAGGGAGGATCCGCGGTTGAGGAGGTGGAGTTGTCGATGGAGGAGGAGAAGGAGGTGGAGGGGAAGAGAAGTAGGAGGAGCAGGATCCGCGGTTGAGGAGGTGGAGTTGTTTGCTGGAGGAGTTGCCGCTGGAGGAGGAGAAGGAGGTGGAGGTGGAAGAGAAGG